>QXEO01000701.1:0-1200000 GCA_007115705.1 Dactylis glomerata | reverse complement strand
CGATCCATAAAAAGTGTCGCTGGTTTAGTATAACTGAAAAGAAACTTTTTATGGATCGGAGGGAGTACGTAGAACTTACAAAGATAATCTTAGGAAGTACACCTAAACCAATAGTGCATTTCTCAATGCTTTCAAGTTTCAAGTTACAAACCCTTACCGTTTGAAAAAAAAGTTACAAACCCTTAATTCACATATGACATGGGTCTAGCTGTGAAGTGAATGCAGCATTGATTGCATCTTTAGCTAATCTCATCATATAAAAATACCTACTTGATCTAATTTTGAAGGGGGTGAAAGCATACACATGGTAAGCAAGCTGCTACAGATAATAGTTGCATCCCTGGGCCACCAGTTCCTATCTTATTACAGAGATAACTTGACATACTCATTTTAAGATGAGATCTACAAGTATGATCTAACACACACATGGGAAAGAAAGAAATTGCATCCAGAAATAATAATATCCAAGGCCAATGTAGAAATAAATGATAGACTATACGGGCTAGGATTTATATTATCATACCATATAACACTAAATCATTATAGAAGTCAAAGATGCTATTATCAGAATACCAGTCATAGCTAATTAAGCACAGAAAGTTAGAGCTTCACGGGTCCAGGATTAAGCCCACAAAATATTATTTCCAGCAATCTTCATGGAACGCAATGCAAGTTTGCAACCACAAACACACTGGACTAGCAAAGCATTTGTAATGAGAACACACCACTACATCTATTATATACTAAAAGCACAATACGGAGGTCTAAAATAGAGACACCACGTTAATCCACATCATTGGAATTATTTTAACTGTTAGATCGGTAACTAACATATGAGATTAAAAGATTATTATTTTAACTATTAGATCTGTAATTAACGTATGAGATTAAAAGATTTAAAAGTTACGATACATACAAATGTGTAGTCCGATTCATGTTATATGCCCAACACGTGACACCATTACGTACAAATCGTGACTTGCTAGGATACTACCTAGCAATCCGTGTAATCAAGAAAAAAAAAGATTGCTACGTGTATATCAAGGACTATATACTAGCTAGGATCTATTACTGTTACGTATGTTACGTGCAGCATACATAGTACACCCACATGATTTTAAAAATCTAATGATACAATTTAACTATAGAAATATCACTATGCCTGAAATAAATAATAGCAATAATTAATGACTGGTTTTCAATCATTGATAACTTAAGTAGATGCAAAAGAGTACATAAATAAGAAACAATAAGATCAATATGAATATTGTTAGTTTTTATTTTACCATGCCATACACTCTCACCCGGATTCCGAATCATTATAACCATATATGTTTGTGTGTCAAGCGGCTCCATGGAAGTGGGACATGCTAAAATCATAGAAAAATATAGCCAACCATGGAGGCGAGCTTTAAATTCAAAATTATATGATAAAGTATTGTCTAATCATTTTTGGAGCCAATATACACATATCTAATATAGACACCATGATTAATTCACATCATCCAAATTAGTTTTAATAGTTAAATCTAAAATTATATGGCTAGAATTTAAAGGTAATAAATGTTCATGTAAACAAACAACAGTCAGCAATGTCACATATGAGGTGTTAAATCTCAAAAATAATTGCGGGAGACCTAGCTGGCCACGGAACAACAAATTGATCCATACATGCTTAAATCAGGAAGGGTGCCCACCAACACATGCACGCTCTAAACGATCAAAAAATAATTGCAGGAGACCTAGCTGGCCATGAATTAACAAATTAATCGAACCATGGTAAACATTCAAGCTATGGGTGATACCTGAAGCACCCAAGCGAACATAGCACGGTTAAAAAAATTGACGAAGCCAGCTATGGTGTGCACTATCAAGAACCAATAGTGTCTGCTAATTAATTAGTGTCATTCCCTTGGTCCCTATGTTATGAATTAGTTATCTCAATTTAATATAGATATATACAATATACATATCTCACCACATTAATCTAGATCATCTAAATTAGTTTTAATAGTTAGATCTAAAATATACGGCTAGGATTAAAAGATAAAATGTAAAATGGTATTCGGTACAAACAATAGTAAGCAATATCACATATGAGGAGTTAAATGTCAAAAAAATTGCCAAAGACATAGCTAGCCACAGAACAATAAATTGATGATCCAAACACGGTACATTGCATGATATAAATCAGCAGAGTTGCCAACATACGGTCACGCTCCAAACGAGTTGGCCACGTCAAAAAAAAAATTGCTAGAGACCTATCTGGCCGCGAAGATACAAATTGATCTTACTATGGTATACTTGCATACCCATCAACATATATGTATTTGAGTATACTGATTTATAAATATGCATGTTCATGTTTTTTAGCAAAATGTGCATGGTTGACTATAGAAAAATCATCACATGACAGCTAGATTTTTTATTTTGAGTACAAAAATAAAATGAGATACAGTTATCTCAGAAACCCTCGCCATAAGACATATAAAATCTTTACATATTTAAAAATGTATGGAAAATCCATGGACACTTGATTTTTTGTATTAGGTTGAGTTTAAGCATCTGGTCCACATGGTCACATGAGCACATTGATTATTCCCATTCTATGTAAATATATTAGAATAATCCTCTTGATTTATAATGTATTACAATTAGACAAAAATATTGGAAAGGAGATATATAGTAGAATTTCTATAGAACAATAAATCATCCAACTGTCGATGCCCTTGCATTTGCGAGGGCACCATGCTAGTTTGATAAAATGAAAATGCAGCTATGCGCCAAAATTATATCACAGTACTACATGCATAGCAAGAACTGTAAGAGAAGCCCACACATATATGGGGCCATCGAAGTTTTTAATCGTCACTTGGCGCCAATCAGTAGTTAAAGCAAGTAGAACACAGCCACATTATGCAGTATACACACATTTACTACAGTAAGCTCCCTTTTTGTTGCTACAATTGTTCCTATACCAAAGCTACTTCCTCCGTAGGTCATTTTATTCGATCAAACAACTAGTGTTCTCGATTCGATTGACTCACCATCAAAGTTGCTGGTCGCCGGCGAACCAACCCGCCGGCAGCCTCTTCAGGGGTGGCAAGCCGCAGGGCGTGCGTTAGGACGGCTGGCTCGCCTCCGCAGCACCCGGCGACATAGACCTCGAAAGCCGAGGCTGAGGCCGCCGCTCCAGCGGAGGGGACGCAGTCGATCACCCAGGAGGGGGAATCGGCCTTGGAGTCAGTGCACCGTCGAAGGGAGCCTCGGAGGAGGGCGGCGCCCCGGTGGTCGGCGACCACGAAGGCGGCGGCGGGCGGAGGAAGGTGCGCGGCCGCGGTGGAGACATAGGTGGCCTCGCCGGAGGCGGGGTCGCGGCGGTCGAGGCGGAGAGGGAGGTTGGATGGGGAGGCCTCGCCGCCGTCGGGGTGGATGGCCAGCGCGAGGCTGGGCGGGGCGGCGGCTCCGGAGATGCGAGGTGAGAGGCGCACGTAGAAGAGACGGACCTCGAGGCTGCCGCCGGGATCCGACGCCGGCTGGTCCATCCGCGCTGCGTGAGAGGGGAAGCGCGGGATTAGCTTAGGGTTTCGCCATTGCGAAGCTTAAAGTGGAGACGAATGGTTAATTGATTTTCCGATTGGAGTGAGCCAAGCAAAGCTAGGGGGGCCATTGGTTGCCTCGGCCACTTTTTTTTCACCCTGCGGGTATCTCAGCGCATGTGTTCGCACCATGCAATGTAATTATGCCTAACGTCCTCTTGTTTATTAGCCTATGATACATTGTAGCTATATATCTTAAGCCACTTTGGTATCGTTGTTTGGATGCCTATAGGCTTATTTGTAGTCTCACTATAATGTGCTTATCACATACCACTAGTTCTTCCTCCTCTAGTCACTGCTAGACAGAGACCGAGCTGTAGCTATCATGCAGGGGCGGAGCCATCCTAATTCAAGGGTATGCGTTGGATACCTAATGTCGTTTGCTTATCAAGTTTAATGTATACATCATACTTTCTCCGTTCGGAAATATAAGATGTTTTAGTTTTGTGAAATAAATTTATTTAAATATTTTTTAGTGTATAAGTTCGTTCGAATCTATCTATACACTAAAAGATTTTTAGGTATATTCAATTCACAAAGCTAAAATATATTATATTTCTAAACGGGGAGAGTATGTATGAGCACTATGCATATCAACGTTGATTCTGGCGAGATTTTCGATCATAACTCATTTATTGTAGGATACAGCATACGGCGTCCCTTCTCAGACTAGTTGGGCTTTCTCTTAGGCCATCTGATGCCACATGATACACGTACTGAAACAAACAGTTTCTATAAAAAAATCTTACTAAACCAACCTTCTTCTAAATAAACATACCGAAGTAATCTTCTAAATAAACGTATTGAAGCAACCAATGCCTAATTCTTGTTTGTCTCTCATCCACCGTGGTGTGGCCGTCCTCCACTGCATCCTCATGTTTCTGCTTGGATTTTATTATTTTTATTTTCTAGTTTCTACATGGTATATATCTTTTTGTTACAACAAAGGCTAGTTTTACTTCATTTTTAGAGTTGCCAAATATAGTCCACTCTTGTGAATTTCAAGCCTTTGATTGATGTGAAAAAAATATTTTGCATACCCAATTTTTAAATCCTAGCTCCACCACTGCCATCATGTCGCTGCTCGCCGCCGGTAGATGTCAAAGCCAACGAATCCGTCACATGGCATCGCCGTTCACTGCTGGTAGCCGCCAAAGACAGTAGTCAATAGCGTTGCGCACGTCCGGTTGATTCAGAGGACAACGAGAGTATGACCAGACATACGTACAGTTTCCACTATACAGACAGATAAAGATGAAATTATCTATGATCATCGAAACAAAAAACTTACAACACGAAAATTGTGTAAAACGATGCGCTAAAGCTACTTATGAAAGGAAATTTTAAATGACGGGCCGTGTGCGATGAATTTGACAAATTCGTTCAAAATGCTTTCAAACGAAATTGAAGATGTATACCAAACAAAACTCAAAACCGATAGTCAGAATGGATTCATCTCGTTGAGATGCATATTTTTCGTGTAGAGCACACGATTAAATGAACCATAGTTATGCTAACAAGAACAGTAGTCGAAGCTGCGCTCACACCGTAGCCGTAGCCGACGAGTCTGTCCTACCGCATCGGTGCTCACCGCCAATAGCCACCGAAACTGATGAGTCTATCGCGCCGCACCACGCTGCACTTCGACGATCTATGCTACAGCGACAAGCATGAACACCTTCAGTCCAAAGAAGATGAACACACATACCTACACCATTGCAGTATACAAGAGTGATGCAAACTATATTTTCTATGATCATCGAAACAAAAACTTACAATACAAAAGTTGTGTGGAACAGTATGGTGAAGCTACTTGCCAAAGGAAATTTTAAACGGCGGCTCGTGTGCGATGAATTTGACAAAATTCGGTCAAATCAATTTCAAACAAAATTGAAGCTTACACCAAACGAAACTCGAAACGGATGGTCAGAATGGATTCCCCTTGTCGAGGTGCATCTTTTTCATGTAGGACACATGCTTCAACGATCCATGGTTGTGGTACTATAAAGGGCCTATGAGGGAGCTGTTTAGACAAAAGGAGAGAGAAAGTTAAACGTGAGTGAGGGGAAGCGAGTCTACCTACACGCATTGACCACTTTTGGCTCAGGGGAGCCAGAGACGAGGATGACTCTGGGGATAAGCTCGATTCGGGGGTATCCCCAGGGCCTAGGCGAGGGATGCTTTACGCAGCGCGCCGGCCACGTTTTGGATGCAGCCCGAGACTCCAATCAACAGGCTGTTGGCTCCTTAGGGCATGGTTCAACTTTTCGCAGGCTACCAATCATGCCCTAGAAGAATAGACACAAATTAGGCCCTGTATGCAACCTCATTTTTAAAACTAAGCCTATGTTTGGCATGAAATTATTTCTGAAGTATTATGTGAATACTTCGGTTTCAAAAAATACTGATACTTCAAAGGTGTTTGGATCTAGTAAATACTGTGATTTTAGAAACTGAAGTATTCTTCAAAACTCTTTTTTATTCAAAACCTTATTCCTGATCTCTTTTTTTTCTAAAATGAAGTATTCTCTAACACTAAGTATTTTTTTTTTTGCTCAGGCATATAAATACTGTCGTTTTATAATACTTTGATTTTAGAAAAACTTTTTTGCTAAACTAGCCAAGGCTCTGTTTGAAAACTTGACCTTTTTTAAAACTGAAGTATACCAATACCATAGTATTTAAGTGACGGGCTAAGGCTTAGGGTCCATTTGGCATCAAAGTATTTAAAGAATACTTTGGTTTCTAAAAATATTAAAGAAATAAATGCTTTAATGTGTTTGGAGAAATAAATACTATGGTTTTAAAATTGAAATATTCTCCAAAATTGTGGTTATTTTTTTAGAGAAAGAGGTGTGACCCTCTTCTTTCTAAAACTGAGAAAGGAGAAAAACTGAAGTATTTATTAGCCAGGCATCGAAATACTTTCGTTTTATAATATTTCAGTTTTTCAAAAACTTTATTGCGAGTAGGAGTAGGCTAAGAGGCGTGGGTGTCGGTGTCGGTGTACCCCTCTATCGCTTTTGTTCGCACTAGCTAATAGTGAAAACTATTGTAATTATGCCCGCCTTCTATAAAAGTACGATATACTTAGACGTACTCTTAAAAAAGTGTTATATCAACGAATTATGCACTACAAATATGTAGTGATATGCTTGGTCACCGCAAACAAAGATAGGAATATCCGGCCTAAGTGCTTTGCCAACGCGTGGTTAAATTGGGGAAGGCCCATCTAATCCAAGAATACCCTTTTATTTGTACCTAAACTACACATGGTTGGTGATTGGTGAATATCTATATATACACCCCCACCCCCACTTATAAAGCCTAGAATTGAGATTGAAATTAGAGATAGGCTTACGTCTCTTCCCATGTGGGATTTTCCTCTTCTTAGACCAAAAATCTATTGAGTTTTATCTAAGGCCCTTCTTTGTGAAAGGATCTTTTCTATGAGTGAACTCCATTGCATTTTATATCTTTCTTGGACGCTGCTACATAGCGGCGCCGCACGGAAGCGCGGCTGTGCGGCGGCCCATATTCTAACAATTCCACGCGCGGATAGCCCATTTTATCGGTACTCGTTAGGCAACTTTTGACTTTTCAGCTAATGATCATGCTAGTCCTGAGCGGAAAGTCGGTCTTGCATAGGATAAAAAAATGGTAGAAAAATTCTCAGCCATATGTTTTTACCACGGTTGAATCAGAATCGATGACATAACTTTTGTATTATTCGAACAATAATTGCCATATTAATTAGGCCCGCTGCCAGATTAACTAGCCATAATTTACAGATTCAGTTATTGTAATCTCCATAATAATTAGCCTAATTTTCAGGTTTATTTTTTTGTTAGAAGTAATTGCCATATTAATACATCATAATAGCCAGATTCAAATATACACTTAGGAGTAGGAGTAGCCGCATTACTAATTGCCAGATTAATTCTGTTTAATACTTGCCATATTAGTTATGCTAATTGCCAAATAAATTCTGGCTACTTGCCGGATTAGTTATGCTTAATTGCCGGATTCAATTGTTAGTACTAGTACCTGATTGATTAGAGACCATGCAACTAGGAATCACCAACACCAACATGATTCAAAAGGACCATGAATATCTTCACGGGAAATCAACATAGTATAAAAAAATCTGAAGATGTATGGGGAGAGGAAGAACTCAGGCAAGTATCACGTCGGCCACCGGACTTGCCATCGCGCCCATGCTTCCATCCGCTCGTCGGAGGCGACCTCCTCACGCTTGTAGGCGGCGGCGACCTCCCCTGATGTGTGCTCTGCAGCGGCACCCACCCTGTTGCGAGCTCCATGGCGGGGACCTCCATCGATGCATGGTGTGCTGCGATGACCTCCACCGCTCTGCTGCGACGGCTCCACCGATGCGCGCTCGGCGGTGGCCACCCTGACGCGAGCTCGACGGCGGTGGCAGGCCTGCGATAGGAGCGGAAGCCGCCCTCCTTGCGCTTGCGCTTGGTGGTGATCTGGCGGAGTCCTCCCGCGCTAGCGGTGGATCCATCCCCGGCCCTCGAGCTCATCACCGATGGAAGCACTTTGTCCCTAGCGAGTGGCGACTTGAGAGAGAGAATGGGTGGAGAAGAGATGCCCGTGAGAGGATAAGGGATAGATAAGAAGCAAAAAAATTGACGGGATAAGAAGCGGTCGTTGAACCCGATGCCTTTCACGCATCGTGATGCACCGCCGCACGGAGAGCTGCGCGTGCGGCGCCTACGCGTATAATTTCCCATCTTTCTTTGCAACTCTATCAAACTGCAATCTTTTTTCTTTTAGAATTATATTCTCTTGCTTGACAATCTTTCCACAAGGAACTCTAGCTTTGGGCCTCTTTATTGGGTATTCTATTGAGTTGGTGAATTGGGCCAATGAGGGCAACCTATGTGCGTGTGCATGTGTGCATGGGCGTGTGCATGCGTGTATGTGTGTGTTGTGAGTTTGTATCTTCAATTTCCACGGTGTGTTCTTTGTCGTATCACTACAACAAATGTGTTGACTAGTGACCTCCTCAAACTGCCAATGACGATACTGAATCGTCATAACCGTTATGATAGTCCAATATCGTCATAAACGATTATGACGATTTTAGCAGATTCATCACGTTTGTCAATCAGCCACGCCCCTTTTTTATGATCATTTTTTTGTCATAAAATCGTCATAGATTAACCATTGTGATGATCTACTGACGAAAATAGAGGGTCGCTAGTCAACACATTTCTTGTAGTGTATTCTCTACGCACTCCGCAAATCCACTCGAAACAATGAAGCAGGATATCCACAAGGGCTTGGACCCTATCAAGGGTCGATGACGATGATGAGAAGCCCATAAAGGAGAAGGTGAAGCCTAATTTTAGGACTCCACCAAGCTCGAGGGATCTCGTTGAAGATTGGCACGCCAGGACGACCTACGATATGTGATGATTAAGTCTAAAGTTGTGTCACCAATTTATATTTGTGTCTATGTTATTTTTAGTCAAGTCATGTTGTGGGCCACTTAGGACTTTAGTTTGTGTTTTGGTTTGGGCCTGTCCTACCGACTAGTTTGCAGGCCTCCTATATAAAGAAGCCAGTCGGCTAGGGTTTAGGAGTTCAAAATTTAGATTTAAACATTGTACTACACAGGTTGTGTATCATCCCTTCGGGGACGATGCTGCCGGTTATCTATATTACCAAGTGAATTGATGTGAAGGTTCTTGTGTTCATCAAGGATTATCAGGCTCTGGTTTGAGACATGTTGATTATCATCAGGTTGCTTGCTGGATTCGTTCCTCTTCTTCAGGCTGCATTCGCGTGATTGGAAGATTGTCTATTGGGTTGACTCGCCGTGAAAGATTGGGCAAAACTCTAAGGATCATCGATGTGATCCTTATCATGTGGTATCAGATTACTGGGTTGCTCATGGCGAGCGTTTTCTGTTGATCTGCAGATTGTTCTTCATCGAGCAATTTTCAGATCGGCAAGTTCTGTTGGTTCTTCGTTGGAGTTTCTGTCGGCATCGAGTTCGTTCAGATCGATACATAGTTTCGTTCATTTCCAAACGCTCTCTCCAATTCGTACGTGTTGCCATCCAACAATTGCACGATTTCCTTCAGATCTGATCGAGCCTATAGATCTGATCAAGCCTACAGATCCGATCGATCCGGGATTAAAAAAATCGAACACACGAATGACCCGCTCGCCCTGCGCCTCGGATTGCATGCCAGTCCCGCGCCCTGGCGATATCGCGCCACAACACAGACACTCTCTATGGTCTGGCGGGTCGGCCCATTATTCTGTCCTTGAGCGCCTCGGGATTGCTTGCCTGTGAATGGAACCGATCGCTCCTGAATAGACAAGGAGGACTCGGTGTATGTTACTGAGCATTTCTTTTTCTCCTACTGCTGCACACCGCCTTGCATGATCTCTCCTGCTGTGTTTGACTCTGGTGCGTAGACCAGTTGGGAACCCCAAGAGTAAGGTGTGGTGAGCACAACTGTAAGTTTTCCCCGAGTTATAAAACCAAAGTTTAATCGACCAGTAGGAGAAAGAAACCACTTCCGAAGGTTGTTGCTAGCTGACTTTGGCGATGACACCAGAAACTTGTTGATGGCGCCTCGAAAATGTCTGGGGCGTAGCTTCGGCGCCAGCAGCAACATGGAACCTGCACAGAACACAACCAAGATACTTTGCCCCAACTTGCAGTGAGGTTGTCAATCTCACTGTTTTGTAGTAAATATCGTGTGGAAAAGGATATTTGTTTGCAGTAAATAAATAAATAATGCTTGCGGAAAGTAAACGGTGCTTGCAGTTGAAGGTAATATATATGTAAAAGAATGCACCGGGGTCCACAGTTCACTAGAGGTGTCTCTCTATAAAGAAATAACATGCTGTGTAAATAAATTACAGTTGGGCAATTGACAGAATAAAGAATGCATACAATGCATGTATATGTCATGAAGATCACTATGAGATTCACTTGGGCATTACAACATAATACATAGATCGTAATCCAACTGCATCTATGACTAATAATCCACCCACAGGATATCATCCGAACAACCCTAGGGTATTAAGATGCAAGCAACAGATTATCGCCTTCAGCAAAGTGTGTAATGTAAACAATACAAATATCCTTGAACAAGAGATTGTTGTTTTCTCCCTAGTAGCAACATCACATTGATCACTTTGGTTTAGTGGGGGTTTTATATCGTTCTCTCCACAGGGATCAACAAGGTAAGAAAGGTTCTTTATTTCCAGAAGCTAAGCAAATTCAGAAAGGTGGGGCTTTTACTGTCAGAAAATGAGCTTTTGAGAGGGTTTTAGGTAGATTAAATTTCAGAAAATAACTTGAAAGATTTGGGTTGTCAAGCCAGAGTCTCTCAAGGATCTAAGCAAGTTTTAGGCAGGGAAAGATGGTGCAAATCACAGGCAAGCAGAGACTAGTCATGCAAGCCAGGTTCTTTTTAGGGTTTAAGCAAGAAGAAAAATTTATACCACAAAGATCACAGTTTTCTTGTTTGTCAGGCAAGATCTATGTGAGTTAACAAGCAAAGAAAGGCTAGGGATATGATTTTTTCACACAGAAGAATGCAGGGACTAGCCTTACACTCGACAGATTAAATAGTTAAAAAGCAAATCTAGCAAGACTTAGAGATTTCAGAGAACTGTGTCACTCCATTCACTGCAATAACCAATAAAATCACCAACTTTGTTTCTCAATGCATGATCCACTTCAAACAACACAGATTACAAGAAAAGATAGAGGAAGAGGTTTGGCTGTTCTTCACTGAAAACTGGAGGGAGCAGGAGAGGCAGAGGAGTGGATTAGGTTGGAGGAAGATCTTGTGCTTCAATGCATCACAGCCTTGTCCTTCTCCAGCAGCTTGATCATCGTGTTCATCCTTTTCTTGTTCTTCTTCATGGGTGTTCTTGGGGGTTGGTGGAGAAGAGGTGGAGAGTTGGTGGCAGAGGAGTGGTCTGTCGATGGGAGTGGGTGGATGGCCTTGTTGTTCCTGTGACAAGGTCCCTTCCTTTATACACCTTTTTCCTTTTTTGGGGTGGAGATGCTGATGGAGGTAGAGGGGTTTTCCTCTCCTCTCTCAGCTCTCAAAGCACATGGGGTGTTCCCCTCTTTTCTCCTTTCTCTGCCTTTTTCACTTTTTCTGCTAGCTTGCTTCTCAAGTTGGTCTCTTCCCTCTCTGGTGATTCAAATTGGTTTGAATTAATTCTTCTCTTCCCATGGACCAGCTTCTATGACTTGAGCTTGTAGGGTTTTGAGGGCTTAGACAATTACCTGAAGAATTATGTGCCTTGACGCACTGAACTGCAATACAAGACCAAATGCTATAAAATGCAGGCAAAAAACATACTGAATTAAGGAAATGTGAGCAAAGATCAAGGTTTTAGGGCTCATAATAGTGCATATAAATTATAGTGATCAAACCCCCAGACCAAAACCTTTGCTTGTCCTCAAGTGAAGAAAAATGAGCATTGCATAAAAAAGAAAATGCAACAGATCATGATATTGATTCATTGCTGTTTCATGCAAATGAGTCTTGCAATTACTATTTCTGAAGCAAGTTTCACAAGGAGAATTCAGATATGTCTAGATCAAACTGCCTGGACTCATGAGTATAAAGCAATTTGCTCTGGAATTGAATGTTTATAATCCATAAAATAGCTTATGCAAAGATGAATGAAATATGAATGGAAAGTCAGTGCTTCACCTATTACAGTTCCCAGGAACATAATAGGCTAATGCATAAACAAGTAATCAGTTGGTTTCTCAGCTTCTTGAAGGATCAACTTAGTTAGTGCTTCACAAACTACAATCCCAGTATCGTAGTTGCTAATGCTTGAAAGATTTCAGCAAGTTTCAGTTAGAATTTCAGGTTAGTGCTTCACATACCACAATCCGAGGATCATGGCTGCTAATGCCAAACTTTTTCTTACTGTTAGGAACTTCTTGATTAGTATTGGTGTTTGTGTTAGTGCTTCACAAATCACAATCCAGGGATAATGATTGCTAACACAAAAAATGCAAAAGATGCAATTAGTACATGGCTCATAAATGGATCATAAACTTCAGTTTTAGGGCAATTTGCTTTATCCTAATATTCCCAAGGGTCTTTGAGCAGAGACATATAAAAATTCTGATTTGAAACTTGACTCTGAACATAAGCAATTGCAGGAATTATAAGCAGATACAAAGCAAAATTCTCAATAGCATGCAAAGTTATATTTTCAGATTTAAGCAACAAAAGTTGATTCCTTTACTGACAGAACAATTTCACAAATGGTCAACTGATGATAAAGAGTAACCAGATCCAAACTTCGAAAATGCTATTTGTGGTGCAAAATAGTTTAAGGAATTGGAATGTGTTCACCTGGTGATCCTCCTGCTCCTTTGCTTTACCAAACCTCAGCTAGCCATCTCCCAATTCAATTATTTCATAACTGGAACAACAGAAAAAAGAAACACACAAAGCAAGAGGTAACAAGAAATAAAAGATGAAAAGAAAATGGAGTGTACAAAAAGATACCAGGTTGCCTCCTGATGAGCGCTTGTTTAAAGTCTCTAGCTTGACTGTAGTTTCTCATTACTGGTTCTTAGGAGCAGAAGATGCATTTGAGGCATCCTCTAGTTCATCATCTTCAGTTCCTTCATTAGCTTGGGTGTCAATCTTGTCCCCAACTCTGTAGTGCTTGAGTCTCTGACCATTTACCTTGAAAGTACCCTCAGCTAAGCTTTGGACTTCAAAGGCACCATGTCCAAGGTCTCTCTTGATGACACAAGGTCCAAACCATCTTGACTTGAATTTTCCAGAGAACACATGCATTTTGGAGTCATAAACCAATACTGTCTGACCAACACTGAATTCCTTCCTAAGAATGTGTCTGTCATGCCATTTCTTGGCTTTTTCCTTATAAATTTTGGAACTTTCATAAGCATCATTTCTAAGTTCTTCTAGTTCACACATCTACAATTTCCTTGTAGTTCCTGCCTTTCCTAAATCCATGTTGAGTTTCCTGATTGCTCACTGAGCTTTGTGCTCCAACTCCACAGGTAAATGGCATGCTTTACCATAAACAATCCTGAATGGAGACATTCCTATTGGTGTTTTGTATCATGTTCTATATGCCCACAAGGTGTCTAGTAGCTTCATTGACCAATCACCTCTAGATTTAGATACAACCTTCTCCAGTATCTGTTTTATTTCTCTGTTTGACAATTCCACTTGGCCATTGGCTTGAGGATGATAGAGTATTGTTACTCTATGGTTTTTCACACCATACTTGCTCAAGAGCTTTTCTAGCTGTTCATTATTGAAATGAGCTCCACCATCATTGATCACTATTCTTGGCACACCAAATCTTGGAAATATAACTGATTTGAAGAATTTGCACACAACCTTGGAATCAGCATTGACAGTGGGTATTGCTTCTACCCATTTGGACACATAATCCACAGCTACCAGGATATGCTTGAAGCCCTTTGAGGAGGGTAGAGGGCCTACAAAATCTACTCCCCACACATCAAACAATTCAACTTCCAGGATTCCTTTTTGAGGCATTTCATTCCTTCTTGAGATTTTTCCTGTTCTCTGACAGGGGTCACACTTCATGATGAAATCATGCACATCTTTGAACATGCTAGGCCAAAAGAATCTAGCTTGCAAGATTTTTGCTTGGGTTTTAAGCACCCCTGCATGGCCTCCATACATGCCTGCATGACACTGGAACATGACATCATTTTTTTCATCAGATGGCACACATCTTCTCACAATGCCATAAGCACAGTGTTTATACAGAAATGGTTCATCCCAGTAATAGTTCTTTGCATCATGTAAAAATTTCTTTTTCTGTTGATAGGACAAGTCAGCTGGCACAATTTCACAAACTAGGAAGTTTACTATGTCAGCATACCATGGGGAATTAGCACTGACTGCCATTAGGTGCTCACCAGGTATATGGACTTGTATTTCTCTATTTTCAGAACAGTTGATTCTAGAAAGATGATCTGCTACAGAGTTTTCAGACCCTTTCTTGTCTCTTATTTCAATATCAAACTCTTGCAGAAGTAAGATCCATCTGATAAGTCTTGGCTTAGCATCCTTCTTACTTACCAAGTACTTTATTGCTGCATGATCAATGAAAACAATGCACTTGTGTCCCACAAGGTAAGGTTTGAATTTATCAAAAGAAAATACTACTACCAGCAATTCTTTTTCAGTGGTAGTGTAATTGGTCTGAGCATCATCTAGAGTTTTGCTAGCATAATGGATCACACGGAAAGCTTTCTCCTTCCTTTGCCCAAGCACTGCCCCAACAGCATAATCACTGGCATCACACATCAGTTCAAAAGGCAGTGTCCAGTCAGGTGGTTGTACAACTGGAGCTGTGATAAGAGCTTCTTTTAGCAAGTTGAAGGCTTGCATACATGCTTCATCAAACACAAACTTAACATCATGGTTCAAAAGGTTTGTAAGTGCCTTGGCAATGTGAGAGAAGTTCCTGATGAACCTTCTATAGAAACCAGCATGGCCCAAGAAACTCTGTATTCCTTTCACATTTTTTGGTGGAGGTAACTTTGCAATCACATCAACCTTTGCTTTATCCACTTCTATTACCCTAGCGGACACAAGATGACCAAGCACAATTCCTTCAGAGACTAAAAAATGATATTTCTCCCAGTTCAAAATCAAATTCTGCTCTGAACACCTGTGTAATACTAATGTCAGATTTTTTAAGCATGTAATGAAATCCTTCCAATAGACTGTAAAGTCATCCATGAACACTTCCATGATTTTCTCAATGTGGTCAGAGAATATAGACATCATTGAAGGGTTTCGCAGCATAGTAAATCAAAAAAAATTCCTACGGATGCGAACGAGAAAGCCAAGATCTAAACTAGGAGATGTAATCAACAAGAGAGATAGATGAGATCTTCATACCCTTCAAGAAATCGCACAGCGGAAATGTTCAACAGAACGTGGATGATGTAGTCGTACTAGCCTTCTCCTCCTTGCGATCCGATCCGATCCAATGATACGTCTCAAACGTATCTATAATTTTTGATGCTCCATGCTTGTTTTTACACCATTTGCCTATTGTTTCGTTACACTTAGTGGCACTTTTATGCATTTTCTGGAACTAACCTATTAACGAAGTGCCACAGTGCCAGTTTCCTGTTTTCTGCTGTTTTTGTGTTTCAGAAGTGATACACAGGAAATATTCTCGGAATTGGACGAAACAAGTTCCTGAAGTCTTATTTTACCCGGAAGCTTCCAGAGATCCGAAGAGGAGTAGGAGGGGGGCCACCAGGGGCCCACACACAGGGGTGGCGCGGCTAGCCCCTGGCCCGCGCCACCACCATGTGAGGCCACCTGGCCCCACCTCTGACGACGCCCCTTCGCCTATAAAGACCCCCCGACGGAAAAAACCTAAGTACCCGATCAGATTTCCAGAACACATCGCGATCTGCCGCCGCCATCGACCCGAAGATCGGGAGGGTCCAGAAGCTCTTCCCGGCACCCTGCCGGAGAGGGGAATCGCCACCGGAGGTCTTCTTCATCGCCATGCTTGCCTCCGGAGCGATGAGTGAGTAGTCTACCTTGGACTATGGGTCCATAGCAGTAGCTAGATGGTTGTCTTCTCCACCATGTGCTTCATGTTTAGATCTCATGAGCTGCCTTACATGATTGAGATCACCGTTATGTAATTCTACATGTTTGGTTTGTTGGGATCCGATGAGTATTGGTGTTTATGATTAAGTTGCTGTACTGAATATTATCTTTTGTTATCTCTATGTTGTTTATGATCTTGCATGCTCTCCATTGTTAGTAGCTATCTTGGCCGAGTAGTTGCTAGTGACTCCAAGAGGGGGTATTTATGCTCGATAGTGGGTTCATGCCTCTATTTCACCTGGGGGAGTGACAGAAACCTCTAAGGTGGTAGATGTGCTGTTGCTACTAGGGAGAAAACAACATTCATATGCTCAAGGGCATATGCTTTGTTTACATTACACACTTTGCTTAATGCAATTATGTGTTGTTCGCAACTTAATACTTCTAGGGTGTTCGGATTGATATCCCCGGGAGTGGATTATTAGTCATAGATGCAGTTGGATGGCGGTCTATGTATTTTGTTGTAATGCCCAGAGTAAATCTCATAGTGATCTTCTTGACATATCACGTTATCTTTATTCTATCAATTGCCCAACTGTAATTTGTTTACCCAGCATGTGTTATTTTATCTATGGAGAGACACCACTAGTGAACTATGGACCCCGGTCCTATTTACATCATATTGCTATCACCTGTTTACTTTACTCGTACTGTTTACTTTACTCGCATACTCTACTGTTTTCCACTCGATACGCTCATAACCTTTGTTTCAAGCAAACCGGTGAGATTGACAACCTCATCGCAAGTTGGGAACAAAGTATTTGTTTGTGTGTGTGCAGGTTTCGCATCACCTTCAGTCGTCATTGTCTCTCCTCTCCTGATCGATAAACCTTGGTATCTTAACTGAGGGAAAACTCGCTGTTATACTCATCATACCTTCCTCTTGGGGTTCCCAACGGGCTGGTTATCCACCACGCACAAGGACTGTCTGCAACAACATTCATTTGGAGTAGCAGCCTATTTTCTGGCGCCGTTGCCGGGGAGGAAGAGAAGACTTCTGTGAGGGGAGTTTTTCGCACACACATTCTTTACTTTGTTTTATTGTTTTGCTTTACTTTATTTATTTTACCTGCATTGCTTTTATCAAAAACCCAAAAAAATTAGAATCCTTGGTAGTTGTTTTTACTTGTTTACTTTCGTTTTGCTGAAATGGCCAATCCTGAAAACACCAAGTTGTGTGACTTTACTAGCACGAACAATAGTGATTTTATCTGCACACCTATTGCACCACCTATTCCTGCTGCAAACTTTTATGAGATTAAGCCTGCTTTATTGAACCTTGTTATGAAAGAGCAATTTTCTGGTGCTAGTACTGAAGATGCTGCAGCTCATCTCAACAATTTTGTTGAGCTATGTGAGATGCAGAAATATAAGGATGTTGATAGTGATATTATTAAGCTCAAGTTGTTTCCTTTTTCTTTGAGAGGAAAAGCTAAAGATTGGTTGCTGTCTTTGACTAAGAATAGTATTGATTCATGGGCTAAGTGTAAGGATGCTTTTATTGGTAGATACTATCCTCCTGCTAAGATTATAGCTTTGCGTAGCAATATTATGAAGTTTACTCAATTTGATAATGAACATGTTGCTCAGGCTTGGGAAAGAATGAAATCTATGATAAAGAATTGCCCCACTCATGGACTGACTACTTGGATGATTATCCAAACTTTTTATGCAGGACTGAATTTTTCTTCAAGGAACCTACTTGATTCAGCTGCTGGAGGCACTTTTATGTCCCTTACCTTGGGCGCCGCAACAAAGCTACTCGACAACATGATGGTAAATTATTCTGAATGGCACACCGAGAGAGCTCCACAAGGTAAGAAGGTAAACTCTGTTGAGGAAACCTCTTCCTTAAGTGATAAGATTGATACCATTATGGCTATGCTTGCTAATGATAGGACTCATGTTGATCCTAATAATATTCCTTTGGCCTCTCTGGTTGCTCAAGAAGAGTATGTTGATGTGAATTTCATTAGAAACAATAATTTTAACAACAATGCTTATAGGAATAATTTTGCTAGTAACAATTATAGGCCGTATCCTTCTACCAATGGTAATGGTTATGGTAACTCTTATGGTAATTCCTACAACAACACTAGGGCCGCGCCCTCCGAGCTTGAGGTAATGCTCAAGGACTTCATCGGTAAGCAAACTGCTTTTAACAAGTCTGTTGAGGAAAAGTTAGGCAAAATTGATATTCTTGCTTCTAAAGTTGATAGTCTTGCTCTTGATGTTGAAATTCTGAAATTAAAAGTGTTTCCTAATGATGTGAAAGAGAACAATGTTTTTGCTACCGCTAATGCAATCCAAGTTGGAATTGATGAAAATATTAGATTGTTAGCGGAATTGCATGCCAGGTGGGAAAGAGAAGATGAGATGGCTAGAGAGATGAAGGTATGTACCATTACTACCTCTAATGATGTTGCTCCTACTGGTAGCAACCCTCTTACTTTGATTGGTGTAGAGAAAACTCCCACTCCTTGTGTTAAAAGCCTAAAACTGCCAAAACTTTTTCTCAAAAGAGTGCTGAAATTTTTCGGAGTGTGGGAGATGAGAGCTCTATGTCTTTTAATGATTTTGATGTTGATGGCTGCAATATATCTGAAGTTATTTTGTTCTTGCAAAAGCTTGCTTTGACTCCCAATGCTAGTTCTTTAAATATTGCTTTTACTAAGCATATTACCAATGCTCTCATAAAGATTAGGGATGAAAAGTTGAAGCAGAAAGCCTCTGTTCCCAAGAAGTTAGAAGATGGTTGGGAACCCATCATTGATATGCATGTTAATGGTTATGATTTCCATGCTTTATGTGATCTAGGTGCTAGTATTTCTATCATGCCTAGAAAGATTTATGACATGCTTGATTTACCACCGCTTGAAAAATGTTATTTTGATGTTCCTATTGCTGATATTGCTAAGAAGAAACCTTTGGGGAGGATTAATGATGTTCTTATTGTGGTTAACAATAACCTTGTTCCCGTTGATTTTCTTGTTATGGACGTTGAATGCCATGCTTCATGTCCTATTATTTTGGGAAGACCCTTTCTTCGAACTGTAGGTGTTATCATTGATATGAGGGAAGGCACTATTAAGTATCAATTCCCACTTAAGAAAGGTATGGAACACTTCCCTAGGAAAAGAAAGAAATTACTTTTTGACTCTATTCTTAGAGCAAATTATGAGCTTGATGCTTCATCACTCGATATTACTTGATTCGCAATTTTCTGCGCCTAGCTCAAAGGCGTTAAAGAAAAGCACTCTTGGGAGATAACCCAATGTTTTCTTTTCAGTACGTTTTCTTTTATTTGAGTCTTGGAAGTCATTACTACTGTAATGACCGCTCCTTATCTTGTTTATTTCGTTTTTGTGCCAAGAGAAGCCTCTAATTTGAGTGAGGTAAAGATTTGGGGATGTTGCTGTCCTGAAACTGTTTTTGGTGCTGCACCGTAAAAATTCGTGAAAATTCTCTGTTTATCTTTTGGACCTGCTATTTCTTGTGCATATGCCCCAGGTTATATCCAAACTTTTCTTAGTTGAACACTTTTTGATTTGAGCAACAGAAAATCCCTCAAAAATTCGACCTTTGTCAGCTGTTCAGTTTTGACAGATTTCTGCCAATATTTGTGTTTGCCACTTTATCGCTTTCTTTTGAGTTCTTTTGATCACAGAACTTTTGGGGAGGTTGCTACAGTAGTATTTGCTATATATGTGGTGGTTTTGAGTTGAAACCTGAAGCAAATAAAGGGTTGATTATATGTTATGCTTGCACTAATGTTGCTAATAGATTTGTGTTTAGTTTTGTATGAAGGAAGTTTTCAAGTGTAGGGATTGGAGAATGATGAGATGAGTTGAAGAATGGACAAAAGCTCAAGCTTGGTGATGCCCATGCATCACCCCAAGAAATATCCAAGAAGTACAAGCGTCAAAGCTTGGGGATGCCCCCGAGGCACCCCTTCTTCATCGGCAAAAATCAGGTCACCTTTCAAAACACTATATTTTTATTGCTTCATGCACTATGTGTTTTTCTTGGAGCGTCAGTTGTTTTAGTTTTCTTAGTTGGTTTAGTTTGTTTGTTTGCTGAAATAAATGGTTGGACCCCAACAAATTTCTTTTGGAGGAGATGTACTCGTTTTCATTTGCAAAGAACGCTCTAGTTTTCACTCTCATTAAAAATCGAGTGTTCTTCTTTTTCTGCTACTGCTTTTGGTTTTCATTTTTGCCTTGATATGCGTTCAGATCTTGTCATATCTTTTCATCAAGGTGTATTTTTGCCTCTGATCTTTATTGGTTTTCATCAAAAGAGGTGTTTATAAAAATTTCAAATGGTGTTGGAAAAGAGAAAAAGCTTTGTGCAAAATAGTGGTACAAGAAGGAGCTTGTGTAGACTGCGGCTTAGGCTTTTTCATGTCATGCTTGATGTCTTTTTGATAGTATGCTTAGTGGTTTTGCTGTAGCATTACTTGTCTCAAATAACTGAGATTGCTTAATGAGCCTTTGAAAAAATCATGCGTTGTTTTTATTGTATGGAAGCATTATTTTGGTTTTCTCCTTGATGCTTTATTTGGGTTGACTTGGCGCATGCTCACACATGTTAGACTCTTACAAAGTCGCCAATAGCCTTCATGATCATTTAGTTTTTGACTTTTGATGCCATCGTATGCTTCTTTTAATGTCGCTTTGTCGCTTTGCATGATTATGGCCATTATTGCTCTCTTAGTTGGTCGCTCCCAGTCTTTTGCTAGCCCTCGCCTTGTACTGAGTATGAGCTCTACTCGTGCATCCAACTCCTAAAAGCCAAAGTTTTCCATTGTGTCCACCATACATACCTACTAGCAATTTGCTATTCCAAGTAAATTTGACTTGCTTTTATTTTCTCTTCAAATTAAACTCTTACCAGTGTTATGCGAAACTCGGTTAGTAAAGCTCTCACGAACCGGAAGGCACACTTTACTTTTTCCTGTTCTTAAAAAATTGACATTGTGGTCTCTTATGTTGCGTTGTTATGCTTGCAAGTTGTAAGTTGGAGACTAGCCCAGCCATGCAGTCATGGGCAAGCTTTCAACATTGCACTTCTTATTTAAGTTGATATCGTGATCTTTTGTTTATGGATGCACGCGGTGTGAAATGAATTGGGAATCTTGTGGGGATCATGGAGTTTGTATATGTGTTAGGGAAATGCCAGGCCGCCAATCTAAGCCATGCATAATTCATGGTGGAAATTTGCAGCATACCCATGGTGAACATTCGACGACGCATCTCACAATAAAAAGCTAAACAAAAGGCAAATAAAAGAGATGTTGAGGTGTTCATTGTCTGCTTGTCCTGTCATTTTGGTGTGGGCTTGCTCCATGTCATCGGGCACGGAGGTACCCCATTGGCGGTTCTCAATGATATGCATATACTTACAATGACAAGAGCCTTGCTTGGGACTCTAAGTAAAGTAGCATGAGGTTTGGGTACTCGTATTCACGGGGCACGAGGTTTTCAACTTATGATTTGTCAAGCATATGCATCATAATTGTTCTCGCATTAACTTTAACCATTCAAGATGCTTATGATGGGGGCAATGAGAGCTCAAAGCCGGTAAGTACCATAATTTTTGAAGGTTATAAAACTTGCAATCACTGCTTCCCTCTGCGAAGGGTCTTTCTTTTACTTTTATGTTGAGTCACCACCTTCTTTCTTTATGCACCATTAAGAGAGCATAGTTGTCATTCTTAGTGTGATATGCATTGTCCCAAAGTTCATTGATTGATTCATATTGTTGGTTTCACTTGTTCTTAAATTATTTGTATCTAGTCGCCCTCTTAAACTTGAAGGTGTCCTATGCATTTATGTTTTGCTCTCTTTGAAGGACAAGCTGAAAACCATTTGTATGTTTTTCCTTATGATTTGAACACACGTTTGACTTTCATTGTTTCATTTTCATGATCTTTTGTTTGTGTTCATTTACATGTTTACAACATGGTTGCTAAGTTTCTTATTGTCATGATTATATCTTCATGCCCATGTTTTAAGTTCTAATGATCCCAGCTCACCAATGCTTACATATATGATCAAGATTGTGTAGGTGCATGTCACCTCAAAAATTATTCTTTTGTTATCACTTACCTACTCGAGGACGAGAAGGAGTTAAGCTTGGGGATGCTTGATACGTCTCAAACGTATCTATAATTTTTGATGCTCCATGCTTGTTTTTACACCATTTGCCTATTGTTTCGTTACACTTAGTGGCACTTTTATGCATTTTCCGGAACTAACCTATTAACGAAGTGCCACAGTGTCAGTTTCCTGTTTTATGCTGTTTTTGTGTTTCAGAAGTGATACACAGGAAATATTCTCGGAATTGGACGAAACAAGTTCCTGAAGTCTTATTTTACCCGGAAGCTTCCAGAGATCCGAAGAGGAGTAGGAGGGGGGCCACCAGGGGCCCACACACAGGGGTGGCGCGGCCAGCCCCTGGCCCGCGCCACCACCGTGTGAGGCCACCTGGCCCTACCTCTGACGACGCCCCTTCGCCTATAAAGACCCCCCGACGGAAAAAACCTAAGTACCCGATCAGATTTCCAGAACACATCGCGATCCGCCGCCGCCGTCGACCCGAAGATCGGGAGGGTCCAGAAGCTCTTCCCGGCACCCTGCCGGAGAGGGGAATCGCCACCGGAGGTCTTCTTCATCGCCATGCTTGCCTCCGGAGCGATGAGTGAGTAGTCTACCTTGGACTATGGGTCCATAGCAGTAGCTAGATGGTTGTCTTCTCCACCATGTGCTTCATGTTTAGATCTCATGAGCTGCCTTACATGATTGAGATCACCGTTATGTAATTCTACATGTTTGGTTTGTTGGGATCCGATGAGTATTGGTGTTTATGATTAAGTTGCTGTACTGAATATTATCTTTTGTTATCTCTATGTTGTTTATGATCTTGCATGCTCTCCGTTGTTAGTAGCTATCTTGGCCGAGTAGTTGCTAGTGACTCCAAGAGGGGGTATTTATGCTCGATAGTGGGTTCATGCCTCTATTTCACCTGGGGGAGTGACAAAAACCTCTAAGGTGGTAGATGTGCTGTTGCTACTAGGGAGAAAACAACATTCATATGCTCAAGGGCATATGCTTTGTTTACATTACACACTTTGCTTAATGCAATTATGTGTTGTTCGCAACTTAATACTTCTAGGGTGTTCGGATTGATATCCCCGGGAGTGGATTATTAGTCATAGATGCAGTTGGATGGCGGTCTATGTATTTTATTGTAATGCCCAGAGTAAATCTCATAGTGATCTTCTTGACATATCACG
Organism: Dactylis glomerata; assembly: GCA_007115705.1. Classification (NCBI taxonomy): domain Eukaryota; kingdom Viridiplantae; phylum Streptophyta; class Magnoliopsida; order Poales; family Poaceae; genus Dactylis; species Dactylis glomerata. The sequence goes on along the minus strand of QXEO01000701.1, from coordinate 1,176,415 downwards.
TTATCTTTATTCTATCAATTGCCCAACTGTAATTTGTTTACCCAGCATGTGTTATTTTATCTATGGAGAGACACCACTAGTGAACTGTGGACCCCGGTCCTATTTACATCATATTGCTATCACATGTTTACTTTACTCGTACTGTTTACTTTACTCGCATACTCTACTGTTTTCCACTCGATACGCTCATAACCTTTGTTTCAAGCAAACCGGTGAGATTGACAACCTCATCGCAAGTTGGGAACAAAGTATTTGTTTGTGTGTGTGCAGGTTCCGCATCACCTTCAGTTGTCATTGTCTCTCCTCTCCTGATCGATAAACCTTGGTATCTTAACTGAGGGAAAACTCGCTGTTATACTCATCATACCTTCCTCTTGGGGTTCCCAACGGGCTGGTTATCCACCACGCACAAGGACTCTCTGCAGCAACATTCATTTGGAGTAGCATCCAATGCCGCAAGTGGCGACGCCTCTGAGAGATGCACACGTACGACACATCGATGTCTCCTCCATTCTTGGTCCAGCAAGTATGGTGAAGAGATAGATTGGATCAGCAGCACGACGGCGTGGTGCTTATGGTGGAGAATTTCTGCAGCAGGGCTTCGCCTACGTGCAGTCGCGAGAGAGAGATGTGGAGGGCAGCAGTTGGGCCGGCGGCTAGGGTTAGGAGAGGAGAACGCCCCAGCCCTCCCCTCCCCTTTAAATAGGTCAAGGGGGTCGGCCAAGGGGGCAGCCTTAGCCTCCAAGTCAACCCAGTGGCCCTAGGGAGAAAACTTGCCCCCTAAGTTTCCTTTGCCTTGGCCCATAAGAAAACCCTAGGGTTTTGCCCTTGGCCTCGTAGGACAAGTGGGCACGGACGACCAGGCCCATGTAGGCAGCACCCTTTGGTCCATGTGGACCCTTTGGGGCATGTGGGCCCCACCATGGAGCCCTCCGGAACTTTCTAGAACATTTTGGTACTCTACCGAAAAAGTCTAGAACTTTTCTGAAACCCAAAAACTGCTTTCCATTATATGAATCTTATTCTCCGGACCATTCCGGAACCTCTCATGATGTCCGGGATCTCATCCGAGACTCCGAACAAAAAACTCAATAACCAATTATCCATTCTATCCTAGCGTCGATGCACGTTAAGTGTGTGACCCTACGGGTTCGAGAATATGCAGACATGATCTTCTATCAATAATCAATAGCGGGATCTGGAAACCCATATTGACTCCCACATATTCATCGATGATCATATCGGATGAACCACGATGCCAGGATTCAATTAATCCCGTATATGTATTCCCTTCGTCTCGCGATATTTTACTTGCCCGAGATTCGATCGTCGGTATCGGCATACCTAGTTCAATCTCGTTCACAACAAGTACTTTACTCGTTCCGTAATCCAATATCACTTTGTGATTAACTCCTTAACCATATGCTTGCAAGCGGTGTTGATATCGATTACCGAGTGGGCCCGAAGTATATCTCTCCGACTCGGGAGGGACAAATTCCATCTTGATACATGCAACCCAACAAGTACTTTCCGATTACCTGAGAGACACCTTTATGATCACCCTTTCATAGGATAACGTTTGATGACCTCAAAGCTCTCTTCTTGTACTAGGGAGTTGCATTATCTCATGGTCTAAGGAATACAATACTTGACATAGGAAAAAGCTTTGCAAAGATGAACACAATGACACGATCTAATTGTTGTGCTTTATTTGGGTCTGTCCATCACATCATTCTCCTAATGACATGACCTCATTATTAATCGATAACTCATGTCTATGGTTAGGAAACCTTAACCATCATTAATCAATGAGCTAGTCTAGTAGAGGCATACTAGGGACATGGTGTTGTTCATAAACCACACAAGTATTAATGTTTCCGCTTAATACAATTCTAGCATGGAGTATAAACATTATCATGAACAAGAAATATGATAATAACAATATTATTATTGCCTCTAGGGCATATTTCCTTCAGTCTCCCACTTGCACTAGAGTCAATAATCTAGTCATACTTGCACCTTTAACACCTATGGCATTCTGGTGTTATTCATACGCGTTGCACATGGTAAACCTTATCTACGGGTCTGACACTTTCAGGTCCGTTTGTATTTGCATATCTTTTGCATCATCACGCATTACTCATCTTGACATGAGATGGCATCGTATAAACTTGGTCTTCTGGTGAAACCTTTGTTTCTTTGCCAAGACTATGTTGTCACTATTGTCATACAATAGAACTACATAGTACTAGCACACTTGGAACTACACCTCCACGATCGGATCGCAGAAATTTAATTTTCCTGTTACGATGGTTTTCCACTTCGTTCTGAAATTCTTTGAACTTTTCAAACATTTCAGATTTATGTTTCATTAAATAGACATACCCATATCTACTTAAGTCATCAGTAAAAGTGAGAAAATAGCGATATCCACCACGCGTCGAAATACTCATTGGTCCGCACACATCGGTATGTATGATTTCCAATAAGTCCGTTGCTCGCTCCATTTTTCTGGAGAACGGGGTTTTGATCATCTTGCCCATGAGGCATGGCTCGCACATGTCAAATGATTCCAAATCAAGAGACTCCAAAATTCCATCAGAATGGAGTTTCTTCATGCGTTTTACGCCAATATGACATAGATGACAGTGCCACAAATAAGTTGGATTATCACTATCTACTTTGCATCTTTTATGCCGCTTCTAAAGTGATTATATACTTATCCCTCGTTGCAGTGTACGCCACAATGTTAACATTGGAACTCATCCAAGTCATCATGGAACTTTCTTCCATCTTATTGTGCCACCTTCTAACTCAAAACAAATAGCTTAAAATTGAGATAAAAAATTTACCTGTATATGTGACAAAGCCAATGTAACACATTGCAATGAACCATTTGTCACTTTTGCATATAGAATATATTCTTAGTTCTTCGAAAGTACATAAGAATATTCTTACTATTGTCCAACGATCATCATATGAATGCTCGTAACCTTTTAGAGCATCGGGCATATCTGGATCTACATATCATGGTACACAAGATTGATAAAATCATTCTTGCGATTTCACTCATCAAGTGTCAAAACAATTGATTCTTGCTCCAACCTCTTCCATGCAACAAGAACCGTTCTTATTGTTTCCATATCGAACAAATTCAATATTTCATCTACGTACTCTGGCAAAACTATATTAGTGCCTCAATCTATCTGCATAGACATTGATGCTTAATATTCTGGTTTTACCTAAAACTTTCATCAAAAATCTAATTTTAATGAAATCTTAACATATCAAGAAAAACACATAATTTCCAATGACCAATATGTCGTCTACATAAAGCATTAGAAATATGTCTCAGCACTCCCACTTAATTTCTTGTAAATATAAGCATCTTCAAATATCTTGATGAAATTAAACTCTTTAACATTTTCATCATTGAAGATTCCAACTTTGCTATGCTTACTTCTACCTTTGAAGTTTGCATACATATCTAGCAACCGTTGAATCAACAAAACCCGTTGGGTCGTGTCAGGTACACGTCCTTGGTGTGCATTCCGGTAGAGGAACGTTGATTCATTTATTCAACGATCATATCTCAATATGTAATTGTTGCTAGAGTAATCCATATGACAAAGTCAGGGCCCATCACCGCTTCTTTGTATATTGTTGGTTACTATTATCTAATAATATCTCGTCCTCAAATCTTGCTATTTGATTATGACCAACTTGGTTAAATAGGAACTTTGATGTCCGGGACTACAACACATTGTAGGTGTGGGAGCCATGAGCTCAGTTGCCACTTCCAGAACATTTTCCGGTGCTGCGCTACTTTGCTCATCATGCTCAGGTTCAATAACCCCATCAAGTTCTATTTTCCTCCCACTTAAACCTTTCGCGAAAAACTTCTTCATAAGAAATTCACTTATTTTAGTGACAATCACTATGTGTCTGGGTTCATAGTAGAAGGAATTCCCATCGACATTCTTTGGGATAACCTACAAAGATTTACTAATCCGGTTTTGGTTGTAAACAGTTTACATATGCCGTGCATACCAAAATTTAAGAAAAACAACTATAACTTGTACGGTGTCATTTCAGCGGATTATGATGGCACTCTATTCAGTGAACAGCGGTAGTCTCTAAAGCATTCCACAAATTATATTTGCAGTTTTATTTCATCATTGATCTAACCATGTCAAACAAGGTTTGATTACATCCATCGAAAACTCCATACTCCTATGGTGTTTATCGCGATGCATGTTTGTGGAACAATTCCCCTAACTCGTAGATGTTTGCTAAACTTGTAACTCAAATATTCTTCTTTATGATCTAATCATACAACTTGAATATTCTTGTTACAACAATTTCCACTTCATAAATTGAACAATTTCATACTTCTATCTCATCAAGTAGATATACCATACATCTATTCGAGCCATTGATGAAATAGAAAATACACCACGCTCGACTTCACACATGAACTACATACATCAACATGTATGATCTCCATTTAGGTAGTCGCTTGTTCTGTCCATGGCCCATGAACGGAGTTTAATCATCTTTAGGAAAAGTCTCACAAGCGTCAATCGATTCAAAATCAAATGACTCGAAAATCTATCAATATAGAATTTCTTTCATGTTTTGTTTCCAATATGACTTAAACGGCGGTGTCATATATAAGTGAAATTCGTTTTGTCTTGCGACCTTTAGCATCAGTGTTATAAATGTCTATTTCACCAACAAGATAATAATAATCTATCCATCGATTATGGAAGACGGTAATAATTTGAACAACCATTGCTCTCATAATACCAGAACAAAATAACAATTATTAAGTTCTTAACAAATCTAGAAGGCTAGGTTTTATGCCGACGAAAAACACAATAACACATTTATTTATTTCTCGATGCGCATTGTTACCACATTCTTTTGCTAGTTACTTAGGCCATCGTAGTTCTTGTATTGTTGCTTTGTATGACATTTCATACCAACAATCTAGTATCCAATACCCAAGAATTACATTATGTACTAGCAAAGAATACATCTATAACATGTATATCATTTATATACCTGTGCTGGACATTTCCAGTCTTTTCCTTTTCTACCAAATACTTTTGCAGATCCTATTTAGCATTTCCTCTCTATTTAGAAAAATCTATCAACATCAATAGTGGCGTCAATCATTTGACACATAGTCCAAAGGATGTTAGTCAAATACTAATAGCCTTGGATTTTGCACTTTGAAGTGGATCGCCATCATCATATGATTGGTATTCTTCCGGACTCCATTCTTTAGTATTCTTTTAGTATAGCAAAACAATTTAGCCGATACCTTTTCATTCGTCCTATCATGACATCTTTCATGATGAAACTACTATAGCTCTTAAGGACAAATGCAAGTATAATATTAGTTTCCCAAACTTTTGAGTGATCGGGACGCCTAGCGTCTTCAATCTTCGCATATATTCATACAATATGAGCATATGCTATTTTACTAAATTTGCTTAATCATTTTGCAAACAATCAAAGTTTTAGACATCAAATATCTTTTAACTCTTGTTTGTTTCTGAAACAATTCTTTCAGCTCCAAGATCACTTTGATTTTCAAACAATTTTGAAGATCAATTTCTCATGAAGGCAAACATGATCTTAGATGCTAAACTTGAATCATTGCTCTTAGATTAATACAACTTATTAAATCGCATGGAGCAAGTGAGGTTTGCTAAAGTTTGCAATAAGACTTAATCCTTACTCTTGGCATTCTAACTAAATGGTACTAGTCCATAAAGTGATTATCTAGAATTCTATAGTTCTTTTAACTCAATTAAAACTAAGTGTCGGTGGAAAACGGTTGCCAAAGACTACAACAACTTATGAAAATACACTAAGATTTAGTTCAAGATAATTAGTTCAATTTAATCAAATTACTAATGAACTCCCACTAAATTCAACATCCCTCGAAGTTGTTTAGTGAAGCATGATCCAAATTCACTACACCGAGACCGATTATCACGTGAATGATATAGCTTTAATGGTGAATATCAACATGTTGATCATATCATCCATATGACTCATGCTTGACCTTTCGGTCCGTGTGTTCCGACGCCATGTTTGTACATGCTAGGCTCGTCAAGTTTAACCCAAGTATTTTTGCATGTGTAAATCTGGCTTACACCCGTTGTATGTGAACGTCGAGTTTATAACACCCGATCATCACGTGATGTTTCAAAACGATGATCTTTCGCAACGGCGCATACGAGGGGAGAACACATTTTATCTTGAAATTAAGTGTGAGGGATCATCTTATAATGCTACCGTCGCGATCAAAGCAAAAGAAGATGCATAAAGGATAAACATCACATGCATATACAATATGTGGCATGGTATAACCAATCTTCGCACATTGATCTCCATCTCGTGCGCACCGGCATGATCTCCATCACTCCACCATGATTGCCTCTACCACGAATAGCAACTACGACTATTGCTAACCTCTTAGCGATAAAGTAAAGCTATTACATGGCGTATAAGAAGTTGACACGCAGGTCATACAAAATTATAAAGACAACCATATGGCTCCTGCCGGTTGTGAACCCATCGACATGCAAGTCATGAAAAATTACAAAACATGATCATCGCATACATCACATATATCATACACATCACATCTTGTGGCAATACCATATCACAAACACTCCCTGCAAAAACAAGTTAGACGCCTCTAATTTGTTGTTGCATGTTTTACATGGCTTATGGGAGCTACGCATAAGAACGGTTCTTACCTACGCAAAGCCACAACAGTGATATTATGGTTGCTAACGTCCGTTGTAAATCCCATGACTACTATAGTGAGATAAACTAGCATCCACCAGCCGCATGTGTGGAACAAGCCACACGTCAAGTGCGGAGCCGGTCTCGCGAACGAGGTCGCGTAAAGTTGGCCTGGACCGCTTCGATCTCACTATGCCGCGCCATAAGAAATACACAACATAGAGGTTTGCAACAGAAAATATCAACGCCCGCAACAAGCATGTTGCATTCTACTCATGAAACACATCTACGCATAGATCTCGCTCTGATACCACTGAAGGGTTTCGCGGCATAGAAAACAAAAAATTTCCTACGATGACGAACAAGAACAAGCCAAGATCTGATCTACGAGATGCAAAACAACGAGCGAGAGAGATTAGATCTTCATACCCTTGAAGAAATCGCACAGCGGAAACATTCAATAGAACATGGATGATGAAGTCGTACTAGCCTTCTCCTCCTTGCGATCCGATCCGATCCAACGCCGCAAGTGGCGACGCCTCCGAGAGATGCACATGTACGGCACATCGACGTCTCCTCCCTTCTTGGTCCAGCAAGTATGGTGGAGAGATAGATTGGATTAGCAGCACGACGGTGTGGTGCTTATGGTGGAGAATTTCTGCAGCAGGGCTTCGCCTACGTGCAGTCGCGAGAGAGAGATGTGGAGGGCAGCAGTTGGGCCGACGGCTAGGGTTAGGAGAGGAGAACGCCCCAGCCCTCCCCTCCCCTTTAAATAGGTCAAGGGGGTCAGCCAAGGGGGCAGCCTTAGCCTCCAAGTCAACACGGTGGCCCCAGGGAGAAAACTTGCCCCCTAAGTTTCCTTTGCCTTGGCCCATAAGAAAACCCTAGGGTTTTGCCCTTGGCCTCGTAGGACAAGTGGGCACGGACGACCAGGCCCATGTAGGCAGCACCCTTTGGTCCATGTGGACCCTTTGGGGCATGCGGGCCCCACCATGGAGCCCTCCGAAACTTTCTAGAACATTCCGGTACTCTACCAAAAAAGTCCAGAACTTTTCCGAAACCCAAAAACTGCTTTCCATTATATGAATCTTATTCTCCGGACCATTCCGGAACCTCTCATGATGTCCGGGATCTCATCCGAGACTCCAAACAAAAAACTCAATAACCAATTATCCATTCTATCATAGCGTTGATGCACGTTAAGTGTGTGACCCTACGGGTTCGGGAATATGCAGACATGATCTTCTATCAATAATCAATAGCGGGATCTGGAAACCCATATTGACTCCCACATATTCATCGATGATCATATCGGATAAACCACGATGCCAGGATTCAATTAATCCCATATATGTATTCCCTTCATCTCGCGATATTTTACTTGCCCAAGATTCGATCGTCGGTATCGGCATACCTAGTTCAATCTCGTTCACAGCAAGTACTTTACTCGTTCCGTAATCCAATATCACTTTGTGATTAACTCCTTAACCATATGCTTGCAAGCGGTGTTGATATCGATTACCGAGTGGGCCCGAAGTATATCTCTCCGACTCGGGAGGGACAAATTCCATCTCGATACATGCAACCCAACAAGTACTTTCCGATTACCTGAGAGACACCTTTATGATCACCCTTTCATAGGATAACGTTTGATGACCTCAAAGCTCTCTTCTTGTACTAGGGAGTTGCATTATCTCATGGTCTAAGGAATACAATACTTGACATAGGAAAAAGCTTTGCAAAGATGAACACAATGACACGATCTAATTATTGTACTTTATTTGGGTATGTCCATCACATCATTCTCCTAATGACATGACCTCATTATTAATCGACAACTCATGTCTATGGTTAGGAAACCTTAACCATCATTAATCAATGAGCTAGTCTAGTAGAGGCATACTAGGGACACGGTGTTGTTCATAAACCACACAAGTATTAATGTTTCTACTTAATACAATTCTAGCATGGAGTATAAACATTATCATGAACAAGAAATATGATAATAACAATATTATTATTGCCTCTAGGGCATATTTCCTTCAATCATACACCTCTGAAAAGTGCCAGGTGCATTGCATATCCCAAAAGGTAATCTCTTGTATACAAATGTTCCATAAGGACATGTAAATGTGGTCTTGTCTTGATCAGCTGGGTGGATAGGTATTTGCAGGAATCCAGAGTATCCATCAAGGTAGCAATAGAATTTCTGTCCAGCAAGCCTTTCCAACATTTGATCCATGAATGGCAATGGGAAATGGTCCTTTCTAGTTGCTTTATTTAGCTTCCTAAAGTCATTAACCATTTCCATCCAGTAACAGGTCTTGTAGTCATCAATCTTCCTTCCTCATTCTCTACCACTGTGTAGCCTCCCTTTTTAGGAACAATATGGATAGGGCTCACCCACTCACTGTCAGAGATTGGGTAAATCATTCCTGCCTTGAGCAGTTTTAGAACTTCCTTTTTTACCACATCTTGCATTGCAGGATTCAGTCTTCTCTGCCCCTCTCTAGTTGGTCTGCTGCATTCATCTAAATGTATCCTGTGAGAGCAAACTTTCTTACTGATTCCTATGATATCATCAATTGAGTAGCCAATAACATTCTTGTACAATCTCAATATTGACAGCAGGCTCTCTTCTTGTTCACTATCCAGGGCAGAGCTAATTATCACTGGGTGTATTTTTTCTTTCTCTAAAAAGGAGTACTTCAGGTGAGCTGGTAATTCCTTTAACTCAACAATGGAATGATGAGCTAGTTTAGCAGATTCACTTGAACTAAACTCTGGTGCATTTTCACAGATATTTATTTCACATAGTTCCTATATTTTAACATTATCAGCTATCACAAACACTTGTGCTTCAGGCTCTTGTGGCTGCATTTCTGGTAAAGTTTCCAGCACACTCTTTTCAACCCTATCAAGGGAATGGCACTGCTAAAAAACATTGGGTACATGAGAGGCATGCTTCATACTAAACTCAGCCTGTTTTGACCCAAATTGCAGCTTTAGTGTTCCACCTTTCACATCAATTATTGCTCCAGCTGTTGCCAAGAATGGTCTACCTAGTATCATGGATTCTGCATTGTCTTCCATTTCTAGGACCACAAAATCAACTGGATAGGCAAAGTTTCCAACTTGGATAGGCACATCTTCAAGAATTCCAATTGGCTTTCTGAAAGTTCTATCAGCTAGCTGAAGTGTCATGGGGGTAGGTTTCACAGTTCCCAACTGTAAAATATGGCTTACAGCTGAGGGCAACACACTTACTGATGAACCAAGGTCACAAAGTGTTGTAAATGTTTTCTTTCCAACTACATAGGGGATGCTAAAACTCCTAGGGTCACCAAGCTTCTTAGGCATATTGTTCAAAATGACAGCACTACAATCCTCTGTCAAAGCAACTACCTCAAGGTCTTCCAAGCTTCTGTTTCTTTGTTATCAAGTCTTTAAAAAATTAGCATACAACAGGATGTGTAACACTGCATCCAAGATGGGAATAGTGATCTGCACTTCTTTCATTGTCTCAAGGAACTTGGCATGTTGCTTTTCTTCCTTAGTTTTATCCAGTCTCTCAGGAAATGGGACTTTCATTAGCAAAGACTTCTCTGTTGGTTTTGCTGCATGGTTTTGAGTCTCAGCAAGAGGTTCCACTGGCTTTTCATGCATTGGGACAGAAGCTTCAAAAGTTGTTTGCTGCTGAATTGTGGTTCTTCTTGGTGGAGCTACATAACTAACAGTTGGAGGGGTTTTGAGTAATGGTTCAGTATTCATCCCACTCCTAGTGGTGACAGCATCTACAACTTCAGTAGTTGATATGGCACCACATTGCTTAGGGTTCTTCTCAGCTTGGGCAGGTAACTTGCTTTCAGGTTGATTTCTAGGGTTATTGGAGATGCCAGCAGTGAGTTGCTGCATGGTTTTGTAGAAAAGCTCTGACTGCATCTTCATTGTTTCCTGCATTCCACTAAACATTTCCTTTTGCAGCCTCATCATTTCACTTATTTCATACTGACTGTTGCTGGAAGAAGCATTTTGCTGGTTTGCTTGATGATATTGTTGTGGATGTTGCATATTGCCTTGGGGTCTGAAATTTTGCTATGCTGTTTGGACATAATTCTGTTGAACTGTCTGGGGGTAGCTTTGCTGGTTGGCATTATTATATGATAAGTTGGGATGATTTCTCCAAGCAGAATTATAACTCTGGGAAAAAACACCTTGATTCTAAGCATAATTCACGTCTGATACCTGAGTTTCAACTGGTGCAGATAGGGTACATTCCAGAGGTGAATGACCTTCTTTTCCACAGATCAAACAGGCAGAAGAGACTTGATTAACAGGCACCAATGCCTTGCTATTTTTCTCAGTCATGAGCTAAGACAGCTGATTTGCTAGACTGTCCAGCTTAGCTTCCAAGGCAATTTGACCACTTGCCTGAATCTGCAGCTGATTGTTAGGATGACCAACTCTTTCATTTGTCCAAGAAAAATTATGGGCTGCCATGCTTTCTATCAGCTCAGTAGCTTCATCAAGGGTCTTGTTCATGATACCACCACCAGCAGCAGAGTCAACAAAAGACCTAGTTTGCTCAGTCAAACCCTTATAAAATGTTTGCAAGATAAGCCACTGCTCCTGACCATGGGTAGGGCACATTCTGATGAGGCCTTGGTATCTTTGCCAAGTGTCATACAAGCTTTCACCTTCATACTGCACAAACCTAGTGATCTTATCTCTGCACTCAGCTGCCTTGGTAGGAGGAAAGTATCTCTCAAAGAAAGCTTGCAGTACATGTTCCCAAGTGTCTCTGCAGTGAGATGGCAGAGCATGAAACCACATCTTTGCAAGGCCTGACAGTGAAAAAGGAAATAGCTGCATTCTAATTGCTTCAGGAGGTACACCATTGTGCTTGAGTGTATTGCAGTACTCCAAGAAATTCCTGATGTGCTCATGAGGACTTTCCAAAGCTGAACCTTTGAAAGGGTTGTGCTGTACCATGTTAATCAAGGCTGGCTTGATTTTGCAGTTATTAGCTTGGATGGTAGGCATTATAACATCATCATTTGATATCTGATCCTTAGGGATCCATAAATCTCTCAACTTCTTGTCACCCATACAGATATTTGACTCTGAAGATCCCGAATCTTCCACTGAAACTTCAGAAGCTGCTCTTCTTCTAGCAAGAAATGTTCTTTCGGGCTCAGGGTCAAAAAGGAGCTAAAGGTGAGTCTTTAGACGACTGCATCAACTAATTCCCACACTGTATGAATGTAATCATGATTCCTCTGCACACAGTCACAATCAAGAACTTTTATCAAGGGTTAGTGAATTAAAACCTCTAATAACAATTCTAGGCTTGGATCACAGACATGTAATTGAGACAACCATTTCACAAGATGAACACAGCCTAGTCTACTGTACTCTAAAGAAATAATCAAAAGTTGATCCCCGGCAACGGCGCCAATTTGATCACTTTGGTTTAGTGGGGGTTTTATATTGTTCTCTCCACAGGGATCAACAAGGTAAGAAAGGTTCTTTATTTCCAGAAGCTAAGCAAATTCAGAAAGGTGGGGCTTTTACTGTCAGAAAATGAAGTTTTGAGAGGGTTTTAGGCAGATTAAATTTCAGAAAATAACTTGAAAGATTTGGGTTGTCAAGCCAGAGTCTCTCAAGGATCTAAGCAAGTTTTAGGCAGGGAAAGATGGTGCAAATCACAGGCAAGCAGAGACTAGTCATGCAAGCCAGGTTCTTTTTAGGGTTTAAGCAAGAAGAAAATGTTATACCACAAAGATCATAGTTTTCTTGTTTGTCAGGCAAGATCTGTGTGAGTTAACAAGCAAAGAAAGGCTAGGGATATGATTTCACACAGAAGAATGCAGGGACTAGCCTTACACTCGACAGATCAAACAGTTAAAAAGCAAATCTAGCAAGACTTAGAGATTTCAGAGAACTGTGTCACTCAATTCACTGCAATAACCAAGAATATCACCAACTTTGTTTCTTAATGCATGATCCACTTCAAACAACACAGATTACAAGAAAAGACAGAGGAAGAGGTTTGGTTGTTCTTCACTAAAAACTAGAGGGAGCAGGAGAAGCAGAGGAGTGGATTAGGTTGGAGGAAGATCTTGTGCTTCAGTGCATCACAGCCTTGTCCTTCTCTAGCAGCTTGATCATCATGTTCATCCTTTTCTTGTTCTTCTTCCTGGGTGCTCTTGGGGGTTGGTGGAGAAGAGGTGGAGAGTTGGTGGCAGAGGAGTAGTCTGTCGATGGGAGTGGGTGGATGGCCTTGTTGTTCTTGTGACAAGGTCCCTTCCTTTATACACCTTTTTCCTTTTTTGGGGTGGAGATGCTGATGGAGGTAGAGGGGTTTTCCTCTCCTCTCTCAGCTCTCAAAGCACATGGGGTGTTCCCCTCTTTTCTCCTTTCTCTGCCTTTTTCACTTTTTCTGCTAGCTTGCTTCTCAAGTTGGTCTCTTCCCTCTCTGGTGATTCAAATTGATTTGAATTAATTCTTCTCTTCCCATGGACCAGCTTCTATGACTTGAGCTTGTAGGGTTTTGAGGGCTTGGACAATTTCCTGAAGAATTATGTGCCTTGACGAACTGAACTGCAATACAAGACCAAATGCTATAAAATGCAGGCACAAAACATACTGAATTAAGGGAAAGTAAGCAAGGATCAAGGTTTTAGGGCTCATAACAGTGCATATAAATTATAGTGATCTCACATCTACAACCTTAGAAGTTATTATCACTCTCCCAGATTACTAGAGGCATGAACCCACTATCGAGCATAAATACTCCCTCTTGGGGTCATTAGCATCTCTCCGCCAAGATATCTACTAGCAACGGAGAGTGTGCAAGATCATAAATAATATAGACATGATAAATCAACAATCAACTTCACATAGTACTCAATATTCATCGGATCCCAACAAACATAACATGTATAATTACATAACGATGATCTTGATCATGATAGGCAGCTCACAAGATCTAGACATGAAGCACATGGAGGAGAAGACAACCATCTAGCTACTGCTATGAACCCATAGTCCAAGGTAGACTACTCACGCATCACTCCAGAGGCTGGCATGGTGATGAAGAAGGACTCCGGTGATGATTCCCCTCTCCGGCAGGGTGCCGAGAAGAGCTTCTGGACCCTCCCGATCTCGGAACAACGACGGCGGCAGCTTGCAGTATGTTTCGTGGAAAAGTGTTCGTCTCCTTAGGGTTTTCCCATCGAAGGAAATTTATAGGCGGAAGGGCGATGTCAGGGGGTGGACCAGGGGGTAGCCCGCGCCACCCTATGGTGCGGCCGCCCTCTGGCTCCCCTCCATATCTCTTTTGGACTCTGTCTTCGTGTTAGGTAAATAGGAACTTCGGCTTTCGTTTCGTCTAATTTTGAGAATATTTCCTGTGTAACTTTTCTAAAACACAAAAATAGCACAAAACATGAACTGGCACTGTGGCATCTCGTTAATAGGTTAGTTCCGGAAAATGCATAAAAATGCCACGAAGTGTAAACAAAACACAAAGCAACTGGTGTAAAACAAGCATGGAGCATCAAAAATTATAGATACAGTTTGCGATGTATCAAGCATCCCCAAGCTTAAATCCTACTCATCCTCGAGTAGGTAAGTGATAACAAAACAATAATTTTTGAGGTGACATGCACCAACACAATCTTGATCAACTTAAGGTAAAGCATTGCATGTTGAGATCAAAGTACTCTAAACATGGACATAAGATATATAATTCTAACCATAGAACTTAGCAACCATGTTACAACATGAAAAGTAACACAAACAAAAGATCATGAGTAATAATGCATTGAAAGTCAATTGTTTGTTTCGAGCATATAGAAAACATAGCAAAGTGGTATTCAGCTTGTCCCTCATGGAGTAGCAAAACATAAATGCATAGGACACCTTCAAAGTTCAAGAGGGTGACTAGATACAAATAATTTGAGAACAAGCAATACCATAATCATGAATCAATCAATAATAAATTTTGGGACTATGCACATTATACTAAGAATGACAACTATGCTCTATGAATCGGTGCATAAAGGTAGAAGATGAAGACTCAACATAAAAAATAAAAGAAAGGCCCTTCGCAGAGGGAAGTAGTGATTGCAAGTTTTATAAACCTTCCAAAAATTATGGTACTTATTAGCTTTGAGCTAGGCATCTTGAGTGGTTAAGGTTAATGCGAGTACAAATATGAGATATATGCTTGACAAGTCATAAGTTGAAAATCTCATGTCCCTTGAATACGAGTACTTAAACCATGCTAATCGACTTAGGTCCTAAGTAAGTTCTTGTCATTATAAGCATACATGTATCATTGAGAACGCCAACGGGGTACCTCCTGCCCGATGATATGGAAACTGTCCCACATCAAAATGATAAGACAAATAGACAATGGACACCTCGGCATCTCTTTTATTTACCATTGGGTATAACTTTTTATTTTGAGATGCATCGTCGAATGTTCACTATGGTTATGCTGTAAATTTCCACCATGAATGAGGCATGGCTTAGATTAGCGGCCCAGGCGTTTCTCTAACACATATACAAACTCCATGAACTCACAAGTTTCCAACTCCTTTCACACAGATAAGAATCCATAAACAAAAGATCATGATATCAACTAAATAAGAATAAGTGCAATGTTGAAAGGGTGCCCCATGACAGCATGGCTGAGCTAACTCCCAACTTACAACTTGCAAGCATATAATCACCATAAGAGAGCCACAATGGTCAAGTTTATTAAGTGCAAGAAAGTAAATGTGCCATCAAGTTTGTGAGAGCTTTACTAACTAATTTTCTCATAACAAAAAATTTAATTTGGAAGATAGATAAAAGCATGACGAATATACTTGGAATAGCAAATTGGTAATAGGTAGATATGGTGGACACATTGGAAAAACTTTGGTTTTGGGGAGTTGGATGCACGAGTAGATCTCATACTCAGTACAAATGAAGGCTTGCAAAAGACTGAGAGCGACCAACTAAGAGAGCAATAATGGTCATAATCATGCATAGCGACAAAACATTATTAACCAAAGCATCAAGTGATATCGCAAGTCAAAAACCAAATGATCATAGAGGCTTGAGGCGACTGGTTTAAAGTCAAAACATGGTGTAAGCGTATGCCAAGTCAACCCAAATAAATCATCGAAGGAGAATACCACAATATTATGCTTCTATAAGATAAAAACAATGCATGATTCTTTCAAAGGCACATTAAGCACTGTCAGTTATTTGAGACAAGTCATGCTACAACAATAACTACTAAGCATATAATCAAAATAATATCAAGCATGACATGATAAAGTCTAAGCAACAGTCTAAACAAGCTCCCCTTTTGCATCACTATAAGCATGAAACAATTTACTCTTTTCCAACACCAATCAACCTATTTGAAACAATTCTCAAAGATGAAAAGCAACAAAGACCAGAGGTCTAAACACTCCTAGCTACAAAGAACTAACATGTTCTGAACAAAAACGATGGCGAAAAACAAAAGCTAAACGCAATACTAGAAAAAGAGAACACTCGTTGAACGATAAAAGTGAAAACTAGAGTGTTCTAGGCAATAAAAATGGAGTATGTCTTCTCCAAAAAAACATGTTGGGGTCCAACCATTTATTGCAGCAAACAAAACAAAAGAAAACTGAAAGCAAAAATAAAGACGCTCCACGAATAACACATAGTATATGAAGCAATAAAAATATAGTGTCTTGAAAGATGTCCTGATATTTTTGTTGATAAAGAAGGGGTGCCATGGGGCATCCCCAAGCTTTTATGCTTGTACTTCTTGGATATTTCTTGGGGTGACACTTGAAAACTTTCTTCATACAAAACTTCACACAATTCTTATTAGCAACATTAGTGTATGCAAGATAGTAAATCCACTTTTGGTTCAGTTTTAACTCAAGTACAACACTTATTAACACATTAGCTACTGTAGCAACTTCTTCTAAAAGTTCCATGATCAAAAGAACTCAAAAAGAAAGAGATCAAGAGGCAAATGCAAATAATGGCAGAAATCTATCAAAACAAAACAGATGGTAAAGATCAATTTTTTTCTAAAATCTTCTGTTGCCCAAATCGAAAAGTGCAAAACTAATGAAAGTTAGATAATACCCTGGGGCATGCGCACAAGAAATTGCAGATCAAAATGACGTTCTAGGAATTTTCACGAATTTTTACGGTGAAGCGAAGAAATCTGTTTCAGGACAACAACTTCCCCAAATCTTACCTTCTTCCAATTAAAGGTTACTCTTGGCACAAAAACGAAAGAAAAATGATAAGGAGAGGTCATTACAGTAGTAACAACTTACAAGACTCAACAAAAAGAAAAAGTACTGAAAAGAAAACATTGGGTTATCTCCCAAGAGTGCTTTTCTTTAACGCCTTTCAGCTAGGCTCAGTAATTTGAGAAGATGCTCACATAAGAAATATGAATTAAAGCAAAAGAGAGCATCAAGGAGCAAATATGAAACACATTTAAGTCTAACCCACTTCCTATGCATAGGAATCTTGTAAGAAAATAAATCAAAGAAGCACATAGTAACAAGCATGGGTAGATAAAACAAGAGCGACTTCAGAACTTTCAATATAAAGAGAGGTGTTTTAGTAACATAAAAATTCCAACAACCATATTTTCCTCTCTCATAATAATTTTCAGTAGCATCAATAGTAGTATCAAGGTCACAAGTATAACAAGTATCAATTTCATGAAAAAGGGATATTTCAAAAGAATCAATGGAATCATCACAATTATCAATATAACACTCATTCTCCTTTGGTAAGCATGGAGGGCGATCAAATATGGTATTAGTTAAAGATTTACTCTTATTGGGAGGTAGACATGGGTAGCTGCTCCATTCTTCCTCCTCTTGATCATCACTCTCCTCCTCTTTTTCATCCAATGAGCTTCCAGTTTCAGCAATTTCTTCTTCTATAGGCTCCTGCAAGGCATTAGTCTCTTCCGTTGGTGGAGAGCATCTATTAAGATATTTAAGAATATAGCCATTTTCTTCCTTGTAATTATCAAAGCAAAATTTAAGTATATCATAAACTGCATGTTTATAAGGTGCGTCATCAGTATTTTCAAGCAAATAAGCAAGTTCGAATGCACCCTTCCAAGCAATAAATTCTTCAATTTGTTCCACATCATAATAGTCATAATTTCCCTTAACATAAGAAGACATGGTAACATTATCAAACTTTCCACTAAATTCTTGGAGAGCATCTTTGAGAAAATGAAAGATTTCAAAATATTATTTTTATTCTTCTATTTAAGAATATATGCCAGCTAGCTTGCATAGAGACAGTTCACAAAAATGTGTTGGTTGTTAAAGGTCGTTTTAAATCAACGCCATTGTTTGAGAGTGACTCCCAATCAATATTCATATAAATAATTTTCTTCTATTTCTTAAAGGATTATCTCCAAAACCCAAATTCATATTTCATGCAAACAAAACCTCTCTGCTAACCTATGAAGTTTTATTTAAAAACTCTATTTGGTTTTGAAAACTTGTTAATTGCTAGTTTAAAACCACTGTAGGGAATATTAGAATAGTTTAGGAATTTGTTTGAATCAATTTGAAACAAATATGTAAAAGATATGGAATAAATCAGAAAACAGAAAAAGAAAAAAAGAAAAAGAATTAAGAAAAAAAGAAAAGGCCGGGGGCGCCGTTTTGGCCCAGAGGCCAAAGCCGGCCCAGCCCGCTTATCCTCCCGTACCGAAACGGTACGCTACACAGCAGCGTCGCCACTGACAGGTGGGCCCCACCTGTCAGTCTTCGTCCTCACTATGCAGGAGACCGGCTCGGTCACGGCAATGTCCGCTGCCATCCGATTCGCGCATCGCCGCAAACCCTAACCCCTCGCCCAAGCCTCCCCCGCTATAAATACCCCCCTCCCCCTCGACCTCTATGCCAAAACCCCGCCGCCATCTTCCGACCATCTCGTCGGAATCGCAAAACTACGCCCGTAACACCTGCACACTCTAGCCGAACCCCAGCCACTCATCAGCATGCAATTGACGTCGCCACCGGCATAATCGGACTCGCCGCGTCGCGGCGCACCTCGTCATCATCACTGTTTGCTCTAGGAACCGCTGCATTGCTGTCGACTTTCACCACCAGCACGCACCTCGCCGGGACCTCATCGGAACCCTAGCCGAGGTAAGCTCCCCTCTTCCTTCTATTTCTGTCCGTTCGATCTCGATCCAGTGGCGCCGATAGATCACTTAAGTGAACTGGTACGGTTCAATCTGATGCGTCCAATCTAACTTAGATCCAACGGCCTTTAACCCTAATCCGACCGAATCAGTACCCTCTAATCAGAATGCGCCACGTGTCTGTCCCAGGTTTAAACTCGATTCGAATTAGAATTTGAATATGATTTTGTGTCAAATCTTCAGAAATTCATATCTTTCAATCTGTAACTCGAAAATTTTCAAATAATATACCATTAGAAACCTTGTAACATGTAGAATCCATTAGAGCAATAAAACATCATAGTTTCAGAATTCAATTTGAATTCATATTTAAATTGCATCAAACCTATCTGTTAGTTTATTTAATTCATATCTTTTGTTCTGTGTATCCAAAAATTACAAATTTGTAGTCCCTGGAATCCTATGAATCTGTAGAACATCATAGAATCAAAAGATTTAAAAATTGAAATGTGCACACACTTTGTACATTCAAATATAAGCAAATCACTATTTTGAGCATAGTTTGAATTCTATAACTTATTTTATGATGATTCCAATTGCAGTGACTTTGTTTTACTGTAAGCTGTTCACTAGTGTCACTTCCATATTTTTCTTGATCCACTTCACCATTATTCAAATTCCAACATGAGGATTTGAGTAATTCTGCCATAGAAATAATTTCTAAATTTCTTTCAACATTGTTTCTTTCTACAATAGTAAGTCCTATGATCATGTCTAGTTACCAAGGCACCCCTTCATATCACTTTGACCCAAGATCATGCCTGTCTAAGTCTATTTGTCTAATTTCCACATATTCAAATGTAATGTGTTACTAGAGTAAAGTGTGAATCTACTCAACCCTAGGTTCTATTTTTGCTATTGTGGTATTGATTTAATTCTACCATCATGACAAATGATCATATTCCATGTACCCAATAGAAACTTTAAACCATAATCTCAAATGTCATCTACCCATACTCAATCCTTTACTCACTTAATCTTGTTCACTTGTATGTATTGAACTATTCAATTAGCAAATGAGTTAATTGAGTACTTCAATGCTTTATACATCTTTACCCATTGCCTAAGTGTAATATATGCTATTTAAGAATATTTGTTGTCACACTTATTCAATAGTAAAAATGATTGCACAAATCAACACTTCAAAGATTTGGTTCATATGAATCTTGTCCAACTCCTACTCATGCCTTGATAAAGCATAAAGACCTCATTAATTGTATTTGCCTATTTCAATTTTTCTTTAGTCAAATAGATCTTTCTTACACCTAAACTCTCAATGTTCAAATCTTGTAATCCATTATTCCATCACCAAATCCTTTCTTAAGCATAACATCTCAATAAGTTTTAAAGATTAAGCAAACTTTTATAATTGTTTGTAAGTTTGAGTTATGATTGTATGGTGTGTTTATGTTATGTTGTTTATGTGTTATAGTTTGGTGCGGAGTGTTTCAAACTTAGTTGAGAGGACTGAAAGATCTTGGACATAAAAAAGGCAAGTGACACACATATCTTCTACCTATTTTTATTCTGCATTAGTGTTTTTAGTAGTATGCATGAAAGGTGGATCACTCAACTGCTTTATAAATTGCTAGATCCTAGTAGTGAGTAACCAACCCCAAACCCCACCTGGTAGGATGCTAAAAGTACATGAATATTGATGCCATGCTATGATTATATGTTAAAGTTGTTTTGTGAATAAATTAACAACTTCAACTAAAATGAACTACCTGGGTGGAGTGGTTTGTGATGGAAAGTGAAGTAGGTGGGTCCTAGGGCACATGCTTGTACATATGTGTAGCTCAGGATACTGCTCGGGATGGCCACTCAGGATTCAAGAGGTTAATATGGCTTCCATGATTAAAGTACTTCCAGTGCAGCCTTATGACAATATGGGCTCTGTCTTGATTGAGTAGGATTAAGGGTTCAACCATGGGTACTGACAGAGGGTGGTAGCATAATATAGGGGGCACGGTCAGATCCGTTTGGTTGAAAGCTTTTTCTGAAAGGTCTTGTCTCATTTTATGTATGGGCGTAAAATGAGTCTTAAGGTAAAAGTGCACAACCCTTGCAAGGTGTCTAAAATCTAATTAATTAGCCGGGTCCTCGGAATGGACAATTGAGTCTCTAGCCATGGAATATTTGGAAGAATCTCATCACCATTTCTGAATGTCTTAAAACTTGACTAGAAACTGTCAGGAGAAGTCAGGGCCATGCACTCCGAGGGGTGATGGTTTATGTGTTTCAAACTTTGTTGAGTTTCGCCCAGAACTACATGCCTAATTAACATGTAGTGTATGGGGGTTATCTTGACCCTTATAAACTAAAATTTTGATAAAAAGTATTTCTAAGAAGTATAGGGTAAAATTGGCTTTTCACAAATTAGCCCTTGAGATCCATTAGCCAAATGTCATGTAGTATAGCCTTTTTCATAAATGCCACCAAATATGTGTCATTTACCAGTACATTATTGTACTGACCCCTATGGGGCTGCATATTCAAATGTGCAGATTGTTATTCAGGAAGGAACGGTAATTAGGATCTCGAGCTAACATTCCAACATGTTTGTCTGTGGCACTTGAAGAAGGTGGAGGCTCATTGTTACTGTGCTTCATGCTGTGCAATTTTGTAAGGTAGATGAACTTTATAACTCGATTTACGTTATAAATTTGATGCTACTGCCTTGATTACTATATTTTGAACTGTGGTGCTATCTATTGATCCAGGGAATAACACATTTACACAGGAGTTCTACCTTTGGCAAAAGGTGGGGCGCTACACCGACCTCACGCCCTCTCCCTGTCCCTCTCGTTCATGCACGCGAGCCGGAGACAACCCCAGCACCCTACTGGCGCAGCCGCCCCTACTCCCTTGCCCGTTGAGCCACTCTCCCCACCGTCGAACACTTGCACCTCGACGTGACTGGACCGAAACGGCATGCCCGTTCCGCCACTCCCAGCCAACCGCTAGCTTCCAAAGCAGCACGACACGTGCTCTGCGTCCCTGCATGGCCCCGCCACCGCTTGCCTCGACCACTCCTTGCCCAGAACGCCACGACCTCACCGCAAGCTTCTCGAGCGCGTCCGCCTATATAAAAACCCTCACGCCCCCTCTCCCGACCGTTCTTCCCTCATTTGCTCCCACCAGACCCCATTGCCACCCAGAACCCTAGCCGAGCTCTCTGGCTCTCCCTCGCCAGGGAGAGCTCGATTCCGTTCGGTTGCCAAGAAGAAAACTGGTGAAGGTTGCCATCGACTACACCGTCTCCTCTCTCTTGTTCCTTCACCTCTAGCTTCTGCTTGCTCTCCTCTTCCCGACCGTGCCCTCCATTTTGTCTAGGTCAAACAGAGCACGTCAGCATCACCGAGCTAAGCCGGAGCACCCACGGGAACGTCCCCGACCACGCCGTCGCCAGAAGCCATCTTCTCCGCCGTCGACGCCACGCCCTGTCCGTGCAGAGCCCCTGCATCAGCCGTCGCCCTTCTCCGACACCGACCAGTGCCCTAGGTGAGCCCCCATGTCCCCCAGAAAACCCTAGGGTTTCCGCTGCCCTAGCCCTTTCCCGCGGAGACGACGTACAAGAGCCGTCGATCTCGACTAGATAGAACGGCTGAAATCGCCGCGAACCGGTTCGGCGCCCTGCACCGGCTGACCGCCCTAGCCCACTGTCGGGTTCAAACACCTGCCGTCCCACGCTCACCCACACCGGATCTGGGCCGGCCTAGCGTGGTGAGGCCCGGGTCTGCTCAGATCTGGCCCGCACTTGTTTTTTTCAAGCATGCTGTTTAATTTCTAAATTTCTATAAACTTGTAAAATTTGTAGAAAAATAAATATAAGTTCTTTTTGAGTGATTCAAACTTTCTGTGAGTAGCTTGCTTTAGTATCTTTCAAATGGCACTGGTCTCATACCTGTAGGGTCACTGTAGATGAAATGCCATTTTGTGTAGCTAAATAAGTCAATTTTCAAGCAAAAATTCAAATCTTGAATTTTATGTACTGAAATGTTGTGGTTCCAATTTTCAGTAGTAACTTGATGTGTTAGCTTGCATGTCCCACTGGTTTTGGTATTTTAGGACCTATAGATTTGCAGTAGTAATTAGTATGGCTGATTGTGTATTTATTCTTAGTTAAATTCTCATTTGCAGTAAAATAGGAATTTTAGGGTGAATCCAATTTCTTCGGATTGTGTTCAGGAAGAGCTTTCCAGAACACTTTTAGGCATTTTTTTTTCATGCCCACAGAATATCTGGGAATTATTTTGGATTCTAGTCATAGTTTCTATTGGTTAATTCATAGTAATTCAACCACAAAGTGTTTTGGAGTGAATCCAACTTTGTTGGGTTCAGAAACTTGTTGTTTGTCTGCAGGTGTGATGAGAATGATAATTGACCTATGTGAACACCTGCATGCTTGTTTTAAGTGAAGTGGTGCTTTATTTGCTATGATTGAAAAACCCTAGTTCCTAATAGAAATAGTTTGCTACTAAAAATCTATAGAATCTTGTTTTAGATTCTAAACATGTTTGTTTACGATACTCTCTGGTTGTGTGATGTTGAGTGATGAAATGCTTGTGCCTTGTGTATGCATGCTTGCTTATTGTTGCTATCTCTTTTACCGGTGATAGAATCGAACGACACCGAGTGCAACGAGGAAGGAGAAGTGTACGAGTACCAGGAGGAAGAAGAACAGGGACTAGCCAACCAAGGCAAGCCATCTATACTTGATGCATATCTGAATCATATTCACTTACTTTGCATGTTTCGTAAAAGATTACCAAATTGCATGTTTTTATATTGCTATAGTCCTTGTAGCAATTATTTGTTGGCTTAAGCTCCACAAGCCAAATTGTTATCATCCTTTGTGATGACCCCCTTTGAATACCTATTCTATACTCTTGTAGTAGTGGCTTGTTGATTTGCAACAAAGCCTTTGGGAAAACTTCTAGTGGAGCCAAAAACTCTAGGATGGGAACACTCAAAGAAATTTTTTGAAAATGCTTTCGAAAACCTTGGAGTAGTACCTATTCCACTAAAATGTTTTCAAAAATGGTTTTTGTATAAATGGAGTTGGACATGGAGGAAAAATGAGTTGGTGGTTTTATAAAAGACATTGGTGATCACTAATTGTTCGCTCAGAACAATTAACCCGTGCAACCACATTACCCCGGTATGGGACGGGGCCTAGTCTGAAGTTTATCTGTTTTAGTGCGGGGAGCCTCATAACTATATAAGGGTTCGCGGTGCCCGGAAAATGGTACGCGACACCCCCGAATCCGGGTTGACGCCAAATGAGGGTCAACACATATCACGGCATATCCCGAGCCGCCGAAAGACACTTGGGTTCTCCCGCCAGTGGCGCCGGAGTTACGCTCTGGAGGAGGTACTGCCGGGGCATGCCGGGGAGGTAGACTCCACAGGGTAGGCACCCATACTAAGGTGGATAGATGGAAGGCTCTGTTCGATTATCCGAACCCCGCATACTTGTGTATGATGGTCCGTGGTGGTCTCCCAGCGGATTTATCGAATCTTGTGGGTAAAGTGTACAACCTCTACAGAGTGTAAATCTATTCGAATAGCCGAGTCCTCGGTCATGGACTGTTGGGACGACCGTTACTTAGCCCAATGTCGGGTTTTGGTTTTACAAAAATTGTTTTCGGAAAGATGGAGAAAGTTGCCGGGCGGAGTACTCAGAGGGTACTGCCGTGGCACGATGGTGGTTCGGAGTACTTGGAGGGTACTGCCGAAGATTTGGAGGTGGTCATGTTTGATTGACCATCGATGCTCTTGGAAAATAAATGATTTCCCCCTTTCCTAGAGAGTTTACAAAATCTGATTTTCAAAAATGTTTTTCAACAAAGATATAGAGATGTCGTATGACATGCTATATCGACAAGAGAAACTATGTTAGTATATGGAAAACTAGAATAGAGCATATCCTTGCTACAGCCAAACAGCATGCCAACTTGTTCCTCTTAGATGGTTTGCGAGTACAATTCTAAAATGTACTCATGGCTTTGTCCCTGGCTATTAACTTGGTCATATTTTGGTGAAGAATACGAAGATGATGGTGAGGAGTTCGACGACGCCGGTGCGAACTAGGAACCATTTCCCGGTAAGTCACCTGTAGGGTAGAGGCATGACACGGGCTACCAACGCTACCCTTGTATCCGCTGCTATGTTAGTTGAACTTGCCCTGCGTGGCATTTGAATTCGGCCAGGTGGCCATGTAAGACTATTTGAACTCGATATGTAATGGATGATGTACTCTGTAATGCCAACTCTGTTATGTGGATTCACGACGGTCTTCCTGGGATCGTGAATTGCATGCATAACGGGTATCCCAGGTGGTAAGCCGGGCTCCCCACAGAGTTGGTATCCAGGGCCGGTCCTGAGATTTTGGGGGCCCGGGGCGAGACAAGAAATAGGACCCTATAATCAATATGTTCTAATTTTTACATGCATATATAACATCTTACCATTAAACAATACAACCCCATACAAAAATAATATCGATACCAGTATACAATTTTTAACTCAACCAGTTTTTGGTATACCTTTAGCCATATTTTATTATCTCATAGATATGAGTTATAATTTATAAATATAAAAATATACAATATATAATATAAATTAAGATATTTTTAGGGTAAAATATACCCTATAAAATATAATTTTTTCTATTAAAAATTTGCAATGTTCTTAGATGAAATGTCTTTGATGATGGTATGGCAATATCCGAATTTACCGATGCCGGCTCTGAGTAGAACAACGTCGTCATTAAACAGTGGGTCTCCCTTCGATGACTTTTTATAATTAAATTAATGGACAAAATCCATAGAGGAATCTTTTTTAGTGATATATAGGACTCTTTGAGCAAGCTTAACATGCTATAAAACCTCCATGCAAAGCATGTCTTGCTAATTTCCTAGACCGGCCTCACCAACTTAATCCCCACGTAGCTTTTTTTTAGGGAATCCCCACGTAGCTTTCTAGGAATTCCCACGTAGCTTTTTACGGAAAAAGAGGCCCAAGCTGACCAAGTAAAAAACGGCCCAATATAACTCTTCGTCCATCAAGCAAAAGATTATTACAGCCCACCAAGGAGGGTAACGCTTCGTGCTCCTCTTCTTGAAAACGAGACGACGAAAACTTCCACCTGCTCTAATGGCGCTGGCGCTGCAGAACGCCGATGACCTCCGCTTTACCTAGCCGAGACTTTGGGGCCCCTTGTCTCCGGGGGCCCGGGGCGGTCGCCCCTCCCGCCCCCCCTAGGACCGGGCCTGTTGGTATCAGAGCCATCCTGACCTTAGAAGACCTTAGTTAACATGGGCGTTAGACCGAACCAAAACTTATTTTCACTACTAAACTAAAAGAGATGGCTTAATATATATAAGGTAAATATATATTGCTCTCATCTCTTCCCTTGTTCTTTAAGCATATAGACTACTTGCATCTTAATTCAATTTTTTACTGTACTTAAAATATTGCACACTTGGGTAAGCGATTAATTGAACATACCTTAAAATTTTGTGTAGATGGACGCTCCTACTGCACACCGTCAGGTCGGCACCCACGAGGACGTGCTTGTTTTCGAGCGCGACTTGGTGGAGTTAGCCGCACGTCTTGGACGCCCGCGCCCCGATGTGAGGGGTTACCGCCTCTTCGAGGAGGGTACCCGTGAGCTGGCGTATCGTGTCGTCTGCGAGGTTCGCGGGAAGGAGGTCCTGCCCACTTCTCAGGAGTTCACCTTCGAGGTGATCGAGCGTACTTGGGGCGATGGCCTGATGCGTGTCCTGCGCCACGCTATCTTGCGCCTCGTCCACCTCCACTATGACGAGCTGCTGGGCACTCGTTACGAGCACTACGGGAGGGTCGACTCCGAGGGCCTTCCTTACCAGGCCGTCGCTCACACCCCATTCAGCCACCACTTCTGCCACACGGAGGCCCTGCCGCACCACACTTAGGAGCAGCTGGACCATGTCCGTATGATCGCTGACGAGAGAGGCTTGGAGCTAGTTGTTCTTCGTGAGGACCTTCAGGAGTCTATTTTCTCTCGTCACCGCCTCCTCGCTGCCAAGAGGAGGATCGTGAAGAGGAACAGGGCTCTTAGGCAGCGCGCCCGTGAATTGGAGGACCACCTAGCCTCTCTTGAGAGCCACGTGTCCGAGTTAGAGGAGGAGACTGCCGAGCTCCGCAAGGAGAACGAGGCAGTACTTGGCCGCGACAATGACCACCAGGAGGCCTACGACGAGGAGCCCGCGAGCACCGACGACTGACAACCGTGGTAGCGATGACGGTAATGACCGCCATGCTATCATGGACTTCTACACGCCCGATACTCCTAGTGAGGAGGACCCCGAGGAGGTTGTTCCCCATGTTAACTTGTTCCTCTTAGATGGTTTGCGAGTACAATTCCAAAATGTACTCACGGCTTTGTCCCTGGCTATTAACTTGGTCAGATTTTGGTGAAGAATACGAAGATGATGGTGAGGAGTTCGATGACGCCGGTGCAAACTAGGAACCGTCTCCCGGTCAGTCGCCTATAGGGTAGAGGCATGACACGGGCTACCAACACTACCCTTGTATCCGCTGCTATGTTAGTTGAACTTGCCCTGCGTGGCATTTGAATTTGGCCAAGTGGCCATGTAAGACTATTTGAACTCTATATGTAATGGATGATGTACTCTGTAATGCCAACTCTGTTATGTGGATTGACGACGGTCTTCCTGGGATCGTGAATTGTATGCATAACGGGTATCCCGGGTGGTAAGATGGGGTCCCCATAGAACTCGATGAGTGCGCTTTCCTATGCGGGGTCCAAGTTCACCGCTATTGAAGTAGTTTTGTTTGGGTCCGTGGGGTGGACCTGAATTTTCTTGGAATCTTGCGTTGTGTCGAAAGTCTGATCTGGCAGGGATCGACCGACGTCGGGTAGCACATTGTGATTAGTTTTGCCCTTGAGTCTTGCATATTCGACTGTCATGCCGAAGGTTTGCGCCATCCTATTGTATTTCTTGTCGCAGGTATTGGATACTTTGAAGCTTCCTTGTACTGTAATGGTCCCCTTGGGTCCCGAAATTTTGAGTGTTAAATATGCGTAATGAGTAACTACCATGAATTTTGCAAATGTTGGTCGCCCCAGGATTGCATGGTATTGTGAGGGCCAGTCCATCACTTCGAATTCTAGCTTCTCTCTATGGAAGTTGCCGCTGTCACCAAAATAAACGTCGAGTTCAATTTTCCCGAGGGGGTGATTTGCGCTTCCTGGTACTATTCTGTGAAAGGAGCAATCTATTGGCTTTAACCATTCTAAGGAGATGCTCATTGCCTTTAGAGTTCTTGCGTATATCAAGTTTATGCCACTGCCTGCGTCCATGAATAGTCGCCCAATGTCGTATCCTCCTATTTGCGCCTTTAACACCATTGGCACGTGCCCTGGCTTGGGTGGTCTGCTCTGCTGAACCTGATTGGCTGGTCGGACCACCTCAAGTATTCTATAGTGGCTGGTGGTGATGATACTGCTAAGTTTACTTGTCTTGATATACTCTTTTGTTTCCTTTTTGGACTTCGGGACCAGCTGGATCATTGCGGATATGTACACCTTTGATTCCAGTTGTCTTGCATTATGTTGCACTTGATATCCTTGAATTTTGTTTGTATCTCCTCGATGTGCTCCTTGGTTTAACTCCAGAGCATCTTGTAACCTTAGGAATGTTCTGCAGTCTTTCATCTGGTGAATAGAAACTCTCTTCCCATCTAAGTACGCATAGTGGATGCGGCAGGGTCCCTGGAGCATGTCTTCCACCGATGGGCCAGAATATTTTGGCTTTTCTCTATCTCGACTGTTTTTGTCTCGGTACTCCCTGCTTCCATAGTCTTCCTTGTTCCTTCTTTCATATCCTGCGGCTACTTGGTTGCATCTTATGCGACTATCCTTGTTGTGAGACCTGCACCTTTGCCTGCTTGCTTTGTCGACTTCTGGTAAACGTGCCCTTTTGTTGTTGTAAGCGTCTTCTCCATCGGCGAATCTGCTTGCTATCTCTATTAACTCCGACACTGTTTTAGGCCTTATTCTCCCTAATTCTTCCACGAGATCCGAACGGCGAAGGCCAGTCGAGAAAGCATCTACTGCCCGCTCGTCGGAGACATCTTCCACAGAGTTTTTTATTATACTCCATCGCTGTATGTATGAATGTAGGGTTTCGCCCTTCCTCTGCATGCAGGATTTGACTTCTTCTAGCGACGCTAGACGCTTGTATGTCAAACAAAAATTTCTTGCGAATTTATCTTCTAGGTCGCCCCAGCTTCCAATGGAATCGTTGGGTAAAGTGCTTAACCAAGACCGTGCTGCGCCGGTGAGGTGTAATTGCAAACTTTGCATCGCCGTTGCTCTTGTTCCTCCGAGTATTTGTACTGCCTGAAGGTAGTCTGATAACCACAGTTTAGGTTCTTGCGACCCATCGTACTTTTGCTGATCGTGCGGCAGTTTAAATCCTTTGGGTACTCGCATTCTGTGAACCCTTCGGGTAAAGCATAGCGCGCCCATCTCTTTTTTCGTTGTCCTCATAATTTTCTTCCTTCCACGCATAACGTGCGTTGTTCACTCTTGTTTGTGCTATGATATTCCTTGCATCCTCCCTTCGCGCCCTGCACTTTTCGTCGCCTGATGAGTCACTTGTTTGGCTTTGTGAGGATTGGTACTTTATGCTTTTCTTTCCCTTATCCTCGTAACGTGTCGTCTTCTTCCCTGGAGAATGTTTCCTTAGCCTGTCTTCTACTAACCTAAGACTTTTTGTTGCGGCTTGATGCATGTGCTCCCGTGGATCTCCGGGTTCTAGTTGTGTAGTTAGTAGATACGCTTGTGCTGCTACTAGTGCTGCTTCTGGTGTTTCTTCCGCAAAATCTTCTTCGTCATCCGATGGATATGCGCTTATGCTTCTTGCGCGGTCCTCTTCCCTTGATCGCGCTGTTGTCCTCCTATTGTGCTTTGGCTCTTGATGTCTCTCTCTGCTGGAGTCCGATGCTTCGCTGTATTTATCCCAGTATGCTCCACTTGATACACTATTGTTTTCTTGACTTTTTCTGAACTCGTCTTTTTCCTCCCGCAGCTTCTTTTTGTGTTGATGCGGGGCATACTGATACCCCATCAAAACTTCTCTCCTTGAGTTGGCGGGTACTTCCGTACCGTGATTGATAGCTGACATGATAATTCTCCACTCCCCGGTGGAGACGTGAATTTTCTCTTTCTCCTTTTTGCTGTTGCTTCTTGATTTGTCGACTTGCGCGTGGGTTGCTGCATGGTCGTTTTCTTCTGCTGCTTCGGTGATGATGATGCATAATTGGTGTATGTTGCTGGAGACACCGCCGCTTCGGGTGATGAAGTCCTTTTGACTAGTGTATGATTGATCCATTATTCCTCCTATGTCAAGATTTTCCATGGTTTCGTCGAGTTCTTCGATTTTTCCTCCAGTATTTATTGTCATTGTGAAGCTGACTGGCGAGTTTACCTCGCTGGAAGAGCCCACCGATGATCCAGTCATTGCGATTGTCTTGGTTTCACTTGCCGACGGATCTAGTTTCGCTGGATCCGAAAGGCGAGTTGAACCCAAAGATCCGACGCAAAAGTTCGTGCTTCCGATCGTCAAATCCATCTCTTGGTTTCCGTCGACTTCTGGATTACGGTTGGCTAAAAGCGAAAAAGGCGTCAAATTCATGATTCCAACACCCCTGTTCCCCATGGTCGGCGCCAATTGACGAGGGTTAACTCGACAAATGTCCAAGATGAAGGACTTAGGATCGGGGGAATAGGGCGTCGGATGAACTCAAAGGTAAAGATCAGTCGAACAAGGCATGTATCGAGAATAAACATAATGGTGAACTTGGCTTACTCTCAATCTGTAACTGACCGGCCTCTCCTGGCCCCTATATATAGGTGGTCAGGTCTCAAGGAACCGGTCGGGTCCGATACATATTACAATGCCTGTATACGACACGGACTCGTACTTCGACCACGAATATTCTTGGGCCTAGCTTAACGGGCCTCAGGAGTACACAAGTAACGGGCTCTATTAGCTATACCCTTGTCACCCAACACACCCAATACACTTGTCAGATGTATAGGTGCACTAGTTCGGCGAAGAGATAGTGAAATACAAGTAATATGGATGATTATAAGTAGTAAATGCAATCTGAAATAAATATCGCTGCGAGCAAACATGTAACAGAACTGAATGTAAACGGTGTTTCAATGCTTAGAAACAAGGCCTAGGGATCATACTTTCACTAGTGGACACTCTCAACAAAGATAACATAACTGAACACATAAATATCTATTTTCACTATGCTATTCTAAACTATTCTCCGATGGATAACAAACACTAATCATGTGTAGGGCTACGAAGCACTCCTCAAAGTTCGCATTTCCCCAAACTAGATTGCCCCACACTATCACCTTGAGCGCACTAGATAGTTCCAACAAACACCAACAATTCATAGAGACACTAGCCAAAGAGACACACATAATGCGCACACTTTCATCCTTCACATCATGGTACAAGGTGTCTCCGGAGATTACAATAATAAAGCACTGGAGTAGCATAATATATGAAGAATAGCATCTACCAATTCAACTAGATATAAAGCTCATGATCACATATTGATCACATCATGGGAGAGAGAGGTGAACCACATAGCTACCGGTAGAGCCCTCAGCCCCGGGGGAGAACTACTCCCTCCTCATCATGGGAGACAGCAACGTCGATGGAGATGGCGGTGGAGTGGATGGAGTCGATGGATATGGCGGTGGAGTGGATGTAGTCGATGGAGATGGCTCTGGGGGCACTTCCCCGTCCCGGCAGGGTTCCAGAACAGAGATTTTTGTCCCCCGAAATTGATCTTTGACGGTGGCGGCGCTGCGGAACTTTACTGGGAAAAACGCCGATTGATTTAGGGTTTTCGCATCGGAGGCTTTAAATAGGCGGTGGGGCGATGTCAAAGGGTAGCTAAGGGCCCCACACCTGGTGGTGGCGCGGCCAGGAGGGCACCCGCGCCACCCTATGGTGTGCCAGCCTCGTGGCCCCCCTATGGCTCTTCTTCGGACTTCGTCTCGTGTCGGGAAAAATAGGAGGTTTGGGCTTCGTTTTGTCCAATTCCGAGAATATTTCCTGTGTAACTTTTCTGAAACACAAAACAACAGAAAATAGGGAACTGGCACTGTGGCATCTTGTTAATAGGTTAGTTCCGGAAAACGTATAAAAACCTGGTGGTGGCGCGGCCAGGAGGGCACCCGCGCCACCCTATGGTGTGCCAGCCTCGTGGCCCCCCTATGGCTCTTCTTCGGACTTCGTCTCGTGTCGGGAAAAATAGGAGGTTTGGGCTTCGTTTTGTCCAATTCCGAGAATATTTCCTGTGTAACTTTTCTGAAACACAAAACAACAGAAAATAGGGAACTGGCACTGTGGCATCTTGTTAATAGGTTAGTTCCGGAAAACGTATAAAAATGCCACGAAGTGTAACAAAACACAAAGCAAATGGTGCATAAACAAGCATGGAGCATCAAAAATTATAGATACGTTTGAGACGTATCAAGCGGCGAGACCTTCCCAAGGTGTGGCGGCCTCAGATCTTGACGTCGACGAGTTCCCCCTCTACCGATGTGGTGTGAGGCCGAAGGCACATGCAAAAGGGGCCCAACGGCGAGTGGAGGGTGATGGAGGCCAGCTGCTCTTGGTGGTGCTGCGCGACCTGGAACTACAACTGCGCACCTGTTCTCCACGGCGCCATGGCTCCGTCCTAGGAGCTCAACCGCGCCATTGCTCTGCCCAAGATCTCGCCGGATGCGTCGCCTCGCCTCCGCCCAAGACTTGTCTGAGCCATAGCTCCGCCAATGGCCTCGATTTAGCCAACGAACTCGCCAAGTCATGGAGAGGAGCTAGGGGGCTTATGGATTTCACTGAGGGGAAAGTGAGCGAGAATTGGAGTGGAGAGGGAACGACGGCGTTGGTGCGTCTGTCACAACAATGGAGAGGGTGGGTACCAGGGAGTGAAGGGGTAGATGGGCAGTTGTAGTCCGGTACCAGGCTAGGGGAGAGAACATGAGAAGATCTCAGCGAAGAAGAAGAAGAGAGGAAAATATATGTCTCACCTCCATCATGGGTGGGGACCACATCACAGGATGCATGCGTGGATGCGCAGGCCTCCCAATGGGCTTATTTACTTTTGCAACCAGGGATGGCACAAAATTTAATGAGGTGGGACAGGAAGGTGATGTCTACGCACTTCTATTCTTGTAGACACTTGTTGGGCCTCCAAGTGCGGAGGTTTGTAGAACAGCAGCAAGTTTCCCTTAAGTGGATCACCCAAGGTTTATCGAACTCAGGGAGGTTAGAGGTCAAAGCTATCCCTCTCAAGCAACCCTGCAATTACGATACAAAAAGTCTCTTGTGTCCCCAACACACCCAATACACTTGTCAGATGTATAGGTGCACTAGTTCGGCGAAGAGATAGTGAAATACAAGTGGTATAGATGATTATAAGTAGCAAACGTGGCGTGAAATAAATATCGCTGCGAGCAAACAGGTAACAAAACAGCAAGTAAACGGTATGCAAAGCTTGGAAACAAGGCCTAGGGATCATACTTTCACTAGTGGACACACTCCCAACAATATAACATGACTGAACAAGTAACTTCTCTTTGCTAAGGCACTCTGAATTACTCTCCTATTGAATAACACTAATCATTGTGTAGTGGCTACAAAAGCACCCCTTAAAGTTCATCAAGTACTTGACAAACACCACTCATAGAGATATCCAAATCAGATCACAATTCAAGATAGAAATCATTGCAACTTAAACCAAGTACTAACACGGTGCACACACTGTCAACATTACACCATGAAAGGAGGAATAGATCACTCAAACTATCATAGCAATAATTATTCTCATAATCCACAAGAGATCACAATCATAGCCTAAACCAAGTACCACCATGATGCACGCACTGTCACCGTTACACCATAGCAGGAGGAATAGATTACTTTAATAACATTGCTAGAGTACACAAAATATCTGAATAATAACATGTACTTGTTCAACATGATACAAAGCTCACGATCACATAAAGATCACATCATGGGAGAGAGAGGTGAACCGCATAGCTACCGGTAGAGCCCTCAGCCCCGGGGATGAACTACTCCCTCCTCATCATAGGAGACAGCAAGGTTGATGGAGATGGCGGTGAGGTCGATGGAGACGGCGGAGACGGCGATGGAGACCGATGGAGATGGCTCCGGGGGCACTTCCCCGTCCCGGCAGGGTGCCGGAACAGAGACTTCTGTCCCCCGAAATTCGTCGACGACGGCGGCGGAGCTGCGGAACTGTTTCTGGAAAATTGCCGAATCCCCTTAGGGTTTTCCGTCCCGAGGCTTTATATAGGCGAAGGGGCACCGTCGGAGGAGGGGCCAGGTGCCCACACGCGGGCCCCGCGCAGCCAGGCCCCTGGCCGCGCCGGGCATGTGTCTGGGGCCCTGGTGGCCCCCCCTCTGACACCTCTTCGGATGTCTGGAAGCTTCCGGGTAAAATAAGACTTCAGGAACTTGTTTCGTCCAATTCCGAGAATATTTCCTGTGTATCACTTCTGAAACACAAAAACAGCAGAAAACAGGGAACTGGCACTGTGGCAACTCGTTAATAGGTTAGTTCCGGAAAATGCATAAAAGTGCCACTAAGTGTAACGAAACAATAGGCAAATGGTGTAAAAACAAGCATGGAGCATCAAAAATTATAGATACGTTTGAGACGTATCAAGCATCCCCAAGCTTAACTCCTGCTCGTCCTCGAGTAGGTAAGTGATAACAAAAGAATAATTTTTGAGGTGACATGCACCTACACAATCTTGATCATATATGAAAGCATTGAGTGCTGGGATCATAAGAACTTAAAACATGGGCATGAAAGACATAATCTTGATAATAGAAACTTAGCAACCATGTTATAAACATGAAAATGATCACAAACAAAAGATCATGAATAATGAAACAATGAAAGTCAAACGTGTGTTCAAATTATAAGGAAAAACATACAAATGGTTTTCAGCTTGTCCTTCAAAGAGAGCAAAACATAAATGCATAGGACACCTCAAAGTTTAAGAGGGCGACTAGATACAAATAATTTAAGAACAAGTGAAACCAACAATATGAGTCAATAAATGAACTTTGGGACAATGCATATCACACTAAGAATGACAACTATGCTCTCTTAATGGTGCATAAAGAAAGAAGGTGGTGACTCAACATAAAAGTAAAAGAAAGGCCCTTCGCAGAGGGAAGCAGTGATTGCAAGTTTTATAACCTTCAAAAATTATGGTACTTACCGGCTTTGAGCTCTCATTGCCCCCATCATAAGCATCTTGAATGGTTAAAGTTAATGCGAGAACAATTATGACGCATATGCTTGACAAATCATAAGTTGAAAACCTCGTGTCCCGTGAATACGAGTACCCAAACCATGCTAATTTACTTAGAGTCCCAAGCAAGGCTCTTGTCATTGTAAGTATATGCATATCATTGAGAACCGCCAATAGGGTACCTCCGTGCCCGATGACATGGAACAAGCCCACACCAAAATGACAGGACAAGCAGACAATGAACACCTCTACATCTCTTTTATTTGCTATATTGTTTAGCTTTTTATTGTGAGATGCATCGTCGAATGTTCACCATGGGTATGCTGCAAATTTCCACCATGAATTATGCATGGCTTAGATTGGCGGCCCGGCGTTTCCCTAACACATATAAAAACTCTATGATCCCTACAAGATTCCCAATTCATTTCACACAGCGGGCATCCATAAACAAAAGATCACGATATCAACTCAAAAAGAAGTGCAATGTTGAAAGCTTGCCCCATGACAGCATGGCTGGGCTAGAATCCAACTTACAACTTTCAAGCATAACAACTCAACATAAAAGACCACAATGTCAAAATTTTAAGAACAGGAAAAAGTAAAGTGTGCCTTCCGGTTCGTGAGAGCTTTACTAACCGAGTTTCGCATAACACTGGTAAGAGTTTAATTTGAAGAGAATATAAAAGCAAGTCAAATTTACTTGGAATAGCAAATTGCTAGTAGGTATGTATGGTGGACACTTTGGAAAAATTGGCTTTTAGGAGTTGGATGCACGAGTAGAGCTCATACTCAGTACAAGGCGAGGGCTAGCAAAAGACTGGGAGCGACCAACTAAGAGAGCAGTAATGGCCATAATCATGCAAAGCGACATTAAAAGAAGCATACGATGGCATCAAAAGTCAAAAACTAAATGATCATGAAGGCTAATGGCGACTTTGGAAGAGTCTAACATGTGTGAGCATGCGCCAAGTCAACCCAAATAAAGCATCAAGGAGAAAACCAAAATAATGCTTCCATACAATAAAAACAACGCATGATTTTTTCAAAGGCTCATTAAGCAATCTCAGTTATTTGAGACAAGTCATGCTACAGCAAAACCACTAAGCATACTATCAAAAAGATATCAAGCATGACATGCAAAAGCCTAAGCCGCAGTCTACACAAGCTCCTTCTTGTACCACTTTTTTGCATAAAGCTTTTTCTCTTTTCCAACACCATTTGAAATTTTTATAAACACCTCTTTTGATGAAAGCCAATAAAGATCAGAGGCAAAAATACACCTTGATGCAAAGATATGACAAGGTCTGAACGCAAATCAAGGCGAAAACGAAAATCAAAAGCAGTAGCAGAAAAAGAAGAACACTCGGTTTTTGATAAGAGTGAAAACTAGAGCGTTCTTGGCAAATAAAAAGCGAGTTCATCTCCTCCAAAAGAAACATGATGTGATCTAACCATTTATTGCAGCAAACAAACAAACTAAACTAACTAAGAAAACTAAAACAACTGACGCTCCAAGAAAAACACATAGTGCATGAAGCAATAAAAATATAGTGTCTTGAAAGGTGACCTGATTTTTGCCGATGAAGAAAGGGGTGCCTCGGGGGCATCCCCAAGCTTTGACGCTTGTACTTCTTGAATATTTCTTGGGGTGATGCATGGGCATCCCCAAGCTTGATCTTTTGTCCATTCTTCAACTCATCTCATCATTCTCCAATCCCTACACTTGAAAACTTCCTTCATACAAAACTAAACACAATTCTATTAGCAACATTAGTGTAAGCATAAAATATATTCAACCTCTTTTAGCTTCAGGTTTTAACTCAAAACCACCACATATATAGCAAATACTACTGTAGCAACTCCCCAAAAAGTTCCATGATAAAAAAGAACTCAAAAGAAAGCGATAAAGTGGCAAACATAAATATTGGCAGAAATCTGTCAAAACTGAACAGCTGATAAAGGTCGAATTTTTGAGGGATTTTCTGTTGCTCAAATCAAAAAGTGTTCAACTAAGAAAAGTTTGGATATAACCTGGGGCATATGCACAAGAAATCGCAGGTCCAAAAGATAAACAGAGAATTTTCACGAATTTTTACGGTGTAGCACCGAAAACAGTTTCAGGACAGCAACATCCCCAAATCTTTACCTCACTCAAATTAGAGGTTTCTCTTGGCAAAAAAACGAAATAAATAAGATAAGGAGCGGTCATTACAGTAGTAATGACTTCCAAGACTCAAATAAAAGAAAAAGTACTGAAAATAAAACATTGGGTTATCTCCCAAGAGTGCTTTTCTTTAACGCCTTTGAGCTAGGCGCAGTAATTTGCAAAGATGCTCATGTGGGCGCCATATAAGAGCTTGAGGCAAAGGCGCCATATAGGAACTTAAAGCAATTGAGAGCATCAAAAAGCAAGTATGGAACACATTTAAATCTAAACCACTTCCTATGAAAAATAGTCTTGTAAAGAGACAAGTCATGAAAGCGCGAAGCAAAAAGCATAGGAAGGCAAAACAAGTACAACTTCAAGAATTGCAACATAAAGAGGGGAAACTCAATATTGTTGAGATCCATCAAACCATGTTTCCCTCTCTCATAGTAACTTTTAGTAGCATCATGAATAGAATTAACAATGTAACTATCACATAAAGCATCCCTATCATGAGCCACATGCATAAAAGAATTAATACTCCCCACATGAACAATAGTAGTAGGAGCAGAATCAATAGAATAATTATTCTCATCACCATAATCATCAAAAACAGGAGGCATATTGCAATCATAACTAATTTTCTCCTCAAAAGTAGGTGAACTGAAAATATTATACCCATCATCACAAGCTAGAGAACTACTATGTCGCAAAGCATACTCATCAAACATATCATCATAAGAAGGAACATGGATAGCACTAATGGTACAACAATTATTAATAGAATTGGTACCAAAAAGATTTTCAATATCAAAAGTAGAGTGCTTTTCCCAATCATGATCACTAACATAGGTAACAGGCATAGGAACATCATCCCAATCAGAATTATCATAATCTATAGCAGGATCATAAAGCTTAAGGGAAGATACCGTGTCCTCTCGCCTTTTACTCCTCTTCTTCTTCTTCTTCTTACTCTTCTTACTCTCTCCTTTAGGAGGAAGAGACTTGAAGGGCATCTTCTCCACATATTCTTTAGGAGGGAAAGGCATCTTCTCCACATAATCTGGTTTGCGGACAGAAACAGCAGAAGAAACTTTGGAGGATTCCTCCTCTCTATTAATAAGATAAAAACATCTATCTGTCCTATCATAGCTTGGCAAAATATCAAGTTTTATAAGATTTTGAATGTAAGTATTTGCAAGGCAATCTTTAGCACAATAGAGACGACAACCACGAAGGGTGCTATTAATATCAACATCATTCATATCTATCAAAGCAATCTTTCTAGATATCTCATCACACGCCAAGAACAAAGCAAGCTCATCATGCTGATTGGGAGTAATCTTGTCATCACAATACATACTTAAGGTACTAGAAGAGTAACTATTAAGGCTTGAGCATTGGAAATTAAAATGACCTATGTCATCGCAATGTTTACAAAGAAAAGGATAAAGCTCACAAACCTTTTTACCGATCTCACCTATATCCTTGTACCACATACTGGTTTCTTCATTTGCGTGGGTGATGCAATAATCTTCCTTGTTGTAACTCTGTTCACAAGGTCTATGTACTCCACAAAAATTAACATGCTTATAAGAAGTAGGACTTTTAGAAGTTTGAGCATGTTTATTGGAATCATCAACAACAATATTATTTTCTACGCGAGTGTCCTTAAAAGGTTCATGATACACGTCCCCATTTCCTTTAGGAACATTCATATGGGAAGCAAAGGCTTTAAAGCAATCAACCATAATTTGAGGATCAAGACCATATTTAGCACTAAGCTCTTGAAAATTAGCAGTTTCAGCGAAAGACTTAATGCAATCAAACTCGTAATTCATACCTGGTCCTTTACCTTTGTCGCTATCCCAACCTTCAATATTGTTTTGAATTGTTTCAAGCAGATCCTACTTGGTGTCAACATCCTTGCTTGTGAAAGACCCATCAAAGCATGCATCTAGATAGTCCTTGTAGTATCCTGAAAGCCTTGCATAAAAATTATTAATAACAATATTATGGGGAAGATCATGAATAGGACATTTATGCATTAGTAACTTCAATCTTCCCCACGCTTGGGCAATGCTTTCTCCCTCATGAGGCCAAAAATTATATATCTGATTACGATCTTTATGAATCTCACTTGGAGGATAGAATTTAGAATAAAAGAGAGGTACAATTTCCTCCCATGCAATAGATGGACCATCTTCAAGCAGCCGATACCATTCCTCAGCTCTGCCTTTCAGTGACAAAGAGAATAGCTTCTTCTTAACTTGGTTCATTGAAATACCTGCACACTGGAACAACTCGCATAATTCATGTATAAAGAGCAAATGATCACCAGGATGGACAGTTCCATCTCCTAAATAGCAGTTATCCCTAACACATTCAACAATCTTCGTAGGTATTTTAAAAGGATGGAGAGCACAAGCATCACTAGAAACATCACATATGGGAGATAAAATATTATCAGAACAAACCTTCTCCACTAAAGCTGGGGGACTAAAAATATCATACTTAACAAAACCAGCTTCCCCAAGCTTAGACTTTTCTATAGCATTAGCATTAACAGTATTCAAAGCATTCGTACTAATAACATTGCTATGCGAAATAAGCTCCAAAGGATTTTCAATTTTCTCTTCAAATCTAAAATCAGGAAAAAGACTAAAGAACTCTTTATTTTCCATTAAGCCTAACTAGTGAAAATAAAAACAAGAAACAAAAAGATATAATTGCAGAATCTAAAGGAAATAACTCCGAGCACTCACACAGGAGGATGCGAGTACCTTTTACCTTACCTCCCCGGCAACGGCGCCAGAAAAGAGCTTGATGTCTACGCACTTCTATTCTTGTAGACACTTGTTGGGCCTCCAAGTGCAGAGGTTTGTAGAACAGCAGCAAGTTTCCCTTAAGTGGATCACCCAAGGTTTATCGAACTCAGGGAGGTTAGAGGTCAAAGCTATCCCTCTCAAGCAACCCTGCAATTACGATACAGAAAGTCTCTTGTGTCCCCAACACACCCAATACACTTGTCAGATGTATAGGTGCACTAGTTTGGCGAAGAGATAGTGAAATACAAGTGGTATAGATGATTATAAGTAGCAAACGTGGTGTGAAATAAATATCGCTGCGAGCAAACAGGTAACAAAACAGCAAGTAAACGGTATGCAAAGCTTGGAAACAAGGCCT
Source organism: Dactylis glomerata (assembly GCA_007115705.1). Classification (NCBI taxonomy): domain Eukaryota; kingdom Viridiplantae; phylum Streptophyta; class Magnoliopsida; order Poales; family Poaceae; genus Dactylis; species Dactylis glomerata. The sequence continues at coordinate 1,135,660 of QXEO01000701.1, read as the reverse complement.
AGGGATCATACTTTCACTAGTGGACACACTCCCAACAATATAACATGACTGAACAAGTAACTTCTCTTTGCTAAGGCACTCTGAATTACTCTCCTATTGAATAACACTAATCATTGTGTAGTGGCTACAAAAGCACCCCTTAAAGTTCATCAAGTACTTGACAAACACCACTCATAGAGATATCCAAATCAGATCACAATTCAAGATAGAAATCATTGCAACTTAAACCAAGTACTAACACGGTGCACACACTGTCAACATTACACCATGAAAGGAGGAATAGATCACTCAAACTATCATAGCAATAATTATTCTCATAATCCACAAGAGATCACAATCATAGCCTAAACCAAGTACCACCATGATGCACGCACTGTCACCGTTACACCATAGCAGGAGGAATAAATTACTTTAATAACATTGCTAGAGTACACAAAATATCTGAATAATAACATGTACTTGTTCAACATGATACAAAGCTCACGATCACATAAAGATCACATCATGGGAGAGAGAGGTGAACCACATAGCTACCGGTAGAGCCCTCAGCCCCGGGGATGAACTACTCCCTCCTCATCATAGGAGACAGCAAGGTTGATGGAGATGGCGGTGAGGTCGATGGAGACGGCGGAGACGGCGATGGAGACCGATGGAGATGGCTCCGGGGGCACTTCCCCGTCCCGGCAGGGTGCCGGAACAGAGACTTCTGTCCCCCGAAATTCGTCAACGACGGCGGCGGAGCTGCGGAACTGTTTCTGGAAAATTGCCGAATCCCCTTAGGGTTTTCCGTCCCGAGGCTTTATATAGGCGAAGGGGCACCGTCGGAGGAGGGGCCAAGTGCCCACACACGGGCCCCACGCGGCCAGGCCCCTGGCCGCGCCGGGCATGTGTCTGGGGCCCTGGTGGCCCCCCCTCTGACACCTCTTCGGATGTCTGGAAGCTTTCGGGTAAAATAAGACTTTAGGAACTTGTTTCGTCCAATTCCGAGAATATTTCCTGTGTATTACTTCTGAAACACAAAAACAGCAGAAAACAGGGAACTGGCACTGTGGCAACTCGTTAATAGGTTAGTTCCGGAAAATGCATAAAAGTGCCACTAAGTGTAACGAAACAATAGGCAAATAGTGTAAAAACAAGCATGGAGCATCAAAAATTATAGATACGTTTGAGACGTATCAGAAGGGTACTAGAAATACGAGACAGATACAATAGACAATACTTCACAAAGTAACAGATATCAGTGGGGTCTGAACATGTGGGAGGCTCAGACGTTGGGAGGCGTAGCACCCAGGAGCTCCTATGCATTTCTCCATCATAGGCACCATAGAGTCACACATAAATACGAGTATTCCGTTCAACAACGTTGAAGTATCCTAATTTCTTATCAAAGCAGCCATTTAGCATGCTGTCCACGACCTTCCTAACAACCATGCCTGGGAGTGCGCAAAAAAGGTCTAGTCATGCATAATGGACATGAAAGTGGCTAGAGATTTAATTTTATAGGTGAAAAGTGTATAAAACACTGTAAAATCGACTCATCAACATTCCCAATAATAGGTGCTTTATAGTGGATATTTTCCGCTGGTTCATAAATTTATGAATCCCATGCGACCCTTGAGTCACTCATAATTTTAATGTTGAACTTCACAATAAAAATGGTTGTGTGCAATCAGTTGATGCTAAGGCTGGGATTATACTCCCCCTTCCAAAAAAGAAACATAATTGAGATTGTTAAGCTATTGGTGCCAAAAATTCAGAGAAGTCCTTATTTGTAGCATTAGTCTCTCTTAGAATGTTATGAGACATGAACTTCCAAGATACACCCGAGGCAACTATTGGATGACTCGCTTGTCAAATTACTGTCAGCAGTTTGCGGCGCCTCGCTGTTCTTCTCTGATTCCGGCGGGTAGCGTGGAGGCTACTAGCTTGGCTTCAATAAAGGAGGTGGTCCTAGGATTCCACCCCGCGCTAAGTTGAAGATCTATCGAATGCATGTCTCATCGATTTGGCAAAAGTGTCGGGTTCCGGAAGGCTCCGCTAGCGAACTCCATTGGGAGCTTCATGCCTAAAGTTTGCTGGATTGGATGGTATTTGGTCTTGTGCACTCATGTTTTTATCTGACCGTTTGGTTCCAGAGGGAGTGCAACAAAGCTCTGCTGGCTGTTACCATCATATGGTACGACTTCTCGTTCCATGGTGAAGTCACCTAGCGAAGAATGTCATGGAAGCCGGATCTGTGGAGTAGCCATGGTGGTTCGAGTCTTTGTGTCGATGTGGAATTGGCTTGATGATTAGTGATTTGGAGCAGAAGCATTGTAAGTGGGGGCAGCAACACAGGAGAAGTTCAAAGTCTTAACTTTCAAGGTAAAAATTCAAGGTCTGGCCTTAATTGGTTGTGCCTGGCAATGACCTTGTTAAAGGATGCGCTGTTTTTGTTAGCGAGGACTTTCTCCATGGTGAAAACCTAAGATCTATGATCGAGCGACGACGGCGCGTGTGCACTGTTTCCTTCTTGAAGGCGTCGCTTTTGGAGAAACTGGACTTCTCGTGTTGTCTTGGTGGTGTTAGTACTAGAAACTGATTACTATAGCGGGACTTTTTTTTTCTTTTTTATGTATTTCTTTTTTTTAGCTATGTGCATCCGTAATGTCACTAGGGCTCTACGTTGTTGCAGAGGCTTGGTATCTCCTCGATATTAATATATATACTCTTTATCGAAAAAAAAATTGGAAACGGTTTTTGTTTTGCACTACACTATGGACCAAACGTAGGGGCAGCTCTGCGGCCGGGAAAAGTTAAGTTCTATGCAAAAATATGATAATTCCCACGTTTTTTGTTTTGGTTTTAAGTTATTTGCAACACGTATTTCGTGGGACTACTAAAAAAGGCTGTTAGTGGATATCAGATGGCACACGGTTTACCTAAACTATTTGGATCAAGCGAGATCTTGTAGAGTAATGATGGACATGAAAACCAAACACGATAAAGGCAAAAAATTTCTTTGCACATATCTTTTCGTATTGTATATATTACGGAGCATTACAAACAGTATACATTTCAATATATAGTAAGTTAATCAACCTGATCCCAACAGCCGAGGTTTGTAGAGTTATTCCAGGTAAAGTGATCGTCATCACCAGCCATGCTTGGGATCCAGTACATGCCATCGCCTGCTGGAAGAATAGCTGCTGCCGAATCTAAGGTGTTGCTACTATTAGTCGACATTACAGCATTGGAGGTAGCAGTTCGAGACTCCACGTTGTCAAGATATTCAGCATTTTGAGACCCTGAGCTGATCATGCTTTCATTACTCACTGGCGTGCATGACGAACTGGGTTTTTCCTGAGGAAATGGTTGCACCAAGCCTTCATATGCAGAAAGTGCTGTCTCATTTACCACTTCCTCCAATTGATCCCACTGCTGGTATGCCGTGACAGCCAGTTGCTTCACATGGATCTGCAGTTGAGAACACCCAGATCGAATTAAAGAAATTCTAAAAAAATAAGAGCAACTGAAGACCATATTCCCATTGCACGGAATGATGAGAGTGATGGAAGAGATTATACCATTTGTTGTTGGTGCAGTTGTTGCAAAGGGAAATTCTGGTCTCCGATTCTAGCTGCTAAAATCTCTCCTATGGGGTTGAATATAACATCAAACCCTTCAGATTTCATAACATAGCATTTCCCTCCCATATCACATGTTTTTGCGTGAGTTAGTGTCGTCCTCCACTGCCGATCTGACATGCCAACGAGCTGGAAAAATATTTTTTCATTCCAAAAATTACTCAATGGGTATACATCTTGCAAGTTAAGTATATCTACAGTTTGAGTATGATGCTTACGTTTTTGAGCTTATCAGGATCCATGGTGTTAAGCTTCAAGAATTCCTGGACGTTCTTGACCCCCTCAGACTCCAACCTCTTGTCAATTGGTCCATCTTTTCCGATGTTTTTCAGCCTCCATATGTTGTCCGTCAAGATTGGAGGGTAATGCTTCTTGTACACTAGTAAAGGAAAGAAATGTATCATAATTTCTCTCCTTTTTTCTTGTAGCATTATTTTTAATAAGCATGCTAACAAAATCTTTATCAGAATGCAGAGATCGATGCAACTGACATTGAGCACAGGACAGCGGTCCTGAATATTGGCTAATACGCATAAAGAAGTAGGAAGGCCAAACTTACATTCTCCTCGATGATCTTTCACCGTGAAGCTTTCACTCACGGCCTCCTGGATCCTGGGTCCATAATAGCTTGCTGCCATGACACGCACACCAATTCGGAACCTACGACTTCTTATCCAGCTTGAATTGTCCGTAAATGCCAGATCATCTATGATGGCCACTCCATGATTTCCCATTGGCACATTAAGTGTAGTACCCACAAGCAGTGGCCTCCTCCCCTCTCTGGCCTTCACAATCGCAGAATTGAACTGATCTGCGGCCCACCCAACACCGTCTTCACATCTGAAGTCCCCATCTAGGACAAGAATTTCTAGCTTTACTGTGGACAAACCAAGGTGAGGGTTTGTTTGTGCAAGAAGATAGTTCGTTCTTGTATCCATAAGCCGGATTTCAACTGTGTTACTCTCTGAGTCAAGTAGTTTGTTGTTGGTGAAGATGGGCAGCATGAGCCTCTTGGCAAAGACAAGCTTCAGTGTAGGCGAGACATCCACTTCTTCGATGGGTAAAGGAAGAGATCTGCCAGGAATGGTTTAATTTTTGCATATTAATATCTGGAACCTGATGCACATAAAATATACTACTTTCATTGTGGAATTATCACTTATTATATTGGAAAGGAGCAGGAGTGTTGCAAATAAATTGACTACTACCAAAAGCTCTTACCGAGGGTGCTCTAGACTTGCAACTCTCCAGCTAAAAAAACATCAAGAGCTAGCGAAGAGGTGCATGTATTTATTCAAAGCAATAAGCAGGAGAATACTAAAGGCAGGGCTAGCTGGATGTATTTGTTCAAAGCCAATTTATTGATTAAAAGTTGGGTCTAACTTTTACAGGAATCTAACCTTTCATGTTTGTGAGGGATATCCGAAGCTCTTACGAAATAAATAGAAGTACCAGTACCACATACCTGCTTGGTGTTGGCAAGTAGGCATGCTGAGAAAAGATACTCTGAATTTCTTCACGTACCTGATACACAATAGAATTTCTATATGTTAGTTGCACTTGGAAGGTTAACATATAGATCGATTAAGAATATATACACATAAGGTATGAGTGAAGAAAACCAGTATGTATGAACGACAATGCACTTTGATGCCATTATCACGTGCACATGTATAAAGTGGACTGAACTCTTGAGAAAAACAGCTGAGACCTAAATATAACTTTTTTGGTAATCTTACCACCCTACGAATAACCGGTTCCAAACCGAGAACGATTTGCTGAATGGTTTCTGCTGTCACAGCTCTTCTGACGACGCTGCAAAAGGACACAATCGATCGAGGTTCAACCAGCCATATCCATGAACAGAAAAAATATATACATATATCCTGAATATACGTACACATATAAAAGATATACTGTAGGCTGAAATAAATTTGAGAAAGCACAGCATGCATGCAGTTGATGAGCCAAGGTGAATATGTAGTTTTAGAGAAGAGGAACAATTGACGATATAAGTAAAGCTAGGGAGAGGTATAGTACTGACGATCTAAAACAGAGCGGCGCCGGCCGTGGCCGCCTTGGCCCATGCCGCTGCTGATGATCGTCACCTCCGCTCTGCTGCTCGTCGTCGTCATCGCCCCGAGGCCTTCGCACGGACATCTTAACTTGGAGAATTCAGGAAGAGCTAGCTATTAGATGAAGCTGCGAGCTAGCCCGGTGGAGGTCTTTGGGAGAGAGAAGCAAGGCACCAAAGGCAATGGGATACTCGAGCCTGAAGACACACACATGTGTATATATATACAGGCCGGGGCCTTGCTGCCTAGGTATAGAACGTACTTAAAGAGATTGGTGCAAGTTTTGTCGTCGACACAAATAAAGAACCAACCGCACTGCCAGGCCAGGACAGGGTATTTCCAGGAAGGCGGCTGGAAGCTAGCGCGTGGATCGTTTGTATGACTATGAGCAAGCCAAGCCAGCCATAGTTACCATTCAGCCTGCTAGGCATGACATGCGCCCCAGACCCCAGTGCATGCAGCACCAGCGCAAATTAAGTCTTGGGTTGGTGCAGGGGGGCAGCTTCTTAGCCATGACCAAGAAAGTTTACTTAGCTTGCGAGGAGTCAGTCGGTCTTTGCATGTATGTATGTGAGTATGTCCATACATACATCCACGACTTGAGCGCGACCACGACCGGATCATCATCTTTGGAATTGGAAGTTAACGCGACCGACCGGAATATATTCGCAAAATTATGAGTCGTATGACCCCTGGATGCACCTACAAGTAAGTGACCGTGCAGTGCAGGACGCAAGTACGACTACTAGTATTTTTTCCATTAACATTCTCTCGGCGCTCCAGTGAATTAACAAAGTATTAGCTGTAGCTGTCACCTTGTGCACACGCACGTACCCGTATCCAGCTCAAACAAGTACCAAGAAGGACGCCTCAAACAAGTACCAAAAAGGACACCTTCCAAAAGCCCTCACTTGCCCTTGAGGCCATGATTGCATCGAAATTACGGCTGCTTAGATTACATTTTATTGTCAACTTATTAGCAGGTAAGTAGCTAGCTGGATCGACCGGAAGCATCATAGTATTTTTGGTAAGCTGGCTTGGCGCAGGCACCCAGCTTAAATTTACGACGTTTTCTATGCGCCTTCTCAACTGAAAGAGACCGGCTTCTGGCGGAAGGCTAGCTGGGGCAGCCTCGTGGGGCCAACTACAGATTTCCGTGTGCAAAAGATTGCTGACGCGTCCAAATTTTTGTTTTTTTGAAACAGGGGCAAAAGTTTTGCTCCAATCGATTAATTAAGGAGAAAGCTTACAAGAAAATAAAGTTATGAATGTTACAAAAGCTTACTCTCCGGGTAGTAATTCGCCCAAGCGTTTTGCCCCCGCAAGCACCCAAACTGTCTAGCCTCATTCTTAATCTTATGAAGCAATACAAAACTAGGTGTGTGCTTATTGTGGAAAACTCTAGATTTACGCTCGTTCCAAATAAGTCAGGTTTAAGTCTAATTTCAGGTCTAGGTTCCAGGTAAAAAAGGTCCTTCTAATAGTCTACAGCTATCTTAAGCATTTCCTTATTCTCATGGACCGGGCCATCAGGACCATCTAACACTTGAATCATTTTCTTCCTTCTCCTTTGATTAGCCATTACATGAAAATATGCAGTGTTCCTATCACCTTCAGCTACCCATATTTTCCTAGATCTTTGCTTAGCTTTTGTTTCTTCCATGATCCAAAAACTATTCAAGTCCCTAAGGATGAAATCTAGTCTAGCCTTCTCCTTAGCAGAAAGAATCTGAGTCTCAGATTTAATATCTAAGAGATCATATTCTTCCATAAGGATTTTCTTTTGCTTCCTAATAGCAGCCTCTTGGTTATCACTCCAACCTTTGGCTGAACTTCTGAATTTCCTAATTTTAGCTTGCCACTTGTCCAACGTAGAGGCACTATTTGTCTCTAGGGACCAAGCTTTTGCTACTAAATCTTTGAATTCAGGATTAGCTAGCCACCACTTTTCAAATTTGAAACCACATTTCCTTGGTCTCTTCGACTCACCAGACTCCCAAATAATGGGTGTGTGGTCACTCCCAATCCTAGCTAAAGCTCTAGCAAAGGACAAAGGAAAAGCAACATCAAAGTTAGTTGTGCAAAAGACTCTATCTAGTTTGCACATCACTTGATCTTCTTGATTATTACTCCAAGTGTAAGCTCTTCCCGCTAATCCTATTTCCAGAAGAGCCCACATTTCTACCCAAGTGTTAAACTTGTCTACCCACTTGTAATCTATATTAATATTATTCTTGTCCTCAGATGATCTTATCAGATTAAAATCATCCCCTATCATAGCAGGTCCATCCCAATTGAGGAAAAGCTCATGGAGTTCAGAGATGAACTCATGTTTTCTTTCTTTATAGGCAGAACCATAAACTGTAGTAATTCTACAAATAACCTCACTAATCTTATTCTTAAGAACAACACTACCAGAAAAAGGTTTTAATTTCCTAAGCTATAACCTCAAACATATCACAATTGACACGTACTAGAATTCCACCTGCAGAACCTACAGCAGGTAAATGATTCCATGCAAAGTTCCTATTTCCTAAAAGATTTTTCAAAAAGGAGTTACTAAACTGCTCTTTCTTAGTCTCTTGAAAACCTATATAATCAAGTTGTAAAGGAACTAGATTGTCATCTATAAATTTTTGTCTTCCGGGAGCAGAACTACTCCTACTATTCCAAAAATAGCAAATCATTGACTCTTCTTCTTGCGGTGCTTGCCCCGAGATTTTCTAACAACTTCAGTCCAGTAGTCTTCCAGCTCCTCTTGTCTCTCATTTTCAGGGAGAGACATACTAGAGGAGGAACTAGAAGAGACTGGTTGGATTTCTACATCTACAAGTTCTTCAATAATAGAAATACCTACTTTATCAGCTCTAACATCTAGTTCATGAATAGGTAAAACAGAAAAAGGATTGGAACACATTATACCTTCCATCTGTGGGATTTCCAAGTTAATCTTCCTCTTCTTTCTTCTGCTTTCTCCATGATGTTCTTGGACCTGTCAATCCTGGAGCTCTGTCTAACAGCTTGTGCATGCCCCCATTTCTGCTTCTTCTCAAGTTTGGCAGCTGGATCTTCAAAGTCAGGCATAATATTGTCAGGCAGGGATAGCTCAGTCTCAATAGCATCCTCCAGCCTCTATTGAAAAGTAACATCTGCAGTAGTCTCCTTGGCCCAGAATTGCTCAGTTTCAGCAATGACAGCAGCCTAATCAACAGGCTTGTCCCAGACAAAACAGCCTTCTTTGTTGATCACTCCTTTTTGCACCAAGAGTTGGTAGACAGTAGAGGCAGAAGTAGGTCCTTCGTGTTCATGAGAATTTCCCAATTGTTGTTTGTAGACCCAGCACCACCCAAGTTGTTGTTGGGAGGAGCACCAGACCTACCTCCATTATCCAAACCTCTGTCACCACTATTCCCATTACCATCTCCACCATTTCTCCTATTCTGGTCCTCCAGGTCTTCACCAAGAAGATCATCTTCTTCAGTAGCAGGCAGCAGACTCTCCACAGTGAAGCCCAAGATGAACAAATTCTTGTGAAACTCAAAGAGCCTCCTAGAAGGAATTTTGGAGGGATCTCTACAGCTAATTTTTACCCTAACCTCTTGAACATTATCTTTGAACACACTTAGCCAATCTACATCTCTCATGACACCACACACAGAAACATTGATCAAGGGTATTCCACTCAAACCATTTTGACTGAAGACCAGTCACCTTAATCTAGATATCAGTCAAAATTCCACCTTTATATCAGGTAACTTGAGTTTTTAATTAATAAAATACATGGTTGCTCTAAAAAAATCTCGGAATACTTTGATGCCAAACAGGGCTCTTAGCTAATCAAACAATGAACTAACTAATGGGCCTAGAGTGGACCGGGATGAGTTTAGATGGGTGGCCCTAATTACCAAAGAAGTTTCTCTAAGAAAAAAACATTACCAAAGAAGTATTACGAAGTGGAGTCACAGGAGCCCACGAGGGGAACCTTTCCACACGGAACCCACCACGATGAGCGGCGGCGGCCGGAAGCCGGTGGGCGACGAGGCGGAGGTGGAAGCGATCCTCCGGGCGGCGCAGGACGCTGTCCTGCTCAAGCTCCAGGCCAACTCCCACCTCGTCTCATCGTCCTCCTCCGTCGCCTCGAACCCTCTTGTTCCCGACCCTGCGCCCGGTCCCCTGGACGACGACCTTGCCCGCCGCTTCGACGCGCTCAGGTCCCGCCCGCCGGCACCGAAGCGGCCCAGTGCTGCCTCCCCCTCTGCTGCCGTCGGGATGGATGAGATGGAGGCGCGGTTCGCGGCGCTAAAGGGCGCGGCCGCTGGCCCGGAAAAGGAGACGAAGGTGAGTCTGGAGGATCTGGGAGATGAGTCAGAGGAGGACGAGGTGGAGAAAGTGATGCGGTGGGCGATGGACGCCGCGCGGCTCGACGTCGCCACGGCCGGCGGTGGCGTCACACCCAGGACCGAGGAGAAGGAAGAAGAAGAGGACAAGAGCAGCGCCAGTAGCGAGGAGGAGGACGAGGATAGTCTGGAATTGGAGATGGAGAAGAAGAGGAAGGAGATGATGAAGAAGAACAAGGCCAAGAACAGGTGGTTCTTCTTTTAATCCTACATGTGTTTTCATCTCATGATCAAGTAAAATATCTCAGCCAGTGAAGAGGATTCATAATGTAATGGAAATTATGTGCTTGCGTTGTTTGTTCTCTCTATGATGAACATGAAACATGCCAAAGATTACTGCTAACCTTGTGCAGGAATTGCTTCTCAACTACCATAAGAAACATACAGAAGTTCATTTTTCATTGTTAAGCACATACTTTCTGCTCAATTTCATGAGGTTGCCGTCGCTGCTGCTTAGCACATTTGCCATTATAAGACTATCAACTCCCCATGCCAGCAGTGCTATACAACACATCATCGCAAGGACCAATTCAATACATTGGCAATTCGATTAGATCAGTCACATCATAGCATAGTATTATAAAACAGATAGTGATAATTAAGAGCCAACGAACAAGTCAACGTGGCAGTATGTTCATGTTAATCTTAAACACACAAGATAAAGCTCATTATCTCAAACATCATGCACATGGTTCACAGAATGGATTACTGAGTTCATAGGTACATGAGACATTACATATCCTCAGTGACCACAATCACAAGCTACATGCATATCAGCCTGATGGAGTACAAAGTATGACAGGAACGCTCAGCGCAGGAACGAGAATGGCAGCCATCCTAGGAAGATAAGCTTCACTTTCCACTGAAAAAAAAAACAGGAATTGCAAAATTTAGATGACTTGTCACTTGAGATTATGGGAGCAAAACATGGATAGAATGGTTTATGGTTCTTCCACTTACGTGTTCATCATCAGAGTTATGTTGTCTCCTTTCAAGAGTATCCTTCCTGTAAAATTTCCAACAAAGATAATAGATAAGCCTAATGGAATAGTGTTATTCCCAGTGCTGTAATGATAAAGTCTGATTATAGAGTTATGTTGTCTACTAACCCAACGACTTCCTGGTGTTCTTCTTAATGTTGATTTCCTCAGCATCCTCGAGAACCAAGTTCATGTACTCATCAAATCCCTGGAGAATAGACAACAGTGTGGAAACTCAGCATTACTCAAAAAGAGCCAAATTAAGCACACATGTACACAAAGCATTCAGACACCTTAAAAAGGTATATTAAGAGCACAACTGATAACTAGTAACATGCGAAATCTGTCATTGGCATCTCTTACACTGCATTAGTACAACCACACCATCAGCACAACTTTATTTCATTGAAATGATCAAAAACTAAGAGGCCCCAGATTTTCCGAAAATAAAACCAAACATTATGTTCCTTTGCAGTTTCAGAAGCAAAACGTTGAGAAGCTAACGAGGCATATTGCACAAAAAAGGTAAAAAAACATTGTGACTAAGTAGCTAAGAAAGAATGCTTATGCATAACAAGAATAATACCTTCACAGAATATTATAAACCCTATTATTGTACAAATATTGTTACAATGCAGTTTGAACATGGAAACAAATGCCCACGAACATGATAACCAGTTCCGTCCTTATCACTTGTCAGTAAACAAGGTCACCAACAAGGAAAAAAAACGCAAGGCTAGACTAAGCATTAGGCAGCAACCTATCCAAAGTCCATAGACACCGCAGCATATCCATAACCAAAGGGAGGGTGCGAGTCTCAAGGGTGATCCAAAAGGCTTGAAGCGATCTAAAAATCACAAGACATCAACACGCTAAAAACGATGTTTGGCTAACATTAGGTTACAAAGGAAGGGTCATGAAACTGAAGCAAAAGGTAAGGGCAAGAGTTGTTCTAGTGAAAAATATTACACAGGAAACTTGTGATCATTCATCTCCAACCCCTCTTTCCTGGTCTGAATCACAGCTAAATTATCACAAACCTACACCACTGATCTTCAATACTAAATAGCAAAGCCGATTATCCTAAAGGAACACATCTACAAAATATCTTCCAGAAATACTCTGGTATCTGATAGACACTATGGTCAAGTTCTGTCTGAGCAAATAGAGTGTGCTATTACCACTGACGAACAGAGTAACTAATTGTTCCTTGATTTGAAAGTCAAGATTGGGGTTCGTTTAAGTGTTACAAGATTCATATAAATTTAAAACTAGATTATGTCCCTCCAACCACACATCAGATCGACTAAAAACCATAATTTGTTAACTATTTAAGAGAAAACAGTCACAAGTGCTCACAGATGCAGCAGCAAGACTTCTCTCATAAGAATTAAGAGAAGCAAGACTAATGTTAAATGATACGCAAAGAAATGTCGTTCACAAGGCATGAAATCGACCCGATTAACAGTCTAAGAACAGCTAACTAGCATGAAATCCAGACAATTCAAGGGTTCATATCACGCCTCAGAACTACCACCTTACTGTTCGCACGCAGTTTTCAAGTGTCTTTGAAAAAACAAACAAAGAGAGTGGTCTGCACTTCTTCTAAGTTATCACTGTTCTTCCTAAGTATGTACAAGTAATACATGGAAATAATTTTCCTTCAAAACTAGACGGTAAACGCAATTACATTACTGTTACATGGCAGGCATAGAGATTGATAAGACTAAATTCTGCCAATTTGAGCAAGAAATCGGTCAAGGAACTTACAATTATACGACCCTCAATCCGCATATCCTTCTGCTCGAACAGCCAGATCTGGATGCGCGCTTTCTGCAAGCAAATTAGAAGCAAATCAGTTCGAGCCAACGACTAGCAACCCGAGAAAGAAGAGCCCGAATCGTTAGTTTGCCCCCAATCAAACACTTACGCTCTGGAGGAACCGGAAGATGAGGTTCTGCCGTCGCGCACCAAGTATTTCGCCGACCATCGCAGCAGCAGCGAGGAGAAGCACCAAACAAAGTTAGGAAACACCATGGGGTAAAAAAGAAAGAGCAGATGAGGGGGAGAAGGGGATAAGGGAGCGTACGATGGGCTGGGTCATGATACGCTGGACCTTCGTGGACGCCATGGCTGCTGCTGCGGCGGGAGCTCGTCCTCCGACTGGAGGTATCTAGAAGCCTCTGGAAGGAAGGAAGCGCGCGTGAGTAGGGAGGCGAGCGGAGCGGAGAGGCCGAGAAAACCCTAGATACGCCGCGGGGAGGAAGGAGACGGCGGGGTTTTGTTTTCACAAAGGGCTGCAAGCAGAGGCGGCGGGTAAGGGTGCCTCGTGATTCGCGCAAGCCGGCGACGAAGAGTCCGGATGGAAAGGACCGTTCTCCTGGGCCGCAAGCCTTCAACACGCTGGGCTGGGCTCGGTGCATCGATGGCTGGGGTGTCTTTTATCAAGCAGTTTACGGAAAATTTGAAGAATAGGGCCGGGAATGCCCTATTCCCGGCTGACGCGTCTACTTCATCGACATCGCGTTAGTGAAAGTGTATGATTTTTTTCAATTTTGGGAGGCTTGTTCTGTTTATTTATTTATTTATTTTTGCGCTTTTTCTGTTGAAATTTGAACAATTTTCAAATTATAACGTCATCCAAAAAATAAATTATAAACAACTTCAAATCAGAACAAAATTTACTTCTGTTTTTTTTTCAAATTTGAATGTTTTCATATTTTAAATTTAAATATTTTCAAATCTGAACCTTTTTTAAATCTGAACATTTCACAATTTTGAACAATTTTAAAATGTGAAAACCAGGGAAAATAGAAAAAAAGGAAGTAGACAAGGCTTACTCATGCACATGAAAGATAATATAGTGATGGAATAAATGGGCTGGCCAATATAAGCTCTCCACGCGGGCGGAGCAAACACGCGCACGCAACGGGCGGGAGATTGGAGTACCTCTCCCCTCCTGTTTACCTAAAAAACAAATAGTTTCTTTCGCTATAAAAAAATGAAATTGTTCTAGTCGCCTGCTCTAAAAAACATAATTCTAATGTTTTACTAATTCTCATCTAACCTAGACTTAAGTTAGAGTTCGATCAACTTCTAGACAGTTGAACTGCATTGTGAGTTGAACATGAGTTGCAGTTGGCATATTTCTAGTAGTACATATCTTGTGATGAAAAAATATGCAAGCAGTGCAAAAAAAATGTTCACAAGGTTTTAAAAAATTGTACAAAATAATCACAAGATTCAAAAATATTCACTGGGTTAAAATAAATTCATCACACTACAATTGAGTGAAATCATCTAACCCGGAATTTCGGATGAGAATCTGTCACGCCAAACACTACAATTGGGTTAGTACCATATACAAGAAAAAAAAATCTCCGATCATAATTTAAAAGTCTTAGAAATGATATAAAATGATAGACATTGCTTCATAATTAAGAGGAAGAATAGTGGAGTACTACCTCTGTTGCAAAATAGATGTCGTGTCATTTAGAAAGCTATTCTGGCTTTCCAAAACGTCTAGTTTTGGAACAGAGGTAGTACTAATATAAAGATAATATAAATTTCTATGCTAAAAAGGGACCAGCTCAACTCCACTCGTACCTAGCCAAGCCTGGAAGAGGAGAGACAATTTTGTTAGCATTTCGATGGACATACAGTTTGATCAGTTTAGTGTGGTAGTCGATAGAACAAAATGATATACAATGGATACAAGAATTCATTAGCCGTGGTAGTGTAGGGATCAGAGTAAACGAAGACATTGGTTATTATTTCCAAACGAGAAAGGGGTTGCGCCAAGGGGACCCTCTCTCTCTCCGATTTTGTTCAACATTATAGCTGATATGTTAGCGATTATGATAAATAGAGCAAAACAAGACGGTCAGGTCAGCGGGCTTATTCCACATCTAGTTGAGGGGGGAGTGTCAATTCTTCAATATGCGGATGATACAATAATCTTTCTAGAACATGATTTAGAAAAAGCTCTAAACATGAAACTAGTTTTATGCATCTTTGAGCAACTATCAGGACTGAAAATAAATTTCCACAAGAGTGAAATATATTGCTTTGGGGTGGCTAAGGAAGTTGAGAATCAGTATAGAGAGCTTTTTGGTTGCAACGTAGGAACCCTTCCTTTCAAGTACTTGGGAATTCCTATTCATTTTAGAAAACTAAAAAATGGTGAATGGAAGCCGGTTGAGGATAGATTCGAGGTCAAACTTAGTAGTTGGATTGGAAAGTTGCTGTCATATGGAGACATGCTTATTCTGATTAATTCGGTCTTAACGACTCTCCCTATGTTCTTATTGTCCTCTTTGAAATTCCGGTGGGAGTTAGAAAGAGACTAGATTTTTTTAGATCACGTTTTTTCTGGCAAAGTGATGGTCACAAAAGAAAATATAGACTCACTAAATGGAACATTATTTGTAGACCACGTGACCAAGGAGGTCTAGGAATTGAAGTCTTAGATATAAAGAACAAATGTCTTCTTAGTAAATGGCTTTATAAGCTTCAAAATGAGGAAGGGGTATGGCAAGAACTTTTGAGAAACAAGTATCTCCATTCTAAATCCCTATCCGAGGTAAAAAAGAAAGCTTCCGATTCGCCATTTTGGAAGGGTTTGATGAAGGTGAAAGATGATTTCCTTAGTAGGGGTTCTTTTGCTGTTGGTAATGGAGAGGATACGAGATTTTGGGAAGACACTTGGCTAGGGAACAAGTCACTAGCTCAACAATATCCCTCTCTTTACAACATCGTGCATAGAAAAAATGTGTAGGTATCCAATGTGCTGAATCAAACACCTTTAAATATCACGTTCCGTCGCACACTTACTGATAATCGGTGGAGACTTTGGCTGCAATTAGTGCAGCGGCTAATGCACATTCAGTTAAATGATGAGAAAGACACTTTTGTTTGGGGTTTAACAACATCTGGTGCTTTCACTGTAAAATCTATGTACCTAGATATGCTAGATGATGACACAAAATACTTGAAGAAATATATTTGGAAAATGAAGGTACCACTTAAGATCAAGGTGTTTATGTGGTTCCTACATAGGAAAGTAATTCTAACTAAAGATAATTTGATTAAGAAGAATTGGAATGGTCAAGAATCATGTTATTTCTGTGATAACAAGGAATCCATACAACATTTATTTTTTGATTGCCCCTTAGCAAAGATAATTTGGCGTGTTATCCACATGACTTTTGGTCTAGAACCACCAAAGAATGTTAATAACCTTTTTGGAATTGGCTCAAGGGTATTCCTAAGAAGGATCTGATTCAGGTTCGAGTAGGTGTTTGTGCGATTATTTGGGCTATATGGAACACCAGAAATGATTTTATTTTTAACAAACCGAAAAAACATTCTTTTATGCAGGTTATTCCTTTGGCTACCCACTGAATCCGTATGTGGTCTTATCTCCAACAAGAGGAGCAGCGGGAGGCGATGGATTCTGGGTGTAACCGTTTGGAGACGGTAACTCGGGATTTATTCCGCCGGTGCGGTTGGCGGTCGCACAATAGAATTTCTAATTGATGTATCAGCTTACTTGTATTATTTTTCGCTGGCTCATCCACGTGGCCACCTTGTGCGACCCATGATTTGTATAACTTGTTAATACTTGTCTATGGACAACTTTTAATAAAATAAAGCCATATGCATCTCTCTGATGCAGAGGCTGGGGCTCCCCCATTTCGGAAAAAAATGGCTTTCCAAAACCATGCCTTTCTGGTATAATGTGTGTCTCAACTTTCTCACAAAAAGCCCTGTAAACTTACAATCTATTGAACAGAGCTTTTACGAATAAATCTCAGTTACAGAGGAAGCTGCAAGTATGCGCATACCATTGGAACCAATGCTGTTGATTGACATAGATGGTATTGGCATGTTGTAACCTTGATTTGTCAATTGTCAATGTGGACTTGTACATGGTGATGCCGTCTGCGGCGCGAATGATGTGAAGCCCCACTTAACCCCACAAAGACAAAATCCTTGCTTGCAGCTTAGGGGATCACCAAGTTATTCATCTCTGATACAGCAGTCCATGTGCCACTAGCTTTGCACAGTTGTTACTACTTACTACCAATCACTATGGCATTTATCAACAGTGTCTCCTAGTGTGTGGGGGCAATTAAATTAAATGATTAATTATGCCAGGAAGATTATTAGATTTCTTTTTGAAGATAACTAGTGAGACGATGAGATGGTCGAGATTGCTAATATCCAGTCGCATGCACCAACCTCTTTATCTAGAAGCTTGAATAAGAACGAAACAAAGAACCAACAGCTTCATTTTATCGACATAAAATCACCGTGAGGTGTACACTCTGATTTTGATCAGCATCTATTTGCTCTGTTTTAATGGTTCTCTGTAAATGGAATGAGGCAGAACTCTTACCCTTGTTTTACACGACAACAAAATATTAAAAAATGGAGTCCGTAATAGAAAGATTGGTAGTGTCCTACTAGCTAGCTAGCAGTGGAGGGCCACATGGCCACATTGCCCTAAGAGAAAGCTGCAAGGACAGCCCCAATGGTGGCAAATGGGGCCATGCAAAGAACAAGGAGAGAGGACTGCATTACAAGAAAGGGTGACACCTTAACCATCCTGGACTAGCTTAGCCTAACCAACCATTGAGTTGAGACAGAGCACTAAGCACAGTGTATGATCAAAGGTTCTAGCGGCAGAAATTAATTTAGTTTCTAGCAATATTTCTTTTAGGGAGACAGTGGCCCCTCAGTCAATAGTGACTCTGTTGCTCCTTCCTCAAGCTATGTGCTAATCATTTCGCAATCTGCTTTGACAAAAGGGTCTCCAATTGCTACAGTGGCCCCCTAATCAAACACTCTGATGGGCCTAATTAACCATAATCCCCTTTAGTTTAGTACACTAATTGTGCCCCTCAACGTTAGTGTCATGAGTTAGTGACAATGTTGTAAAACTAAGGCCACTCGCACTCTGTACTAGTAAGGTCATGTCCTTTGTGCGTCGGTGCTTTCCCGCTTCTGAAATTAACAATTTTCTGATTACTAAAGAGATTGAACTACTTCGTGAGAAACTCGTGCAAAAGCAATCTGAAACTCCAACATTTCTGAGATCCTTGGGTCCAGCCTCTACAAATATAGATTTCATTTCATGAGTGATTTAAGTTGTGAAAACGAGTATGTTAATTTCTACTTTGATTACTCTGTAAACTGTACGAGGAATTAATCTGTTCAAATGTCATCCAACATAAAAAATAATGAAAGATTGCATTAGACTCTACTCTAGGGAGTAGTAGGACTACAATTGGAACAAATGCAATAAAGATCTTCCTACGTTTGTTTATTCAATTCACCCATGGATGGATTGCTATGCATCAAAGCAAATATGAAAGGAGAAAGAGAGGTGAGAGCTTGAGATACTCACATCAGAGATGGTGAGTAATTAGCCTCAACAATCAAATCAAAGAAAGCACGCGTCATCCATGCCTCTAGCTAGTCCTCTGCCGTAGAAAAACGTTATGGGCACAACGATAACTAACATAAGCAATAATAATTACACGCTAGTAATAGTACTTTGTGATGGTGACCTATTAACACACATATCCATGAACACTATGCTGGTCGTCCTCATGACATTGATCATTCCTTGTCCTTGCAGAAGCTCCAAACCAATGGTCACTAGGCAGATCGAGTGTTCTTTTTTTCTTGACACCACTAGGCAGACCAAATTCACATTGCAGATTGTGAGAAAAAGGGGGTTATTTTCATGAAAGATCTAATAATAAATTTCTATATACAAATTCTAAATAGATTGGTATATATTGTGCGATAAGGTTACGAATGTTGACTGCATGAATCCTAAAATCAATGACATCTAAAATAGGACGTGGAGAAAGCAACTGTACTAATGTGCATTTCATTTCTGACGGGCACCTGGGGTACATTCAGGTATACAAGAAAATGAAGTTCGTTAGTAATTGTAGCTAGCTTGCAAAATAAGAACAATAATATTAAGTCAAGATCACTCACGACATAATTCAAAGAAACAATTGAACATGTTGGACTGTTGTTTATATCTTCCTCTGAAAATCCATGCACCTTTTTGATAATAGCATGTAGCTAGCTTATCTGTCACGTGTGCACACCACAGATTCAAAAAAGAGAAGAAAACTAGAGAGAGAAATAATTCAAAAGGTTATCGACCACATGCTTCCACTGGCTGTCTTTCTGGTGAAGGGCCCTTCTCATCAAATTTCTGGCCTTTAAAACTAATAGCCAGTAGATCCTATAATATGGACAAACATGATTTGCTTTGTTTCTACTTCATCTTTTTCTCTCATTCTTTGATTTGTTAGAGAACAACCTGCTTGAACTGAAACAATTCTAGGACCTGATACTTCACCCAACTCTGATCAGTTATGGAACCCCTTTTGTCACATATTGGACAAATATTTTCTACAAGATGACCCAAATCCATTCAAGTAATAATTAACTAATTGCTCGAATAACCATCAAGAAAATAACCAGCTAACCCATCCTGGAGCAATTAACTAATTTCTTAAATAACGATCAAGAAAACAACAATCTTTCTCACCAGTCACTACATGCATTCATCATGCAGTAGCAGTACAGCAGGAACAAGAGGCCAAATTCAGGCCACCGCCTCAATCTAACTAACAGTATCTCCATCTCGGCCCCATTTATAACGTGGGAATTATTTCCCTGTTCCCCTTACAAGATGAATCGATTCATGCACGATTGTTACAATCCAGACAGATCATTCGTTGCTCGCTGATCGTTTGTTTCAAAAAGCATTTTCCTCTTCCTTACACGATCTTGCAGAGACAAATGGACATAATTTACTAAAACAGTTCCATTAACTTATATGGATGCAGATACATACCACTGATGTGTTGTGCCTTACATAAAACATGTGACGTTCCTTGTACTTGTAGTACTTTCCTTTCAGTTAGTTACCTACAGATTTAGATTTAGATGTAGATGTAGACGGAGTATGATGTATCTACCTGCAAAATTATTTTCTTCGGACAAGTTAATTGCTCCTTGGTTCTTGGGGATCCGTTATGGATGATATCTACATCAATCTACGTTGCATGAATCTGCAGGAGATTATAATTATACATCAAATTCAGTGCGGCTAGCTGCAGGTCGCAGACAAGGATCCTGCACAGAGAATGATTCAGAGACAAGTTACACTGAATTAATGCGGTAGCAATGCATGGTGAGGAGCAAGGAACCGTGATGAACCGTCGCGCCCGCGCGATCTGACCCGTTGACAGCGCCGTGGCCGCGGCGACGGCGACAGGCGTCGGAGATGGGCCTGGCGACGTCGGAGGTACATGATTGAGAGAGAGGGAAGGGAGCAAAGGACGAGCGGAAGGGGACCGAAGATTGCTTTTTTTGGCCCCCCCTATACAGATCATCTTTCTACTTCCTGTTAACTGTTAAGATCAAGATTTTTTTTCATGCATTTTTTCAGAACCTCCAAAAGACAGGACCACTGGAATTCAAACAATATAACGGCTTCAAATTAGGCAAGCTAGTACTTCGCATACTACATTACTAGTTACTAGTACTATATTAGAATTGGTAGTGCGATTTTTTAAGAAAAATTGATAAAATGGTATCGAAATTAGTACTAAGACTGTAAGACATAGTAGTAACTAAGTGCTTAACTACGATGATAGCTAAACCACAAAGTCGCATGGCTGTTTTGCTTTAGACAATGGCAATTGGGAGATGTCTTATGTTTCTTGTCAGAAAGAGATGGATTAAGCTCTTGGGAGTTGCTTAGGACTGGGTGCATTTTATCTTCTTTCAGTTAGTTCCAGGAGAGATCTCCGATTTGAACAAAGATGTTTTCACCAAATTTCTTTCTGAAGCTAGCCTTGCAATTCGTCTTCCACAAATCTCATACATAATCAGAACAAATCAACACTCACAGGATGCCTAAAATCATACACGTCACAACCAACATTGTTCACCAGAATCATCAAGTCCATCCATGCATCAGAAAGTATAAATGCTCTGTCAGAACAATATCGAATGAACTAATTCATACCGATATTTATTACTAGCAAAGCAACTAGCAGTACCAGTAAGCATTGCTGTTTTGATGAATAATTTCTGAACAGTACAACCTACTGCCGATATAGCTCAAGGAATTGAATTGATCTAAGATCGATTGAACATAACCCTTGTCCCTAGCACAAAAAATGATCAGCAACTAGGAAAGGGGGGGAGAAAAAGCAATTAGACAGCAATTCTGATATATCACTGTGACAATCAATGAGATCATCCGGCTAGGTAGAATCTTACTTTTGGCTGCAACCGGTCGATTGGATCGGAACTGCTCAGGAAATAAACCGCTCGATCGACAGATCGAAATCGTACAGTACAGTTGATATGAGATCTATGGTTGCAAGGAGATTTGAAGGGGACGTCTCCTGCAGTTGGCCCTGCGCGCTGTCCACTCCAGGTCACCACCAATGGACGTCCATCTCCCGCGCCACGCCATTGTCCCGGCAGCTGCCGCTGGGGCCATCCGGCGATGTATGACGAATCATGCGTCCATGACTTGTGGGCCTATGCCACTGCGGTGAACTTCAACTTGTCATGCTTTGAGCACACGGCTGCATGAGAACAATAGTGTGAACAGGGTCTCTCTCTCTAGCTTATTATGGTACAAGAGATCATACTGAAGCAGAAAATTTGCTTTAGGGCGAAACAACTTAGCTAGCTAAACAATTGTGTATTAATTTGTAAAACCTAACCATAGACCAAAAATTTAAGTTTGCTCCTATATTTCAATGGAATGAACTTGATGCACTTCATAGTTAAAACTCCTAGGTATTTAAGTTGGTAGGGGAACTCCACAGGGCGACCCATTTCTGGCCCATTTATCTGTTTGCGTCAAGCGGACAAAAATTACGGCCCAACGACGTCCCCAAATGGACAATATGTTTACGCGGTCCATTTCGGACCTCAAATTTGGGCAACATATCTGCCCTTCCGCGTCCGCCTCTTGTCTTCCTTCTAGCCTGCCAGTGGCACAAACCGACCATTTTTCCTGCCCATCCTCCCCCATCTCGATTCCTCCTCACCCACCTCTTCGCCACTGCAGCTAGCAGGAGGAAGTTGGTACCTTGAGTTACCTTTTTTCTACCTCTCGCCATCACCGGTGGAGCTAGTGCCCTCCAACAGTCCACCCCTTGTCGCGACCACCATTCCATGTCGGCAACACCACCTTGAGTCCGTGCAAAGACCCAACAGACCACTGCATGTTGTAGTATGCAAGTCGTTGGTATAACACCATTTCATGAATATTGCACCCAACAAAGTGGTACACCATTCTTGGTCCAATGTATGACTATAGTATTATCACTCAAATCTGTAAATTAGATTTACGGAACATCCTTGACACGCTAGACAGTCAGGTAAGTTCCTCACCAAACCAAAATCTAGAAACAGCAACTCGTCGACTACTCCACGACAAGACCTATCTCAAATCCTACTTGTCTTGCGATTGCTTGCTAAAGTAATTCTATGCAAAGGTAAAGTCTCCCCTTCTTGTTGGGGTTCGATGCAAATAACAAAAAATTATATCCTACGCAACCCCGAATTTCCCAAAGATATATCTCTTAGTAATGCTGCAATGGTAAACTGGTGTTCAGTAAAATACCCTCGAAGACCGAACGCGGGATTAACGCTCCTGCACAAGCGATGTCAATGAAGCCGACGTAGCCGACCTCAAGGTCGTTGAAGAACTTGGTGCAATGACTCCGGTGCCACACGTGCAGCACCTCCGCGTACTCACACACGTACGATGATCATGATAAACCCCATGATCTCCGAACCAGCTGAGATTGTGGAAGTACAGGGCTTTGAAGGAGATCCGAAAACTCTGCAGCATGACGACATGCAGCGGTGGTGTTGTCTCGCTCCTACGCAGCCCTTCGGGAGGCCACGCGAGAGGGAGGCGGGAGAGAGGTGGAGGTGGGCGGCACACCAGGAGGGAGAGGAAATCATGAGGGCTCGTGGATGTATGTGTATGGATCTTCTCCTGCCCCCTTTATATAGTGGGAAGGGGGTGGCCTTACCCCTCCACCAAGGCACCAGGGGCGGCGGCCAAGGGAGGAGGATAAAGGGCGCCGACAGCTAGGGTGGGGCCAGCCGGCCTCCCACTCAAACCCTAACCCTACCCTGGCCGGCTAGGGCCTAGGGACCCATGACGCCCCCCTTCCCTTATCCAGTAAGAGGGGGGCGCATAAGGCCTTAGTGGGATCCCCTCCAGGAGGAGCCCATTAAGGTGGTTTGTCTATTTTAATTATTTAATTAATATTAATTCATTTAATTAATATCAATTAACTCATAATCAATTCCCCGATACTCTAAAACACTTCTGGACTCCATCGAAACACTTTCGGACTCCACCGAAACTATTTTGGACTCCGCCAAAACTATTTTGGACTTTATCAGAATGATTCCTTATCTATTTTATCAACACTAGATCTTTCCAAATATTACCAAAACTATCTCAAGCATATTAAACCCTTAAGCATGTTAGCCAATAGTTCGAGAACACTCTAGACATTACCAAGATCTCTCTCCAGTAAATGATCATTAGTCAGATCTGGATATCCGTGATGACCCCTGTCCGTAAACATTGATGTACCTTTCCCTTCGTTTCACTGATACTAGCATAGTCCAAGATTTGATCATCGGTATCACTATACCTCGTTCAATTGTGTTACCGACTATTGCTATTTAACTCGTACCGTGGTATTCCATCCCGGTGACCTAGTCACATGCTGCGCATCTATAGAATATGTACTCTTACATATATGGTGAGCTCCCACTCAAAATGTGTACTCTTACATATAAGGTAAGGATAAATCTATTTTATTGCTCTCACTGAGTTCAATGTAAATAGGTTCTCTCGATAATTTTGGACTCTTCCAAAAATCTTTTGATATTGTATCAAAGCAAGATAGCTTAAATGCGAGTTATTAATTTCAAAAGATTTGTTAAACCATTGCCTCATCTTAAACTGATTCAAGAACTTGCAATTCTGACAATCTTGTTGATATTAATTACCTAAAAGACTTTAAGCATCGCTACATATTATAGTCAATTCACTGAATTTGTCTAAACACCTTTTATGACAAATCGAGCTTTTATGTCTTTCATAAAGATTCACCTCTTCCTTATAATCTTGTATTATTCGAAGAATAAGTAATACAATTTACTTAATAAGGTTAAGTAACAATTACTTTCCAATCTTAAATATAATCTTTAATATGACTATATGTCATTCTCGCATTTAGGTTCGCCATCTTTTGTCCATAGTTCGTAGGTATGTCTAGTTTCAATAACTTGACAAGTAAATCATGAATTCACTTTGCGAACTGGCGCAATTTTATTCATGAATCCTATTCAATAAGGGACTTAATTATATGATCACTATCATTAATGTTCTTTTCTAATATAGACCTTACTATAAAACATATTCTGTTGCGCTATTCTGATATTATAAAGATAAAGTCAATTACTTTAATTGATCCTTTATTTTCTTCATTTTAACACTTTTACCGAGAAAACAATTTCTCTAAAATGTACCAATATCATTCCAATACGAATTTTGCATCTTTTGGTTTTCAAAAGATATGTCCATCATTTCTCATATAAGGACTTTCTACAAAGAATTTCTCTTAATTTGGATTATCAAGAATAACTCGGAATCTTCAATAAATCATACTATAACACATATAGTAGTATTTATATGGCCATCCGATTTATTTTAAATTTTAATGCTTATTTCCAACATGCTACTTAAAATGATAATTTAAATGTCACAAGTGATGATTTATTTTCTTAAATAATGTCTGATCGAATATGATTTTTAATGCATAAACGTTTCAACAATTTGAAGTGTTTTGGCATTCTTATTTGTTGAACTCATTCATCGAGTTTCTTTCAAATCATAAAGATTTCAAATTAGTCATTTTTCATCGAATCACTAGACTTAGTGTAAATCTTTCTTTATTCCATTAAACTATTTGAACAACTCAAATAATTCATTTTATTTAGCAATTCGAATAATTACCAGATCTTTAATAAAGAATTCGTGAAATAAAGATAACCTTTAATTCATGAAATATTACACATAATTTATGCATAATATCAACACTGGTGTATTTTACACTTTAACACGAAGTGTTTTAATCATTTCAAATAAATGAAGTGCGGATCACATGTGAAATTGATCAATTATCAAAATCGCTTTTAATTCCATCGATATGAAATTACCACAAATATATATGCAATTGATACAATTCAAAACATATTATTAAATCTCATTGCTATGAAATTTCCATACACATAAGTATTTTCATAAAAGAATTTGTATAATTATTAAGTGCGAACAATATTTAAATCAATACTTTATAAATGCTTGCAACCATATCAACAAGAATAAATAAGAATAACATATTCATAACCATATGGATCCAAAAGACTTTATTTGCGATGAAACAACGAACTTGTTTATTACACACAAATAAATATATCTCACAAATCTGAGACAATCACAAGGTCATTAATACAATTCGATTACAAAACTTTATTCAAATTCCTAAAATCTTGAAGATAAATGTCAAAGAAGATTGGCACCGGTAAACATCAAGCATGTCATCCTTGGGGCGCCATGGCCATCTCCTCCACGAACACTTCATTTCGCAGATCCTACTTTCATAAAACTGGAATTATTATCATATACTCAAAACTGCATAAGTTTAAATGAAACATTTATAATATTGTATATCAAATATACCTTCTATATCAATGATCTCACCCTGAACGGGTTCCACTTCATGAATCTTGATTCTTCCCAAGAGTTGATGGAAATTGACTGCTTTATTCCCTTTCACAAAACTCTCGACAAAGCCTCTATAGCTGGGAGGAAGTGAACGCAACACCATACTTTTGGTAAAAGCGTTTATTATCTCATATTCCAATTCTACAGTCAGGCATCTGTGGATTCTATTCATCTTAGCCAGATGCACCCACACTGGTGTGTTCCACCATCTTGCATGAAAGGAACTCATCCAGACAATCATGCTTCATTAAGCTCACTAGTGGCTCAAAGATCTCCTTCAGATCCTGAATGATCTCATCGGAATGAATGGTTTCTGAGAAACCCCTCATATGGGGATCCATCACGTTGAAGATTGTGTTCCGAGCAATGGTGTAATAGTCTTGTCTAGTACTAAAAACATCATGCTGAGCTTGACTTGCATCTTCACCAGGTGGAGGTCCCAATGGCTCTATTATAGTGAAAAGTGTGTTGTACTGCTGGAGCGAGGTTCTTAAGCGCAGGTACCAATCAATGAAATTTGTCCCACCGGTCTAAGTATTTCCCCATCAAAAAGGGTAATGAAATAGATGTAGGCATTCATCTACACAAATTTGCAAAGGTATAAACACTAAGTTCATAATATGAGTTTAAATTTATTAAACAAGTTAATTATCTAGAACTCCTGATGGCGTGTAGATTACACCCCGTTGGGAACCCCAAGAGGAAGGTATGATGAGCACAACAGCAAGTTTTCCCTCAGTTGTGAAACCAAGGTTATCGAACCAGTAGGAGAAAGAACCACACTTCTGAAGGTTGATGCACGCTAGTTTTGCGACACTCCAGCAATGACGCGAGATGAATGCTGGTGCGTGGCTTTTCACTAGCAGCAACGTGGAACCTGCACACAACACAACCAAGAACTTTGCCCCAACTTACGATGAGGTTGTCAATCTCACCGGTTTGCTGTAAACAAAGGATTGAGCATATCGAGTGGTAAAAGGTAATAGTATGCAAGAAAGTAAACAATGTGAGTAAAAGTAAACGGTAATAGAAATGTAAAGGAAATTGGACCGGGGTCCACAGTTCACTAGTGGTGTCTCTCCATAAGATAAATAACAACATGCTGGGTAAACAAATTACAGTTGGGCAATTGATAGAATAAAGATAACGTACATATGTCATGAGGATCACTATGAGATTCACTCTGGGTATTATGACAAAATACATAGACCGTAATCCAACTGCATCTATGATTAATAATCCATCCTCCGGATGTCATCCGAGCAACCATTGGGTATTAAGTTGCAAGCAACAGATTATCGCCTTAAGCAAAGTGCGTAATATAAACAAAACAAATGTCCTTGGACACAAGAATATCGTTTTCTCCCTAGTGGCAACAGCACATCTACAACCTTAGAGGTTTATGTCACTCCCCCAGATTACTAGAGGCACGAACCCAACTATCGAGCATAAATACCCCCTCTTGGAGTCACTAGCATCTACTCGGCCAAGATATCTACTAGCAACAGAGAGCATGCAAGATCATAAACAACATAGAGATAATAATTCAGCATATCAACTTGACATAGTACCAATACTCATCGGATCCCAACAAATACAACATGTAGAATTACACAAAGATGATCTTGATCATGTAGGGCAGCTCACAAGATCTAAACATGAAGCACATGGTGGAGAAGACGATCATCTAGTTACTGCTATGGACCCGTAGTCCAAGGTAGACTACTCACACATCACTCCGGACGCGACCATGGTGGTGGAGAAGGCCCCCGGCAGGGATTCCCCTCTTCGGCAGGGTGCCGGGAAGAGCTCCTGGATCCTCCCGATCTCGCGTCGACGACGGCAGCAGCTTGCAGTATGTTTCAAGGAAAATTGATCGGGTCTTTAAGTTTTTCCCGTCGAGGGGAATATATATGCGGAAGGGCGGCGTCAGGAGGTGGGCCAGCTGGCCTCACCCCAGGTGGCGCGGGCCAGGGGCAGGCCGCGCCACCCTAGGGTGAGCCTGGCCTGTGGCCCCCCTCCGTCTCATCTTCGGTCTTCGCGAAGCTTCGGTAAAAATAGAAGGTTCGGCTTTTGTTTCATCCAATTCCGAGAATATTTCCTATATAGCTTTTCTGAAACACAAAAATAGCAAAAAACAGGGAACTGGCACTGTGCAATCTCGTTAGTAGGTTAGTTCCAGAAAACGCATAAAACACCATAAAGTGTAACAAAACACAAAGTAAATGGTGTATAAATAAGCATGGAGCATCAAAAATTATAGATACGTTTGAGGCGTATCAAGCATCCCCAAGCTTAACTCCTGCTCGTCCTCGAGTAGGTAAGTGATAACAAAAGAATAATTTTTGAGGTGACATGCACCATCACAATCTTGATCAACGATGTAAAGCATTGAGTGATGGGATCAAAGAACTTAAAACATGGGCATAAGAGACATAATCTTGACAACAAAAACTTAGCAACCATGTTATAACATGAAAAGTAACACAAACGAAAGATCATGAATAATGAAACATTGAAAGTCAAGTGTGTGTTCAAATCATATGGAAAAACATAGCAAAGTGATTTTCAGCTTGTCCTTCATGGAATAGCAAAACATAAATGCATAGGACACCTTCAAGTTTAAGAGGGCGACTAGATACAAATAATTTAAGAACAAGCAAAACCATAATCATGAATCAATCAATGATAAACTTTGGGACTATGCACATTAAACTCAGAATGGCAACTATGCTCTCTTAGACGGTGCATAAAGGTAGAAGGTAGAGACTCAACATAAAAGTAAAAGAAAGGCCCTTCGCAGAGGGAAGCAGTGATTAAACATGTGCTAGAGCTTTTCATTTGTAAAACAAAGAGATAAAAATTGGTTTTGAGAGGTGGTTGTCTTTGTCAACGACTGGCAATGGGGTTCTTACTATCTTCCATACAAAGCAAGTTTTTGAGAGAGAGATTGGCACTTTTGTGCTCTTTTATAAAGCTTGGCACTCCTCCCCACTTTTCCTTTCACAAACCATGGCTAACCGATTTATCGGGTGCCCACCAACTTTCACATACCATGGAGGAGTGCCTTTTTTTCTTTCTTTTTTTCTTTTTTTTTTCTTTTTTTTCTTTTTGGAATAAAACAATATGGAAGATAGCAAATCCGACCACTACGTCCCCATGAGCTGAAAACACTGTCACAAAATGAGAAGTATTTTGAAGGTTTTTTGAAAGATAGCACATGAAAATTACTTGGAATGGCTTGCAGATACCATGCATAGGAATTTATAGTGGACACATTGGAATACTTGGTTTTTGGGAGTTGGATGCACGAGTAGATCTCATACTCAGTACAAAATGAAGGCTAGCAAAAGACTGGGAGCGACCAACTAAGAGAGCAATAACGGCCATAATCATGCATAGCAACAAAACATCATTAAACCGAAGCATAAAGTGGTATCACAAGTCAAAAACCAAATGATCATAGAGGCTTATGGCGACTTGTTAGAGTCAAACATGTTGTAAGCATGTGCCAAGTCAACCCAAATAAAGCATCAAGGAGAAAACCCCAATAAAATGCTTCCATATAATAAAAACAACGCATGATTTTTTTCAAAGGCTCATTAAGCAATCTCAGTCATTTGAGACAAGTCATGCTACAGCAAAAACCACTAAGTATACTATCAAAATGGTATCTAGCATGGCATGCAAAAGTCTAAGCCGCAGTCTAAACAAGCTCCTTTTTGTCCCACTTTTTGCCTGAAAACTTTTTCTTTTTTCCAACACCATTCAAACCTTTTTTGAGACAACTCTTTTGATGAAAACCAACATAGAACAGTAGTCTAAATACACCTTGATGCAAAGATATAACAAGATCTGAACAAAAAATCAAGGCGAAAAACGAAAGCTAAACACAGTTTTAGAAAAAGAGAACAGTCGTAGAACGATAAGAGTGAAAAATAGAGTGTTCTTGGCAATGAAAAACGAAGTACATGTTCTCCAAAAGAAATTTGTTGGGGTCCAACCATTTATTGTAGAAAACAAAACAAAAGAAAACTGAAAGCAAAAGTAAAGACGCTCCAAGAAAAACGCATAGAATATAAAGCAATAAAAATATAGTGTGTTGAAAGGTGACCTAATTTGTGCCAATGAAGAAGGGGTGCCTCGGGGGCATCCCCAAGCTTTGACGCTTGTACCTCTTGGATATTTCTTGGGGTGACATGGGCATCCCCAAGCTTGAGCTTTTGTCCATACTTTATCTCATCTCATCACTCTTCATTCCCTACACTTGAAAACTTCCTTCATACAAAACTTCACACAATTCTATTAGCAATGTTAGCATAAACATAATCTTATATTTACTAATTGGAGGCACCTACTAATTGGAGGCACCGTAGAAGCCTTCACGTTAATCCTCACGTAAGAGCAAAGTTAATCCGTCAGATCATGTTGTTGGCTATCGGTAGCCCTTAGATTATTTTTACGACATCGAAACACGCACGACTCACCCTGCCTATTGATAATCTAAAGACCTGCCAGTGGCACGTCTCCTTTTTGGCACCGCTCTCGCGGTCGTCAACATCCTCATGCACATCGACGACGCTCCTCGCCTCCAACCTGCCTTCCGGTTGAGGACGCGCGAGTAGCGCAGTGGCAAGGCTTGGCAGTGGCCAGCCTGCCCACCCGAGTTCGACTCCCAGCGGGAGCGAATTTAGGGTGTTCTTATCACGGGAGTTACCCGTCTAGTCTCTCGCGCTCGTTTGCCCCAGCGCTAGAATCAGGAAAAGGGCGCAGTATTATAGCTCTAGGACTAGATTGAGCACTAGTGGTGTGCGTGTGTGTGGTGTGAGTGGGGTGTGAGTTGGTGCTTAAGTTCAGATGCTACAGCTATACTACCAAAAAGAGATCGCAAAAAAAAAGCCTTCCGGTTTCCTGATTTTTTCCCCATCGATTACCATCTCAAGATCTCATCCCGTCATATGCAAGATCAAATCAGAGGCAAACAAGTTAGTCTTGAATCCAAAGGAAAATTTATGAGCTCCAGTCCCATACGGCATGGCAAGATTTTCTGATCAAGATGCATCACCTGCAGCAGCAGCCCGCTGTGTAAGGTATCGTAGGCTCGCGGCCACCATGACTAACAATCTTCGATCAAGATGCACCGCTTGCTACAGCTGAGGTCCCGTGCTGTGAGGCTTCAAGGGGACACGAAGCTTGGCAATATTTTCATATGATGAATCGTTGTTGGATATTGCAAGTCATGTGTTTGACAAATTGATACCTTGGCATCTAAAATGCTGTCGTATGGCTTTCTATGGGCATGTATAGGTTTATTGAGAGTTTCGTAGTTAATAATCAATATTAGGACACTTCCTATCTGTCTGCTTACCTTTGTACGTTTGACTTTGGCAGAACTTGGTTGTTCATATTGTAACAAGGTGCACTAATAGATGATTACAGAGAAAAGAAAAATTGTTCCAGATTTGATAGATTTAAGTGAAGGTATTGTAAAATTGTGCTGCAGTGTACTGTTATTTCGATGAATTTATGTAGCAAACTGTATGTGCCAATCATGTTCTCCATTTGTTCAGATTTTTCAGAGGCTTTAACTGCACGTATGTGCCAGTCTACCCGTGTGTGAGCATCCCTAAACTATCCAAAACCTATGAAATTTTGCAGTTCTTTCTCGCCATAATAATCGTGACTTTCAGGAATACTTATTGTACAATTTTCTATGCACTTGAGATGTTCCTGTGATCTCTGCTTGCGAATAAGGGTAAAAGGTTAGCAGATCAAAGCCTCCGCTCAAATTCTGTCCCTTGGTTCTCTAACAATGCAACTATGCAATGTGTTCCTCTGGAGTTTACTATATCTTACCAGCTTCCTTCCATGCACTTTTTTTATAGTGCCAATAAGTAAATGAAGACAGATGGTGTGAGTTTGCTGGAGATCTCCACTTTGTTTAGAAGTGTGGTGTAAGATGTTCTTGAGGTAGAGTACTTAGAAATAATGTGATTTTTGATGCCTCATTCGTATCTGTAATATTTTAATATTTTCTTTTGATTCTGAAATAGGAAATATTTCTGTAAATCTGGATATGTGTACTATTTCTATGCATCAAGTCAGTATTTGAAGCTTTAGCTGAATAAATTCAAACTCTGCCCTCTGAGGTGTGAATATTAATCTCCAAAGGAGTTATGCTATAGTTTAAGTACTCACTGATTTAAGAAATTTCTGCAGTGCTTTGAATTTAATAAATGGTTAAATCTCTGGATCATATGCTGATTCCATAGGGGTGAAATCTATAAACTTGGTTTGATGCTTTGTTTGATGCGTCCATCTAATATCCATCTTCCATTTATCATATACATCTGGAGACGTAAATACCTATGCTTCTGCTTTTTGTAGGGCAAGAAGGATGCATATAGAGGAGTGTGTTTTAGTTTTCACCGCTTCAACATCCATCAAGCTGACCAAACATTAAGGGTAGTTGCTTAAGCAATATTAACAACAGAAAAATGTATTGCACAATTTGTCTGCAGCCATCATTTTTTTCCAAGAACATAACTTGATATTCCTCTGTTCTGTCATTCACGTACCATTTTCCTAATTTATTGAACAATTATACCATCACATCACTATTTGCAGATGATCCACCCTGTGTAACGTCATGTAGCTTGAAGAGATACACTCTTCAAGGCCTTATTTTGTATGCTTTATCCTTCCCATTGTCTAGGCACCTCTTTGGAACAAAGGTGAATTGTAATTTTTTCAGGTGCAAACTGAATTTATATGGACTACATTACACAGTTTTTATGCATGGTTTTAAGATTTGATTTACAGATTTGTGACTTTGTTATTTGTAGGTGGTAATATACTGATTTATCTGTTGTTGATCAATGTCTCAGCAATTAGGCATCTATATATAATACTGTTGAATAAGTGTGGGAGGTGGGAACTTTGGCCACCTTTTCTATTTCTTCCTTAACCAATATTCCTAGATTTGTGCATGTTGAAATTTTTATTTTTATGAGTTTTCAGGATGTAAATAAAACCAAAAGCATGAGATGATATTTATATAAGTCTGAATCTGATGCAGATACTAGACAAGTTAGAAGCTACTCTATGGAATAATAAGTGGGGGAACCCTATAAGGCTATAACCATGAAAATAGATTTGGGCAGCCTTGGAACCAAAGAAACATGGTAGGATATTTCATGCACACTATCCTCTCATTATCTTTCCTAGCATTTGGTGATGCTGAAAAGGAATAGTCACTCAGCAAGATTTCCAGAGAGTCCAATACTAATATAGAATAACTGTTCGCTCTCTGACATGTGCTGCGAATATCGTGGTACAATATTACCTTCTGCAATTTTGGTATTGCACTTTCTTAATTATTATTTTGATGCGCTAAGAAATATAATCACATTCTAAGCTAATACTTTCTTAATTGTTTGTTTCCTTACTAAAAATAGAATGCGAGTTTCTGCCCTAGGGAGAGACAAGATAAGATTGTCCACATCCCCCAAATAAGAATTTCACCGGTTTCATCTGAAATCATGTTTTTTATTATCTTTTCAAATATTTTCGAATATAGAGAATGGTGTGATACAACTAAAATTATTACGATATGTAATGTAGGCTCTACGGTGTTATCTTGGATTTTCACTAGAGATTTTTTTGTCCGTGCGGCTGCACGGGTTGACGACTAGTAGTAAATCAACCATTTTGGTTCAGTTTCAAACTCAAAAACACCACATATAAAGCATATACTACTGTAACAACTTCCTTAAAAGTTCCGTGATCAAAAGAACTCACAAAGAAAGCGATCGAGAGGCAAACACAAATAGTGGCAGACATTTGTCAAAACAGAACAGCTGACAAAGATTGATTTTTTCGAGGACCTTCTGTTGCTCAAATCGAAAAGTGCAAAACTAATGAAAGTTTGGATATAACCTGGGGCATATGCTCAAGACATTTCAGATCAAAAAGATATTCAGAGAATATTCACAAATTTTTATGGTGCAGCGCAGAAATCTTCTTCAGGACAACAACTTCCCCAAATCTTACCTCCCTCAAATTAGAGGTTCTTCTTGGCACAAAAATGAAATAAAAATGATAAGGAGAGGTCATTACAGTAGTAATAACTTCCAAGACTCAAATAAAAAAAGTACTGAAAAGAAAACATTGGGTTATCTCCCAAGAGTGCTTTTCTTTAACGCCTTTGAGCTAGGCGCAGAAAGTGGAAATCAAGTATTATCAAATGAGGCATTAAGATCAATTACAGAAGTCTTCTCAACAATAAATTGTATTGTATCCAAATGAGTTTTTGAAGATCCCTTGTGAACACTCTTTGGTTCACTACTTTCATCAAAAGGGTTTTTAGTACAAATCCAATCGAAATTCTTTTCCAAAGCTTCATGCAATCCTACAAGTTTGCAATGAATTGGTACTTTGATATCTTCTTTGGTTGTACCAACAACATTAACAGGTGAGCCAAGCATATTAAAACGCTCAAAAACTTTCCTAGCTTCAATAGTAACATCTCTAAATTCTCTATGCAAAGTCTCCAAAATAAAATCTTTCTTTTCAGAGTCTTCGATATCATGAAGCTTAAGAAACATTTGTTGCATAAAAGGATTAAGGTTAACAAACCTAGCCTCCAACATGTGAACTAAATAAGCAGCAGCAACTTCATAACTAGGAGCAAGCTCAGCTAAAGATCTAACCTCAACATCTTTATGCATACTAACATGATTAAAGAACTCCTCGATGTTGCCTTTCCCAATTATAGAACCACTACCTATTGTAAGGTCCTCCAGAGCGTACTTAGGGAACAACATAATGAACTAAGAGTAAAAGTAACGGAATGCAAGCTATCAAAGGAACTAATTTTTTTGTGTTTTTGATAAAAAGATGCAAGCAAAAATAAAGTAAAGCAAAACAATAACAAAGTAAAAGATTGAGCGTGAGAGACTCCCCTTGCAGAAATCTTCTTTCACACCGGCAACGGTGCCAAAAAAAATGCTTGATGGCGTGTAGATTACACCCCATTGGGAACCCCAAGAGGAAGGTATGATGAGCATAGCAGCAAGTTTTCCCTCAGTTGTGAAACCAAGGTTATCAACCCAGTAGGAGAAAGAACCACACTTCTGAAGGTTGATGCACGCTAGTTTTGCGACACTCCAGCAACGGCGCCAGATGAATGCTGGTGCGTGGCTTTTCACTAGCAGCAACATGGAACCTGCACACAACACAACCAAGAACTTTGCCCCAAGTTACGATGAGGTTGTCAATCTCACCGGTTTGCTGTAAACAAAGAATTGAGCGTATCGAGTGGTAAAAGGTAATAGTATGCAAGAAAGTAAACAATGTGAGTAAAAGTAAACGGTAATAGCAATGTAAAGGAAATTGGACTGGGGTCCATAGTCCACTAGTGGTGTCTCTCCATAAGATAAATAACAACATGCTGGGTAAACAAATTACAGTTGGGCAATTGATAGAATAAAGATAACGTACATATGTCATGAGGATCACTATGAGATTCACTCTGGGCATTACGACAAAATACATAGACCGTAATCCAACTGCATCTATGACTAATAATCCACCCTCCGGATGTCATCCGAGCAACCATTGGGTATTAAGTTGCAAGCAACAGATTATCGCCTTAAGCAAAGTGCATAATGTAAACAAAACAAATGTCCTTGGATACAAGAATGTTGTTTTCTCCTTAGTGGCAACAGCACATCTACAACCTTAGAGGTTTCTGTCACTCCCCCGGATTACTAGAGGCATGAACCCAACTATCGAGCATAAATACCCCCTCTGGGAGTCACTAGCATCTACTCGGCCAAGATATCTACTAGCAACGGAGAGCATGCAAGATCATAAACAACATAGAGATAACATAAAGATAATAATTCAGCACATCAACTTGACATAGTACCAATACTAATCGGATCCCAACAAACATAACATGTAGAATTACACAAAGATAATCTTGATCATGTAGGGCAGCTCACAAGATCTAAACATGAAGCACATGATGGAGAAGACGACCAATCTAGCTACTGCTATGGACCCGTAGTCCAAGGTAGACTACTCACACATCACTCCGGAGGCGACCATGGTGGTGGAGAAGGCCTCTGACAGGGATTCCCCTCTCCGGCAGGGTGCCGGGAAGAGCTCCTGGGTCCTCCCGATCTCGCGTCGATGGCGGCGGCTTGCAGTATGTTTCAAGGAAAATTGATTGGGTCTTTAGGTTTTTCCCGTCGAGGGGAATATATAGGCGGAAGGGCGGCGCCAGGAGGTAGGCTAGCTGGCCTCACCCCCTGGTGGTGCGGGCCAGGGGCAGGCCGCGCCACCCTATGGTGAGCCTGGCCTGTGGCCTCCCTCCTTCTCATCTTTGGTCCTCATGAAGCTTCGGTAAAAATAGGAGGTTCGGCTTTTGTTTCGTGCAATTCCGAGAATATTTCCTATGTAGCTTTTCTGAAACACAAAAACAACAGAAAATAGGGAACTGGCACTGTGGCATCTCGTTAGTAGGTTAGTTCCAGAAAACGCATAAAAACGCCATGAAGTATAACAAAACACAAAGCAAATGGTGTATAAACAAGCATGGAGCATCAAAAATTATAGATACGTTTGAGACTTATCAACTCCCACTTAGAAGAACATCCCTAAAACTGTTCTACTGATTACACGGTCCTTTTCCACTACACCACCCCTGGTCGTCACAGCCGGCGATGCAATATCAAAGGTAGACAAAACTATGTCAATCACACAACTTTGTGACCCATGCTTGACCTTCCGGTCTCCATGTTCTGAGGCCATCTCTACACATGCTAGGCTCGCCAAGTTAACCTTAGTGTATTTCATGGCACATACATGGCTTGTACCCACACCATATGTGAACTTAGATATGTCTAGCTCCCGATCGTCACGGCCGGCTTCATAACGAAGATTTTTCTTGGTGATTTCACACGTAAAGGAGAACATATTTTCTTTGGTATTTAATTAGGGATTGTCTTATTCTATGCTACCATCGTGTATCTAAATACTAGCATAAATAATAATCACACAATGACATCAAATGTAAATAATGCGTGATATGATATGGTTCTTCATCGACGCGCTTGATCACCATCGAGTGATCCAGCATGATCTCCATCCTTTCACCGATGCGCCACCAAGTCCACGGTGCTATAGTCGTGAAGCTGTAGTTAGTATCACATAGCTTACCGTATTGACCATATCACATCACACGCCCTACTGCAAAACAAAGTTAGACGATTCTACTTCATCTTTTGCATGTTTTACGTGGCTTCTAGGGCTTTCACACAAGAACCATTTCTTACCTACGATCATGAAACCACAACACTGAACATCATATTGTTTCCTTGAGTCCCCGTTAAGGGCCCTCCATTGCAAAAAATCATATCCACTAAAAAGGAGAACCTACACCTCGCTAAAGCCATGTGCATGATACAAGTACGTCAAGTGTGGAACTAGTCTCGCCGAAGCGTAAGGTTGGTCGCGAGGCCACTTGCAATCCAACAATGCCACAAATATGAACAGATGCAAATAAAGGGTAACAACAAGACGTTCAATACCCACATTATCACAATGTGTTCTAACCATACAAGTGTACTATTCATAGATCAGGCTCTGATACCACTACTAGGGTTCGATGCAAATAACAAAAAATTTATTTCCATCGCAACCCTGAATTGCCCAAAGATCTATCTATTAGTAATGCTGCAATAGTAAACTGGTGTTTGGTAACATACCCTTGAAGACCGAATGCAGGATTAATGCTCTCGCACAAGCGATGTCAATGAAGCCGACGTAGCCGACCTCAAGGTCGTTGAAGAATTGGTGCAACAACTCCGGTGCCACACGTGCAGCACCTCTGTGTACTCACACACGTACGGTGATCATGATAACCCCCAGAAACTCTGATCCAACCGAGATTGCAGAAGTACACGGCTTTGTATGAGATCCAGAAACTCCGCAGCATGACGACGTGCAGCGGTGGTGTTGTCTCGCTCCTACACAGTCCTCCGGGAGGCCACGTGAGAGGGAGATGGGAGAGAGGTGGAGGTGGGCGGTGCACCAGGAGGGAGAGGAGAGCATGAGGGCTCATGGATGTCTATGTATGGATCTCCTCCTGGGCCCCCCTTTTATATAGTGGGAAGGGCGTGGCCTTACCCCTCCACCAAGGCACCAGGGGCGGCGGCCAAGGGAGGAGGAGCAAGGGCGGCAACGGCTAGGGTGGGGCCAGCCGGCCTCCCACTCAAACCCTAGCCCAGCCGGCTAGGGCCTAGGGGCCCGTGGCACCCCCTTCCCTTATCCAATAAGAGGGGGGCGCATAAGGCCTTAGTGGGCTCCCATCCGAGAGGAGCCCATTAAGGTGGTTTGCCTATTTTAATTATTTAATTAATATTAATTCATTTAATTAATATCAGTTAACTCATAATTAATTCCCCGATACTCCGAAACACTTCCGAACTCTATTGAAACACTTTCGAACTCCACCGAAACTATTTCGGACTCCGTCGAAACTATTTTGGACTTTATCAGAACGATTCCTTCTCTATTTTATCAACACTCGATGTTTCCAAATATTGGAAATAGCCAGCTGTTCACAGGGATAGCTGTGCACAGGCATCCTACCGTTCAATTATGATATAGGGATCATAAGTAGCTACTCGTTTGACGGAAGTAACCATACTCCGTTTGAGAGATCCGTCCATACGAGAGCACACAACGCAGTTTGCTATCACTACAACTACACACTTTACAACATGCCAGGTGCAAGTTGTAGTTTTATTGAACCATGCCACAACCCCTCCCGTTTCACTACAACTACACACTTTACAACATGCCAGGCACAAGTTGCTTACATGTGGGAACAAGTTAATGCCATCTCGCTCACCACCATCAGCAGTTGTGGTAGACAAAGAAGCAGCAGAGGCAACTTGTTTTAGAGTCATGGTCTTATCTCTACCTAGGGTAGTTAGCCAACATAACACGCCCCAGATCATTCTAGCCAGGATATTATTCTGGGTAAGGTGCATGGCCCTAAAAAGAATTTTTTTATGATATGTCTTTTTCTTGGTAAACCGGAGGGAGGGTATATTTTCTTTCATGTCTCCACAAGTGCGTCGGAGTTGATTCGACATACCGGACATGATGGTTTAGAGTGCGCACATACTCATCTTCGCTAATTTTAAAAGTACGGTTTGATTTCTCCCATCTTTACGCCTACATAAAATTAACTTTCAACAAGAAAATTTGCCAGAAAATGCCGTGAACATATTTTGATACATAGAAACAAATTAATTCTCATCTATTATTATTATTTTTGAATGGATTGGAGTTTAATCCTCCAAACAACCCACTAAAAATAAAACTAGATAAAGAAAGACGAGACGGCTCCAATATTTTGTTTTTGATCCCCATGGGCTTTTTCTTTTTGTCCGGTTAGTACCTTTGTAGAAGCATCCAAGATGATATCTTTGGTTGGATGATTCATGCATGTTGGAACACGTGCATAAGATCATTGTCCAGAATAGGCTGGTCATAGCAGCGGATAGAACATAATCCAAAAAAAATCAAGATAGAGCGCAGATCTTGTAAATTAATACAAGAGACCACAACTTGTAACATCACCACTACTCATTACTACTACAAGTATTTGTGATTCCAGTCACAAGGACGCAGTTGTGGATGATGCTATTACACAACCCAATACTACTAGCTAGCGCCGTTAGCACTCCGCAGGACCCGAATCACTTAATCTAGTATATAGAGTGCACATGGTCTCCACATTCAACGGATGGCATGTTATGCACAACTACCCCTATAGGCATAAAATCCGCGTCGTTCCAAATGTTACCAAAACTATCTCAAGCATCTTGAACCCTTAAGCGTGTTACCCAACAGTTTAAGAACACTCCAGACATTACGGAGATCTCTCTCCAGTAAATGATCATCAGTCAGATCTGGATATCCGTGATGACCCCTGTGCATTCTACAAAGTTCTTTTAGTCATTAAACTGTAAACATTGATGTACCTTTCCCTTCATTTCACTGATACTAGCATAGTGTTACCGACTATTGCTATTTAACTCGTACCGTGGTATTCCATCCCCGTGACTCAGTCACATGCTGCGCAGCTTTGGATTTAATCTCACCAAGTGCGCCCGGAGTATCATATCCGTCGTGCGGATGAACAAATCCCATTCGTGGTTCATACGCCTCTACATACTCCATTGGAAAACCAAAAAGACACCTTTTCAGTCACCCTGTCAGGGTAGTGACGGTTGATGCAATCAAAGCTTCCTCCGGAAGTAGTGATTAAATATAGCCTCACGGTCTAAGGATTAAGTTACAACTCTTTCTTCATATCGCAACTTTAACATCATGACACGATCGTGTTGGAATAGTATTGTTTGGGTATGTCCACCATGACATTATCTCAATGGCATGGTCTCATTGTCAATTGGCATAAATGCTCCATGATCAGGAAACCTCGATCATCAGTTGAACAATAAACAAGCAACTTAGAGGTTTACTAGGTACTCCTTTCATTTAATACCACACCTATATCAATGTTTCCAATTGATATAGTTAAATCATAGTATTAAACTTATTATGAACTATATAAATATGCAAATAAACCATTTATTATTTTCCTCTAGGGCATATTTCCTTCACTTCTATGCTTTAACTTAACTTCCAGTGTCTTCAACTCCGTTGTTGACTATTATCCTCATGTTGACTCACCCTGACTTTGTGAAGTGTTCCTTCTATCCTCCTCCGATTCTGGTTAATGTTCCCATCTTCTCCTAAAGTCTAGCAGGAGTTTAAGAAGATTGATTGAGCACAAGCATATTCAGCAAGTTCTACAATGTTGTTTTTTTGTACTATATTTTTTTCTCGATAAGGGGAACAGCCCTGGCCTCTGCATCATTCGATACATACGACCCTCTTTATTAGATTATTATCAGTTCACAAGTGTTACAAATCATGGATCGCATAGGGTGGATACATGGATCAACCATCTAAAAATACAACTCTTCATAGCAGCCCTATGCATCAACAAGTAAGGCGGCCATCAAAACACCACCCGAATCGGCTATAGATATCCCGTGCGACCGTCTCCAAATAGTTGCACCCAATATCCATGTCCTAACGCTGCTCCACCAGCTGGAGATAAGACCACATAAGGATCTAGTGGACAGTTAAAGGGATAACCTGCAAGAAAGTGGGGAAACATGATTTGTTAAAGATAAAGTCATTCCGCACATGCCATAACTCCATGAGAATGGCACAAACACCCACTCTAATGTTTGCTTTCTCCGATTTAACGATCCCATTAAGCCAAGTTCCAAACATATGCGCAATACATA
The DNA here is from genome assembly GCA_007115705.1 of Dactylis glomerata. NCBI lineage: Eukaryota > Viridiplantae > Streptophyta > Magnoliopsida > Poales > Poaceae > Dactylis > Dactylis glomerata. The sequence continues at coordinate 1,094,297 of QXEO01000701.1, read as the reverse complement.
AGGGAGGCGTCATATCGAAAGCCATGTAAACAATTTCCAAATGATTTTTGCGAAAGGGCAATTTATAAAAGATGTTATATAGACTCATTTTGCTCACAAAAACAACACTTCGTGGAACCTGGTGATACATCTCAAACGTATCTATAATTTTTGATGCTCCATGCTTGTTTTACACAAATTGCTTTGTGTTTTGTTTACACTTCGTGGCGTTTTGATGCATTTTCTGGAACTAACCTATTAATGAGATGCCATAGCGCTAGTTCCCTATTTTCTACTATTTTTGTGTTTCAGAAAAGTTACATAGGAAATACTCTCGGAATTGGATGAAACGAAGCCCGAAGTTCCTATTTCCCCCCGACGTGAGACGGAGTCCAAAGAAGAGTCGGAGGGGGGCCAGGGGCAACCACACCTGGTGGTGGCGCGGGTGGACCCCTGGGCGCGCCACCCTAGGGTGTGGGGCCCTTGGGTGCCCTCTGACATCGCCTCTTCACCTATATAAAGCCTCCGACGCGAAAACCCTAAATCGATCGGTGTTTTCCCAGATAAAGTTCCACAGCGCCATCGCTGTCGAAGACCAATTTCGAGGGACAGAAGTCTCTATTCCAGCACCCTGCCGGGATGGGGAATTGCCCCCGGAGCCATCTCCATCGACTCCATCGACTCCACCGCCATCTCCATCGTCTTCACAGCCATCTCCATCGACGTTGCTATCTCCCATGATGAGGAGGGAGTAGTTCTTCCCCGGGGCTGAGGGCTCTACCGGTAGCTATGTGGTTCACCTCTCTCTCCCATGATGTGATCTATATGTGATCATGAGCTTTGTATCTAGTTGAATTGGTAGATGTTGTTCTTCATATACTATGCTACTCCAGTGCTTTATTATTGTAATCTCCGGAGACACCTTGTACCATGATGTGAAGGTGATAGTGTGCGCATTATGTGTGTCTCTTTGGCTAGTGTCTCTATGAATTGTTGGTGTTTGTTGGAACCATCTAGTGCGCTCAAGGTGATAGTGTGGGGCAATCTAGTTTGGGGTAATGCAAACTTTGAGGAGTGCTTCGTAGCCCTACACATGATTAGTGTTTGTTATCCATCGGAGAATAGTTTAGAATAGCATAGTGAAGATAGATATTTATGTGTTCAATTATGTTATCTTTGTTGAGAGTGTCACTAGTGAAAGTATGATCCCCAGACCTTGTTTCTAAGCATTAAAACACCATTTACATTCAGTTCTGTTACATGTTTGCTCGCAGCGATATTTATTTCAGATTGGATTTACTACTTATAATCATCCATATTACTTGTATTTCACTATCTCTTCGCCGAACTAGTACACCTATACATCTGACAAGTGTATTGGGTGTGTTGGGGACACAAGAGACTTCTTGTATCGTAATTACAGGTTTGCTTGAGAGGGATACCTTTGACCTCTTCCTCCCCGAGTTTGATAAACCTTGGGTGATCCACTTAAGGGAAACTTGCTGCTGTTCTACAAACCTCTGCACTTGGAGGCCCAACGCTGTCTACAAGAATAGAAGCGGTCGTAGACATCAAGCTCTTTTCTGGCGCCGTTGCCGGGGAGGTAAGGTAAAAAGTACTCACATCCTCTGGCTACTAAGCTATCTTCTAGTACTGTTGATGGTGTGTGAGTGCTCGAAGTTATTTCCTTTAGATTCTGCAATTATATCTTTTTGTTTCTTGTTTTTATTTTCACTAGTTAGGCTTAATGGAAAACAAAGAGCTTTATAGTATTTTTCCTGAGTTAGGACATGAAGTGTTTGAAGAGAAAATTGAAAAACCTATGGAACTTTATTTGCATGCTAATAGCAATGTTGTTAGTACGAATTCTTTGAACACCATTATTGCTAATGCTATGGAAAAGTCTAAGCTTGGTGAAGACGGTTTTGATGAGCATGATATTTTTAGTTCCCCAGCTTTAGAGGAGAAAATTTGCTCTGATGATACTTTATCTCCCATATGTGATAATTCTAATGACATTTGTGATCCTCATACTAAAAGTATCTCTTTTAAAATACCTATGAAAATTGTTGAACGTGCTATGAATAATTGCTATTTAGGATATAGAACTGTCCATCCTGGTGATCATTTACTCTTTATACATGAATTATGCGAGTTGTTCAAGTGTGTAGGTATTTCAACAAGCCAAGTTAAGAGAAAGCTATTCTCTTTATCACTAAAGGGCAGAGCTGCGGAATGGTATAAGATGTTGAAGAATAGCCGACCTATTGCCTGGGAGGAAATTGTACCTCTCTTTTATTCTAAATTCTATCCTTCTAGTGAGATTCATAAAGATAGGAATTCTATTTATAATTTTCATCCTCATGATGGAGAAAGCATTGCCCAAGCGTGGGGAAGATTGAATTCACTAATGCTCAAATGTCCCATTCATGAGCTCCCCCGTAATATTGTTATTAATAATTTTTATGCAAGGCTTTCAGGACATTACAAGGACTATCTTGATGCCTGTTTTGAGGGGTCTTTCACAAGCAAGGAGGTTGAAGCCAAGTGGGATCTTCTTGAAACAATTCAAAGCAATATTGAAGATTGGGATTGTGACAAAGGTAAAGAACCAGGTATAAACTATGAGTATGATTGCATTAAGTCTTTCACTGAAACTGCTGATTTTCAAGAGCTTAGTGCTAAATATGGTCTTGATCCTCAAATTATGGTTGATTGCTATAGAACCTTTGCTTCTCATATTAATGTTCCTAAAGGAAATTGGGACATGTATCATGAACCTTTTAAAGACACTTGCATGGAAAGTGAAATTGTTATTGATGATTGCAATAAACATGCTCAAACTTCTGAAAGTACTATTTCTTATGAGCCTGTTAATTTTTGTGGAGCACTTAGACCTTGTGAAAAGAATCAAATCAATGAAGATTATTGTATCTACCACAGGAATGAGAAAACTAGAATGTGGGACAAGGCTCTAAATGAGCTCGGTGAAAAGGTTTGTGCCCTCTATCCTTTTATTTGTGAACTTTGCTATAAAGTGGGTCATTTCAATTTTCAATGCTCAAGCTATGATAATAGCCTTTCTAATCCAATGAGTACTGCAAGTTCGTATTGTGATAACATGATCACTCCTAATCAGCATGATGAGCTTACCTTATTTTTGGGTGTGAAGAGTTATCAAGAAAAACTTCTTTGGTAGATATGGGTGCTTTTAATATAAATAGCATCATGCATGTTTGTCATCTTTATTGTGTTGATGATTGCCACGCAAATACTTACATACAAAATGTTATAAAAGATGATGCTTTGCCAAAATATGATGGGACTAATATGTGTTTTATTCTTATTAATGAGAAGGAAGAATCCTCCAAAGTTTCTTCTATCGTTTTCGTCAATAAACTAGGGTATGTGGAGAAGCTTCCTTTCAAGCCTCTCCCTCTTAAAGAAGGGAAGAAGAACAAGAGGAGTAAAAGGTGAGAGGAAACAATATCTTCCCCTAAGCATGTTGCTTCTATTATAGTTTTTGCTGATGAGTCTGAACTCGATGATGTTCCTATGCATGTTACCTATAGTAGTGATCATGATTGGGAAAATCACACTACTTTTGATATTAAAAATCTCTTTGGTACCAATTCTGAAAATGATGGTGTTAATAATTGTTGTACTATTAGTGCTATCCATGTTCTTTCCAATGATGATACGTTTACAAATGAACACACTTTGGAAGATAGCTATTATATTGCTTATGATGATACTATATCTTCCGTTTATGATGATTACAATGATGAGTGTGATATTTTCAGTCCACCTACTATTGAGGAGAAAATAAGGTATGATTACAATATGCCTCCTATTTCTGATGACTATGGTGATGAGAATAATGATAGCTATTTTGCTGAATTTGCTCCCACTACGATTAATAAGAATGACTATGTTCATGTGGGGAGTATTAATTCTTTTATGCATATGGCTCATGATAAGAACATTTTATGTGATAGTTATATTGTTAATTCTATTCATGATGCTACTGAAAGTTATTATGAGAGAGGGAAACATAGTTTTATGCATCTCAATAGTATTAAGTTTCCCCTCTTTATGTTGAAATTCTTGAAGTTGCACTTGTTTTGTTTTCCTATGCTTGTTGCTATGTGCTTTCATGACTTGTTTCTTTACAAGAATCTTTTTCATAGGAAGTGGTTTAGATTTAAATTTGTTTCGTATTTTCTTTTTGATGCTCTCTCTTGCTTCAAGTTCTTTCCGGCGCTTATGTGAGCATCTTCTCAAATTACTGCGCCTAGCTGAAAGGCGTTAAAGAAAAGCACTCTTGGGAGATAACCCAATGTTTTCTTTTCAGTACTTTTTCTTTTTGTTGAGTCCTGGAAGTTATCACTACTATAGTGACCTCTCCTTCTTATTTTTATTTCGTTTTTGTGCCAAGAAGAACCTCTAATTGGAGGAAGGTAAGATTTGGGGAAGTTGCTGTCCTGAAACAGATTTATGCGCTGTACCGTAAAAATTCGTGAAAATTCTCAGAATGTCTTTTTGATCTGAGAGTTCTTGTGCACATGCCCCAGGTTATTGCCTAACTTTTATTAGTTTTTCACTTTTCGATTTGAGCAATAGAAGATTTTCAAAAAAATCGATCTTTACCAGCTGTTCCGTTTTGACAGATTTCTGCCACTATTTGTGTTTGCCTCTTGATCTCTTTCCCTTTGAGTTCTTTTGATCACAGAACTTTTTGAGGAAGTTGATACAGTAGATTATGTGTTAATATGTGTTGTACTTGAGTTGAAACTGAACCAAAGGTGGATAGACCATCTTGCATACATTAATGTTGCTAATGAGAATTGTGTGAAGTTTTGTATGAAGGAAGTTTTCAAGTGTAGGGAAAGGAGAATGATGAGATGAGATGAAGAATGGACAAAAGCTCAAGCTTGGGGATGCCCATGTCACCCCAAGAAATATCCAAGAAGTACATGTGTCAAAGCTTGGGGATGCCCCGAGGCACCCCCTTCTTCATCAACAAAAATATCAGGTCATCTTTCAAGACACTATATTTTTATTGCTTCATATGCTATGTGTTTTTCTTAGAGCGTCTTCATTTTTGCTTTCAGTTTTCTTTTGTTTTGTTTTCTGTAATAAATGGTTGGATCACACCATGTTTGTTTTGGAGAGAGACACGCTCTATTTTCATTGCCTAGAACACTCTAGTTTTCACTCTTATCGTTCTACGAGTGTTCTCTTTTGCTGGAACTGCATTTAGTTTTTTTTTCACTTTCATTCTTGTTCAGAACTTGTTTATTATTTGTAGCTAAGTGTGTTTAGACCTCTGGTCTATGTTTATTTTCATCTTTAACAGTTGTTTCAAAAAGGTTGATTGGTGTTGGAAAAGAGTAAAAAGTTTCATGCTTATAGTGGTACAAATGGGAGCTTGTTTAGACTGTGGCTTAGACTTTTGCATGTCATGCTTGATGTTATTTTGATTATATGCTTAGTAGTTTTTGCTGTAGCATTAATTGTCTCAAATGACTGAGATTGCTTAGTGTGCCTTTTAAAGAATCATGCGTTGTTTTTATTATATGGGAGCATATTATTGTGGTATTCTCCTTTGATGCTTTATTTGGGTTGACTTGGCGCATGCTTACACCATGTTTGAATTTATAAAGTCGACTCAAGCCTCTATGATCATTTGGTTTTTAACTTGTGATACCACTTTATGCTTTGGTTAATAATGTTTTGTCGCTATGCATGATTATGACCGTTATTGCTCCCTTAGTTGGTCGCTCCCAGTCTTTTGCTAGCCTTCATCTGTACTGAGAGGGAATACTTCTCGTGCATCCAACTCCCAAAAACCAAAGTTTTCCAATGTCTCCACCATATCTACCTATTAGCAATTTGCTATTCCAAGTACATTCGTCTTGCTTTTATCTATCTTCCAAATTAAACTTTTTGTTATGTGAAAATTAGTTAGTAAAGCTCTCACGAACCTGATGGCACATTTACTTTCTTGCACTTAATAAACTCGACCATTGTGGCTCTCTTATGTTGATTATATGCTTGCAAGTTGTAAGTTGGGAGTTAGCTCAGGCATGCTGTCATGAGGCACGCTTTCAACATTGCACTTATTTCTATTTAAGTTGATATTATGATCTTTTGTTTATGGATGCTTATCTGTGTGAAAGGAGTTGGAAACTTGTGGAGTTCATGGAGTTTGTATATGTGTTAGAGAAACGCCTAGGTCGCTAATCGAGGTAATGCATCATTCATGGTGGAAATTTACAGCATAACCATAGTGGACATTCAACGACGCATCTCAAAATAAAAAGCTATACCCAATGGTAAATAAAAGAGATGTCGAGGTGTTCATTATATATTTGTCTTGTCATTTTGATGTGGATTAGTTTCCATGTCATCAGGCAAGAGGTACCCCATTGGCGTTCTCAATGATACACGTATGCTTACAATGACAAGAACTTGCTTGGGACCTAAGTCGACTAGCATTGTTTAAGTACTCGTATTCACGGGACATGAGATTTTCAACTTATGATTTGTCAAGCATATGCCTCATATTTGTACTCGCATTAACCTTAACAATTCAAGATGCCTATGATGGGGGCAACGAGAGCTCAAAGCTAGTAAGTACCATAATTTTTGGAAGGTTTATAAAAACTTGCAATCACTACTTCCCTATGTGAAGGGCCTTTCTTTAATTTTATGTTGAGTCTTCACCTTCTACCTTTATGCACCGTCTAAGAGAGCATAGTTGTCATTCTGAGTATAATGTGCATGGTCCCAAAATTTATTATTGATTGATTCATGACTATGGTTTTGCTTGTTCTCAAATTATTTGTATCTAGTCACCCTCTTAAACTTGAAGGTGTCATATGCATTTATGTTTTGCTACTCCATGAGGGACAAGCTAAATACCACTTTGCTATGTTTTTCTATATGCTCAAAACAAACAATTGACTTTCAATTCATTATTACTCATGATCTTTTGTTTGTGTTACTTTTCATGTTATAACATGGTTGCTAAGTTCTATTGTCAAGATTATATCTTTTATGGCCATGTTTAGAGTACTTTGATCTCAGCACTCAATGCTTTACATCGTTTTGATCAAGATTCTGTTGGTGCATGTCACCTCAAAAATCATTGTTTTGTTATCACTTACCTACTCGAGGACGAGCAGAAGTTAAGCTTGGGGATGCTTGATACGTCTCAAATGTATGTGTAATTTTTGATGCTCCATGCTTGTTTTACACCAATTGCTTTGTGTTTTGTTTACACTTCGTGGTGTTTTTATGCATTTTCTGGAACTAACCAATTAACGAGATGCCACAGTGCCAGTTCCCTGTTTTCTGCTATTTTTGTGTTTCAGAAAAGTTACACAGAAAATACTCTTGGAATTGGACGAAATGAAGCCCGAAGTTCCTATTTTCCCCCGACACAAGACGGAGTCCAAAGAAGAGACAGAGGGGGGCCAGGGGGCAACCACACCTGGTGGTGACATGGGTGGACCCCTGGGCGCGCCACCCTAGGGTGTGGGGCTCCTGGGTGCCCTCTGACATCGCCCCTTCGCCTATATAAAGCCTCCGACGGGAAACCCTATATCGATCGGTGTTTTCCCACATAAAGTTCCACAGCGCTGCCGCCCTCGAAGACCAATTTCGAGGGACATAAGTCACTGTTCCGGCACCCTGCCGGGACGGGGAATTGCCCCCGAAGCCATCTCCATCGACTCCATCGACTCCACCGTCATCTCCATTGTCTTCACCGCCATCTCCATCGACGTTGTTGTCTCCCATGATGAGGAGGGAGTAGTGCTTCCCTGGGGCTGAGGGCTCTACCGGTAGCTATGTGGTTCACCTCTCTCTCCCATGATGTGATCTATATGTGATCATGAGCTTTGTATCTAGTTGAATTGGTAGATGTTGTTCTTCATATACTATGCTACTCCAGTGCTTTATTATTGTAATCTCCGGAGACACCTTGTACCATGATGTGAAGGTGATAGTGTGCGCATTATGTGTGTCTCTTTGGCTAGTGTCTCTATGAATTGTTGGTGTTTGTTGGAACCATCTATTGCACTCAAGGTGATAGTGTGGGGCAATCTAGTTTGGGGAAATGCAAACTTTGAGGAGTGCTTCATAGCCCTACACATGATTAGTGTTCGTTATCCATCGGAGAATAGTTTAGAATAGCATAGTGAAGATAGATATTTATGTGTTCAATTATGTTATCTTTGTTGAGAGTGTCACTAGTGAAAGTATGATCCCTAGGCCTTGTTTATAAGCATTGAAACACCGTTTATATTCAGTTCTGTTACATGTTTGCTCGCAGCAATATTTATTTCAGATTGCATTTACTACTTATAATCATCCATATTACTTGTATTCTACTATCTCTTCACCAAACTAGTGCACCTATACATCTGAAAAGTGTATTAGGTGTGTTGGGGACACAAGAGACTTCTTGTATTGTAATTGCAGGGTTGCTTGAGAGGGATACCTTTGACCTCTTCCTCCCTGAGTTCGATAAACCTTGGGTGATCCACTTAAGGGAAACTTGCTGCTGTTCTACAAACCTCTGCACTTGGAGGCCCAACACTGTCTACAAGAATAGAAGCGTTCGTAGACATCACCTGGCCAATCTTGTTTCAATAGGTTGTCCTTAGTAAGGATTTCCTTTCGTTGTACAAACCACATACAGATTTTTGTTTTTAAAGGAACTTTCATTTTCCAAAGATATTTGTGAAGATAAACGGTATTATCATTCAGCAGATCTAGGTACATTGATTTTACCGTAAATTTACCCATTTGAGTTAATCTCCATCTAAATTCATCATCATGTGGTTCTAGCTGAACATCACTTATCCTATGCAACAGATGCCGCCAACGATTCCAACGAGCCCCTACTAACGAGCGCCTAAACTCAATATTAAGGGGAACCGAGGCAAAAGTATGTGCTACCGTTTGGTCTTTATGCCTTGCAACGTTATACAAAAAAGGATATTGAGTAGCCAATGGTGACTCACCTAACGAAGTGTCCTCCCAAAATCGAATACTTGATCCATCCCCTAGGATGAAAGAACCTCTCATAAAAAAAATCCTCCTTAACCCTCATGAGACCTTTCTAGAAAGGTGAGTCTGTTGGTTTATGGTGGTGCGGTGTTGATGTAGGAATATTGTATATAACCGCCCAGTTGGAAAACCCTAAGAGAAGGTTACGATGAGCACATCAGCAAGTCTTCCCTCAGTTGTGAAACCAAGGTTTATCGAACAAGTAGGAGAAAGAACCAAACTTCAGAAGGTCGATGTCTGCTAGCTTTGCAACACTCCGGACAATGGCGCCAGGAAACTTGTCCAAGGTGTAGCTTTACACCAGCAACAACGTGGAACCTGCACACAACACAACCAAGCACTTTGTCCCAACTCACAGTGAGGTTGTCAATCTCACCGGTTTGCTGTAAACAAAAGATTAAGCGTATCGAGTGGTAAAAGATAGTAGTTTGCAAGAATGTAAATAAAGCAAGTAAAAGGTAAACGGTAATAGCAATGTAAAAGAATGGACCGGGGTCCACAGTTCACTAGTAGTGTCTCTCCATAAGATAAATAACAACATGCTGGGTAAACAAATTACAGTTGGGCAATTGATAGAATAAAGATTCGCTATGAGGATCACTATGAGATTCACTTGGGCATTACAACATAATACATAGACCGTAATCCAACTGCATCTGTGACTAATAATCCACCCTCCGGATGTCGTCCGAGCAACCATTGGGTATTAAGTTGCAAGCAACAGATTATCGCCTTAAGCAAAGTGTGTAATGTAAACAATACGAATGTCCTTGGACACAAGATTGTTGTTTTCTCCCTAGTAGCAACAACACATCTACAACCTTAGAGGTTTCTGTCACTCCCCCAGATTACTAGAGGCATGAACCCACTATCGAGCATAAATACCCCCTCTTGGAGTCACTAGCATCTACTCGGCCAAGATATCTACTAGCAACGGAGAGCATGCAAGATCATAAACAACATAGAGATAACATAAAGATCATAAATCAACAATTCTTGACATTGTACCAATATTCATCGGATCCCAACAAACACAACATGTAGAATTACACAACGATGATCTTGATCATGATAGGCAGCTGATGGCGTGTAGATTACACCCTGTTGGGAACCCCAAGAGGAAGGTATGCTGAGCACAACAACAAGTTTTCCCTCAGTTGTGAAACCAAGGTAATCGAACCAGTAGGAGAAAGAACCACAATTCCGAAGGTTGATGCCCGCTAGCTTTGTGACACTCTGGACAATGGCGCCAGATAACTGATTGTCGGCGTGTAGCTTTTCACTAGCAGCAACGCAGAACCTGCACACAACACAACCAAGTACTTTGCCCCAACTTACGATGAGGTTGTCAATCTCACCGGTTTGCTGTAAACAAAGGATTAAGCGTATCGAGAGGTAATAGTATGCAAGAATGTAAACAAGCGAGTAAAGTAAACGGTAATAGCAATGTAAAGGAATTGGACCTGGGTCCACAGTTCACTAGTGGTGTCTCTCCATAAGATAAATAACAACATGCTGGGTAAACAAATTATAGTTGGGCAATTGATAGAATAAAGATAATGTACATATGTCATAAGGATCACTATGAGATTCACTCTGGGCATTACGACAAAATACATAGACCGTAATCCAACTGCATATATGACTAATAATCCACCCTCCGGATGTCGTCCGAGCAACCATTGGGTATTAAGTTGCAAGCAACAGATTATCGCCTTAAGCAAAGTGTGTAATGTAAACAATGCAAATGTCCTTGAACACAAGAATGTTGTTTTCTCCCTAGTGGCAACAACACATCTACAACCTTAGAGGTTTTTGTCACTCCCCCAGATTACTAGAGGCATGAACCCAACTATCGAGCATAAATACCCCCTCTTGGAGTCACTAGCATCTACTCGGCCAAGATATCTACTAGCAACGGAGAGCATGCAAGATCATAAACAACATAGAGATAAGATAAAGATAATAATTCAGCACATCAACTCGACATACCAATACTCATCGGATCCCAACAAACACAACATGTAGAATTACACAAAGATTATCTTGATCATGTAAGGCAGCTCACAAGATCTAAACATGAAGCACATGGTGGAGGAGACGACCATCTAGCTACTGCTATGGACCCGTAGTCCAAGGTAGACTACTCACACATCACTCCGGAGGTGACCATGGTGATGAAGAAGGCCTCCGGCGGTGATTCCCCTCTCCAACAGGGTGCTGGGAAGAGCTTCTGGAGCCTCCCAATCTCGCGTCGACGACGGTGGCAGCTTGCAGTATGTTTCAAGGAAAATTGATCGGGCCTTAGGTTTTTCCCGTCGAGGGTAATATATAGGCGGAAGGGTGGCGTCAGGAGATGGACCAGGCAGTCTCACCCCCTAGTGGCGCGGTCAGGGCCTGGGCCACGCCACCCTAGGGTGTGGCCGGCCCCTGGCCCCCCTCTGTCTCATCATCGGTCTTCGTGAAGCTTCGGTAAAAATAGGAGGTTCGGCTTTTGTTTTGTCCAATTCAGAGAATATTTCCTATGTAGCTTTTCTGAAACACAAAAATAGCAGAAAACAGGGAACTGGCACTGTGGCGTCTCGTTAGTAGGTTAGTTCCGGAAAATGCATAAAAATGCCACGAAGTGTAACAAAACACAAAGCAAATGGTGTATAAACAAGCATGGAGCATCAAAAATTATAGATACGTTTGAGACGTATCAAGCATCCCCAAGCTTAACTCCTGCTCGTCCTCGAGTAGGTAAGTGATAACAAAAGAATAATTTTTGAGGTGACATGCACCATCACAATCTTGATCAACGATGTAAAGCATTTAGTGCTGGGATCAAAGTACTTAAAACATGGGCATAAGAGACATAATCTTGACAATAAAAACTTAGCAACCATGTTATAACATGAAAAGTAACACAAATGAAAGATCATGAGCAATGAAACATTGAAATTCAAGTGTGTGTTCAAATCATATAGGAAAACATAGTAAAGTAGTTTTCAGCTCGTCCCTCATGGAATAGCAAAACATAAATGCATAGGACACCTTTAAGTTTAAGAGGGCGACTAGATACAAATAATTTAAGAACAAGCAAAACCATAATCATGAATCAATCAATGATAAACTTTGGGAATATGCATATTAAAATCAGAATGGCAACTATGCTCTCTTAGACGGTGCATAAAGGTAGAAGGTGGAGACTCAACATAAAAGTAAAAGAAAGGCCCTTCGCAGAGGGAAGCAGTGATTGCAAGTTTTATAAACCTCCAAAAATTATGATACTTACTAGCTTTGAGCTCTCATTGCCCCCATCATAGGCATCTTGAATGGTTAAGGTAAATGCAAGTACAATTATGAAGCATATGCTTAACAAATCATAAGTTGAAAACCTCGTGTCCCGTGAAGTACGAATACCCAAACCTCATGCTACTCGACTTAGGTCCCAAGCAAGTTCTTGTCATTGTAAGCATACATGTAACATCGAGAACCGCTAACGGGGTACCTCTTGCCCGATGACATGGAACAAGCCCACATCAAAATGACAAGACAAACAGACAATGAACACCTCGGCATCTCTTTTATTTACCATGGGTATAGCTTTTTATTGTGAAATGCGTCGTCGAATGTCCACTATGGGCATGCGGTAAATTTTCACCATGAATGATGCATGGCTTAGATTAGTGGCCCAGGCGCTTCTCTAACACATATACAAACTCCATGACCTCACAAGATCCCAACTTATTTTATATCGCGAGTATCCATAAACAAAAGATCACGATATCAACTTAAATGAAAGAAAGTGCAATGTTGAAAGCTTGCCCCATGACGGCATGGTTGGGCTAATTTCCAACTTACAACTTGCAAGCATAAGATCAACATAAGAGAGCCACAATATCAAAATTATTAAAAGCGAGCAAAGTAAAGTGTGCCATCAGGTTCATGAGAGCTTACTGACTAATTTTCACATAACACCAAAAAGTTTAATTTGAAGGATAGATAAAAGCAAGTCAAATGTACTTGGAATAGCAAATTGCTAATAGGTATGTATGGTGGACACATTGGAATACTTGGTTTTTGGGAGTTGGATGCACGAGTAGAGCTCATACTCAGTACAAAATGAATCCTAGCAAAAGACTGGGAGCGACCAACTAAGAGAGCAATAACGGCCATAATCATGCATAGCGACAAAACATCATTAACCGAAGCATAAAGTGGTATCACAAGTCAAAAACCAAATGATCATAGAAGCTATATGGTTACTTGTTAGAGTCAAACATTTTGTAAGCATGCGCCAAGTCAACCCAAATAAAGCATCAAGGGAGAAAACCACAATAACATGCTCCCATAGAATAAAAACAACGCATGATTTTTTCAAAGGCTCATTAAGCAATCTCAGTCATTTGAGACAAGTCATGCTACAGCAAAAACTACTAAGCATACTATCAAAATGATATCGAGCATGACATGCAAAAGTCTAAGCCGCAGTCTAAACAAGCTCCCATTTGTACCACTATAGGCATGAAACTTTTTCTCTTTTCCAACACCATTCAAAACTTTTTGAGACAACTATTTTGATGAAAACTAACATAGACCAGAGGTCTAAATACACCTTGATGCAAAGATATAAAAAGATCTAAAAAAAATCATGGCGAAAAACGAAAGCTAAACGCAGTTTTAGAAAAAGAGAACACTCGTTGAACGATAAGAGTGAAAAATAGAGTGTTCTTGGCAATGAAAAATGAGGTATGTCTTCTCCAAAAGAAATTTGTTGCGGTCCAACCATTTATTGCAGAAAACAAAAGAAAAGAAAACTGAAAACAAAAGTAAAGACGCTCCAAGAAAAATGCATAGAATATGAAGCAATAAAAATATAGTGTGTTGAAAGGTGACCTGATTTATGCCGATGAAGAAAGGGTTCCTCGGGGGCATCCCCAAGCTTTGACTGCTTGTACCTCTTGGATATTTCTTGGGGTGAAATAGGCATCCCCAAGCTTGAGCTTTTATCCATACTTCATCTCATCTCATCACTCTCCATTCCCTACACTTGAAAACTTCCTTCATACAAAACTTCACACAATTCTATTAGCAACATTAGCATAAGCATGATAGTAAATCTACTCTTTTGGTTCAGTTTCAAACTCAAAAATACCAACCATTAAAGCATAATATACTGTAGCAACTTCCTCAAATGTTCTGTGATCAAAAGAACTCAAAAAGAAAGCGATCGAGAGGCAAACAAAAATAGTAGCAGAATCTGTCAAATAGAACAGCTGACAAAGATCGATTTTGCAAGGTCCTTATGTTGCTCAAATTGAAAAGTGTAAAACGAATGAAAGTTTGTATATAACCTGGGGCATATGCACAAGAAATTTCAGATCAAAAAGATATTCAGAGAATTTTCACGAATTTTTACGGTGCAGCGCAGAAATCTGTTTCAGGACAGCAACTTCCCCAAATCTTTCCTCCCTCAAATTAGAGGTTCTTCTTGGCACAAAAACGAAATAAAAATGATATGGACAGGTCATTACAGTAGTAATAACTTCCAAGACTCAAATAAAAGAAAAAGTACTGAAAAGAAAACATTGGGTTATCTCCCAAGAGTGCTTTCCTTAACGCCTTTGAGCTAGGCGCAGAAAGTGGAAATCAAGTATTATCAAATGAGGCATTAAGATCAATTGCAGATGTCTTCTCAACAATAAATTGTATTGTATCCAAATTAGTTTTTGAAGATCCCTTGTGAACACTCTTGGGTTCACTACTTTCATCAAAAAAGTTTTCAGGACAAATCCAATCAAAATTCTTTTCCAAAGCTTCATGCAATCCTACAAGTTTGCAAGGTCTTGGTACTTTGATATCTTCTTTGGTTGTTCCAACAACATTAAAAGGTGAACCAAGCATATTAAAATGCTCAAAAACTTTCCTAGCTTCAATAACAACATCTCTAAATTCTCTACGCAAAGTCTCCAAAATAAAGTCTTTCTTTTCGGACTCTTCGATATCATGAAGGTTAAGAAACATTTGTTGCATAAAAGGATTAAG
Source organism: Dactylis glomerata (assembly GCA_007115705.1). Lineage (NCBI taxonomy): Eukaryota > Viridiplantae > Streptophyta > Magnoliopsida > Poales > Poaceae > Dactylis > Dactylis glomerata. Next base: position 1,079,207 of record QXEO01000701.1, on the reverse strand, counting down.
ATTAACAAACCTAGCCTCCAACATGTGAACTGAATAAGAAGCAGCAACTTCATAACTAGGAGCAAGCTCAGCTAAAGATCTATCCTCAACATCTTTATGCATACTAAAATCATAAAAGAACTCCTCGATGTTGCCTTTCCCAATTATAGAACCACTACCTATTGTAAGGTCCTCGAAAGCATACTTAGGGAACAACATAACGAACTAAAAGTAAAAGTAACGGAATGCAAGCTATCAAAGGAACTATTTTTTTTGTATTTTTGATAAAAAGATGCAAGCAAAAATAAAGTAAAGCAAAACAATAACATATTAAAAGATTGGAAGTGAGAGACTCCCCTTGCAGAAATCTTATTTCTCCTCGGCAACGGCGCCAGAAAAAATGCTTGATGGCATGTAGATTACACCCTGTTGGGAACCCCAAGAGGAAGGTATGATGAGCACAGCAGCAAGTTTTCTCTCAGTTGTGAAACCAAGGTAATCGAACCAGTAGGAGAAAGAACCACACTTCCGAAGGTTGATGCCCGCTAGCTTTGCGACTGACAAGGGTATAGTTAATAGGTCTCGTTAGTTGAGTACCCCTGAGGCCCGTTAAGCTAGGCCCAATTGTAATGATAGTCAAATATGAGTTCTTACCGTATGTCGATATTGTAATCTGTATTGGACCCTACCCGATCCTCGAGACCTGGCCATCTATATAAAGGGGCCAGGAGGGGACGGTAGAGAGGAGATTGAGAGCAAGCCAGGTTGAATACCCAAGTTTACTTTCGATATACACTTATTTCGACTAACCTTTACCTTCGAGTTCATCCGACGCCCTATTCCCCCGATCCTAAGTCCTTCATCTAGGACATTTGCCGAGTTAACCCTCGTCAATTGGCGCCGACCGTGGGGACTCTGGGCATTGGAGTCATGAATTCGACGGCTTTTTCGCTTTTAGCCAACAGCAATTCAGAACTCGATGGAAGTCAGGAGATTGAGTTAACAATTGGAAGTTTGAGCATCTTCGTCGGACCATCGGGTTCATCCCGCCTCTCGGATTTGATGAAACCAGATCCGTCGGCAAGTAAGCCCGGAGCAGAGGTAATACTGGAATCGTCAGAAGGCTCTTCCAGCGAGGTAAACTCGCCGGTCAGCTTGGAAAAAGCACCAATCGCAGAAGGCGATAAAATTCGGGAAAATTTCGACTCAGAAGAAAGGGTAAGTCAAACATACAACAGTGCAAGGGACTTCGCTGTTGGAAGCAGTGGCGTCTCCAAAGTACATCAGCTATGCGTCATTATCACCGAGGCAGAAGAAGAGAACAACAACGAAGGAAGTAAAAAGGTCGACAGGCAAGTCGACAAAATAAAAGAACACAACAAAAAGGATAAGGAGAAAGTCCACGTTTCGGCTGGCGAATGGAGAATGATCAAGTCAGCTATCAATCATGGTACAGAAGTACCCGAAGGATCGAGAAGCGAAGTTCTAATGGGATACCAGTATGTATTATACCAACATAGAAAGAAACTAAGGGAGGAAAGAGACACGGTTCCTCAAAACAATAACAGTGTATCAAGGGAGGAATACTGGGATGATTATAGTGAGGATTCCGAGTACAGTAGAGAAAGGCGCGGAGACCCAAAACACAACAGGGGGGAAAGAGCACGCAGCAGAGAAGAAAGGTACTCAAGAAGCCCTACCCCACAGCTAGAAGAGGAGAAAGATGACTTCATGAAAGAAACGCCAGAAGCAGCGTTGATAGCAGCACAGGCGTATTTACTAACTACAAGGCCAGAACCCGGGGATCCGCGAGAAGATATGCACTGAGCCGCGATACGAAACCTCGGAATAGTAGAGAGCAAGATCAGGGAAAAAGGTTCAGACACAAAGTCGACAAGCTACAAGGAAAAACAAAAGGAGAAGCTCAGATACAACTTCGCAGATAGCGAGTATAGTGAGTCATCAGAAGAGGAAAGGCGACAAAAGAGGAAGGAGGACGCAAGAAATATAATAGCACAGGCTCGAGTAAATAAATCACGCCACGCCTGGAGGGAAGAAAATTATGAAGACGACGATAAAGAGATGGGCGCATTATGCTTTACCCGCAGGGTTCACAAAACTCGGGTACCCAAGGGATTCAAATTACCACATGATCAACATAAGTACGACGGGTCGCAAGAGCCTACCCTATGGTTATCGGACTATTTACAGGCAGTGCAGATATTAGGGGGAACAAAAGCGACTACAATGCAAAGTTTGCAGCTATACCTCACCGGCGCAGCACGGTCGTGGTTGAATACCCTACCCAACGAATCCATTGGAAGTTGGGGAGAACTCGAAAGCCAATTCACAAGAAATTTTCGTTCAACATACAAATGCCCAGCATCACTAGAGGAAGTTAAGGCGTGTGTGCAAAGGAAAGGCGAAACTCTACGTTCTTATATACAATGGTGGAGTATAATCAAAAACTCAGCAGAGGACGTCTCCGACGAACGAGCAACAGACGCTTTTTCGGCTGAACTTCGTCGCTCAGATCTCGTGGAAAAAATAGGAAGAACAAGACCTACAACAGTAGCTGAGCTAATGGAAGATGCCAACAAATTTGCTGATGGAGAAGACGCATATAATAACAAAAGGGGACGTTCACCAGAAGTCGACAGAATAAGCAGACAGAGGAGACAACACCGCAGCAGGGATAACCAAGGAAGACGAAATCAGGTAGCCATGGGCTACGCAGCAGAAGAAGAGGAAGGATATGTAAACAGGAGGTTTCAGGCAAAGGGAGTAGAAAAATCGAGATACTCCGGTCCTTTGGCCGAGGATATGTTATACGGACCTTGTCGAATCCACTACGCATATCTTGATGGAAAAAGAGTGTCAAATCACCAGATGAAGGATTGTAGAACGTTTCTAAGGCTACAAAGCGCCATGGGTTCAAACCAAGGAGGATGGCAAGAAGAGAAGCGCGCAACTCAAGGATATCAAATGCAAAGGCTAGCAAGGCACCTAGAGTCAAAAGTTTACATATCAGCTATGATTCAACCGGTGCCTAAGTCGAAGAAAGAGCGAAAGAGCATATCTAGGCAAGTAAACCTAGCAATATCGTCACCACTAGCTACTACAGAATACCTGCGGTGGTCAGATCAACCAGTTAAGTTCAGTAGAGCAGACCACCCAAGGAAAGTTCCCAGGCTAGGCCACTCGCCTATGGTTCTAAAGGCACAAATAGGAGGGTACGACATCGGAAGAGTATTTATGGACGCAGGGAGTGGCATCAACCTGATATATGCTAGAACACTGAAGGCAATGTGTATCTCGCTGTCGAGTTTAAAGCCAACAGACTGCTCCTTCCACGGAATAGTACCAGGAGCCGCAAACTACCCTTTGGGAAGAATAGAACTCGACGTCTGCTTTGGCAGTAGCAGCAACTACCGCAGAGAGAAGCTGGAATTTGAAGTCATGGACTGGCCGTCACAATACCATGCAATCCTGGGGCGCCCAGCATTTGCGAAATTCATGGCAGTGCCTCATTACACGTATCTTACGCTAAAAATCCCAGGACCCAAAGGAACAATTACAGTGCAAGGGAGCTTTGAAGTAGCCAACACATGTGACAGAGAATTCAATAGGATGGCGCAAACCTTCGGCATGACAGCAGAATATGAGAGGCTAAAAGGAGAAACAGATCATAATGTGCTACCCGACATTGCACGATCCCTACCAGATCAGGCTTTCGACACAACCCAGGACTCGAAGAAAATCCAGGTCCACCCTACAGATCCAAACAAGACAACATCAATTGCGGTGAACTTGGATCCCGCATAGGAAAGCGCGCTCGTCGAGTTCCTCCGTGAGCGCTGGGAAATCTTTGCCTGGTGTCCATCAGACATGCCAGGAGTTCCCAGGGAACTCGTCGAGCACGCGTTAAATGTAGATCCCAAGGCAAAACCAGTCAAGCAACCATTACGACGATTTGATGAACCTAAAAGGAAGGCGATAGCATCAGAATTGCACAGGCTGGAAAATGCCGGATTTATCAGAGAAATCAAAACTTCGAGTTGGGTATCGAACCCAGTTATCGTACCCAAGAAGAACACAGACGTACAAAGAGTATGTGTCGACTACACATCTCTCAATAAGCATTGTCCAAAGGATCCCTTCCCTCTACCCCGCATCGATCAGATAATTGATTCAACAGCGGGATGCGCGAGGCTTTCCTTTTTGGACGCGTATTCTGGTTACAATCAGATCAAATTGAAGAAGGAAGACGAAGAAAAGATGGCCTTCATCACACCGTACGGAGTGTTTTGCTACCAAGTAATGCCGTTTGGCCTAAAAAATGCAGGAGCAACTTATCAACGGATGATGCAAACTGCCTCGGAAGCCAAATAGGACGCAACATCCAAGTCTACATTGATGATGTGGTCATCACTACAAGAGAGGAGCAATCTTTAATCAGCGACTTGGCAGAAACCTTCGACAACCTGAGCAGGTACAAGCTTAAGCTTAACCCAACAAAATGTTCCTTCGACGTATCAGCAGGACAACTTTTGGGGTTCCTGGTATCAGCACGAGGAATAGAGGTGAACCCAGAGAAGGTTCAAGCAATTTTAACAATGGGAAAACCCATGAAACTACACAACGTCCAGAAACTTGCAGGACGCGTCGCGGCATTAAGTCATTTCGTTGCTCGATTGGGAGAAAAGGCGCTTCCTTTCTATGCACTCATGAAGAAATTAGATGATAAATTTGAATGGACAGAAGAAGCAGACGCGGCGTTTGCATAGCTGAAAAAAGTGCTTTCCACGCCACCAGTGCTGGTCGCACCAAAAGAAAAAGAACCACTACTACTTTACATCGCCGCAACCCATCAGGTGGTGCGTACAGTATTGGTAGTCGAAAGAAGTGAAGAAGGAAAAGCCCACGGCGTCCAGAGGCCGGTATATTTCATCAGCGAAGTGCTATCCCCGACAAAACAGAGTTACCCGCATTATCAAAAGCTCGCATATAGTGTCTTTACAACTGCACGAAAATTGCGACAGTACTTTGCGGTGCACCCAATTATTGTGGTCAATGAAGCGCCACTATCAAACATATTGAACAATCCTTCAGCAACAGGACGTGTCTCTTTGTGGGGAATCGAATTATCTCCCATGGACATCACGTATGAAAAAAGGAAGGCAATCAAGTCGCAAATCTTGCCAGATTTCACAGCAGAATGGCTGGAGCTGCAGAGCACGGGACCGCCAGATCTATCGAGTGTCTGGACAATGTACTTCGACGGTTCTAAAAGAGTACAAGGCGCAGGAGCGGGAGTAATCTTGATATCACCGCATGGCGACAAACTAAAGTATGTCTTAACGATGAGTTTCCCGCAGGCTTCTAACAATGAAGCAGAATACGAAGCTCTGCTACATGGAATGAAGATGGCCAAAGCATGTGGAGCAACTCGACTAAAAATATTTGGGGATTCGAATCTTGTCGTCCAACAAGTTATGAATAGATGTGACACAATCAATGACAACATGATGGCCTACAAGAACTTATATCATTATCTCGAAGGAACATTTGATGGATGCGAAGTCTCGCACATCAGCAGAAACAGCAATGAAGAAGCCGATAACTTAGCAAATATCGGGTCCCAGTGTCTACCCGTGCCATCTGGAGTATTCTGGGAGGAAATAGTAGAAAGGTCAATAAAAAGTATCAAAAGTTCGACTACTACAGCAGGCTCGGGGGTTGCACCGGAACCCGAGGAAGTCATGATGATAGAAGAAACTTGGATGCAGCCATATCTCGCGTATATGATGAATAAGCAGTTACCAGAAGATGCAGTAGAAGCCAAGAGGATAACTCGACGATCGAAAGCGTTTGTCGTGTTGCAGGGGAAATTATACAAGAAAAGTATTATCGGCGTTTTGCAGCGTTGTGTAACGCCTCGGGAAGGACAAGTAATACTAAAAGATATACATGGCGGAGTGTGCGGCCATCATGCAAGCAGCAGGGCAATAGCGGCAAAAGCGTTCCGTGCAGGATTCTATTGGTTAACAGCCATCGAAGACGCGAAAGATATAGTCCGGAAGTGTGAAGCCTGTCAAAGATTTGCATCTTGGCCACATGCACCAGCAGCAGAGTTACAGCCAATACCATTGTCCTAGCCCTTTGCACAATGGGTCCTCGATATGGTGGGAAAGTTGCATAAATCCTGGCCAGGAGGACATGTTTACATGCTAGTGGCAGTCGATAAATTTACCAAGTGGGTGGAAGCAGCCCCGGTAACAACTCAAGATTCGATAGCAGCGATCAACTTCATCAAGTCAATAGTGTTCCGTTTCGGTGTACCATATAGCATCATCATGGACAATGGGACAAACTTCACTTCCAAGGAATTCAAGAGTTACTGCGAAGGACTAGGAATCAAACTCAAATTTGCATCTGTGGCGCACCCAAAGACAAATGGGCAAGTCGAAAAAGCAAATGGCCTGATATGTAGTGGGATAAAAAAGAGGCTCTTAGCACCTCTCAAGAAAGCCAAGAGCGCCTGGGTAGATGAATTGCCCTCCGTTCTTTGGAGTCTAAGAACCACGCCCAACGCAGCAACTCAAGAAACTCCTTTCTTCCTGGTCCATGGCGCAGAAGCCGTGCTTCCAGTCGAAGTTACGCACGAGGCTCCAAGGGTGACGGCATATGACGAAACAACATCAACAGAAGCATTGCAAGACGATGTCGATGCACTAGATGAAGCAAGAGATAAGGCATTAGAAAGGGCCACGCAGTATCAACAGAGTCTAAAAAACTACCACAGTAGTCGAGTTCGTCCACGATCCTTTGTGGTGGGAGATCTAGTTTTGCAACTCAGGCAAGACAGCCACGGGAAATTAGAGTCCCCTTGGGTGGGACCTTACATCGTTACAGAAGTCATACCAGGAGGAGCTTATCGACTACAAGACAAGAAGATAGGAAAAGACGAGGGCAACCCGTGGAATGCGGAGCAGCTACGACGTTTTTATGCGTAGAATAAATCTAGTGGTATCATTAAATTTGAGTTAACCTTCTGAACCCAGAACATGAGGCCATAGCTCGGGTTCCTTGGGTTGAACTCGACAAAATTGTACAAGTATTTCTACTTCTCCGCTCGGGGGCTTCAACCCTCGGGTCGTACGAAAGAAACTTTTATCACGACATGGAGATCTTTTTTTTCACTATAAGGTTGTGCAGACAACCCGATATTCTTCAAGTAATTTGGTTCACAAAAGAACTCGATATTCTTCATGCCAATTGGTTCGCAAAGAACCCGATATATAGAAAGCATACCTCAGAACAATGATTTGTTTTCATGGTACTAATAAAAACATCAAAACGAAGTATGAATATTTATTACATATGGCACGGCAGCAAGGATATTATCAAAAGAAATTACATATAAAGCATATCTTAATGAAAGTGGACTTCAGCTTCATACTCCTTCTGGCACTGAGTGCCGTCGTAGATCTTCACGTCAAACTTTGACGTGCCGATATGGAAGTCGAAGGTCATGAAGAAGCCTTGGTGGATGTCATGATCTTCTGCAAACTGCGACCAGCCACCCTTAAAGTACTGCTCGCCGTTGCCATCATACCAAGCCTCCACTTCGTATGGAGTCCCATTGCCAGATTGCTCGCGGAGAACCGCTTCTCGCAGTTCACGCCCATCCATGAACTTTGTGAAATTCAGCGGCAGGCGCTGAATCTCATGGCATTGCGCCATGGCAATGCAGAAGAAAGAGAAGATTCTGGGAAGAGCAGCAGGAGCAGCGGGAGCAGCAGGAGGAGGAGCGCTCGGACCTGGGGCAGCGCCAGTCACCTTGGGCTTGTTTTCGCTACCAGGTGGGCGGCCGGGACGATGCTTAACCGGAGCGGCCGATGACGATCCTGCGGCGGCCGGAGTTGTGTTGTCCTTATTCTTGCTTCCACGAGGGCGACCCCGACCTCGCGGCGCCACCGGAGAGCCAAGGTTCAGACGAGAACCATCTGCGTCAGCCATGTGGACAAGGGAAAAGGCTAGAAAACCCTATATGGAGAGAGAGAAGATGATGCGGCGGAGGAGGAATCTGATTAGGGTTTTTACCCTTGCCAGAAGGTGCTTTATTTATAAGCACGTATTATCGGGCCCCCGTGATAAGCAAGGCCCATCAACGTATTCTACAACAGAGTTAAATTCTGCACGTAGCAGACGATAAACACCAAAGGAGAAAAAATAAGAAGGGGAGAGTGTGGTTGCACAATATAAAAGACCTCGCCTTGGGCTCGGGGGCTTGTAAACAGGAGATATTACAAGGAAGAAGACGAAGTGAATTTTGAGCCTATGCTTGTCTACAAGTATTCAAACATAGCCTCGGGGGCTACTCCCATCGGGAGCGCTGAGCGCGCACCCGATAGAGGATAAGATAAACAATATCGAGGATGAAGAAAGTATATCATACAAACTTCGACTATATAGTCGACAAAATGCAAAGAGATTACTCCCATCGGGAGCGAGTTTTATGGTTGTGGAAACCCGAATATTTTCAGTCAAAATTTGACTGCGACATAAGATTCTCGAGTTATGTTATCGCAACGCAACTCGAATGCCGTGACCCATCACGAAGGTAAGACCCCGGGATCCGTCCTGTGTGGCCTGGTATACGCACATGGATGCGCTCTGCTGGTATGTATCCATGTCTACGACGCGAAGAAAATCCTGGTGGACGCACTGGGTACCCTGAGAATCACTGGGATTCATTCTTTGTAAGACCTAAATGCGGCAAAGGAATGGGTTTGACCGGTATCCCGAATTCAAATCCAAGGGGATTGAATTTGAAGTAGGTGACAAGTATCTATTCCGGCAGTTAACTGACCTCTTGATCCGTCAGAGTTGTCAGGCTTGTTCATCAAAACCCCTTGCGAAAAAATATCATAAAAGTAAGTCGAAAGACCAAGCCGAAGATTTGAAGATATGAAGAAATCGAAGAAATCAATCAAGTCGAAGATTTGAAGATTAGAGATTCAACCCGAATCTGCAATTCTGGTAGAATCTCAGGGGCTACTGACAAGGGTATAGTTAATAGATCCCCTTAGTTGAGTACCCCTGAGGCCCGTTAAGCTAGGCCCAATTGTAATGATAGTCGAATACGAGTTCTTACCGTATGTCGATATTGTAATCTGTATTAGACCCTACCCGATCCTCGAGACCTGGCCATCTATATATAAGGGCCAGGAGGGGACGGTAGAGAGGAGATTGAGAGCAAGCCAGGTTGAATACCCAAGTTTACTTTCGATATACACTTATTTCAACTAACCTTTACCTTCGAGTTCATCCGACGCCCTATTCCCCCGATCCTAAGTCCTTCATCTAGGACATTTGCCGAGTTAACCCTCGTCAGCGACACTCCGGACAATGGCGCCAGATAACTGATTGTCGGCGTGTAGCTTTTCACTATCAACAATGCGGAACCTGCACACAACACAACCAAGTACTTTACCCCAACTTACGATGAGGTTGTCAATCTCACTAGTTTGTTGTAAACAAAGGATTAAGCATATCGAGTGGTAAAAGGTAATAGTATGCCAAAATGTAAACAAGCGAGTAAAGTAAACGGTAATAGCAATGTAAAGGAATTGGATCGGGGTCCAAAGTTCACTAGTGGTGTCTCTCCATAAGATAAATAACAACATGCTGGGTAAACAAATTATAGTTGGGCAATTGATAGAATAAAGATAACATACATATGTCATGAGGATCACTATGAGATTCACTCTGGGCATTACGACAAAATACATAGACCGTAATCCAACTGCATCTATGACTAATAATCCACCCTCCGGATGTCGTTCGAGCAACCATTGGGTATTAAGTTGCAAGAAACAGATTATCGCCTTACGCAAAGTGCGTAATGTAAACAATGCCAATGTCCTTGAACACAAGAACATTGTTTTCTCTCTAGTGGCAACAACACATCTACAACCTTAGAGGTTTCTGTCACTCCCCCATATTACTAGAGGCATGAACCCAACTATTGAGCATAAATACCCCCTCTTGGAGTCACTAGCATATACTCGGCCAAGATATCTACTAGCAACGGAGAGCATGTAAGATCATAAACAACATAGAGATAAGATAAAGATAATAATTCAGCACATCAACTCGACATAGTACCAATACTCATCGGATCCCAACAAACACAACATCTAGAATTACACAAAGATGATCTTGATCATGTAAGGCAGCTCACAAGATCTAAACATGAAGCACATGGTGGAGGAGACGACCATCTAGCTACTGCTATGGACCCGTAGTTCAAGGTAGACTACTCACACATCACTTCGGAGGTGACCATGGTGATGAAGAAGGCCTCTGGCGGTGATTCCCCTCTCCGGCAGGGTGCCGGGAAGAGCTTCTGGAGCCTCCCGATCTTGCGTCGACGACGGTGGCAGCTTGCAGTATGTTTCAAGGAAAATTGATCGGGCCTTAGGTTTTTCCCGTCGAGGGGAATATATAGGCGGAAGGGTGGCGTCAGGAGGTGGACCAGGCGGTCTCACCCCCTGGTGGCGTGGCCAGGGCCTGGGCCGCACCACCCTAGGGTGTGGCTGGCCCCTGCCCCCCCCTCCGTCTCATCTTCGGTCTTCGTGAAGCTTTGGTAAAAATAGGAGGTTCGGCTTTTGTTTCGTCCAATTCCGAGAATATTTCCTGTGTAGCTTTTCTGAAACACAAAAACAGCAGAAAACAGGGAACTGGCACTGTGGCGTCTCATTAGTAGGTTAGTTCCGTAAAATGCATAAAAATGCCACAAAGTGTAACAAAACACAAAGCAAATGGTGTAGAAACAAGCATGGAGCATCAAAAATTATAGATACGTTTGAGATGTATTAGCAGCTCACGAGATCTAAACATGAAGCACAAGGTGGAGATGAAAACCATCTAGCTACTGCTATGGACCCATAGTCCAAGGTAGACTACTCACATATCACTTCGGAGGTGACCATGGTGATGAAGGAGGCCTCTGCTGGTGATTCCCCTCTCCGGCAGGGTGCCGGAAAGAGCTTCTGGACCCTCCCAATCTCGCGTTGATGACGGCGGCGGCTTGCAGTAGGTTTCGTGGAAAATTGATTGGTCCCTTTAGGTTTTCCCATCGAGGGGATTATATAGGCGGAAGGGTGGCGTCAGGAGGTGGGCCAAGGGCCCACACCTAGTCATGGTGTGGCCAGGGGGTGGCCCGCACCATGCCATGGTGCGGCCGCCCTCTGGTGCCCCTCCATCTCATCTTCGGACTTTGTCTCATGTCGAAAAATAGGAATTCTGGCTTTTGTTTCGTCCAATTCCGAGAATATTTCCTGTGTAGCTTTTCTGAAACACAAAAATAGCAAAAATAGGGAACTGGCACTGTGGCATCTCGTTAATAGGTTAGTTCTATAAAATGCATAAAAACGCCACGAAGTGTAACAAAACACAAAGCAAAAGGTGTATAAACAAGCATGGAGCATCAAAAATTATAGATACGTTTGAGACGTATCAAGCATCCCCAAGCTTAATTCCTGCTCGTCCTCGATTAGGTAAGTGATAACAAAACAATAATTTTTGAGGTGACATGCACCATCAAAATCTTGATCAACAATGTAAAGCATTGAGTGCTGAGATCAAAGTACTCTAAACATGGGCATAAAAGACATAATCTTTACAATAAAACTTAGCAACCATGTTATAACATAAAAAGTAACACAAACGAAAGATCATGAGTAATGAAACATTGAAAGTCAAGTGTGTGTTTAAACCACATAGAAAAACATAGCAAAGTGGTTTTCAGCTTGTCCCTCATGGAATAGCAAAACATAAATGCATAGGACACCTTCAAGTTTAAGAGGGCAACTAGATATAAATAATTTAAGAACAAGCAAAACCATAATCATGAATCAATCAATAATAAATTTTGGGACTATGCACATTAAACTCAGAGTGACAACTATGCTCTCTTAGATGGTGCATAAAGGTAGAAGGTGGAGACTCAACATAAAAGTAAAAGAAAGGCCCTTCGCAGAGGGAAGCAGTGATTGCAAGTTTTATAAACCTCCAAAAATTATGATACTTACTAGCTTTGAGCTCTCATTGCCCCCATCATAGGCATCTTGAATGGTTAAGGTTAGTGCGAGTACAATTACGAAGCATATGCTTAACAAATCATAAGTTGAAAATCTCATGTCCCGTGAAGTACGAATACCCAAACCTCATGCTACTCGACTTAGGTCCCAAGCAAGTTCTTATCATTGTAAGCATACGTGTATCATCGAGAACCACCAATGGGGTACCTCTTGCCTGATGACATGGAACAAGCCCACATCAAAATGACAAGACAAACAGACAATGAACACCTCGGCATCTCTTTTATTTACCATTGGTATAGCTTTTTATTGTGAGATGCGTCGTCGAATGTCCACTATGGGCATACTATAAATTTCCACCATGAATGATGCATGGCTTAGATTAGCAGCCCAGGTGTTTCTCTAACACATATACAAACTCCATGAGCTCACAAGATCCCAACTTATTTCACATCGCGAGTATCCATAAACAAAAGATCACGATATCAACTAAATGAGAGAAAGTGCAATGTTGAAATCTTGCCCCATGACGGCATGGCTGGGCTAACTTCCAACTTACAACTTGCAAGCATAACGTCAACATAAGAGAGCCACAATGTCACATTTATTAAAAGCAAGAAAAGTAAAGTGTGCCGTCAGGTTCGTGAGAGCTTTACTGACTAATTTTCACATAACACAAAAAGTTTAATTTGAAGGATAGATAAAAGCAAGACGAATGTGCTTGGAATAGCAAATTGCTAATAGGTAGACATGGTGGACACATCGGAAAACTTGGTTTTTGGGAGTTGGATGAACGAGAAGTATTCCCTCTCAGTACAAAATGAAGGCTAGCAAAAGGCTGGGAGCGACCAACTAAGAGAGCAATAACGGCCATAATCATGCATAGCGACAAAACATCATTAACTGAAGCATAAAGTGGTATCACAAGTCAAAAACCAAATGATCATAGAGGCTTATGGCGACTTGTTAGAGTCAAACATGTTGTAAGCATGCGCCAAGTTAACCCAGATAAAGCATCAAAGGAGAAAACCACAATAATATGCTCCCATATAACAAAAACAACGCATGATTCTATCAAAGGCACATTAAGCAATCTCAGTCATTTGAGACAAGTCATGCTACAACAAAAACCACTAAGCATACTATCAAAATAAAATCAAGCATGACATGCAAAAGTCTAAGCCACAGTCTAAACAAGCTCCCATTTGTACCACTATAGGCATGATTTTTTTCTCTTTTCCAACACCATTCAATCTTTTTGAAACCACTCTTTGAGATGAAAACCAACAAAGACCAGTGGTCTAAAAGCACCTTGATACAAAGATATAACAAGATCTGAACAAAAATCAAGGCGAAAAATGAAAGCTAAATGCAGTTCTAGAAAAAGAGAACACTCGTTGAACGATAAGAGTGAAAACTAGAGAGTTATTGGCAATTAAAAACGGAGTGTGTCTTCTCCAAAAGAAATTTGTTGGGGTCAAACCATTTATTTAAGCAAACAAAACAAAAGAAAACTGAAAGCAAAAGTAAAGACTCTCCAAGAAAAACGCATAGTACATGAAGCAATAAAAATATAGTGTCTTGAAAGGTGACCTGATTTTTGCCGATGAAGAAGGGGTGCCTCGGGGGCATCCCCAAGCTTTGATGCTTGTACCTCTTGGATATTTCTTAGGGTGACATGGGCATCCCCAAGCTTGAGCTTTTGTCCATACTTCATCTCATCTCATCACTGTCCTTTCCCTACACTTGAAAACTTCCTTCATACAAAACTTCACAAAATTCTATTAGCAACATTAGTATAAACATGATAGTAAATCTACTCTTTTGGTTCAGTTTCAAACTCAAATATACCATACATTAAAGCATAAGCTACTGTAGCAACTTTCTCAAAAGTTCTGTGATCAAAAGAACTCAAAAAGAAAGCGATCGAGAGGCAAACACAAATAGTGGCAGAATCTGTCAAACAGAATATCTGACAAAGATCGATTTTTTCGAGGACCTTCTGTTGCTCAAATCGAAAAGTGCAAAACTAATGAAAGTTTGGAAATAACCTGGGGCAATCGCACAAGAAATTTCAGATCCAAAAGATATTCTGAGAATTTTCACGAATTTTTACGGTGCAGCGCAGAAATCTGTTTCAGGACAGCAACTTCCCCAAATCTTACCTCCCTCAAATTAGAGGTTCTTCTTAGCACAAAAACGAAATAAAAATGATAAGGAGAGGTAATTACAGTAGTAATAACTTCTAAGACTCAAATAAAAGAAAAAGTACTAAAAAGAAAACATTGGGTTATCTCCTAAGAGTGCTTTTCTTTAATGCCTTTGAGCTAGGCGCAGAAAGTGCAAATCAAGTAATATCAATCGAGCATCAAGTTCATAATTTGCTCTAAGAATAGAGTCAAAATTTAATTTATTTCACTTTCTAGGGAAGTGTTCCATACCTTTCTTGAGTGGAAATTGATATTTAATGGTGCCTTCCTTCATATCAATGATGGCACCAGCAGTTCTAAGAAAAGGTCTTCCCAAAATAATAGGACATGAAGCATTGCATTCAACATCCAAAACAAGGAAATCAACGGGAACAAGGTTATTGTTAACCATAATAAGAACATCATTAATCCTTCCCAAAGGTTTCTTCTTAGCAACATCTGCAAGAGGAACATCAAAATAACAATTTTCAAGCGGTGGTAAACCAAGCATATCATAAATCTTTCTAGGCATAATAGAAATGCTTGCACCAAGATCACATAAAGAATGACAATCAAAATCATTAACATTCATATCAATGATGGGATCCCAACCATCTTCTAACTTCTTGGGAATAGAAACCTTTTGTTTCAACTTTTCTTCCCTAATTTTCATGAGAGCATTCATAATATGCTTTGTAAAAGCAACATTCATAGAACTAGCATTAGGACTTAAAGCAAGCTTTTGCAAGAACAAAATAACTTGAGATATATTGTAACCATCAACATCAAAATCATTAAAAGTAGTAGAGCTATTGTCTTCCATACTTCAAAAAAATTCAGCACTTTTTGTAGAAAAAGTTTTTGCAGTTTTGGGCTTTTTCGCACAAGGAGTAGGAGTTTTCTCTACACCGATCATAGTAAGAGGATTGCTAGCATTTGAAACAACATCACTAGAGGTGGTAATAGTACAAACCTTCATCTTTCTAGCCATCTCATCTTCTCTTTCCCACAAAGCATGCAATTCTGCTGACATCCTAGCATTTTCATCAATTCTAACCTAGATGGCATTCAATGTATTGCTTTCTTTCACATAAGTAGGAAAAATTTAAGTTTCAGAAGTTCAACATCAAGAGCAAGGCTATCAACTTTAGAAGCAAGAATATCAATTTTACCCAACTTTTCCTCAATAGACTTATTAAAAGCAGTTTGCTTACTGATGAAGTCCTTGAGCATGACCTCAAGCTCAGAGGGCGCGCCCCTAGTGTTGTTGGAGGAATTACCATAAGAGTTGCCATAACCATTACCATTGGTAGAAGGATACGGCCTATAATTGTTCCTAGCAAACTTTTTCCTATAACAACTGTTACTAAAATTATTATTTCTAATGAAGTTCACATCAACATGCTCTTCTTGAGCAACCAAAGAGGCCAAAGGAACATTATTAGGATCAACATGAGCTCTATCATTAGCAAGCATAGCCATAATAGTATCAATCTTATCACTCAAGGAAGAGGTTTCCTCAACAGAATTTACCTTCTTACCTTGTGGAGTTCTCTCGGTGTGCCACTCAGAAAAATTTACCATCATATTATCAAGAAGCTTTGTTGCAACGCCCAAGGTGATGGACATAAAAGTGCCTCCAGCAGCTGAATCCAAAAGATTTCTTGAAGAAAAATTTAGTCCTGCATAAAAGATTTGGATAATCATCCAAGTAGTCAGTCCATGAGTAGGACAATTCTTTATCATATATTTCATTCTTTCCCAAGCTTGAGCAACATGTTCATTATCAAACTGTCTAAACTTCATAATATCACTTTGCAAAGCTATAATCTTAGCAGGAGGATAGTATTTTCCAATAAAAGCATCCTTACACTTATCCCAAGAATCAATACTATTTCTAGGCAAAGATAGCAACCAATCCTTAGGTCTTCCTCTTAAAGAGAAAGGAAACAACTTAAGCTTAATAATATCACCATCTACATCCTTATACTTTTGCATTTCACATAGCTCAACAAAATTGTTGAGATGGGCTGCAGCATCATCAGTACTGGCACCAAAAAATTGCTCTTTCATAACAAGATTCAACAAAGCAGGTTTGATCTCATAAAAATTTGCCTCAGGAGCAGGTGGCGCAATAGGAGTGCAGATAAAATCATTGTTTTTGGTGCTAGTAAAATCACACAACTTGGTGTTCTTAGGAGTACCCATTCTAGCAAAACTAAAAGCAGGCAAGTAAAAATAACAACTAAAAAGGAACTATTTTTTGTATTTTTGATAAAAAGATGCAAGCAAAAATAAAGAAAAGCAAAACAATAACAAAGTAAAAGATTGGAAGCGAGAGACTCCCCTTGCAGAAATCTTCTTTCTCCCCGGCAACGGCGCCAGAAAACTTGTTGGTGGTGCGGTGTTGATGTAGGAAAATTGTATATAACCGCCCAGTTGGAAAACCCCAAGAGAAGGTTATGATGATCACATCAGTAAGTCTTCCCTCAGTTGTGAAACCAAGGTTTATCGAACCAGTAGGAGAAAGAACCAAACTTTAGAAGGTCGATGCCCGCTAGCTTTGCAACACTCCGGACAATGGCACCAGGAAACTTGTCCAAGGTGTAGCTTTACACCAGCAGCAACGTGGAACCTGCACACAACACAACCAAGCACTTTGTCCCAACTCACAGTGAGGTTGTCAATCTCACTGGTTTGTTGTAAACAAAAGATTAAGCATATCGAGTGGTAAAAGATAGTAGTTTGCAAGAATGTAAATAAAGCAAGTAAAAGGTAAATGGTAATAGCAATGTAAAAGAATGGACCGAGGTCCACAGTTCACTAGTGGTGTCTCTCCATAAGATAAATAACAACATGCTGGGTAAATAAATTACAGTTGGGCAATTGATAGAATAAAGATAGCATACAAATGTCATGAGGATCACTATGAGATTAACTTGGGCATTACAACATAATACATAGACCGTAATCCAACTGCATCTATGACTAATAATCCACCCTCCGGATGTCATCCGAGAACCAATTGGGTATTAAGTTGCAAGCAACAGATTATCGCCTTAAGCAAAGTGTGTAATGTAAACAATACGAAAGTCCTTGGACACAAGATTGTTGTTTTCTCCCTAGTAGCAACAGCACATCTACAACCTTAGAGGTTTCTGTCACTCCCCCAGATTACTAGAGGCATGAACCCACTATCGAGCATAAATACCCCCTCTTGGAGTCACTAGCATCTACTCGGCCAAGATATCTACTAGCAACAGAGAGCATGCAAGATCATAAACAACATAGAGATAACATAAAGATCATAAATCAACAATTCAACTTGACATAGTACAAATATTCATCGGATCCCAACAAACACAACATGTAGAATTACACAACCATGATCTTGATCATGATAGGCAGCTCACAAGATCTAAACATGAAGCACAAGGTGGATATGACAACCATCTAGCTACTGCTATGGACACGTAGTCCAAGGTAGACTACTCACACATCTCTCTGGAAGCGACCATGGTGATGAAGAAGGCCTCCGGCGGTGATTCCCCTCTCTGGCAGGGTGCCGGGAAGAGCTTCTGGACCCTCCTAATCTCGCGTCGATGACGGCGGCTTGCAGTAGATTTCGTGGAAAATTGATCGGTCCCTTTAGGTTTTCCTATTGAGGGGATTATATAGGCGGAAGGGCGGCGTCAGGAGGTGGGCCAGGGGCCCACACCTGGTCATGGCACAGCCAGGGGGTGGCCCGCGCCATGCCATGGTGCGGCCGCCCTCTGGTGCCCCTCCGTCTCATCTTTGGACTTTGTCTCATGTCGGGAATAATAGGAATTCTGGCTTTTGTTTCGTCCAATTCCGAGAATATTTCCCGTGTAGCTTTTATGAAACACAAATATAGCAAAAATAGGGAACTGGCACTGTGGCATCTCGTTAATAGGTTAGTTCTATAAAATGCATAAAAACGCCACAAAGTGTAACAAAACACAAAGCAAATGGTGTATAAACAAGCATGGAGCATCAAAAATTATAGATACATTTGAGACATATTAGTTTACTAGTGACTTGGGACAAATTTTAGAATGCAAGTACTTGTTGTGAAGGATTTGTTGCCACACACCATTTTCATTGATCAGTTTGAATAGCCATTTGCTTAACAAGCATTTTTTTTTTAACTTGAGCACCTCTATCCCCAAGCCCCCTTGATCTTTCGGTCCACAAATTAGATTCCACTTTGTGAGGTGGTATTTCTTTTTATGACTGTCTCTTTGCCCAAAGAAACGAGATCGAAAGAAGTCTAGACTTTTCCTTACCCTCTTTGGGATCTCAAAAAAGGATAACATAAACATGGGTAGACTCGTAAGAATAGAGTTCATAAGAATAAGTCTATCGCCATAGGAAAGCAGTTTTCCCAACCAACTACTAAGTTTTTTCTCAAAACAATCTTCAATCAATTTCCATTCCCTGTTCTTAAGCCTTCTAAAATGGATTGGAATATCCATCGAAAAGGAAGTGAGCCTATCTCACACCCAAATAACACCCTATATTCATCTTGTGTTTCTTTTTGCATTACCAAAACAGAAAAGTTCACTTTTATGAAAATTAATTTTCAATCCGGACAATTGCTCAAATATGCATAGGATTAACTTCATATTTTAGCGCGTTCTGAAGATCATGTTCCATAAAAATGATGGTATCATCAGCGTATTGCAAGATAGAAATGCCCCCATCCACAAGGTGTGGAATAAGACCATTAACTCAACCATCCTCCTTGGCTTGCTCAATAAGAATAGCAAGCATGTCCGCAATGATATTAAAAAGAATAGGAGATAAAGGATCCCCCTATCTAAGGCCCTTTCGCATTTGAAAATAATGACATATGTCATTGTTCACCTGAGTACTGACACTCCCTTTTCCTACAATTTTTTTAATCCATTCAAACCATTTAGGGTCGCAACCTTTTATATGCAAAGTTTGTTGTAAAAAAGACCATTTCACCTTATCATAAGCCTTTTCAAAATCAGGCTTTAATAAAACTCCGTCCATTTTTTGCACTATATACAGCCGTGGATCAAAGAATCCTAGGCTTAATTTTCAAAATTGGTTTTGTTAGAAAAGGTAAGTACCATGTGCTATCGCCTCCGCCTCGTCAAAGGGAACGACTTCCGTGAAGGCAACAGACAGAAAAAATATTCAATGCATCTGCCATTCATTCACAAACAGAGAAGAAGAGATCTGGAGAAGAAGAACTCATCCTTTGATCTTTGCCACGATTCCCCTTCTCAAGATTCATCACTCCACCATCATCACCTTTGCACACACAGAGAGAGAGAGATTCATTTTATAAAGATTAGGGTTGTAAACTCCTTTCACATCGAGACTTAAGATTGAGTATGGTTTGATTCTTCTATTGATTTTGGCTTGCTACAGTAATATTGAGAAATCCGTTCTTATAATCAATATGTCTTTGTGATATTCTCCTCTCTTGTGCGAATAAACTCCCATAGGCATGGGAGATGTAGGGGATTAGGGAGATGTGATGTGCGTATTATCGCTTATCGTTTGTCATGATCGCGTCATGAGCTACCAGTTGTGAGTTGCATTGCAGCAGCTGGTCAACCACTGTCGTAGCCCCTTACCTCTATAAAAGGAGGTCCATGGCTAGTGAGGAGACAATAGATCAAAACAATCCAGAGTCCAGTTCCAACCGTAGAGCTGAGAGTTAAGAGTTAGCTTTCTTCTTGCCTAGGCACCCCGACAAGAAGAGTTCGTCCAGTTCATCCTTGTAAACATTTGTGATTCCACCATCGATCAGCACAATCTAGTAGGACATAGTTCTTTCAACTTCCGAGCGGCATGAACCTGGGTAAAATATCTGTGCGTTTGACGTGAGAATTGGATCATACTTGCCGCCCCATCACCGAACCTAAAATGGGGTGTCCATATCCCGATGTTCGCGAACGTAGATGCAACAAACCCATCATTGAGCATCCAAATAATTGGCAAGTACCAAAAAAAATGGATTTTTGAAAAACTTGCAACTAGCATAGTCGGAATCAAATAATCAACAAGATCCAATAAAAATCTTTTAGATATCAAAGGTTGAAGTTGGGAGTGAAAACTGACAATCGAGTAGGGAGCCCGGCCCCTACCACTGCGTACAATGGAAGCCTTAAAAACTTGCTCAGTCAAAATAAGCTTTCCATGCACTGGTCGTCTAGGACAAAAAAAAATTGCTTTCGTCCTCTGCGACAATTATGAGTTTATGACCACTGAGACGCATACATACCTACAAATCTGAATCCCAACAAGACGTATAAATCAATGTTTCATTTCACCGACGAAAAAGTAGTCCGGCTTGATAGATTCGATCGAATTCAACATCAAGATCACGCTTACTGATCGTCTACTACCAAACTTCACATTTGCTTGCTAACTACCAACAAGAGACAGCACCACATATATGCTTTATTTTTTTCTGTTGACAGCAACATCAAGAAATGCATGCATGCATGTGTACATGTGTATAGCATACATCTGCATGCATGCACGCGTGCTTCATATATACTAGTGTAAATACTACTTCTTGACGAATCTTTATATATACAGTTAGCATGATCATGCATGTAAATTTATGAATCTAGTTAGTTATGGTGCTATCATGCTGATGCATACATATGTATGTACTGTGCTAGTATATATGCATACACCCCTCAAGATCATTGTCATGCAGTGTATATCGAGCTATTATACAATAGTGATTGGAATGCACCATTAATTAATTCTCTAGCTAGGTTCGATGCCCTGTCGCTATAGTGTTAGATAGAAAAGCACCAACAAAAGGGTAGGGTCCTCCCAAGAGAGGAAAAAATTGCACATGAAGTGTCATGGTGATGCCTCCTGTATCGCATATATTTCATGCCTAATTAGGAGGACTGATCCTTCAGGAAGCAAACGAGAAGAGACTGACAAAGATATTAATAAGTTAATGATAATTAATTAATTAACAGAAAAGTGAAGGGGGCAGAAGCTAGAGCTAGAAGAAAGGAAGGGGCCAAGGCAAAGAGCTCATATTAAAAGGGGGGGCTAAACACCAACCAACCCATTTGCATGCTTCATTGATCCTTCCTTTCCTTCCATGCAACATTAAGCTAGCTAGTAGTTCATATAACAGAAAGCATGCATGCTATGCGCATCTATATTCTTCCAGTTTAACTACAATATAGCTTCCCTAGGTATAAGCTAGTCAAATTGGTTGAGAGGGAGTGTGCATTGCAGTGGTGATCATCACTTGATTAGTTGCATGCATGGGGCACCATTCCTGCTGCAACCAGCAGAAGGTGAAGAGGGGCCTCTGGTCTCCTGAGGAGGATGAGAAGCTCGTCAGGTACATCACCACCCATGGCTATGGATGCTGGAGCGAGGTCCCCGAGAAAGCCGGTACGTATGCATCGATTTCTCTCGTTCCATCTTGCTTGCTCTTGGATCAACAATGGAAAATGAGCCCTCCTGAAAGTTGCTTTCCTTAATTCTGGTGCAATGTGATTTGTTTTCTATGTAGGATTGCAGCGGTGTGGGAAGAGCTGCCGGCTGCGGTGGATCAACTACCTGAGGCCAGACATCCGTCGAGGGCGGTTCACGCCGGAGGAGGAGAAACTCATCATCAGCCTCCACGCCATTGTTGGCAACAGGTAGCTAGGACACATTGGCATAATTCTTCCTAATTTGAGGGCATTCTCAATTCTCATTCTCAATTATCATGTTATGTATATCTCAACTTGACAATGCCACGCGCGGCAGGGCTGCTTCTTAAGTACTCATATGATCATCTTATCCATGTTGCTTCATTCTCATCTTTCATGGCGACATACAACATTGACTTGATTACAAGCAAAATTAAGTGATTTGAAATCTCTTAATAAGAAAAGGTGATTTGAAGTGTCTTAAGCTGGATTGTACTCGATCATCCATGGCCACAAGCTTCTTTTCCAACTTAATTAAGAGGTCTACATATATGCATACATCATCGTGACGTCAAATATACGTGACAAATGGTGCCATACTAGCCGTCATTTTCTACTAGTTAAACTTGAACACGACTACTAAAACAACAAATCCATGAATGAAGGTACTTGCAAAAAGAAGCTAAAGTTGCTAGCTACGGTTTCTTCCGACCTAAGGCTTCCAAAATTAACTTGACGGTGAAAAAAGAAAATTCACATAGTATATATACTAACTTAGTGATGTAAACATGATCGTATTACAGGTGGGCCCACATTGCCAGCCACTTGCCTGGCCGGACAGACAACGAGATCAAGAACTACTGGAACTCATGGATCAAGAAGAAGATACGCAAGGCTCCGGCGCCGGTGGCGAACGTGACCACCACCTCGTCCATCACGAAGGCGACGTCGACGAGCCCCACTAACAACGGCCTAGCTCCCTGCAGTGGCAGCACGGCGACGTCAGACGTCCACCGCCGCCGCATGCAGCATCCGACGTTCAGCTGTAACGTGGCGGCGGACCACCTGCAGCTCGACGCTATCATCGGCGTCCACCAGCAGAATAGCCTAACTCTGCCGGTCCCCGCGGGAGGCGATCAGGACTCGCCGCCGGGGATGTCGCATCACTGTCCACTCTTCATGTTCGACACGGGCATCAGCCCGCCGTTCGCGTCCCCGGCGGCGCAGCAGCACCCCTTCATCGCCAGCTTCACGGCGGCGATGGAGGAAGCGGACGCGCCGGGCTGCTACCACCTGCCTCCCCTTGTGGACGGCATGGGCGCCATGGCCATGGACATGGGAATGGATGCCATAGAGGATCACTGCGGCGGCGGCGTCATGGGCAATGGGTGCTACGGCGATGAGCAGAAGCAACAGCGACGGCGGCCGGAGTTGGAGGAGGATGAGCGGGAGCAGCTAGGGCAGCATGATCAGTGGGACGAGGAGCAGCTGCTGATGTGGGGTGATCAAGAAGTACTAACACCATCCAACATGGAGGCCATCCAAAGTGGTGCACATCACTCCCTCCTTTTTATGGGACCAAATGCATGATTAAAGTTGGTCAATCCATGTGCACATATATATGCTTTGCTTGCTCCATGCATGCATGCATGATCAACAAGTACCTCTCTCCCTTTCTCACATCTGATCTTTCTCTCTCTAGCTCACTCTGATCTGATATGTGCATACATGAAATAATGAGGTTTTCCAAAGGTGCACGTAATTTATTGTGTTTGATTTTTATTCCTTCATTTTTCTCACATTTTTGGTTTGGACTTTGAAGTGAAGAATGTGTGCTAATTGGGTTTTTGTAAGGAGATAACTTGCATGCATGCTTGCATGGCAACTGGTGTGTAATTCGATTGATGTATGCTAAGTGAATTTATAATAAACCGGAAGGAAAGATAGGGAACCTGCCGGCCCTGTTTTTGATCTTTTGGATTCTTGTGTTCCTTTGTTTCTCCATATTGTGCGTGCATGGCTATGTAGTACCTTTCTAGTGATCAAACTATTTCTTGTTTTTATTACTATGTTGTTTTGTTCTCAGAGGACAAGGAAGAGATAAAACAATCTACACTGTTGCAGAAAAGTCTATCGCAGGCGGTTCTATTCTATCACCACCTTTAGTCATTCTCTCAAACCATATATTTTAAACCATTTTTGAAAATCAATGTACAAGAGATGGTTCATGGGTATAAATGATTTATGAAAAACAAGCAAAAGAATCATATTTAAGTTGTCAATAATGGACAGTGAACTATTTTTCGGAGAGAGCTAGTATTAGCTTATCGTGTTAGTGTCAAAGATCATGCATGTGCACGTTATTGGCTACGCCGGCCGATATATATGTATGTGTTCGTTTGTCAATAATGCCCTTTATTGGTGTATACTTTCACTGCCTCATAATATAAGATGCTATTACAATCAATATATTCCTAATTAATCATAATAACATCTTATATCAAGGGACGAAGGGAGTATGTTTTGTAGGAATAAAACTCAAAAATATATATTCCTGCATCCATGAAAGAATGTATAATTCTCCACATATATAGAGTCTTTACCGTCATAATACTTTGAGTACTTCAGCGTCTGTAGCTACTACTTTCATATGTGTGCGTGCCGGCATTGAGTGATCGATGCCATGCATCCATGAAAATATATAGTTATTTAATTTTCTATCTCAATAATATTATAGGCTATGTGCATCATTTTGATGCAGAGGCTGGAGCATTTTGCTCCCATTTCAAAAAAAAATCTCAATAATATTATGTCAATTACAAGTTACAACATGTTCATGCACGAGCTAGCTAGCTAGGTCCACGTAAGAAAATGGTTGTCTGGGAGATGTCGGCACCAACCAAAAGCTAGAGTAACTAATTACCGCAAAGACTTTGTTTTTTCTTTTGTTTGATAGAATCTGAAGTCACCGATGAGTCTGCTAATCTAAGTCGGCTCCCTAGTCATTTCCTGCAATGGTAGTTTTCTAGTTTTTTTATTGAAGGCATTATCTCGAGATTGGACCTTCTCGTAAAAAAACCACCATACTGGTTAGACCGAATGATGATCCCTATCAAGCTATATTATGACTGTAAATGTTGACCAATGGCATTACTACCGGTCGTTGCTATACGTCCACGGTTTTCCATCTGATACTTGTCAAGTTGAGATCAAGTTGTGTGTATTTTGATTGTTTGACCATCTCAGGGTGCAGAGGAAGGGTTGGATGCACATCAGATAGGACCATACTCACAACAATTCCGTTATGAACCAAATAGTTGTAGAATACACATAGTAGTTACATGCACACAAAACATAAATGTGCAAGTTGGTTCTTTGAAACACAAGCATGCATTAATCAGTCATTTTTTTAGAACTAGAGGGCCTCGCCCCGGTTCCATTACTGAAACCACACACGAGTCTTACAGCATTTTACAGCATACGAGGTGCAGCAGAAAGTTCAGCACCTAGTTAACCTAGGGTGTGTTCGGTTCTGGAATTTGGAGGAATGGAACGGGTCGGTTCCGTCCCTAGGACCAATTCCTGTGTTCGGTTGGAGAGAAGGAACGGAACCAACTAGTCCCCCGAAATGGAATATTCCTCCCAGATGCGGAACGGACCGATCCGGCCAAATCGGCCGGACGAGGTGGAATGGCACAGTGCCTTCCTCTAATTAATCAAGTTTAGCAATAATTAATCAAGATTAGGCTATAATTAATCGTGTTTAGCAATAATTAATTAAGATTAGAAATAATTAATCAAAGATTGCCGCCAAGTGGCAAGGCCTGCCGCCGTTGGCGGTGGCGGCATGCCTGCGTGGCAAGGCCTGCCGCCGTTGGCGGTGGCGGCATGCATGCGTGGCACGGGTGCCGGCGTTGGCGGTGGCGGCATGCCACGTCACCACCTCATTCTCCCCCATTCCATTCTCCAAAACCGAACACAAGGATGGAACCACCCCATTCCATTCCGTTCCTCAAATTTTTTCGAACCGAACACAGGGACGGAACCATTCCATGCCCTAGGAACGGAACCATTCCATTCCGTCCTCCCCGGTTCCAGAACCGAACACACCCCTACTCATATTACAAACCAGCAAACATAGCAGAGCGAAGTTTTGCAAACATAAGACTAACTACCCTCACAGGGGAAAGACAACCAAACCGCGAAATCAGGTCCTCTGCACCACCCTGAAGCATTCCCCATCTCCAACCAGCTCCAGATCGTTTGCCTTCAGAGTCCTCGCCAGGTCAGGAGCTAAGATCTTCAGGTGCCCTGATCCCGCTGATCCCAGGTTCAGCGCCAACAGCTCGTGATGGGTCTTCATAAACTTCTCCGGCTTCACCCAGGCTCCGGCCACATATTAATCAGTCATGTCAATCTTTGAGAATTAATTGGTGACTTGTTGCATATCATCATCTCCATCCAAGAATGTTTCCTCCATATCACATCACACATAGTGCGCGCATATTACGTGCTACGTTAAGCCAGCAGGGTGCATGTGTTCCCTTGGTCTTTGCAATAGTTTGATCATCAAATTGAATGCCATGCAGAGAACCAAGTATTACGTACTGAGATGGTTAGTGACTTAGTTGAGTCAGAGTTGTACCCCAGACCACCAACTACTGCCATAAATTTGATTAACAAAACGTGGGATATATACCTGCCTCAAAAAAGATATAATTGATTCTGTAGTTAAAAACTTTCCGCCGGTATAGTTGGTATATGACACTTAGATCATATATTGTCAGTCAAACTGATCAAAGTTTAAGCACAGGTTGATGTACAAGTAACTTTGGCATGCAGTATGTGGGTGTATGCATGGATCGGATTAGGTAGAGTTGGACTTTAACCAAAGGATTAGTTCGTGGGTCGCATGCAGAAGATCAATCGGACAGGTCGCTATGGAACACCGACGAATTAAAGCACGCTGCTAGCTGAGCTCTTTACTTGCTTCCGTGTGGTAAGTGTCTATTTTATAATTCATCTTAAAATATATAATTTTCCATTTCGATATTTCAATAGTAAAGTGTGCCGGTGGACCTCTAAATTTGGACCGTCGTGTCACTTGGGTACATGCTGAAACTCAGGAATTGCATACTACTACTTTCTTTAGACCGACAACCGACACTACTGAAAATTGTCAACACTACAATCTTTAATTCTTCCGTACCTCTAGTCTAGAGAAAAGAAACTGCATGAACCACCCAACCAGAGGTAATAACGTGAGAGGCTGAGTCGCCAGTGAAGAAGACTAGGAGTACGTTTCATCAAAAAACAAATCTAGGAGTACCACCCTCAAAAGACAATCCATAAAGAGTTGGCTATGAATCGAAAGCTTGAGCGACAATGTTTTTTTTTTTCGAGAATACACCCAAGCGGGTGCGTTAATCACATAGAAGAGACAACGCCGAAGAACGGCAAGATGCTGCCAACAAGATGTGGCAGCTCCTCAAGAACTAGAAACGGACTACTCTCCACCTATCCACGGCAACGGCTCCGGAAAGCCAAAGGAATCACTACGGAACAGCCTAGCTAGACGCCACCTACCGTACTCCTCTCTAATCTTCGCTAGGATGACCCCAAGCTCAGGCCGAGCCCCGTTGAAGACCACATCATTGCGGTGCCGCCAAATGCACCAGAAGACCAGGGTAATAGCCGTCCACAGGTCCCGCTGACTGGCCTTGGGGCAGGGCCTTGAAGTCCACCACTGAAGGAGATCCGAATCAGCCTCCGAAAGCCACTGTAATCTATCCCAGTGGTTTAGGGCCGACGCCCACACCTCCCGGGCCACCACACAACCCAGCAACAAGTGTTGCAACGTCTCCGGCTCCTGGTCACAAAGCGGGCAAGCCGCGGGGTGCGGAAGTCCACGACGCTCTAGCCGGTCTGCCGTCCAACATCTGTCCTTGGAGACGAGCCAAGCGAAAAACCTACACCCATAAGGGGCCCTCGAGCGCCACACCTGAGCCGCCGCTGCAGCTTGGCAACGACCCACAAAGAAAGCCTTGTAAGCTGACTTGGAGGAGTACGTCCCATCTGGCGACCAGGCCCAAATCAGCTCGTCCCCATGCTCTGGAAAGAGCTGAACCTCAGCGAGGATCTGCCAGAGAACAAAGAACTCCGCGAGCGCCTCGGCCGAGAGGTTGGGCCCGCAGTCCTGAAGCCAAAGGCCAGAAAGCCCCTCCTTAACCGAGCGGGCTTTGGCAATGCGAGGAGGGATCATCGCCGCTAGGTTGGGAGCCACGTCCTCCACACGAGCGCCATCCAACCAACGATCCAACCAGAACCGAGCACGTTCACCATTACCAAGACGAACTGTCGTGGCCGCCTCAAACAGGGCCAACGAAGCCCGGGGGAGTCGAAGATCAAACTCCGCCCAGGTCCTAGCAGGGTCAGTCCACTGCAGCCACGCCCACCGACAACGAAGCGCCAGGTTGAGAAGGCGCAAGTTCGGCAAGCCCAGCCCGCCCACAGACTTGGGCGAGGTCACCTTGTCCCACACCACCAGGCAATGGCCACCATTCACCTGTTGCCTGCCTTTCCACAGGAAGGCCCTACAAATCTTGGCGAAGGCCTCCAGGGTCTTCGGTGGGATATCCAGGGACATCAAGGCATGAACCAACATCGACGAGAGCGTGGTCTGGACGAGGATTGCCCGGCCGCCACGGTTCATGAGCTTGGCACACCACGGTTGCACCCTCCTCATCGCGTTGTCAACCACAGGCTGTAGCTGCGCCGCGGAGACCTTGCGGATACCCAATGGCAGTCCAAGGTATCGAAACGGAAGGGAGCCCACCTCGCAACCGAGAATGTCACGCGCAAGCGTAACCTGCTCCGACGAACACCGAATAGGGTGAATGGAGCACTTAGCAAGGTTGGTGCACAATCCGGATGCCACGCCAAAGTCCTCAACAATGGCCGAACAGGTGAGGAGGTCCAACCGAGTAGGCCTCATGAAGGTAACCACATCATCGGCATACATCGAGGTGCGATGCCGCAACCCACGCTCGGCAAGAGCCGAGAGCAAGCCATCGCTAGCCGCCCTCTCGATCATCAGGTGTAGCACGTCCATCACCGAGTCGAACAGGAGGGGGGAAAGGGGGTCCCCTTGCCGCAAGCCACGCCTGTTGAAGATGAGATTACCCGCCACGCCATTAACCACCACGCGGGTGGAGGCCGACCCCAACAAGCCACAAATCATCGAGATCCAACGCCGGCCGAACCCCAGCTTAGCCAAGACATCAAGTAGAAAAGCCCAATCCACCGTGTCGAAGGCCTTAGTGATGTCGAGCTTAAGCAGAATGACCTCCTTTTTGAGGCGGTGCAGCTTTCTGGCGGTAGCCTGCACAAGCTGGAAGTTGTCGTGAAGACAACGTCCACGGATGAAAGCACTCTGCTGGGGACCCACCAGGAGAGGCATGCTCGGCGCGAGGCGGACGGAGAGGACCTTGGCGATCAACTTAGCCACACTGTGAATGAGGCTGATCGGCCTGAAGTCCTTAACCTCGACGGCGTCCGCTTTTTTGGGCAAAAGCGAGATCAACGCCTGGTTGGCCACGTGAAGCCCCCTGCAGTCACCACTCCACAAGGCCTGAAAAGCCTCCATCATATCCTCCTTAATGATCGGCCAGCAAGACGCATAAAAGCGGCCCGTAAAACCATCTGGGCCGGGTGCTTTGTCCAACTCCTGCGATCGGATCACCCCCCACACCTCCTCCTCCGAGAAAGGCACCTCCAGGCCAGAGAGGTCATGAGTCTGCATGCCTAGAAAATCAAGGTCCAGGCCAAACCCACGCTCTGGGCACGATCCCAAGAGCCGCTCGTAGAAGGCGTCCACCGCCTTGGCCTTATCGTCTTGGTCCGAAATGAGGACCCCATCCACCTTGAGGTGAGCAATGAAGTTCTTCCGCCTATGATGGTTGGCATGCAGGTGGAAGAATCTCGTGCAAGCATCACCTTCGCTCAACCAGTGGATCCGAGAGCGGTGACGGGCAATAGTGCGCTCCAACGAGGCTAGCCCCAACAGCTTGCGCTTAAGGAGCCGCCGCAAATCCCGCTCATCCGCGGAAAGCGGACGAGAGTCCATCGCCACATCGAGCCTAAGGATCAGCTCATTCGCCACTAAGATCTGCAGCTTGTTATTGCCGATGAACTTGTCACTCCAACTAGAAAGCGCCTTGGCAGTAGCCGCGAGCTTGGCCGCGAGGCGCTTGAACGGGTTGGCAATCTGCGGGGGCGAGGCCCAAGCCCCCTCCACAGTCTCCTGAAAGCCCACGGCCTTTGGCCAGAAAGACTCAAAGCGAAATCTCTTCCCTGAGCTGAACTGCAGGGCAAGGTTGAGTAACAAAGGGCAATGATCGGAAGTCGAGGAGCTCATGGCAGAGAGGAAGGACGAGGGGAAGGCCACCTCCCAGTCCACGGTAGAGAACACCCTGTCCAATCGCTCAAGCGTGGCGCTCTCTCGCTCATTGGACCATGTGTACCGCCTCCCATTGAGGTAGAGCTCCTTCAACTCCAACTCCGCCAACAACTTCCGGAACTTGCCCATCATGCGCCAGTTGAGATTGGCGTTGTTCTTATCCACAGCATCCACGATGAGGTTGAAATCCCCCGCCACCGCCCACGGACCAGGGTGAAGGTCCCTAACATCTTTTAACTCTTGCCGGAAAAGGCACTTGTCCACATCAGTATGGGGGCCGTAGACCCCAGTGAACCACCAGCCGGCGGCGCCAGCGTCGCCAACTCTCACAGTGATTGCGTTGTTTGAGAGATGGGGGTTCGAGATCGTCACCACCTCAGATTTCCACGCAATAAGAATGCCACCCCGCGTACCCACGGCCGGGAGGTAGAAGAAGTTATCGAACTCTCTACCCAAGCATCGATCCACGATTGCTCGAGTAACCACCTCAAGTTTAGTTTCTTGAAAGCACACCACGCTCGCGCCCGAGAGCAAGACCAACTGAAAAATAGCATCACAACGAGTCGGAGAGTTCAACCCACGTACATTCCAAATGAGCCAAGAAAAGTTAGAGTCTGACATGGCGAAAAGACAGAGAACCACACAAACTGATCTCAACTCAAACTACAACATCCGCATCCACCTCCTCCACCACAGGGTCAACCTCCGGGAGCCAACCAAAGAGGGCCAAACAAGCAGAGATGTGCTGCTGCGTCAAGGGCTTGGAGAAGAGCTCGATGTAGGCTTGAAGAGCCGCGTCGTCAATGACCTCCCCTTCCCGGGCCAAGCCAAGCTGCAGCATGAGGGCCCTCTGCTGACGGCTGACCGGGGTCCCAGGAGCAAACCTCCCTGCCACACGACGGCTACGGCGCACCGTCGACGGAGGCACCCGCTTCTGGCGAGGGCGCTTGGGCAGCGGACGAGGGAGGAGAGCTGCCTTGCGCAGCCGACAGCGCTCTCTGAAAGTGGCCAGAGGCAGGGCAAGGTCCGACGAGGGCGGGGTCTCGCCAGACTTAGCGAGAGGCGCCTGAGGAGGAGACGGCCGCGGCACCGACGCAGCTTCGTCCGGCGAGGGGCCCTCGCTGGAGAGCACCACCGTGAACATGGACTGCTCTCCCACCTGCAAACCACCTTTAGGACCACCCACGAGTCCACCAGGAGTTGCCCAAGAATCGGTCGACGAAGCGGGGGAGGTTGGCGGCGTGGAGGACCCGAGCTCGGGCTCGGACCAAGAGCAGCGTCCCACGCTGAGATCCAGCAGCCGCTTCACCGGGGCAGGCAGGAGACTGCGAGAACGCTGTAGCGATAGCCCCCCACCTCCAGCCGAACCACCATCACGCGGCGGCAGCCGCACCTCAAGACCCGCCGCGGCTGCCTCGACACCCCGGCCAACAGCCGAAAGCGGGGACGGCACAGGCACCTTGGTCGCGGCCACTGCACCCCCGCGCTCCACGGAGAGGCTGTCGGCGAAGACGTTGGCGACGTTGGCGACGATGGCGACGGAGTCGGGGGACCTCGGCCACGGGAGCACAGAGGAAGTGTGGCCCAGCGCCACCCTTCGTTCCCTTCCACCGCCCCAACGGCGACGAGAGCCAACCGGGTCGGGCGGCCCCGGAAGACCACCCACATCTCCACGGCCACCTGGCCCAAGACCACCACCACCACCACCAGAGCCACTGCCCCTTGCGCCATGCCCATGGCCATCGTCGCCGTCATCACGGTCATCCGGACCAGCACCCGGCGCTGGCCAGTCCAGCGAGGGGTTAGTGTCCTCTAGCCGCACAAGGTGGACAGTGGCGGTGAACTCCAGAAAGGCCACTTCTTCAGGGATGATAGCATCTGGCAGCGCGAGCAGATCGTCATCCTCATCCCCATACAAAGGGGGCTCCTCCACCCACATGAGCTTGGACCTTGGCAGCGAGGCTGGGTTGTCCGTCCAAGCCGTGACTCTGAAACGCCCCAAATCAGAGCGCGTCGCAGTCTCCACACCGAGCCGCTCCACCCACGAGGACGGCCCCAACAAGGAGCGCACCGTGTCCAGGTTCCAGGCGATCGGAGGGATCCCAACGATCTCCATGTGCACCCGGTATCGGAATGTCCTCCGAGTCGCCTGAGAGAGCCTGTTCCAAGGGCTGAAACGCAGCGCAAAGCTGCGCCCGTCCACTGGGCTCGCGCCCGCCACCACGTCCTTGCGAGCCCTCGAATCAAAGACGAAGAGGAACTCCACCGGCCAGAACCGGTGGACGGTGAAGTGCCCCTCCAGCTCCGGGAAGCGAGCCAAAATCGCCGCCGAGGCCGACTCCGTGCTGACCACCCGCCGCGTCCCGGAGACGTAAGCCACCAAGCTCCACCTGAGCGCGCGCTCAGCGTCCTCCACCTCCTGCGTGCGGTAGACCACACACCGCTCCACCACAGGCCAGCCATCCTGAGAGCGACCAGCCGAGGAAGCCCTAGGAGCAGGCAACGCGCGCGCGCGCTCCGCCGCCCGCCGAGCCTCACGATCACGTTCGGCGCGCTCCCGAGCTAGGCGCTCAGCACGCTCGCCATCCGCGCGCTCGCGCTCCCGGCGCTCGCTGTCCCTGCGCTCCCGCTCCGCGCGCTCCGCACGCTCCTGCGCGGCGCGCTCGCTGTCCCTGCGCTCCCGCTCCACGCGCTCCGCACGCTCCTGCGCGGCGCGCTCGCTGTCCCTGCGCTCCCGTTCCACGCGCTCGGCGCGCTCCTGCGACGCCCGCGCCAGCTCGACGTCCACAGCCCGCGAACGGCTGCCACCTTCCAGGCCGCCCACGCCCGCCACACGGCCACCCAGGCGATCATGCACCGGCGTGGCGCGCTGCAACGGCGGCCCAGGAGGCACGCGCGCGCCGATGCGCTCATGGACCGGCGTAGACCGCTGCATCGGCGCTCCACGCGAGCCAGCCACGGGGGGCTCCACAGGCGACCTCGCCCTCGGCGGCGGCGGGTGCCCAGACCGGCCGACCGCGGCAGTACACTCCCTGGCGACGTGCTCCTCACCACCACAAGCCAGGCACTTGGTCTTGTTCGTGCACATGCCCGCCACATGCCCCGGCTCCGCGCAGTTGAAGCAGAGCCCGGCGAGGTCCTGGGGAACCCCGGCCGGCACCGAGAACGACGGCAGAGGTCCACCACCACGCCGCTGCCGCTTCTGGTTGCGGCCAGACAGCTGCCCCGCGCCCACCGAGGGGCGCCTTGCCGGCTCCTGACGGAAGACCAGGGAGGCCATCCGTCGAGCACCTTGCGGGCGCGTAGAAGACGCTGCCACCTGATCCACCACGAGCTGCGCCACCAGCGCCGTCTCCACCGGCGGAGGGGAGGGAGACCCGTCCCTGACCACGTCCGAGTAGGACCGCGCCGACGACGACGCCGCCTCGGACGCCTCCTCCTCGTCGGCGATGTCCGACCACCTCTTCGACTTGGAGCCGGAGTCCATGGGGGCGAGGGGGAGGGGGGCGGGGGAAAGGAGGGTGGCCGCCGGGACCGGAGCGGAGCCCGCGCGAGGGGGCGGAAGGGCGGCGGTCGCCGTGGCCGAGGTGGCCAACGGCGGCGGCGGCGGCGCGCGGAACCCTAACTACCTATCGCGAGAGCCCCCCGTCCTGAAGGTTAATTATGATCCCCCGAGCGACAATGTTACTTAAGGTCATAAAACTCTTGAATAGCTAATTAAAACCTGAAAGTTACATGGTTAAATTGCAATGAGCTAATTAACTCGCGGATGCGCAGTTCTTCCAATTTTTGCTTCTATGGAATGAAATGTGCATACTTTGGTATTTCTTTCTCTGTTCCAGCATAATATGATGTCATGATTCTCTGGCGGCTTTCGTAAGAATGCAGGCACGAATTGGATGAGGCATCCCAGCAAGTTGATACATCACGTGACACGCATGAACGAGTGATCCTTCCTTTCTTCCTTCCAACATCAGAGTTTGTTAGGCTTTGACGAAAATGTAGTGGTGTGGTGGCATGCATGCCCATGGCAAAGCAAGCGGACAACTCGATGTTCATCTCACCATAAAAATATTGTCTCAAGTCTCAGAACCGACAGTTTGATGCTCAGCTGATAAGTCTCCGGGGGAGTGGTGTCAATGGCACTCTTCCATGATTTTTTTCTACTGTGTTTTCTTATGATCAGCGATAATGATAGAACAAATAGGCTTTGTTTTCTAGTAGTGACAATGACAGAACAAATATGTTTTTGTGCATACAGGTTTTCTTCATCTAGATGGTTTTCTTCCGAGTACACCTCTACCCGACAAAAGATTCCAGCGAGAGCACCGGACACCAGCACCATACACTAATCAGATACTTCTTTTGTACCTCAACGTCAGAGGATCCTGTTCCCAAAGCTACCCACCTCACCATCAGGTGCAGAGCCAATTATGCTACAGCATTACAAAGATTCTAATTTCATCCGCCTGTTTCAAGTCACATTTAATCTTTATTTCTCCAGTGATAACATGCTCTGGACCTGATGCACAGTGTCATCGATCCATCCATGCATGCACCACCTTGCCTGCTGAACTGCAGCACGGGACCCAAACAGTTTCGTATACCAACAGCAGAAAGAATGAATCAGTTAGGGACATGCCAGTTGCTACCAAAACAAGCAGAAATAGGCTCCACATCAACACGGCGGCAAGAACATAGGCGACCAGGAGAACAACTGATCCGAAATGACAGGAGCGTACAGAGTTACAGACGATGATTTGTGTCTTCCAATCCCGCTTTTATTCATGTAAAGCTACTAAAAATGCTAATGTTTATTGTGACAACTGTCTATGACATCAATGTGACTCCCAAAAAATTATTAGTTTAAACGACTTGGATCACGCCTACAGCATTCTGCGAAGAAATCTTGGTCATGTTCTGTTGGGAGGGAGGGCCGACTGTCAGCTCCAGATCCTTGTTCTCTGCTGGACGCTCTGTCTGCGGGAGGGGCAGTGATGAAGAAGGACCACCTTGCGGGATCAGGAAGGCGGTAGTACATGAAGTCATGTTAGCTTGAAATGTTGAAGCAGTTATGCTGGCACTAGCGGGAGGTGATGGAGGTATCCCTTCAGCGACAATTGGAACTGGTCTGAACAGCACAGGTATCCGCGAGAAGCACCCCTGACATCAGGGCGTGAAAAGATGAAGGTTAGTTAATTAAATAACCATGTAAATGGCTCAATGCACACAAATGTAGCAACAAAGAACAAATATGCATTTCATGGTACTGAGATAGAGAACAAACATAAGACCAAGTCATTCATATATCAGTTGTTTGACACACTGGATCATAACGAGGGTAACAGGCACCCTGTGCACAAACCAACAGCAAAACCAGCACATGCAATTTCCTATCAAACCACTGTTACTATACACCCGCTAGTCCCCTCTATTAACATTGTTGTGGGTACCTGTAGTGAACTAGTGATAGATAACCTTGATACCAAAAGTTACCGTTTTTATCACAATTCATCTATCTATGTAGAGTAGGCTTCCATTTTAAGAGCACCTCTACCAGTTCAGTTACATAGTTATTGTTTTGGTATTTGAAACCACGGTTCTGTAAAAATTGTACTACAGCTTTTGGAATAGTAATGGTACCAAGGAGTGTATAGCATTAAAAACCTAGTTTTATATTCTCCCCGTTTCAATTTATAAGGTGTTTTTTATTCAAAATCAAACTCTTCTATCTTTGGCCAATTGTATAGAAAAAACTATCAGCATCTACGATCCTAAATAACAAAATATGAAAACATACTTCATGACAAATCTAATGCTACTGATTTGGTATTGTAGATGTTGATATTTTTCTAGATATTTGGTCAAAATGGTAAAGCTTGATTTTTTTTTAAAAAAAGAACTAATACAACTTACAAAATGGAACGGAGGGAGTATATCTTAATTATCTGTTTTTTTTTTGGACTAACGCATTACACTGGAGTTTATGCTAAAAGTGTGGAATGGTATGAGAGCCCTAGGGTACAGTGTAGCCCACCTATACGATTCTCCAAAACTCTCCGACAAGCGGCCATCCAAATCATCGCAAAAGACTCTACAAAATTTAAGAAGTTAAGGATTAGGATGGTCTAACGTCCAACAAAATTGCAGGTCTTACTACACAAGTCACAACAAAATTCCAAGTCACACAAGCCATTTGTCCATTATTATTATTTCAGTTGTTTTCTCATGTATATTTCAGACATGAACTGAATTACAGAAACTACAATGATTTGTACAATCCTTCAATGGTGGGAAACAGGGAGCACCAAACAATAGCACATGTGCAAGCCCCAGATCCCGTACTGAAACCCAAAATGCAACCACGCTTTCTCTACAACTCGTTCTTTTGGCAACTATATTATTGCTCCGACTATTGGTTTCTTGATCAGTTGCTGAAATACATGGTGAATTGTGGTTTTATGGTGAGCCCAACATGTCCTTGTTATAGGCACAATATGGTACTCTGAAGTTGGTGATAATATATGTGAATAAATACCAAGTGCAGTAAGACACTGAATCCAAATGTATCCAAACTCCATATAACAATTTACCACCTGACATAGTGTAAGATATCTAGTATATGAAGAAAAACCAGTGACCAGCTAACCATTTTTGAGGATCTCATATTGGAGCAGAGTAACATTGGTTACAATACTGACAACAGCAAATAGTGTAATACTTGTATAAGCATTACCATGTGGTTCATTTTGCTGAAGCTTGTATCTACATCTGTTGCCTTAAAAGATGGAACTGGGGGAGGAAGATCTCTTGAGACTTGTGGAGCTGCGCTCGAAGATGAGATTCCTTCCTGAAAATTAGGAAGTGTCAAATCTAATTAAGTACCAACCTGGTGTGTTAAAATTAAACAGCATCAACATCATAAAACTTACCAAGCTGCTGTTTTGGAGTTGTTTAGTCATCACTACCATCTCGTGGTATTTTGCCATTGTTGGTGGTAAGATGGGGCAATTTGGTGCTGGTGACTGCATTCACAAGTGTACAAAGCACCCATTAAGAAACTATTCAGACGTTAAATAAGTTCTCTGTAAGTTGGCAGGAAGCAGAAGTACCAAATCGCTTGCCATCATATCGAAAAGGCTAGACCTGCGCTTCTTC
Organism: Dactylis glomerata; assembly: GCA_007115705.1. Lineage (NCBI taxonomy): Eukaryota > Viridiplantae > Streptophyta > Magnoliopsida > Poales > Poaceae > Dactylis > Dactylis glomerata. The sequence goes on along the minus strand of QXEO01000701.1, from coordinate 1,041,856 downwards.
TTATTTGGATTAGTTTGCCTTAAAAAATATTTCTGAGCATGACTCGCCACTTGAGTTGGTGTCCTGGTAGTAACGAAATTTTTTGCAATACCCCTCCAGTCTCCCTTCCCTAGCTTTTCAAGACCAGCAAGAAATGTCCTATGCTCTTCTTCAGTCCAAGGAACAGCTACACAGTGGGAATACAAATTATTAACTGAATAGCAATAGGTACATACAAGCAGTAAAGAGCTGAAGTTAGAATAAAAGGTATACACATTCATATTTCTCTTCTCCGACTTGATATGGTAAAACTTCTTGTTAAGTTGGCTATGAGAACAATTTTTGACAACAACTGTCCCTATAGATTTATAGGACTATCTTGTCCAGTTGCTTTTAGTACAAGTTTGGAAGGCGTACCTCTTATCCAAAAGAAAAGAATTGCAAGACAAGAATTTGCAGAATATATCAATAAGGAGCAAAAATCAAGATAAATCAGCTCAGTAAGGGAGGTCTGAGTATGTTCACAAAACAGATTAGCAACAATAACAATAATGGGAGTGGCGGCATCATTTTCATGTTACTTAACATTCTATTAAATACAAAATTAGCTAATCCTTGTATAGAGCAACTCTTAGCGTTCTAGGTTCTAAAGTATTCAGAAGATTTCACAAACTATCACCATCATAATGGGAGTGGAGGCATTGCTTTCATGTTATTAGAAGTTCTATAGGAATTCATTAAAAGCTTCTTTCATGGCAACTCCTAAATCTAGTTTTTACAAGTCCAACTGATAACCTCATCAAACCTCCTCCTTGCCTACTCGCGCAAATCATATATGGGATCATTTAATCCAAATAGAAAAATGCAAAACTCTTTATTTACTTTATTAGAAGTTCTACAGCGAGAGTAAATGTGCATGAATATAAGTTACTTCGTCATTCATTCAAGTATATTGAGTGAGGCCACTCACACCTCCCATGAGTGTGCCATCTTTAGCTTAGAAACATTGTGTATTATTGCAACGTCTAAACTGATCTTTAATTTTGGAAGGTTCTAAACATTTACCAAACAAAATATAATAGTCAACTAGTGAACACCTGGAGACTATAAACTAGACAAACAGTTTACAATAACTAACCAAATATAACAGTTAATGCAAGTAGTCAACAATTAATGTTAAGTATTACTTACATGCATTATGTGTATCAAATATCACCATGGTCACATAAATAGAAAACTGAGTCCTAATAGATCTCCTAAATGAACCTACTAAATGTAAACTCATGCATTATGATAAAGCACCATTGCACAATATGGTGTGAAGTAAGGCTGCATAGGTCGGTGTAATGCTTAAATTGGTCATGGGTAATAGAACATTAGCAACATGAAGACCAGTGGAATGATAAACATGGATATTTTTGTCTGGCTACAAGTTTATGAGAGCCAGGCATGAGCATCTTGCAGCAGGTCATAACTTTCCTCTACAAAAGACAAGGACCATGTCTTTTCTAAGAACCTAGAAATACGGCGCATTCAATCTTTAATCTTTAATTAAATAAATCACCAGAAGAAATATATCAAAACTTTTTTCTTTCTTAAGCCTGTGATGTTTTGCGCAAGCAATATACTGCCTTGAGCCCTTGACATGGCGGCATCCCATGATGTAAATGAAGTACGCGTCTGATGACAGTCTTACTCAACCTCTTGTCTTGAAAGACTGACAAGTAAGCTTATATCTGGCCCTTGTATGATTGTATATAGTACTTATCACACACTATCGAGACAAACAATAAATTCCAACCAGGGGCTGTCTGATCAGTTCTTCCCTGTCATCCCTTGGACTTGGAGTTGGGAAATAGCACCAGTCCAAATTCTGTGATGGAAAAAATCTTTGGAACAATTTAGCTTAACTTCTGTTCTGCAAAAAAATGCAAAACGAATAAAGGTGGCTACAGCAAAGCTACATCTGAAGTTGTAGAGCAATTAAAAGAGATTTTGGTCGAACTGGGGCTGCACATCTAGGAAGCTTGATGCATTCATACACAAACCATGGTACACATCTACCACCTCAAGATTCTAGTTATCCCTGAATCAAAATATTCAAAGCGCAAACAGAAGGAGGTTTACCAAACAGGTTACGTGTTGAGTGAAGCAATAAGCACAGAACAACGAAATGGCCGGCGTATACTAAGCTAAGCTACAAGCCTACAACACAAGAGAAGAAACTCCCCACCTTGGCAAACCACCAAAACATCATCCACAATCGAGAATCTACCACCTCGATAGAACTAAATCGATAGATTATGCTATAAATGATGCCAGTGCTTGCTATGCACGCGCAAACACAACGGAACACATCATTACGGCGCCCAGCCAATCCAGGAAACGTACTAAGAAAGGCCACCCTCTATACATCCAAATAGGCTATGATCAAACAAAAACATTTCTACGATGGAACGATACGACCTATGGCCAGATCTTCGCGTATTTGGAGTACATATCTATGCATTAAAGGAGAGATTTTTCAAGCGAAAGGGGAAGGCGGCACCTTTCTTCCTATCCTGCGCCCTCCGCCGCTTGCCGGAGGACTGCAGCAGCCCGCCGTCGGAGAGGTACCCGTCGCCGGCGCCCCCAGGGTCCCCGGAGGCGGAGGCGAGGGCGGCCAGGTTGCCCATGCTCTTGCACTTGCGCATCACGTCCTCCCTCACCGCCACCGGTGGGTCGGGGCTCGGATCCCGGTCGGGGGGATCCGACTGCGGCGCCGGCGCCGGCGCAATGGTGACGCCGAAGAGGCGCATCCCGGTTGGGCGCGAATCTTGAGGCATCCCGGCGGCCGGCTCCGACGAGTTGGGCGGTGGCGTTTTATTGGGAGGTGTCGGAGGGGACGAATGGGGACACTCTTGGCAATTTATCGGACAAACAAAAAAATTAGGGAGATTTTTTTATTCATTTTATTATGTGTCATTTCCTGATTTGCTTTAGCACCTTTGTTCTTCGTGGAAACCTAACCTTCCATTTAATCTTCGATTTTTCCCTTAATTTTAGCCTTTTACTTCTGTGTCCCCGCCTTCACCCTCCTTGGGAGAGCGGCTCACGTCCCACGTAGCGACACTATGGACCGTCCGCCGAAGAAATCTGGACGGACGTGAAGAGTGCACAGTCTTCACCCTTAATCCAGGCAAGCTTGCTTATGTGGACCACCTGGAAAACTCGTGATTGGATAGTCTTCGACGATGATCATCGACCTTGTGTTTGATAGCCTTGTTTAGGACCACACACATCTATGTATGTGTCGTGTGTCTACTTTGTATGGATTATGCGGCCATTGTATGCTTGCGTGACCACAATCTCCACATTATAATCATTGTGGGGACCCCTTCCTTTTTTGAGAAATCACAAAGATGTTTAGGTCGGGTATCCCTAACCCACCACCCTATCCTCACCCGTCAAAGGGGATTCGGCTGCAGCGCCGATGCAATGGTGATACCAAGATGGCGCATCATGGGTGGATGCGAATCTTGAGGCATCTTCGCGGCCAGCTCCGATGAATTGGACGGTGGAGGAAGACCAAGAGCCCATGTTGCTATACATGACGGCAACCAATAGGGTCATCAGCATCGTCATTGTGGTGGAACGCAAGGAAGAGGGGCAGGAATACGGTGTACAGCGGTCAGTCTACTACGTTAGGTTAGCGAGGTCTTGGCGGAATCCAAGCAGCGCTACCCCCACTACCAGAAGTTGGCATATGGAGTATTCCTAGCTTCGCGCAAGCTCAGGCACTACTTCTATGACCACAAGATCACAGTTGTGAGCAAGGCCCCACTGAATAACATCATCAACAACAGCAACACTACAGGATGAGTTACAAAGTGGGGCATTGAACTCACCGCCTTCGACATCGACAACAAGCCTCGTACCGCCATCAAGTCATAGGGTTTGGTGGAATTTATGGCGGATTGGAAGGAAGCGCAGGAGACGACACCTGTACTAGAACTGGAGCACTAAGTGATGCACTTTGATGGATCGAAGCTGCTACACGGCTCGGGGGTTGGAGTGATCCTCAAATCCCCTAAGGGAGATGAGTAGAGCTACGTGCTCCAAATCCACTTTCCCACCACCAACAGCATCACAGAGTATGAAGCGCTACTGCACGGGTTACAAAGGAGATTGGCGTCAAGCACATCATGTGCTGCGGAGACTCCGACCTTGTTGCCCAGTAGGTGGCTGGCACATACAAAGCTTGGAACGAAGTTATGGCAGCTTACAGAAACGAGGTGGATGAGATGGCCAAGAGCTTCATCGGCTACGACATCAAGTGCGTACGACGAGAAGACAACATGGCAGACGATACATTGTCCAAGCTGGGATCCAGCCACAAGGCGGTTCCGCCAGTAGTATTCCTTGAGCATATGCACATCCCATCTGTAAAGATGGCGGATCCAGAAAATCCAGATTTAGCGAGCTCTCCAGTCCTGGTCGTGATGCATGTCAATCCGCCATGGGCAGAGCCCTATCTGGAATATCTGGTGACAAAGAAGCTACCTGAAGACGAAGCCCAATGGAGGCAAATCGAGCGTAGGGCAAAAGGCTACACCATCATTGATGACAAGCTCTACAAGAGAAGTACTTCAGGAGTATTCATGCGGTGCATATCCCAAGTGGACGGAATCGAAATACTAAGGGAAATCCACGAGGGGGAGTGCGGTCATCATGCCGCCACCAGGTCCTTAGTAGCAAAAGCATTCCTCCATGGGTTCTACTGGCCTACAGCCAAGGCAGACGCAGACCAGATTGTGAAGCTCTGCCAAGGCTGCCAGATGTACTTGAAACAGACCCACATGCTAGCAACAAAACTATAAACCATCCCTCTAACTTGGCCCTTTGCAGTCTGAGGGCTAGACATGGTGGGCCCGCTGAAAACAACACATTTTGGTAGCGGTCGATAGATTCACAAAGTGCGTTGAGAAGCTAAGCCCATTAGAAAGCATGATGGCAAAACTGCCCTAAAATTGGTTAAGGACATTGTGGTAAGATTCGGTATTCCACATAGCATCATCACCGACAATGGCAGCAACTTTTCTCAAGGGGAAGTTGAAGAGTACTGCCATCACATTAGGATCCGCCTTGACCTCGTATCTATGGCTCATCGATAGTCTAACAGCCAAGTTGAGCGGACCAATGGACTAATTATGTCTGGGATCAAGCCACGCCTCGAAGCACCGCTACATAGAGCAGCAGGAACTTGGGCAGAAGAGTTGATCTCCGTGCTGTGGAGTCTAAGGACTACCCCCAACGGGTCAACAGGTCTTACCCCGTTCTTCCTAGTGTATGGGGCAGAAGCAATCCTCCCAAGTGATGTACAGTACGATTCCCCGCGAGTTGACTCCTACGAGGAAGAAGGTGCAGAGAAGTCCAGAAAACTATTTGTGGACATGCTCGAAGAGGAAAGAGATCTATCAGCCCAGCGATCCGCCATCTACCCAGCAGAACCTGCGTCGCTACCACAACCACCGTGTTCGACACTGGTCGTTTAAATAAGGGGACCTGGTGCTACGCCTCAAGCAGCAGAAGGAACACAAACTATCCCTGCCTTGGGAAGGACCTTTTGTCATCAGCAAAGCTCTGAACGGCTCCTACTACCTTGTTGATATTTGCGAGCTAGATAAGTGACCCAGTAAGAAGCGCAACAAAGAGACCCTGATGATATCTACGACGAGATAGGTCCTCCATGGAACATCGCACAACTATGTCCTCTCTAAATTTGGAATGGGTTCAGACTATGTAATAGGTGTTGATAGTGCGTGTTAGGCACCCAGTTTGGAACCCCAAGAGGTAGGTATGATGAGCACAGCAGCAAGTCTTCCCTCCGTATGAAACCGAGGTTTATTGAACCAGTAGGAGAAAGAACCAACTTCCGAAGGTTGATGCTCGCTGGCTTGGCGACAGCTCCAGACAATTTATATATGGCGCCTTATCTGGGGTGTAGCTTTGCACCAGCAGCAATGTGGAACCTGCACACAACACAACCAAAGTACTTTGCCCCAACTTGCAGTGAGGTTGTCAATCTCATCGGTTTGCTGTAAACAAAGGATTAAACGTATCGTGTGGTAAAAGATAGTAGTTTGCGAGAAAGTAAATAATGTGAGTAAATAGTAAACAGTAATATGAATGTAAAAGAATGGACCGGGGTCCATAGTTCACTAGAGGTGTCTCTCCATAAGATATATAACATGCTAGGTAAACAAATTACAGTTGGGCAATTGACAGAATAAAGAATGCAAACAAATGCATGTACATGTCATGAGGATCACTATGAGATTCACTTGGGCATTACAACATAATACATAGACCGTAATCCAACTACATCTATGACTAATAATCCACCCGCCGGATATCATCCGAACAACCGTTGGGTATTAAGTTGCAAGCAACAGATTATCGTCTTAAGCAAAGTGTGTAAAGTAAACAATACAAATGTCCTTGAACACAAGATTGTTGTTTTCTCCCTAGTAGCAACAGCACATCTACAACTTTAGAGGTTGTTGTCACTCCCCCAAGTTACCAGAGGCATGAAGCCACTATCGTGCATAAATACTCCCTCTTGGAGTTACTAGCATCTACTCGGCCAAGATATCTACTAGCAACGGAGAGCATGCAAGATCATAAAAAACATAGAGATGATAAATCACAAATCAACTTGACATAGTACTCAATATTCATCGAATCCCAACAAACACAACATGTAGAATTACATAACAATGATCTTGATCATGATAGGCAGCTCACCAGATCTAAACATGAAGCACATGGAGGAGAAGACATCCATCTAGCTACTTCTATGGACCCGTAGTCCAAGGTAGACTACTCACACATCACTCCGGAGGTAGGCATGGTGATGAAGAAGGCCTCTGGTGGTGATTCCCCTCTCCGGCAGGGTGCAGGGAAGAGCTTCTTGACCCTCCCAATCTCGCATCAACGACGGCGGCGGCTTGCAGTATGTTTTCTAGAAAATTTATCGGGTCTTTAGGGTTTTCTCGTCGAGGAGAATATATAGGCGGAAGGACGTTGTCAGGAGGTGGACCAGGGGCCCACACCAGGCCCCGGCATGGCCAGGGGGTGGTCCGCGCCATGGGGTTGTGTGGCCGCCCTCTGGCCCCCCTCTATCTCTGCTTTGGACTCCGTCTCGTATCGGGAAAAATAGGAACTTCAGCTTTTGTTTCGTCCAATTCCGAGAATATTTCCTGTTTAACTTTTCTGAAACACAAAAACAGCAGAAAACAGGGAACTGGCACTATGGCATCTCGTTAATAGGTTAGTTCCAGAAAATGCATAAAAACCCCACGAAGTGTAACAAAACACAAATCAAATGGTGCATAAACAAGCATGGAGCATCAAAAATTATAGATACGTTTGAGACGTATCAAGCATTCCAAAGCTTAACTCCTACTCGTCCTCGAGTAGGTAAGTGATAAAAAAACAATAATTTTTTAGGTGACATGCACCAACACAATCTTGATCAAACGATGTAAAGCATTGAGTGCTGAGATCAAAGTACTCTAAACATGGGCATAAAAGACATAATCTTGACAATAAAACTTAGCAACCATGTTATAACATGAAAAGTAACACAAACAAAAGATCATGAGTAATAATGCATTGAAAGTCAAGTGTGTGTTTCAACCATATAGAAAAACATAGCAAAGTGGTATTCAGCTTGTCCTTCATGGAGTAGCAAAACATAAATGCATAGGACACCTTCAAGTTTAAGATGGTGACTAGATACAAATAATTTAAGAATAAGCAAAACCATAATCATGAATCAATCAATAATAAATTTTGGGACTATGCACATTATACTCAGAATGACAACTATGCTCTCTTAGACGGTGCATAAAGGTAGAAAGTGAAGACTCGACATAAAAGTAAAAGAAAGGCCCTTCGCAGAGGGAAGTAGTGATTGCAAGATTTTAAAAACCTTCCAAAAATTATGATACTTACTAGCTTTGAGCTCTCATTGCCCCCATCATAGGCATCTTGAGTGGTTAAGGTTAATGCGAGTACAATTGTGAAGCATATGCTTGTCAAACCATAAGTTGAAAACCTCATGTCCCGTGAAATACGAATACCCAAACCTCATGCTACTCGACTTAGGTCCCAAGCAAGTTCTTGTCATTGTAAGCATACATGTATCATTGAGAACGCCAATAGGGTACCTCTTGCCCGATGATATGGAAACTAGCCCACATCAAAATGAAAAGACAAACAGACAATGGACACCTTGGCATCTCTTTTATTTACTATTGAGTATTGCTTTTTATTTTGAGATGCGTCGTCGAATGTCCACTATGGGCATGCTGTAAATTTCCACTATGAATGATGCATGGCTTAGATTAGCAGTCCAGGCATTTCTCTAACACATATACAAACTCCATGAGCTCACAAGTTTCCAACTTATTTCACATCGCGGGTATCCATAAACAAAAGATCATGATATCAACTGAATAACAGTAAGTGCAATGTTGAAAGCGTGCCCCATGATGGCATGGCTGAGCTAACTCCCGACTTACAACTTGCAAGCATAACGTCAACATAAGAGAGCCACAATGGTCAAGTTTTTTAAGTGCAAGAAAGTAAATGTGTCGTCAGGTTCGTGAGAGCTTTACTGACTAATTTACACATAACAAAAAGTTTAATTTGGTAGATAGATAAAAGCAAGACGAATGTACTTTGAATAGCAAATTGCTAATAGGTAGATATGGTGGACACATTGGAAAACTTTGGTTTTTGGGAGTTGGATGCACGAGAAGTATTCCCTCTCAGTACAAATGAAGGCTAGCGAAAGACTGGGAGCGACCAACTAAGAGAGCAATAACGGTCATAATCATGCATAGCGACAAAACATTATTAACCAAAGCATAAAGTGGTATCACAAGTCAAAAACCAAATGATCGTAGAGACCAGAGGCGACTTGTTAAAGTCAAACATGGTGTAAGCATGCGCCAAGTCAACCCAAATAAAGCATCAAAGGAGAAAATGACAATAATATGCTCCATATAATAAAAACAACGCATGATTCTTTCAAAGGCACATTAGTCAATCTCAGTCAGTTGAGACAAGTCATGCTATAGCAAAAATTACTAAGCATATTATCAAAATAACATCAAGCATGACATGCAAAAGTCTAAGCCACAGTCTAAACAAGCTCACATTTGTACCACTATAGGCATGAAACTTTTTTCTCTTTTCCAACACCAATCAACCTTTTTGTAACAACTATTAAAGATGAAAACCAACATAGACCAGAGGTCTAAACACACCTTGATACAAAGAAATAAAAAGATCTTAACAAAAATCAAGGCAAAAAATGAAAGCTAAATGCAGTACTAGAAAAAGAGAACACTTGTTGAACAATAAGAGTGAAAACTAGAGTGTTCTTGGCAATAAAAAATGGAGTGCATCTTCTCCAAAATAAATATGTTGGGGTCCAACCATTTATTGCAGCAAACAAAACAAAATAAAATTGAAAGCAACAGTAAAGATGCTCCAAGAAAAATGCATAGAATACGAAGCAATAAAAATATAGTGTCTTGAAAGATGACCTGATTTTTGCCGATGAAGAAGGGGTGCCTCGGGGCATCCCCAAGCTTTGAAGCTTGTATCTCTTGGATATTTCTTGGGGTGACATGGGCATCCCCAAGCTTGAGCTTTTGTCCATACTTCATCTCATCTCATCATTCTCCTTTCCCTACACATGAAAACTTCCTTCATACAAAACTTCACACAATTCTATTAGCAACATTAGTATAAGCATGATAGTAAATCTACTCTTTTGGTTCAGTTTCAACTCAAGTATAGCACCCATTAAAGCATAAGCTACTGTACCAACTCTCTCAAAAGTTCCGTGATCAAAATAACTCAAAAAGAAGGTGATCGAGAGGCAAACACAAATAGTGGTAGAAATCTGTCAAAACAGAACAGCTGGTAAAGATCGATTTTTTTGAAAATCTTATCTTGCTCAAATAGAAAAGTGCAAAACTAATAAAAGTTTGGCAATAACCTGGGGCATATGCACAAGAAATCGCAGATCAAAAAGACATTCTTAGAATTTTCACGAATTTTTACGGTACAACACAGAAATCTGTTTTAGGACAGCAACTTCCCCAAATCTTACCTTTCTCCAATTAGAGGTTCTTCTTGGCACAAAAACAAAATAAAAATGATAAGGAGAGGTCATTACAGTAGTAATAACTTCCAAGACTCAACAAAAAGAAAAAGTACTGAAAAGAAAACATTGGGTTATCTCCCAAGAGTGCTTTTCTTTAACGCCTTTGAGCTAGGCGCAGAAAGTGGAAATCAAGTAATGTCAAGCGATGAAGCATCAAGTTCATAATTTTCTCTAAGAATAGAGTCAAAAAGTAATTTCTTTCTCTTTCTAGGGAAGTGTTCCATACCTTTCTTGAGTGGGAATTGATATTTAATGGTGCCTTCCTTCATATCAATAATGGCACCAACAGTTCTAAGAAAAGGTCTTACCAAAATAATAGGACAAGAAACATTGCATTCAATATCCAAAACAAGGAAATAAAAGGGAACAAGGTTATTGTTAACCATAATAAGAACATCATTAATCCTTCCCAAAGGTTTCTTCTTAGCAACATCAGCAAGAGGAACATCAGAATAACAATTTTCAAGCGGCGGTAAACCAAGCATATCATAAATCTTTCTAGGCATAATAGAAATGCTTGCACCAAGATCACATAAAGCATGACAATCAAAATCATTCACATTCATATCAATGATGGGCTCCCAACCATCTTCTAACTTTTTGGGAATGGAAACCTTTTGTTTCAACTTTTCCTCCTTAATTTGCATAAGAGCATTCGTAATATGCTTTGTAAAAGCAACATTCATAGAACTAGCATTAGGACTTAAAGCAAGCTTTTGCAAGAACAAAATTACTTTAGAGATATTGCAACCATCAACATCAAAATCATTAAAAGAAGTAGACATGCAGATTGACTTGTGTTTGTTACTGTTTTCTCATCAAGCTTTTTGTGAGCTCATATTCATTTCTCATCAAGTTTTGTGCTCTCCCAACTTATCAGGCGATTAAATTTGTGTGCTGAAAAGATGCGTTTTTCCTTGTCAACACCAGCTTGCCTGTAGGTGTCTACATGCAGATTGACTTGTGTTTGTTACTGTTTTTTGCTGGTACCATCTATGCTGCAATTGATTCGATACAAAAGAAAGTGACATGCAGTTGTTATACTCGGTGGTTCATTTGATTTTCCTATTTGCAAAAGAAGAAACAGAGTAGCCACAAGTGAGAGCATGAGATTTCTCAGAATTTTGTTAGTTCAATTTAGAAACAGCTGGCTCACTGCAGCAGACAGGTACATCTTAAGAGCAAATCGAAGCAGGTGATAGTGTAATCCTCGCTTGAGATCTGTCTCATATAGTCTTGTTTCTTTGTTTTTTCCATTGGTAATTTCATACTTCGAGTACCTGGCTTGTCTTTTCAGGCAACAGGAGTTGTACACTTGTACTGAACAATGCGTAAAAGAAGACGACTCCATGGCGTCTGGTCCGTGAAAGACTGTGTGACGACTCGATGGGCGCCATGGCGTCTGATTCAGTGGGAGCCTTCGGAGGACTGGGCGTGCCCATCTTCACGGCCACCATGCCATCTGATCGCTTGGGGGTACCTGCGCTACCTTCGCCATACCCTCCTTTGCGTCGCCCTCCCGCGGTTGTTCTGCTTCGACCTGTTGATCTAGGGTCAACGGAGGCTGCTGGAGAGGCGTGGATCCAGATAGGACGAGGGCGGACTGCTGCACTCCAGCGTAGAAAGGGCTCTGGGCGGTGCCGGCGGCCGGCCTCTTCTTCCGTCAGATTTGCTTCAGACGCCACTGGATTCTCTCATCGAGAGAGAAGACTGGATAGCGACAAGGTCAAAAATGCAAAAGTGCCAACTCTGAGGACTGCGGCTTGATTTATCTATTTCAGAGGGGCTTCACGAAAAAGAGTGTGACGTATGTAACAACGGACGGTCGCATCGCCGGATTATTTGTAGAGAATACATAGACCGTAATCCAACTGCATCTATGACTAATAATCCACCCGCCAGATATCATCCGAACAACCGTTGGGTATTAAGTTGCAAGCAACAGATTATCGCCTTAAGCAAAGTGTGTAAAGTAAACAATACAAATGTCCTTGAACACAAGATTGTTGTTTTCTCCCTAGTAGCAACAACACATCTACAACTTTAGAGGTTGTTGAAAGAAAGTATTAAAATGAATTTTAGGATAAAATTGGCTTTATGCAAATCAGCCTTGAGATCCACCAGCCAAATGTCATGTAGTATAGTCTTTCCACAAAATGCCACCAAATATGTGTCATTTGCCAGTACATCATTGTACTGACCCCTCTAGGGCTGCATATTCAAATGTGCAGGTTTTATTTCGAGTAAGGAACCAGGAGTAGGATCTCGAGCTTACATTCCAACACGTCTGCCTGTGGCACTTGATGAAGATGGAAGCTCACTGCAACTATGCTTTATGCTATGTACTTGTAAGGTTGAAGACCTATGTAACTGGATTTACGTTGTAATATTGATGCTATTGCAATGATTACTTATTTTATACTGTGGTGCAATCTACTGATCCAGGGAATGGCACAGATACACAGGAGTTCTGCCTTTAGCAAAAGGCAGGGCGTTACAGATAGGGTGCACAGTGGTGGTTTACCTACCCTCACTGTGCACAAGTATAGCCCTTACCTCACAGTGGTAAGGTCACAGTCCAAGAAGTACAAGGTACAATGACGGTGAGTCCCATCGAGAGCAATCAGGGAGAAAGTCAAGGGTCTCTGCCTTCGTCAGCCTGCCCTATTTGGAGTGTAGTTGGTGTCTCCTGGTCTCGGGTGACCGTTGTAACCCTGGCCACCACTATATAAGGTGGCACAGGGAGCCCTAGAAGGGGGTTGGTCCCAGAGTGTTCCTAGACTGAGCAGTTCATCTTCCTCCTCTAGCCGAGAGCTTGGAAGCGCCATTGTTGTGTACTCCATCGATCCAAATATATAACCAGTAGAGCAGGAGTAGGGGTGTTATCTCCTTACGAGAGCCCCGAACCTGGGTAGATCTGGGTTCCTTTCTGTTGTGCTTTTCAGCTCGTTCCCCTCTCCCGAATCCTCTAGCATCTAGTTCGGCCCCCATTTAAGCCATCCCATGGCATATGTTGTTTCACCACGACGACACCAAGGCTGGTCCTAAACCTGAAACTGAATGTTTTTACTGCAAGGGCACGGGGCATTGGAAGCATAATTGCCCAAAGTATCTGGCGGATAAGAAGAACGGGAAGATTAACAAAGGTATATATTATATACATGTTATTGATGTGTACCTTACTAGTAGTTGCAATAGCGCCTGGGTATTTTATACTGGTTCGGTTGCTCACATATGTAACTTGAAATAGGGGCTAAAGAATAAGCGGCAACTTGCGAAGGATGAGGTCACGATGTGCGTCGACAATGGATCAAAAGTTGATGTGATCGCCATCGGGACGTTGCCTCTACATTTACCATATGGATTAGTTTTAAACCTAAATAAATGTTATTTGGTGCCTGTGTTGAGCATGAACATTATTTCCGGATCTTGTTTAGTGCGAGACAATTATTCATTCCAGTCTGAGAACAATGGTTGTTCGATTTATATGAATAATATCTTTTATGGACATGCACCTGAGAAGAATGGTTTATTTTTTTAATCTTCATAGTAATGAAACACATATTCATAACATGAATGCCAAAAGAATTAAGTTGAATGATGATATAGCCGCATACATGTGGCACTGCCGTTTAGGTCATATTGGTGTTAAACGCATGAAGAAGCTTCATTCGGATGGACTTCTGGAATCACTTGACTATGAATCATTTGAGACATGCAAGTCATGCCTTATGGGAAAGATGACTAGAACGTCGGTTTCCGGTTCAATGGAACGGGCGACAGACTTACTAGAAATCATACATAGTGATGTATGTGGACCGATGAGTGTGTCGGTGCGTGGTGGATATCGTTATTTTGTTACTTTCACTAATGACTTAAGTAGATATGGGTATATTTACTTAATAAAACACAATTCTGAAACATTGAGAAGTTCAAAGAATTTCATAGTGAAGTAGAAAATCGTCATAACAGAAAGATTAAATTTCTACGATCTGATCATGGAGGAGAATATCTAAGTTGCAAGTTTGGCACACATATGAGATAATGTGGAATAGTTTCACAACTCACTCCCGCTGGAACGCCAGAACGAATGGTGTATCCGAACATTGTAACCGTACTTTATTAGATATGGTTCGGTCTATGATATCTCTTACCGATCTGCCACTATCCTTTTGGGGTTATGCGTTAGAAACAACCGCTTTCACTTTAAATAGGACCCCATCTAAATCCATTGAAATGACACCTTATGAATTGTAGTTTGGAAACAAACCTAAGCTATCATTTCTAAAAGTTTGGGGACGTGATGTTTATGTGAATAAACTTCAGCCTGATAAACTCAAACCCAAAGCGGAAAAATGCATCTTCATAGAATACCCTAAAGAAACAATTGGGTACACCTTCTATCACAGATCCGAAGACAAAGTGTTTGTTGCTAATAATGGATCCTTTTTGGAGAAGGAGTTTTCTCTCGAAAGGTGTAAATAGTAGGAAGGTAGAACTCGATGAGGTTATTGAACCTCCTCTTCATGAATTGGCGAGTGCTGCAGCGCCGGAAACTGTTCTGGTGGTGACTTCACCAAATGAAGTGGGAGCTAATGATGAAGATCATGAAGACCATGAAGTCTAAAGTGAAGCCAAGGAAGATACCTTCGATTACTACTGCTGATATGGTGGAAGACAATGAAACAGAGGAGGCCCTTCTTGCTGATCAGCAAATTGCTGTCTCTCATTTGCAGGTGCCTCCAATCACTCCTGTTCCAGTGATGCAATCTATTGGCATTAACCTCTGTGGAGTGCCCTCAGAAGATCTCTCTCCCCAGAAGCTGCTGGCCAGCCTACAGGAGGAGGAGGAAAATATCTAGCTAGTTCCACTTTTATCTTATTATGAATATTTTGAAGAAATGGATTGTACTTTGCTGGAATATTAGGGGTTTGAATGCAAAGTCCAAGCAATTGGCACTGATGAATGCTATAAATTTAAGTGGTTGCTCTGTAATTTGCTTGCAAGAGACAAAAAAGTGTGATTTTGATATATCTTTTATAAGATCTTGCTGTCCTAGAAGATTTGATGATTTTGTGTATGTGCCATCTATTGGAGCTTCTGGAGGGCTCATTATTATTTGGGATAGTTCTATTTTCTCTGGCATGATCGTGCATTGTGAGCAGTTTGCTATTTCTGTTTATTTCACTTCCACTTAGTCTGCTCAATCCTGGACTTTAGTGAATGTTTATGGGCCTTGCACTGGAGATCAAAGAGATGATTTTGTTCAGTGGCTTTTTAATTTAAATATTCCTCCAGATGAGGACTGGCTTTTAGTAGGAGACTATAATTTTATTAGGTCTCCAGAAAACAGAAATAAGCCTGGAGGAAATGTAAATGATATGCTTCTGTTTAATGATTTCATCAGAGGTCAAAATTTAACAGAGTTACCTATCCAAGGCAGGAAATTTTCATGGAGTAATATGCAGGAAGATCCACTCCTTGAGCAGTTAGACTGGTTTTTAACTTCCCTTCATTGGACAACCTCATACCCCTCCACTCTTGTGACTCCTCAGGGCAAACCAACCTCAGACCATATTCCATGTGTTATCACTATTCAAACTACAATTCCTGGCAGTAAAGTTTTCAGATTTGAGAATTATTGGGTAGCCCATAGTGGCTTTTTTGACACAGTTTCTGCTAGTTGGAATAAGCCTACTCATAAAAATAATAGTGTTGCAAACATCAATGCCAAGTTCAAAAGACTTAGATATGATCTCAAATTCTGGTCTAAATCAATTTCCAAGCTAAAGATTTGCATAGAAAACACTAACAAGGCCCTTTTGAGATTGACAAACTAGAGGACTGCAGACCACTGGCTCTGACTGAACAAAACTTCAGGAAAAATTTAAAAGTCCATCTAGCCAGACTCCTAGAGTATCAGAACATTTACTGGAAAAAGAGATGCACTATCAGATGGACAAAGTTTGGTGATGAGAATACAAAAAATTTCCACTCAATTGCCACTGAAAGATACAGAAGAAATTCTATCCCTGCCCTAGTTGCTCTAGATGGTTCCTTTGCTACTGGTCATGCAGATAAGGAGGAGATTATCTTCCAGTCATTTAAACAGAGATTAGGCACCTCTGAAAATCCCCAGATGTTATTTGATCTGCATAATTTGATCCAGCCTACTCCTGGTCTTGAGGATCTTTCCATTCCCTTCACTAAAGAGGAAATTGATGCAGTCATAAAATCAATGCCAATCGACAAATCTCCTGGACCAGATGGTTTCAATGGACAATTTCTCAAAAGTTGCTGGCATATTATCAAAGAAGATATTTATGATTTGTGCTTCCAATTCTATGAAGGCAATCTGAACTTGGAAAGTATTAATATGGGACATATTACATTAATTCCAAAGGTGCCCTCCCCAGAAGGAATGGGTGATTATAGGCCAATCACTCTTTTAAATTGTGTTCTCAAGCTAATTACTAAACTACTTGCTGATAGGCTTCAGAAAGTTGTTCTCAAGATAGTGCACAAAAACCAATATGGCTTTCTAAAAGGGAGAAATATTCAAGACTGCCTGGCATGGGCTTTTGAATTCTTATATCAATGTGAAAAATCAAATGAGCACATTGTTCTTCTAAAACTAGACTTTGCAAAAGCCTTTGACACTATTGATCATGATGCTATGCTCAAAATCATGAAACAGATGGGTTTTGATAATAAATGGCTGGGATGGATTAAAAATATCTTCAGCTCTGGGAAATTGGCTGTCCTTCTCAATGGGGTTCCAGGGAGACAGTTCTTCTGTAAAAGAGGGGTGAGACAAGGAGATCCTCTCTCCCCCCTCATCTTTGTTCTAGCTGCTGATTTGCTCCAGTCTGCAATTAATAGGGCTTTCAGACAAGGATTGTTAAAAGCTCCTTTCTCACCTGACTATGAAGCAGATTTCCCTATTATCCAATATGCTGATGATACTTTGATCATTATGCCTGCTGACACTGATCAGGTCAGACTCATGAAGGAAATCTTGGAGCAATATGCTATGTCCACCGGACTGAAAATCAATTTCCATAAATCTTCCCTGGTTCCTATAAATTTAACAGAGAACTCTGCTGCTGTTATTGCTGATTCTCTAGGCTGCAAAATTGCATCTATGCCATTCACCTACCTGGGTTTGCCCCTTGGAACTACAAAGCCATCTGTCCAAGATCTAATGCCCCTTGTGGATAGGATTGAAAGGAGAGTTTCTGCCACCTTCATGTTGATGTCATATAGTGGGAAAGTTTCATTGATCAACTCTCTGCTCACTTCTATTGCAACATTTACAATGTGTTCTATTCAGTTGCACCCGAAGATTTTGGAGCATATTGAGAAAATAAGGAGACACTGCCTTTGGGTAAAGAAAAATGAAGAAGGGGAGGAAAATGTCACTCTCTGGCTGCATGGAGCATGGTCTGTAGACCCAAGAAGAAAGGAGGGTTGGGTATTTTAAACCTGAAAATCCAAAATGAAGGCCTGCTCCTTAAATACTTGCATAAATTTTATAATAAGATGGACACCCCTTGGGTCCATCTATTATGGAATACTTACTATGCTAGAAAAATCCCTCATGCCATTGAACCAGTTGGATCCTTTTGGTGGAGAGATGTCTGTAAATTAATGCCCATTTTCAGAGGGATTGCTTCTAGTTCAATTTTAGATGGAAATTCAACTCTTTTCTGGAAAGATGTATGGCTTGATCAAGTTAATGTTGAAGCTTTTCCTAGGGCATTCTCTTTTGCTAAGGATGAGGATGTCTCTGTCCATCAGTTTCTTTCTGCTAGCAGTCTGGCTGATTCTTTTCACCTTCCTATTTCCCCTGAAGCCATGGAGGAGGTGAGATCAATTCAAAGGAAATCAAACCACATTCAACTAAGTGAGGATCATGATATTTGGAGCTACCCTTGGGGGAAACAATACACACCTAGCCAATACTACAATTTTTGCTTCAGAGAAATATCTCCCCATGAGTCCTTTCTTTGGCTCTGGAAGGCAAAATGCACCCCAAGAATAAAGTTCTTCTGTTGGCTTGTACTGTCAGACAGACTAAATACAAGGAATATGCTCAAGAGGAGACATTTTCAGCTGAATTCTGGCTATAATTGCCTGATGTGTAACAACCCACCAGAGGAAACTATTGAACATGAGGGTTGCTTCAGTGCGCCCCCCCCTAGGCCAATCTCAAAAGGTTAGTATAGTCTTTCTACTTTTATTGATTAGTTGCTAAAATCCTGGCCTGATCCGTATCCAAGCCCATACATACAAAAACATAGGTATACGAATAGACGATCCCGTCGAGCGCTCCCACCCGCAGTCGCCTGCTTCCCTCCCTCCACCGGCGGCCAGCCATCAGCCCCGCCCCTGCCTCCCTCAACCGGCCATCCGCCGCCACCATTCCTGCCTCCCACGACCAGCCACCCAACGCTACAGCTCCTTTTCCCTCCTCGAAACAACGACAATGGATCGTAGGGAAAGCGGACAGACCACAGTTTGCGTGCGTGCGGGCAAATCTATAGAAAAAGCAAGCTTGTAGCCGGATGCATAGGCCAGATGAATGCATGTGTGGCTAGCTAGCTAGCTAAGCAAGCTGCAGCAAAGCTTAATGGCTGCGTGCATGTGCAAGGAAGCAGGAGGCATGCCAAGGCGCTGGAAAAGAGGCGGCCAGGCGGGTGAAACTGCGGCTAAGTTAGACGGACATGCATTGGCAGCGGACGGCATGCTTGCACCAGTGTCGGCGACGACGACCAAGTGCCCAGGACGCGCTGGTTGCAGGTATGGCAGCGACAACAAAGCGACAGTACCAGAGGAAGCCATGGCAGCGATGGCGGCGAACATGGAAGAAGACAACCATATTTAGTAGGCAGCGGTAGTTTAGTACGAGCATGAGACGCAATTTGCGGTACGCACGTATAGCAGCATTTGTAATTGATTGGGTCATACGGGGTTGGATACCACTTAATTATTCATTAATGATAATTAGTAATTTGTTAAATACCATCATACCCCTAATAATAAAGGGGTATCGAGCGATCTCAGCCGTTATTGTGTTTGAATTTTAAAAGGGGGGCGCACTGAAGCAAAAGTGATTGAACATATGATCTTTCATTGTTCATTCAGTAAGACATGTTGGCAGGAGCTTCATATGCTTTGGAATGCTACTGGTGACAGGCTTCACTTACTCAGCAGAGGAAGAAGTATCTGGCAAAAACCTCTGTTTATGGAGCTATTCATGATTGCTGCCTGGAATATTTGGAAGGAAAGGAACAAGAAACTCTTTGAAGGAGTGGATCCTCAACTGGCATCTTGGAAGGCTCGAGTGAAGACTGATCTTTCTCTGCTAGTCCATAGGACTAAACCTGACCTACACTCCCAAATAAATCAGCTTATTGCTGCTCTTTGATTGTCTCTTGGTTCTTTTTGTTGTATATAGCTTGATTCCCTTGTTCCTTCTGATGTAAAGCCTCACATGTAAAAACTCTGTAATTACCCCCCTTATATATATATATATATGATATGAGGCAGTAGGGGCTCCCCCCTTACTGTCATAAACCTTCAAAAAAAAAAAGATCATGAAACTCCAAAAGAGGATGCTACCGAACCTCGCAGGTCAACAAGAACACACGCCGCTCCTAAATGGTACGGTGATCTTGTCGTAAATTCCATTATTGAGAACGATGACTGATGTCTCACAGGATCAGTTGGGAAACCCCAAGAGGAAGGTATGATGAGAACAGCAGTAAGTTTTCCCTTAGTATAAAACCAAGGTTTAATCGACCAGTAGGAGAAAGAAACCACTCATGAAGGTTGTTGCTAACTGGTGCCAGAAAAAAGTCTGGCGCGTGGTTGCTTCGGCGCCAGCAGCAACATGGAACCTGCACACAACACAACCAAAATACTTTGCCCCAACTTACAGCGAGGTTGTCAATCTCACCGTTTTGCTGAAAACAAAGGATTAAACGTATGGTGTGGAAAAAGGTGTTTGCTTGTAGTGAAATAAAATAGTACTTATGGAAAGTAAATGGTGCTTGCAGTAGATGGTAATATAAATGTAAAAGAATGGACCGGGGTCCACAGTTCACTAGAGGTGTCTCTCCATAAAGATAAAAAAATGCTGGGTGAACAAATTATAGTTGGGAAATTGACAAAATAGAGAATGCATAACAATGCATGTACATGCCATGAAGATCACTATGAGATTCACTTGGGCATTACAACATAATACATAGACCGTTATCCAACTGCATCTATGACTAATAATCCACCCACATGATATCATCCGAAGAACCCTTGGGTATTAAGTTGCAAGCAACAGATTATCGCCTTAAGTAAAGTGTGTAATGTAAACAATACAATTATCCTTGAACAAAAGATTGTTGTTTTATCCCTAGTAGTAATAGCACATCTACAACCTTAGAAGTTATTATCACTCTCTCAGATTACTAGAGGCATGAACCCACTATCGAGCATAAATACTCCCTCTTGGAGTCACAAGAATCTACTTGGCCAAAGTATCTACTAGCAACGGAGAGCATGCAAGATCACAAATAACATAGACATGATAAATCAACAAATCAACTTGACATAGTACTCAATATTCATCGGATCCCAACAAACACAACATGTGGAATTACATAAATATGATCTTGATCATGATAGGCAGCTCACAAGATCTAAACATGAGGCGCATGAAGGAGAAGACAACCATCTAGCTACTGCTATGGACCCATAGTCCAAGGTGAACTACTCATGCATCACTCCGGAGGCTGACATGGTGATGAAGAAGGCCTCTAGTGATGATTCCCCTCTCCGGCAGGGTGCTAGGAAGAGCTTCTGGACCCTCCCGATCCCGGGTCAATGACGGTGGTGGCTTGTAGTATGTTTCATTGAAAAGTGTTCTCTTCCTTAGGGTTTTTGTGATGAAGGGAATTTATAGGCAGAAGGGCAATGTCAGAGGGTGAACCAGGGGCCCACACCACCTGGTGGCGCGGCCAAGGGGTGGCCCGTGCCACCCTATGGTGCGGCCGCCTCCTAGCTGATCTCCGTCTCTCCTTTGGACTCTATCTTCGTGTCAGGTATATAGGAAGTTTGGCTTTTGTTTTGTCCAATTCCGAGAATATTTCCTGTGTAACTTTTCTAAAACACAAAAACAGCAGAAAGCAGGAACTGGCACTGTGGCATCTTGTTAATAGGTTAGTTCCGGAAAATGCATAAAAACACCATAGAGTGTAAACAAAACATAAAGCAATTGGTGTAAAACAAGCATGGAGCATCAAAAATTATAGATACGTTTGCAACGTATCAAGCATCCTCAAGCTTAACTCCTGCTCGTCCTCGAGTAGGTAAGTGGTAAAAAAAAATAATTTTTGAGGTGACATGCACCCAACACAATCTTGATCAAATCGATGTAAAGCATTGCTAGCTGAGATCAAAGTACTCTAAACATGGGCATAAAAGATATAACTTTAACAATAGAACTTAGCAACCATGTTACAACATGAAAAGAAACACAAACAAAAGATCATGAATAATAATGCATTGAAAGGTATTTGTTTGTTTCGAGCATAGAGAAAACATAGCAAAGTGGTATTCAGCTTGTCCCTCATGGAGTAGCAAAACATAAATACATAGGACATCTTCAAAGTTCAAGAGGGTGACTAGATACAAATAATTTGAGAACAAGCAATACCATAATCATGAATCAATCAATAATAAATTTTAGGACTATGCACATTATACTTAGAATGACAACTATGCTCTCTTAATTGGTGCATAAAGATAGAAGATGAAGACTCAACATAAAAGTAAAAGATATGCCCATTCACAGAGGGAAGCAGGGATTTAAAATGTGCTAGAGTTTTTCATTTGTAAAACAGAGATAAAAATTGTTTTGAAAGGTGGTTGTTCTTGTCAACAAATGGCAATGGGGTTCTTGCTATCTTCCATACTAAACAAGTTGAGAGCGGTTCTGAGTTCTTGGAAAATTGGCATTTGCATGCTCTTTTATAAAGTTTGGCACTCCTCCCCACTTTTCCTTTCACAAACCATGGCTAACTGAATCCTTCGGGTGCCTGCCAACAATCACATACCATGGAGGACTGCCTTTTTTCTTTTTTTTAAAGGTTACAATGGCCTAACCAGCTCTCTTGCAAAATTAGTGACGAGCAGATGAAGCATGCAAGTCAAGGGGTACTTAATTCAATATGGAAGATAACAAACCCGACCACTACATCCTCATGAGCTAAAAACATTGTCACAAAATGAGAAGTATTTTGAAGGTTTTGAAAGGTAGCACATGAAAATTTGCTTGGAATGGCTTGAAATGCCATGCATAGGAATTTATAGTGGACTCTTTTAAATAACTTTAGTTTTGGGAGTTGGATGCATGAGTAGATCTCATACTCAGTACAGATGAAGACTAGCAAAAGACTGGGAGCGACCAACTAAAAGAGCAATAACAGCCATAATCATGCATAGCGACAAAACATTATTAACCAAAGCATAAAGTGATATTACAAGTCAAAAACCAAATAATCATAGAGGCTTGAGGCGACTGGTTTGTAGTCATAACATGGTGTAAGCATGCACCAAGTCTGAAAGGAATATGCCCGAGAGGCAATAATAAAGTTGTTATTATATTATTCTGTGTTCATAATAGATGTTTATTTTTCATGCTAGAATTGTATTAATCGGAAACATTAATACTTGTGTGATTAATAAACTAAAAGGGTTCCTAGTAAAGCCTCTCTTTTATACTAGCTCGTTGATTAACTGATGATCAAGGTTTCCTGATCATGAACATTGGATGTTGTTAATAACGGGGTCATATCATTAGAAGAATGATGTGATGAACACTCACACCCATAGTACGAATAGCAATATGATCAAGTCATCAAGTTCATTGCTATATCAAACTCATGCGAAGTAGTTCTAATCCTTAGACCATGAGATCATGTTAATCACTCATACCGGAAGGGTACTTTGATGATATCAAACGTCACACCGTAATAGGGTGATTATAAAGGTTGATTTGGGTACTCTGAAAGTATTAGTTGAGGATCATGGATCAAGAGTGGGATTTGTCCATCCGGATGACGGAAAGATATTCTCTGGGCCCTTCTCGGTGATATTGCATTAGAATCGCTTGCAAGCATGTGACTATGTCACAGGAATGCATTATCACGGAACGAGTAAAGAGACTTGTCAGGAACGAGATCGAACTAGGTATGGTTGATACCAAATGATCGGATCTCGGACAAGTAATAATATCGTGAGACAAAAGGAATTAACTATGTTCGTTACCGGTTCACACGATCACTAGTTCATCGTTGAGTAAGTGGGAGTCATCATGGATTTCCAGATCCCGCTGTTGATTATTGATCGGAGAGGAGTCTCGATCATGTCCACGTTATTCACGAACCGTAGGGTGACACACTTAAGGCTCGTTGTCGTTTTTGAGTGGATACGATACTCCGATCGAATTACAGGACAGCATAAGGGTTGTTTCTGAAAAGCACCGAAACTGTTTCGGGATATCGAAATAACTCAAGGGTGTATTTGTTAATGTTTGTTAATTGAATGAATTAACAAATATTAAAGAAATAAAAATGTTTTATTAAATCAATAAGTGTGATTTTAATTGGCATGAATGTCATGCATTAAAATGGGGGTTACCTCATGTTGATGAGGGAGTAATCACCATAAAAGGGAATGAAGAGGGAGGAGACCCTTGGGCCGGCCACCCCTTGGCTGCCCTCCTCCTCTATATAAACCCCCCTCTCTCCCTTGTACACACACTTCTTGATCCTCCCTCCCTTGCATAGTTGCTGTCCACTTTCCGTCTTAGCTTAGCGAAGCTCTGCCGGAATTGTAGTTCGTAGTTCACCCACTTGGAGAAGTGTGTGGAGGAGTGTCCAGCGGATCCCTTCTTCCGCTGCCCCGCTGGACCGAGGGCGTGGAGGAGTCGACGTCAAGCTGCACGTGTGTGCGAGTACGGGGGCGCTGCCACTTGTGGCGCCGGGTACACGATCTTGTGATCGTCAAGTGAACCACGACGTCGACTACGTCAAGTGAACGACTACGTCGACTACGTGCGTCTTCACTAACTCTCCATCGTCAACGTTTGTGCGGGAACGTAATCCCCGCTTACGGTCGTCGAGGGTGAGTATCCGTTGCTACCATCTCGTAGAGTATCTTGGCCAGTTTTTGTGTTCATGCGTAGGAAATTTTTTGTTTTCTATGCTACGAACCCATCAGTGGTATCAGAGCCATCTCTATGCGTAGTTGGTTTGCACGGTTAGAACACATGTGGATGTGGGCGTTGATGATCATGTTATTGCAATTTTTTGGTATTTTGGATCATAGTGGCATAGTGGGATTGAAGCTGCCCGAGACTAACCTTACGTGACCGCGTTCACGAGACTTGTCCCACACTTGACATGCTTCGGCATATGTGGCTTTGCGGGTACACG
The DNA here is from genome assembly GCA_007115705.1 of Dactylis glomerata. NCBI lineage: Eukaryota > Viridiplantae > Streptophyta > Magnoliopsida > Poales > Poaceae > Dactylis > Dactylis glomerata. The sequence continues at coordinate 1,017,153 of QXEO01000701.1, read as the reverse complement.
TTTCTCCCACTATAGTTATGATCTATTTTACAAAGAGTTGTTAATAATATTTTTATCACCGTTGTGGTTCTTGTTCGTAGGTAAGAATGGTTCTTCCTAGAAAGCCCCAAACCACGTAAAATATGCAAGACAAATTAGAAACGTCTAACTTGTTTTTGCAGGGCATGTGATGTGATATGGTCAAATTGTTTATGTTACAAATTGTATGCGATGATCCTTTTTGTAAGTTATAAACAACCGGCAGGAGCCATATGGTTGTCTTTACATTTAAATGGCCTGCGTGCCGTATATATATATCCAAGTGATATATTGTAATGGAGGAAGACAACCAAGGTGGCGCGCCATGGACCTTGGTGCTACGCCGGTGGAATGATGGAGATCATGCCATGATGCACAAGATGGAGATCGAGTGCATGAAGGACCATATCATATCACATTATATATGCATGTGATGTTTATCCTTTTATGCATCTTATTCTGCTTAGATTTGATCGCGCGGTAGCATTATAAGATGATCCCTCTCACATAAATATCAAGATAAAATGTGTTCTCCCATAACATGCACCGTCACGAAAGTTCGTCGTTTTGAGACACCTCGTGATGATCGGGTGTGATAGACTCTACGTTCACATATGACGGGTGTAAGACAGTTTTACACACGCAAATGTTATGGTTCTACTTGGCGAGCCTAGCATGTACAGACATGGCCTCGGAACACGAACCGAAAGGTTAAGCATGAGTCATATGGTTGATATGATGAACATGGTGATGTTCGCCTTTGAAACTATATCGTTGCACGTGATGATCGGTTGCGGTATAGTGGATTTGGTTCGTGTAATCACTTAAGAAAACTAGGAGGGATGTTGTTTTTAAGTGGGAGTTCACATTGAATTTGATTTAACCTGAACTCATTCTATTATGAACTTAGTCTAAGTTAACTTTGCAAATAATTTATAGATCATGGCACCACCTGCTCTGAATTTCAATGCGTTCATGGAGAAAGAAAAACTAGCCACCAACGGTAGCAACTTCACCAATTGGGCACTTAACTTGAGGATCCTCCTCAATGCCTCTCAAAAGGGCTATGTGCTTGAGGCACCGCTAGGTAACCCGCCTGCAGAAGATGCTCCCGATGAAGAGAAAAATGTTTTTCTGACTCGTAAGGAGGACCACAGTTTAGTTCATTGCGGCATACTGTATGGACTTGAGCCGGAGCTGCGAAAACGTTTCGAGAACAGCAACGCTTATGATACAATGGGAGAGTTGAAATTGATCTTCGACTCCCATACTGCCGTGGAGAGTTATGATGCTTCAGAAAAGTTCTTTAGCTGCATGATGGAAGAGAACAGCTCCGTTAGCGAGCACGTACTCAAAATGTCTGGGTACGCCGATAAGCTCATCTCTTTGGGAATAACGATTCCCAATGAGTTGGGAATACATCGGGTTCTCCAATCTCTCCCACCTAGCTTCAAAATCTTTGTGATGAACTACAACATGCAGGGCATGAGGAAGTCTCTCCCCGAGCTTCTCTCAATGCTTAAGACTGCAGAGGTGGAGATCAAAATGGAACATCAAGTGTTGATGGTCAATAAGACCGCTAGTTTCAAGAGAGGTAGAAAGGATAATAAGTCCAAGGGTAGAAACAAGAAGGACGGCAAATCTGTTGCCGGTTCTGAGAGGAAACCCAAGGCTGGTCCTAAACCTGAAACTGAGTGTTTCTACTGCAAGGAAACGGGGCACTGGAAGCGCAACTGCCCAAAGTATCTGGCGGATAAGAAGAACGGGAAGATTAACAAAGGTATATATGATATACATGTTATTGATGTGTACCTTACTAGTAGTCGCAATAGCACCTGGGTATTTGATACTGGTTCGGTTGCTCACATATGTAACTCGAAACAGGGGCTAAAGAATAAGCGGCAACTTGAGAAGGATGAGGTCACGATGTGCGTCGGCAATGGATCAAAAGTTGATGTGATCGCCGTCGGGACACTGCCTCTACATTTACCATCTGGATTAGTTTTAAACCTGAATAAATGTTATTTGGTGCCTGCGTTGAGCATGAACATTATATCCGGATCTTGTTTAATGCGAGACAATTATTCATTTCAGTCTGAGAACAATGGTTGTTCGATTTATATGAATAATATCTTTTATGGACATGCACCTGAGAAGAAAGGTTTATTTCTTTTGAATCTTGATAGTAATGAAACACATATTCATAATGTGAATGCCAAAAGAATTAAGTCAAATGATGATATAGCCGCATACATGTGGCACTGCCGTTTAGGTCATATTGGTGTTAAACGCATGAAGAAACTTCATTCGGATGGACTTCTGGAATCACTTGATTATGAATCATTTGAAACATGCGAACCATGCCTTATGGGCAAGATGACTAGAACGCCGTTTTCCGGTTCAATGGAACGGGCGACGGACTTATTGGAAATCATACATACTGATGTATGTGGACCTATGAGTGTGCCGGCGCGTGGTGGATATCGTTATTTTGTTACTTTCACTGATGACTTAAGTAGATATGGGTATATTTACTTAATGAAACACAAGTCTGAAACGTTTGAAAAGTTCAAAGAATTTCAGAGTGAAGTAGAAAATCATCGTAACAGAAAGATTAAATTTCTACGATCTGATCGTGGAGGAGAATATCTTAGTTACGAGTTTGGCGCACATATGAGAGAATGTGGAATAGTTTCACAACTCACTCCCGCTGGAACGCCACAACGAAATGGTGTATCCGAACGTCGTAACCGTACCTTATTGGATATGGTTCGGTCTATGATGTCTCTTACCGATCTGCCACTATCCTTTTGGGGTTATGCGCTAGAAACAGCCGCTTTCACTTTAAATAGGGCTCCATCTAAATCCGTTGAAACGACACCGTATGAATTATGGTTTGGAAACAAACCTAAGCTGTCATTTCTAAAAGTTTGGGGATGCGATGTTTATGTGAAGAAACTTCAGCCTGATAAACTCGAACCCAAAGCGGAAAAATGTGTCTTCATAGGATACCCTAAGGAAACAATTGGGTACACCTTCTATCACAGATCCGAGGGCAAAGTGTTTGTTGCTAAGAACGGATCCTTTTTGGAGAAGGAGTTTCTCTCGAAAGGTGTGAATAGTAGGAAGGTAGAACTCGATGAGGTTATTGAACCTCCTCTTCATGAATTGGCGAGTGGCGCAGCGCCGGAAACCGTTCCGGTGGTGACTTCACCAAATGAAGTGGGAGCTAATGATGAAGATCATGAAACTCCAAAAGAGGATACTACCGAACCTCGCAGGTCAACAAGAACACGCACCACTCCTGAATGGTACGGTGATCTTGTCGTAAATACCATTGTTGAGAACGATGACCCTGCGACGTATGATGAAGCGATGATGAGCCCAGATTCCAACAAATGGCATGAAGCCATGAAATCCGAAATGGAATCCATGTATGAAAACCAAGTATGGACTTTGGTGGAACTTCCCAATGACCGAAAGGCCGTTAAGAATAAATGGATTTTCAAGAAGAAAACAGATGCTGATGGTAATGTGACCGTCTATAAAGCACGACTTGTCGCAAAAGGTTTCCGACAAATTCAAGGAATTGACTACGATGAGACTTTCTCACCCGTAGCGATGCTAAAGTCTGTTAGGATTATGTTAGCAATTGCTGCATTTTTCGATTATGAAATTTGGCAGATGGATGTAAAAACCGCGTTCCTTAATGGTAACATTGAGGAAGAGTTGTACATGGTACAGCCCAAGGGTTTTGTTGATCCTAAGGATGCTGACAAGGTATGCAAACTTCAGCGATCCATTTATGGACTGAAGCAAGCATCCCGGAGTTGGAATCTCCGTTTTGACGAAGTTATCAAAGGGTTTGGATTTGTCAAAACTTATGGAGAAACTTGTATTTACAAGAAAGTGAGTGGGAGCTCTGTAGCATTTCTAATATTATATGTGGATGACATATTGCTGATTGGAAATGATACGGAACTTTTGAAGAGCGTAAAAGATTACTTAAACAGTAAGTTTTCGATGAAAGACCTTGGTGAAGCGGCGTATATTTTAGGCATCAAAATCTATAGAGATAGATCAAGACGCTTAATTGGGCTATCGCAAAGTACATACCTTGACAAGATTCTAAAGAGGTTTAGAATGGAGGATAGTAAGAAAGGGTTCTTACCTATGTTGCAAGGAAAGATCTTGAGTAAGACTCAAGGTCCGGCTACAGCTAAAGATAGAGAAGAAATGAATAAGATTCCCTATGCCTCTGCCATAGGCTCTATCATGTATGCCATGTTATGTACAAGACCGGATGTGGCACATGCTATTAGTTTGACTAGTAGGTACCAATCTGATCCAGGTTTGGAACACTGGACAACGGTCAAGAATATCTTTAAGTACTTACGAAGGACTAAGGATATGTTTCTCGTATATGGCGGTGAAGAAGAGCTCGTCGCAAGTTGTTACGTCGATGCTAGCTTCGACACTGATCCGGATGACTCTAAGTCTCAATCCGGGTACGTATTTGTTATGAATGGAGGAGCGGTAAGCTGGAGGAGTTCCAAGCAAAGCGTGGTGGCGAGATCGACTACAGAGGCGGAATACATTGCTGCTTCAGAAGCGGCAGAAGAAGCAGTTTGGATGAAGGAGTTCATATCCGAACTGGGTGTGGTTCCGAGTGCATTGGATCCAATGGTTATCTATTGTGACAACAATGGTGCCATAGCCAATACTCAGGAACCAAGGTCTCACAAGAAATTCAAGCATGTAAAGCGCCGATTTCACTCCATCCGTGAACATGTCGCGGATGGTGATGTAAAGATTTGCAAAGTGCACACGGATCTGAATGTGGCAGACCCGTTGACTAAAGCTCTCCCCAAGGCAAAACATGATCAGCACCAGAACTCAATGGGTGTTAGATTCATCACTATGTAATCTAGATTATTGACTCTAGTGCAAGTGGGAGACTGAAAGGAATATGCCCGAGAGGCAATAATAAAGTTGTTATTATATTATTCTGTGTTCATAATAGATGTTTATTTTTCATGCTAGAATTGTATTAATCGGAAACATTAATACTTGTGTGATTAATAAACTAAAAGGGTTCCTAGTAAAGCCTCTCTTTTATACTAGCTCGTTGATTAACTGATGATCAAGGTTTCCTGATCATGAACATTGGATATTGTTAATAACAGGGTCATATCATTAGAAGAATGATGTGATGAACACTCACACCCATAGTACGAATAGCAATACAATCAAGTCATCAAGTTCATTGCTATATCAAACTCATGCGAAGTAGTTCTAATCCTTAGACCATGAGATCATGTTAATCACTCATACCGGAAGGGTACTTTGATGATATCAAACGTCACACCGTAATAGGGTGATTATAAAGGTTGATTTGGGTACTCTAAAAGTATTAGTTGAGGCTCATGGATCAAGAGTGGGATTTGTCCATCCGGATGACGGAAAGATATTCTCTGGGCCCTTCTCGGTGATATTGCATTAGAATCGCTTGCAAGCATGTGACTAGGTCACAGGAATGCATTATCACGGAACGAGTAAAGAGACTTGTCAGGAACGAGATCGAACTAGGTATGGTTGATACCAAATGATCGGATCTCGGACAAGTAATAATATCGTGAGACAAAAGGAATTAACTATGTTCGTTACCGGTTCACACGATCACTAGTTCATCGTTGAGTAAGTGGGAGTCATCATGGATTTCCAGATCCCGCTGTTGATTATTGATCGGAGAGGAGTCTCGATCATGTCCACGTTATTCGTGAACCGTAGCGTGACACACTTAAGGCTCGTTGTCGTTTTTGAGTGGATACGATACTCCGATCGAATTACATGACAGCATAAGGGTTGTTTCTGAAAAGCACCGAAACTGTTTCGGGATATCGAAATAACTCAAGGGTGTATTTGTTAATGTTTGTTAATTGAATGAATTAACAAATATTAAAGAAATAAAAATGTTTTATTAAATCAATAAGTGTGATTTTAATTGGCATGAATGTCATGCATTAAAATGGGGGTTACCTCATGTTGATGAGGGAGTAATCACCATAAAAGGGAATGAAGAGGGGGCAATGAAGAGGGAGGAGACCCTTGGGCCGGCCACCCCTTGGCTGCCCTCCTCCTCTATATAAACCGCCCCTCTCTCCCTTGTACACACACTTCTTGATCCTCCCTCCCTTGCATAGTTGCTGTCCACTTTCCGTCTTAGCTTAGCGAAGCTCTGCCGGAATTGTAGTTCGTAGTTCACCCACTTGGAGAAGTGTGTGGAGGAGTGTCCAGCGGATCCCTTCTTCCGCTGCCCCGCTGGACCGAGGGCGTGGAGGAGTCGACGTCAAGCTGCACGTGTGTGCGAGTACGGGGGCGCTGCCACTTGTGGCGCCGGGTACACGATCTTGTGATCGTCAAGTGAACCACGACGTCGACTACGTCAAGTGAACGACTACGTCGACTACGTGCGTCTTCACCAACTCTCCATCGTCAACGTTTGTGCGGGAATGTAATCCCCGCTTACGGTCGTCGAGGGTGAGTATCCGTTGCTACCATCTCGTAGAGTATCTTGGCCAGTTTTTGTGTTCATGCGTAGGAAATTTTTTGTTTTCTATGCTACGAACCCATCAAAGTCAACCCGAATAAAGCATCAAAGGAGAATACCACAATATTATGCTTCTATATGATAAAAACAACGCATGATTCTTTCAAAGGCACATTAAGCACTCTCAGTTATTTGAGACAAGTCATGCTACAACAACTACTATTAAGCATATAATCAGAATAATATCTAGCATGACATGCTAAATTCTAAGCCATAGTCTAAACAAGCTCCCTTTTGCACCACTATAAGCTTGAAACATTTTACTCTTTTCCAACACTAATCAACCTATTTGAAACAACTCTCGGGGATGAAAAGCAACAAATACTAGAGGTCTAAACACCTAGCTACAAAGAACTAGCAAGTTCTGAACAAAAATAAAGGCAAAAAATAAAAGCTAAACGCAGTACTAGAAAAAGAGAAGACTCGTAGAACGATAAGAGTGAAAACTAGAGTTTTCTAGGCAATGAAAACGGAGTGTGTCTTCTCTAAAAGAAAAATGTTGGGCTCCAACCATTTACTGCAGAAAACAAAACAAAATAAAACTGAAAGCAAAAATAAAGATGGTCCATGAAAAACACATAGCATATGAAGCAATAAAAATATAGTGTCTTGAAAGATGACCTGATATTTTTGTTGATGAAGAAGGGGTGCCATGGGGCATCCCCAAGCTTTGACGCTTGTACCTCTTGGATGTTTCTTGGGGTGACATGGTCATCCCCAAGCTTGAGCTTTTGTCCATACTTCATCTCATCTCATCATTCTCCTTTCCCTACACTTGAAAACTTCCTTCATACAAAACTTCACACAATTCTCATTAGCAACATTAGGGTATGCAAGATAGTAGATCCACTTTTGGTTCAGTTTTAACTCAATTACGACACCTATTAAAACATTAGCTACTATAGCAACTTCTCTCAAAAGTTCCATGATCAAAAGAACTCTAAAAGAAAGAGATCAAGAGGCAAATGCCAATAGTGGCAGAAATTTGTCAAAACAGAACATCAGGTAAAAGATTGTTTTTTTCGAAAATCTTATGTTGCTCAAATCTGCAAAACTAATGAAAGTTAGATAATAACCTGGGGCATGTGCACAAAAAATTGCAGATCAACACGACGTACTGGGAATTTTCACGAATTTTTACAACGAAGCGCAAAAATCTGTTTCAGGACAACAAATTCCCCAAATCCTACCTTCCTCCAATTAGAGGCTATTCTTGGCACAAAAATGAAATAAAAAAAAGATAAGGAGAGGTCATTACAGTAGTAACAACTTCCAAGACTCAATAAAAAGAAAAAGTACTGAAAAGAAAATATTGGGTTATCTTCCAAGAGTGCTTTTCTTTAACACCTTTCAGCTTGGCGCAGAAAGTAAGAATCAAGTATTTTCAAATAAAGAAGCATCAAGTTCATAATTTGATCTAATGATAGATTAAAAGGTAGCTTCTTTCTCTTTCTAGGAAAGTGTTCCATACCTTTCTTGAGTGGGAATTGATATCTAATGGTGCCTTCTTTCATATCAATAATAGCACCAACAGTTCTAATGAAAGGTCTTCCCAAAATAATTGGACAAGAAGCATTGCATTCAATATCCAAAACAAGGAAATCAATGGGAACAAGGTTATTGTTAACCCTAATAAGAACATTATTAATTCTCCCCAAAGGTTTCTTCTTAGCAACATCAGCAATAGGAACATCCAAATAACAATTTTCTAACGGTGGTAAACCAAGCATATCATAAATTTTTCTAGGTATAACAGAAATACTTGCACCAAGGTCACATAAAGCATTACAATCAAAATCATTCACATTCATCTTAATGATGGGCTCCCAACCATCTTCTAATTTCTAGGAATAGAAACTTTTTGTTTTAACTTATCTTCTCTAATTTGCATGAGAGCATTTGTAATATGTTTTGTAAAAGCTATATTCATAAAACTAGCATTAGGACTTTTAGCAAGCTTTTGTAAGAACAAAATTACTTCAGAGATATTGCAACCATCAACATCAAAATCATTACTATCAAAGGTAGTAAGACCATTGTCTCCCATACTCCGATTTTTTTAGCACTTCTATTAGAAAAAGTTTCCGTAGATTTAGGAAATTTTGCACAAGGAGTAGGTATTTTCTCTACACCAATCACTCTACCATTACAAGTAGGAGGTTTTCTAGAATTTGAAAAAACATCACTAGCGGTGGTAATGGTACAAACTTTAGTCATATTTCTAGCAATCTCATCTTCTCTTACCCACCTAGCATGCAATTCTGCTAACATCCTAACATTATCATCAATTCTAACTTGAATGGCATTCAAAGTCTTGCTTTCTTTCACATCATGAGGCATAACCTCTAATTTTAGAAATTCAACATCAAGAGCAAGGCTATCAACATTAGAAGCAAGAACATCAATTTTACCAAACTTTTCCTCAACAGACTTATTAAAAGCTATTTGTTTACTAATGAAGTCCTTAAGCATGACTTCAAGATTAGAGGGCGCACTCCTATTGTTGTTGGAGGTATTACCATAACCATTACCATAACCATTACCATTAGTAGAAGTATATGGCCTATAATTGTTGCTACCAAAATTATTCCTATAAGCATTGTTGTTGAAATTATTATTTCTAATGAAGTTCACGTCAACATGCTCTTCTTGAGCAACCAAATAAGCTAAAGGAACATTATTAGGATCAATATGCGCCTTACCATTAACAAGCATAGACATAATGGTATCAATCTTATCACTCAAGGAAGAGGTTTCTTCAACAGAATTTACCTTCTTACCTTGTGGAGCTCTCTCGGTGTGCCATTCAAAATAATTTACCATCATATTATCAAGGAGATTTGTTGCGGTGCCCAAGGTGATGGACATAAAAGTACCTCCAGCAGCTGAATCCAAATGGTTTGTTGAAGAAAAATTTGGTCCTGCATAAAAGGTTTGGATAATCATCCAAGTAGTCAGTCCATGAGTGGGACAATTCTTTATCAAAGATTTCATTCTTTCCCAAGCTTGAACAATATGTTCATTATCAAACTGTTTAAACTTCATTATGTCACTTCTATAGGATATAATCTTAGCAGGAGGATAATATTTTCCAATAAAAGCATCTTTGCACTTAACCCAAGAATCAATACTATTTCTAGGCAAAGATAGCAACTGACAAGGGTATAGATAATAGAGCCTATTAGTTAGCTACCCCTAAGGCCCGTTAAGCTAGGCCCAATTGTAATACTAGTCGAAATACGAGTTCATGTCGTATGTCGATATTGTAATCTGTGTCGGATCCCTCCTGATCCCTGAGACCTGACCACCTATATATAGGGGCCAGGAGGGGACGGTAAGGGACAGATTGAAAGCAAGCCAGGTTTACACCCACGTTTACTTTCGATAGCCACCTTGTTTGACTAATTTTACCTTCGAGTTCATCCGACGCCCTATCTCCCCGATCCTAAGTCCTTCATCTAGGACATTTGTCGAGTTAACCCTCGTCAATTGGCGCCGACCGTGGGGACTCTGGGCATTGGAATCATGAATTCGACAGCTTTTCCACTCTTAGCCAACAGCAATCCAGAAGTCGACGAAATCCAGATACCCTTCGGAACTGTCGATTTTCAACCTCACCAGTCAAGTTTCACGCAAGTATTCGAGAGCATGGATCAAGATATGGATTTGACGATCGAAAGCCTAAACTTTCGCGTCGGATCACTAGGTTCGATTCGCCTTTCAGATCCGGTGAAACCGGGTCCATCGGCAACCAAGTCCAAGATAGAAACAATGTCAGAATCATCAGAAGGCTCTTCCAGCAAAGTAAATTCGCCGGTCAGTGATACGTCTCAAACGTATATATAATTTTTGAGGCTCCATGCTTGTTTTTACACCATTTGCCTTGTGTTTCGTTACACTTCATGGCGTTTTTATGCAATTTCTAGAACTAACCTATTGACAAGATGCCAGAGTGCCAGTTCCCTGTTTTCTGTTGTTTTTGTGTTTCAGGAAAGCTACATAGGAAATATTCTCGGAATTGGACAAAACAAGTTCCAGAAGTCTTATTTTTCCCAGACGAAGGACAAGGACCGAACGAGAGCCGGAGAGGGGCCAGAGGCTGCCCACACCATGAGGGGGCGCGGCCCAGGGCTTGGCCGCGCCCACCTATGGTGAGGCCCCCCTGGTCGCCTCCTGACAACACCCCTTCGCCAATAAGAAGCCTCCCGACGGAAAACCCTAAAACAATCGGCGAAATTAACCAAAACAGTTCCGCAGCGCCGCCACCGTCGAAGACAAATTTCGGGGGATAGAAGTCTCTGTTCCGGCACCCTGCCAGGACGGGGAAGTGCCCCCAGAGCCATCTTCATCGGTCTCCATCGCCGTCTCCGCCGTCTCCATCGACCTCACCGCCATCTCCATCAACCTTGCTGTCTCCTATGATGAGGAGGGAGTAGTTCTCCCCCGGGGCTGAGGGCTCTACCGGTAGCTATGTGGTTCATCTCTCTCTCCCATGATGTGATCTTTATGTGATCATGAGCTTTGTATCTAGTTGAATTGGTAGATGTTATTATTCAGATATTATGCTACTCCTATGCTTTATATTTGTACTCTCCGGAGATACCTCGTATCATGGTGTAAAGGTGACTAGTGTGTGCATCATGTGTATCTTTTTGGTTAATGTCTCTATGAAATGTTGGTGTTTGTTGGAACCATCTAGTGCGTTCATGGTGATAGTGTGGGACAATCTAGTTTGGGTACATATGGACTTTGAGGAGTGCTTCGTAGCCCTACACATGATTAGTGTTCGTTTTCCATTGGAGAATTGTTTTGAGTTGCATATTGATGATAGTATCTATTGGTTCAATTATGTTATATTTGTTGGGAGTGTGTCCACTAGTGAAAGTATGATCCCTAGGCCTTGTTCCGAGCTTTGCACACCGTTTCCTTTCAGTTTTGTTACATGTTTGCTTGCAGCGATATTTATTTCAGATTACGTTTACTACTTATAATCATCACTACTACTTGTATTTCACTATCTCTTCGCCGAACTAGTGCACCTATACATCTGACAAGTGTATTGGGTGTGTTGGGGACACAAGAGACTTTCTGTATCGTAATTGCAGGGTTGTTTGAGAGGGATAGCTTTGACCTCTTCCTCCCTGAGTTCGATAAACCTTGGGTGATCCACTTAAGGGAAACTTGCTGCTGTTCTACAAACCTCTACACTTGGAGGCCCAACACTGTCTACAAGAACAGACGCGTGCGTAGACATCAAGCTCTTTTCTGGCGCCGTTGCCGGGGAGGTAAGGTAAAAGGTACTCACATCCTCCTGTGTGAGTGCTCGGAGTTATTTCCTTTAGATTCTGCAATTATATCTTTTTGTTTCTTGTTTTTATTTTCACTAGTTAGGCTTAATGGAAAATAAAGAGTTCTTTAGTATTTTTCCTATGTTTGGTTATGGAGTGTTTGAAGAGAAAATTGAAAAACCTTTGGAGCTTGTTTCGCATAGCAATGTTATTAGTACGAATGCTTTGAATCCCGTTATTGCTAATGCTATAGAAAAGTCTAAGCTTGGGGAAGCTGGTTTTGTTAAGCATGATATTTTTAGTTCCCCAGCTTTAGTGGAGAAAGTTTGCTCTGATGATATTTTATCTCCCATATGTGATGTTTCTAATAATGCTTGTGCTCCTCATCCTTTTAAAATACCTACGAAGATTGTTGAACGTGCTATGGATAACTGCTATTTAGGAGATGGAACTGTCCATCCTGGTGATCATTTGCTTTTTATACATGAATTATGCGAGTTGTTCCAGTGTGCAGGTATTTCAATGAACCAAGTTAAGAAGAAGCTATTCTCTCTATCACTGAAAGGTAGAGCTGCGGAATGGTATAAAACACTAAAGGATGGCCGACCTATTGATTGGGAGGAAATTGTACCTCTCTTTTATTCTAAATTCTATCCTTCTAGTCAGGTTTATAAAGATAGAAATTACATTTATAATTTTCATCCGCATGAGGGAGAAAGCATTGCCCAAGCATGGGTAAGATTAAAGTTACTAATGCACAAATGTCCTATTCATGATCTTCCCCGTAATATTGTTATTAATAATTTTTATGCAAGGCTTTCAGGATATTACAAGGACTATCTAGATGCATGCTTTGATGGGTCTTTCACAAGCAAGAATGTTGACACCAAGTGGGATCTGCTTGAAACAATTCAAAACAATATTGAAGGTTGGGATAGCGACAAAGGTAAAGGATTAGGTATGAATTACGAGTTTGATTGCATTAAGTCTTTCGCTGAAACTGCTAATTTTCAAGAGCTTAGTGCTAAATATGGTCTTGATCCTCAAATTATGGTTGATTGTTTTAAAGCCTTTGCTTCCCATATGAATGTTCCTAAAGGAAATGGGGACGTGTATCATGAACCTTTTAAGGACACTTGCATAGAAAGTGATATTGTTACTGATGATTGCAATAAACATGCTCGAACCTCTGAAAGTCCTATTTCCTATAAGCATGTTAGTTTTTGTGGAGTACATAGACCTTGTAAACAGAGTCACAACAAGGAAGATTATTGCATCACCCACGGGAATGAAGAAACCAATACGTGGCTCAGGGATCTAGACGAGCTTGGTGAAAGGGTTTGTAAGCGTTATCCTTTTCTTTGTGAACTTTGCGATAAAATGGGTCACTTTAATTTTCAATGCCCAATTAATCGAACGAGTACCGCAAATTTGTATTGTGATGATAAGATTACTCTCAATCAGCATGATGAGCTTACTTTGTTTTTGAATTGTGAAGAGATATCTAGAAAGATTTCTTTGGTTGATATGAGAGATGTTGATATTAATAGCACCCTTCGTGGTTGTCGTCTCTATTGTGCTAAAGATTGTCTCGCAAATACTTACTTACAAGATCTTATAAAACATGATGTTTTGCCAAGCTATGACAGGACTAATAGATGTTTCGATCTTATTAATAGAGAGGAGGAATCCTCCAAAGTTTCTTCTGTTGTTTCTGTCAGCAAACTAGATTATGTGGAGAAGATGCCTTTCCCTCCTAAAGGATATGTGGAGAAGATGCCCTTCAAGTCTTTCCCTCCGAAAGGAGAGAGTAAGAAGAGTATGAAGAAGAAGAGGAGTAAAAGGCGAGAGGACACGGTATCTTCCCCTAAGCACTATGATCCTGCTATAGATTATGATAATTCTGATTGGGATGATGTTCCTATGCCTGTTACCTATGTTAGTGATCATAATTGGGAAAAGCACTATACTTTTGATATTGAAAATCTTTTTGGTACCAATTCTAAGGTTAATAATTGTTGTACCATTAGTACTATCCATGTTCCTTCTTATGATGATATGTTAGATGAATATGCTTTGCGAAATAGTTGTCCTCTAGCTTGTGATGATACTAAACCTCTAGTTTATGATGGTTATGATGATGAGTATAATATTTTCAGTTCACCTACTTTTGAGGAGAAAAATAGTTATGATTACAATATGCCTCCTGTTTTTGATGATTATGGTGATGAGAATAATCATTCTGTTGAATCTGCTCCTACTACTATTGTTCATGTGGGGAGTATTAATTCTTTTATGCATGTGGCTCATGATAGAGATGCTTTATGTGATAGTTATATTGTTAGTTCCATTCATGATGCTACTGAAAGTTATTATGAGAGAGGGAAACATGGTTTGATGGATCTCAACAATATTGAGTTTCCCCTCTTTATGTTGCAACTCTTGAAGTTGTACTTGTTTTGCCTTCCTATGCTTTTTGCTTTGCGCTTTCATGACTTGTCTCTTTACAAGATTATTTTTCATAGTAAGTGGTTCAGATTTAAAATGTCTTTCACATTTGCTTTTTGATGCTCTCTATTGCTTCAAGTTCTTATATAGCGCCTGATACGTCTCTAACGTATCTATAATTTTTGATGCTCCATGCTTGTTTTTACACCATTTGCCTATTGTTTCGTTACACTTAGTGGCACTTTTATGCATTTTCCGGAACTAACCTATTAACGAGTTGCCACAGTGCCAGTTTCCTGTTTTCTGCTATTTTTGTGTTTCAGAAGTGATACACAGGAAATATTCTCGGAATTGGACGAAACAAGTTCCTGAAGTCTTCTTTTACCCGGAAGCTTCCAGAGATCCGAAGGAGAGTAGGAGGGAGGCCACCAGGGCCCCACACACAGGGGTGGCGCGGCCAGGGGCCTGGCCGCGCGGGCCCCGCGTGAGGGCGCCTGGCTCCTCCTCTGACGACGCCCCTTCGCCTATAAAGACCCCCCAGCGGAAAAAACCTAAGTACCCGATCAATTTTCCAGAACACATCGCGATCCGCCGCCGTCGACCTGAAGATCGGGAGGGTCCAGAAGCTCTTCCCGGCACCCTGCCGGAGAGGGGAATCACCACCGGAGGTCTTCTTCATCGCCATGCTTGCCTCCAGAGCGATGAGTGAGTAGTCTACCTTGGACTATGGGTCCATAGCAGTAGCTAGATGGTTGTCTTCTCCACCATGTGCTTCATGTTTAGATCTCATGAGCTGCCCTACATGATTGAGATCACCGTTATGTAATTCTACATGTTTGGTTTGTTGGGATCCGATGAATATTGGTGTTTATGATTAAGTTGCTGTACTGAATTATATCTTTTGTTATCTCTATGTTGTTTATGATCTTGCATGCTCTCCGTTGTTAGTAGCTATCTTGGCCGAGTAGTTGCTAGTGACTCCAAGAGGGGGTATTTATGCTCGATAGTGGCTTCATGCCTCTATTTCACCTGGGGAAGTGACAGAAACCTCTAAGGTGGTAGATGTGCTGTTGCTACTAGGGAGAAAACAACATTCATATGCTCAAGGGCATATGCTTTGTTTACATTACACACTTTGCTTAATGCAATTATCTGTTGTTTGCAACTTAATACTTGTGGAGTTCTCGGATTGATTCACCACAAGTGGATTATTAGTCATAGATGTAGTTGGATGGCGGTCTATGTATTTTGTTGTAATGCCCAGAGTAAATCTCATAGTGATCTTCTTGACATATCACGTTTATCTTTATTCTATCAATTGCCCAACTGTAATTTGTTTACCCAGCATGTGTTATTTTATCTATGGAGAGACACCACTAGTGAACTATGGACCCCGGTCCTATTTACATCATATTGCTATCACCTGTTTACTTTACTCGCACTGTTTACTTTACTCGCATACTATATTGTTTTCCACTCGATACGCTCATAATCTTTGTTTCAAGCAAACCGGTGAGATTGACAACCTCATCGCAAGTTGGGAACAAAGTACTTGGTTGTGTGTGTGCAGGTTCCGCATCACCTTCAGTCGTTTGTCTCTCCTCTCCTGATCGATAAACCTTGGTTTCTTAAACTGAGGGAAAACTAGCAGCTATACTCATCATACCTTCCTCTTGGGGTTCCCAACGGGCTGGTTATTCACCACGCACAAGGACAATCTGCTTCCACGTCAACCACGCAGCAGCTTCTTTTCTGGCGCCGTTGCCGGGGAGGAAGAGAAGACTTCTGCGAGGGGAGTTTTTCGCACACACATCCTTTACTTTGTTTTATTGTTTTGCTTTACTTTATTTATTTTACCTGCATTGCTTTATATCAGAAACCCAAAAAATTAGAATCCTTGGTAGTTGTTTTTACCTTTCTGCTTTTAGTTTTGTTAAAATGAGTAATCCTGAAGTAGAAGTTCGTAGTTTTAAGCAACAAGGGGGAGAAAGTTTAAAAGATGCTTGGTACCGTATTAACAATGCTCATCATAGGTGTGCCAAAAAGCACTCTACCACGATCCTCCTTAGAAATTTTTATGTTGGTATATCCAGTTGGAATAGGTATGTTCTTGATACTCTTAGAGGAGGTAATTTTCTGGGTACTCCCGCTGGAGAAGCATGCACTATAATTGAAAGTTTAGTGGGAATACCACCTATTCATGTTGCTAAAACCGAGACCACCTTGGAGGAGGTGGTAGAAAAGCTCAGCTCTTTAGAGAAAAGTTTGCCAAGTATCCTAGAAAATGCTAGCCGCGTTAGTGAATTAATAGAAAACATTGGTAAGAGAATTACCATTTTAGAGGCTAGCACTACTCATGACAATCAAAACTGAAGGATTGGTAAACTAGAGGAGTCTATGGAGACTCTTAGCTTAATCTTCTCTTCTCTTAAATTTAAGAAGGAGAAAGTGTTTGTTGGGAAAGAGCAAAAATTTATGTATGTTCCCAAGGTTTCTGCGCTTAAATCTCAACATGTTCTTAAAATTGGTAAGACTCTTAGTTCCACTAAGGTTGACTTGCAGGTTGAATCATCTTCGGGAACCTTCAAAGAGCCTACTGAGGTAACTAGCGCTTCATCTATTGATGTTACTTGATTCGCAATTTTCTGCGCCTAGCTCAAAGGCGTTAAAGAAAAGCACTCTTGGGAGATAGCCCAATGTTTTCTTTTCAGTACTTTTTCTTTTATTTGAGTCTTGGAAGTCATTACTACTGTAATGACCGCTCCTTATCTTGTTTATTTCGTTTTTGTGCCAAGAGAAGCCTCTAATTTGAGTGAGGTAAAGATTTGGGGATGTTGCTGTCCTGAAACTGTTTTCGGTGCTGCACCATAAAAATTCGTGAAAATTCTCTGTATATCTTTTGTACCTGCGATTTCTTGTGCATATACCCCAGGTTATATCCAAACTTTTGTTAGTTGAACACTTTTTGATTTGAGCAACAGAAAACCCCTCAAAAATTCTACCTTTGTCAGCTGTTCAGTTTTGACACTGCCAATATTTGTGTTTGCCACTTTATCGCTTTCTTTTGAGTTCTTTTGATCACGGAACTTTTGGGGAGGTTGTTACTGTAGTATTTGCTATATATGTGGTGGTTTTGAGTTGAAACATGAAGCAAATAGAGGATTGATTATATGTTATGCTTACACTAATGTTGCTAATAGGATTGTGTTTAGTTTTGTATGAAGGAAGTTTTCAAGTGTAGGGATTGGAGAATGATGAGATGAGTTGAAGAATGGACAAAAGCTCAAGCTTAGGGATGCCCATGCATCACCCCAAGAAATATCCAAGAAGTACAAGCGTCAAAGCTTGGGGATGCCCCCGAGGCACCCCTTCTTCATCGGCAAAAATCAGGTCACCGTTCAAAACACTATATTTTTATTGCTTCATGCACTATGTGTTTTTCTTGGAGCGTCAGTTGTTTTAGTTTTCTTAGTTGGTTAGTTTGTTTGTTTGCTGCAATAAATTTTTGGACCCCAACAAATTTATTTTGGAGGAGATGTACTCGTTTTCATTTGCCAAGAACGCTCTAGTTTTCACTCTTATTAAAACCGAGTGTTCTTCTTTTTCTGCTACTGCTTTTGGTTTTCGTTTTCACCTTGATTTGCGTTCAGACCTTATCATATCTTTTCATCAAGGTGTATTTTTGCCTCTGATCTTTATTGGTTTTGATCAAAAGAGGTGTCTTTAAAAGTTTCAAATGGTGTTGGAAAAGAGAAAAAGCTTTGTGCAAAATAGTGGTACAAGAAGGAGCTTGTGTAGACTGCGGCTTAGGCTTTTTCATGTCATGCTTGATGTCTTTTTGATAGTATGCTTAGTGGTTTTGCTGTAGCATGACTTGTCTCAAATAACTGAGATTGCTTAATGAGCCTTTGAAAAAATCATGCGTTGTTTTTATTGTATGGAAGCATTATTTTGGTTTTCTCCCTGATGCTTTATTTGGGTTGACTTGGCGCATGCTCACACATGTTAGACTCTTACAAAGTCGCCAATAGCCTTCATGATCATTTAGTTTTTGACTTTTGATGCCATCTTATGCTTCTTTTAATGTCGCTTTGTCTCTTTGCATGATTATGGCCATTACTGCTCTCTTAGTTGGTCGCTCCCAGTCTTTTGCTAGCCCTCGCCTTGTACTGAGTATGAGCTCTACTCGTGCATCCAACTCCTAAATGCCAAAGTTTTCCAAGTGTCCACCATACATTCCTACTAGCAATTTGCTATTCTAAGTAAATTTGACTTGCTTTTATTTTCTCTTCAAATTAAACTCTTACCAGTGTTATGCGAAATTCGGTCAGTAAAGCTCTCACGAACCGGAAGGCACACTTTACTTTTTCCTGTTCTTAAAAATTTGACATTGTGGTCTCTTATGTTGAGTTGTTATGCTTGCAAGTTGTAAGTTGGATTCTAGCCCATCCATGCTGTCATGGGGCAAGCTTTCAACATTGCACTTCTTATTTGAGTTGATATCGTGATCTTTTGTTTATGGATGCCCGCGGTGTGAAATGAATTGGGAATCTTGTGGGGATCATGGAGTTTGTATATGTGTTAGGGAAATGCCGGGCCGCCAATCTAAGCCATGCATAATTCATGGTGGAAATTTGCAGCATACCCATGGTGAACATTCGACGACGCATCTCACAATAAAAAGCTAAACAAAAGGCAAAAAAAAAGAGATGTCGAGGTGTTCATTGTCTGCTTGTCCTGTCATTTTGGTGTGGGCTTGTTCCATGTCATCGGGCACGGAGGTACCCCATTGGCGGTTCTCAATGATATGCATATATTTACAATGACAAGAGCCTTGCTTGGGACTCTAAGTAAAGTAGCATGAGGTTTGGGTACTCGTATTCACGGGGCACGAGGTTTTCAACTTATGATTTGTCAAGCATATGCATCATAATTGTTCTCGCATTAACTTTAACCATTCAAGATGCTTATGATGGGGGCAGTGAGAGCTCAAAGCCGGTAAGTACCATAATTTTTGAAGGTTATAAAACTTGCAATCACTGCTTCCCTCTGCGAAGGGCCTTTCTTCTACTTTTATGTTGAGTCACCACCTTCTTTCTTTATGCACCATTAAGAGAGCATAGTTGTCATTCTTAGTGTGATATGCATTGTCCCAAAGTTCATTGATTGATTCATATTATTGGTTTCACTTGTTCTTAAATTATTTGTATCTAGTCGCCCTCTTAAACTTGAAGGTGTCCTATGCATTTATGTTTTGCTCTCTTTGAAGGACAAGCTGAAAACCATTTGTATGTTTTTCCTTATGATTTGAACACACGTTTGACTTTCATTGTTTCATTTTCATGATCTTTTGTTTGTGTTCATTTGCATGTTTACAACATGGTTGCTAAGTTCTTATTGTCATGACTATATCTTTCATGCCCATGTTTTAAGTTCTTATGATCCCAGCTCACAAATGCTTACATATATGATCAAGATTGTGTAGGTGCATGTCACCTCAAAAATTATTCTTTGTTATCACTTACCTACTCGAGGACGAGCAGGAGTTAAGCTTGGGGATGCTTGATACGTCTCTAACATATCTATAATTTTTGATGCTCCATGCTTGTTTTTACACCATTTGCCTATTGTTTCGTTACACTTAGTGGCACTTTTATGCATTTTCCGGAACTAACTTATTAACGAGTTGCCACAGTGCCAGTTTCCTGTTTTCTGCTGTTTTTGTGTTTCAGAAGTGATACACAGGAAATATTCTCGGAATTGGACGAAACAAGTTCCTGAAGTCTTATTTTACCCGGAAGCTTCCAGAGATCCGAAGGAGAGTAGGAGGGGGGCCACCAGGGCCCCACACGCAGGGGTGGCGCGGCCAGGGGCCTGGCCGCATGGGCCCCGCGTGAGGGCGCCTGGCTCCTCCTCTGACGACGCCCCTTCGCCTATAAAGACCCCCCGACAGAAAAAACCTAAGTACCCGATCAATTTTCCAGAACACATCGCGATCCGCCGCCGCCGTCGACCCGAAGATCGGGAGGGTCTAGAAGCTCTTCCCGGCACCCTGCCGGAGAGGGGAATCGCCACCGGAGGTCTTCTTTATCGCCATGCTTGCCTCCGGAGCGATGAGTGAGTAGTCTACCTTGGACTATGGGTCCATAGCAGTAGCTAGATGGTTGTCTTCTCCACCATGTGCTTCATGTTTAGATCTCATGAGCTGCCCTACATGATTGAGATCACCGTTATGTAATTCTACATGTTTGGTTTGTTGGGATCCGATGAATATTGGTGTTTATGATTAAGTTGCTGTACTGAATTATATCTTTTGTTATCTCTATGTTGTTTATGATCTTGCATGTTCTCCGTTGTTAGTAGCTATCTTGGCCGAGTAGTTGCTAGTGACTCCAAGAGGGGGTATTTATGCTCGATAGTGGGTTCATGCCTCTATTTCACCTGGGGGAGTGACAGAAACCTCTAAGGTGGTAGATGTGATGTTGCTACTAGGGAGAAAACAACATTCATATGCTCAAGGGCATATGCTTTGTTTACATTACACACTTTGCTTAATGCAATTATCTGTTGTTCGCAACTTAATACTTGTGGAGTTCTCGGATTGATTCACCACAAGTGGATTATTAGTCATAGATGCAGTTGGATGGCGGTCTATGTATTTTGTTGTAATGCCCAGAGTAAATCTCATAGTGATCTTCTTGACATATCACGTTTATCTTTATTCTATCAATTGCCCAACTATAATTTGTTTACCCAGCATGTGTTATTTTATCTATGGAGAGACACCACTAGTGAACTGTGGACCCCGGTCCTATTTACATCATATTGCTATCACCTGTTTACTTTACTTGCACTGTTTACTTTACTCGCATACTATATTGTTTTCCACTCGATACGCTCATAATCTTTGTTTCAAGCAAACCGGTGAGATTGATAACCTCATCGCAAGTTGGGAACAAAGTACTTGGTTGTGTGTGTGCAGGTTCCGCATCACCTTCAGTCGTTTGTCTCTCCTCTCCTGATCGATAAACCTTGGTTTCTTAAACTGAGGGAAAACTAGCTGCTATACTCATCATACCTTCCTCTTGGGGTTCCCAACGGGCTGGTTATTCACCATGCACAAGGACAATCTGCTTCCACATCAACCACGCAGCAGCGCCTTTGCCTTAAGCTCTTTTATGGCGCCTACATGAGCATCTTTGCAAATTACTGTGCCTAGCTCAAAGGCGTTAAAGAAAAACACTCTTGGGAGATAACCCATTGTTTATTTTCAGTACTTTTTCTTTTATTTGAGTCTTGGAAGTTATTACTACTGTAATAACCGCTCCTTATCCTTTTTATTTCGTTTTTGTGCCAAGAGAAGCCTCTAATTTGAGTGAGGTAAGATTTGGGGATGTTGCTGTCCTGAAACAGATTTCGGTGCTGCACCGTAAAAATTCGTGAAAATTCTCTGTATATCTTTTGGACCTGCAATTTCTTGTGGATATGCCCCAGGTTATATCCAAAATTTCATTAGTTGAATAATTTTTGATTTGAGCAACAGAAAACCCTCTAAAAATTCGACCTTTGTCAGCTGATCTATTTTGACAGATTTCTGCCAATATTTGTGTTTGCCGCTTTATCGCTTTCTTTTTGAGTTCTTTTGATCACGGAACTTTTGGGGAAGTTGCTACAGTAGTATATGCTTTATATGTGGTGGTTTTGAGTTGAAACCTAAAGCAAAAAGGGTTGATTCATTGCTATGCTTACACTAATGTTGCTAATAGAATTGTGTTGAGTTTTGTATGAAGGAAGTTTTCAAGTGTAGGGATTGGAGAATGATGAGATGAGATGAAGAATGGACAAAAGCTCAAGCTTGGGGATGCCCATGCCACCCCAAGAAATACCCAAGAAGTACAAGCGTCAAAGCTTGGGGATGCCCCCGAGGCACCTCCTTCTTCATCGGCAAAATTCAGGTCACCTTTCAACACACTATATATTTATTGCTTCATGCACTATGCGTTTTTCTTGGAGCGTCAGTTGTTTTGCTTTCAGTTTTCTTTTGTTTTGTTTGCTGAAATAAATGGTTTGATCACATCATGTTGTTTTGGAGAGAGACTTATTCCGCTATTCATTTGCCAAGAACACTCCGTTTTTCACTCTTATCATTTCAACGAGTGTTCTCTTTTTCTGCTACTGCGTTTAGCTTTCGATTTTCACCTTGATTTTTGTTCAGATCTTGTTTTATCTTTGCATCAAGGTGTATTTGGACCTCTGGTCTATGTTGGTTTTCCTCAAAAGAGTTGTTTCGAAAAGGGTTCGAATGGTGTTGGAAAAGAGAAAAAGTTTCATGCAAAAAAGTGGTACAAAAAGGAGCTTGTTTAGACTGCGGCTTAGACTTTTGCATATCGTGCTTGATGTCTTTTTGATAGTATGCTTAGTGGTTTTTCTGCAGCATGACTTGTCTCAAATGACTGAGATTGCTTAATGAGCCTTCAAAAAAATCCTACGTTGTTTTAATTATTTGGAAGCATTATTTTGGTTTTCTCCTTTGATGCTTTATTTGGGTTGACTTGGCGCATGCTCACACATGTTAGAGTCATATAAAGTCGCCATTGCCTCTATGATCATTTAGTTTTTGACTTTTGATGCCATCTTATGCTTCTTTTAATGTCGCTTTGTCGCTATGCATGATTATGGCCGTTATTGCTCTCTTAGTTGGTCGCTCCCAGTCTTTTTTCTAGCCCTCATTTTGTACTGAGTATGAGCTCTACTCGTGCATCCAACTCCTAAAAACCAAGTTTGCCAAAGTTTCCACCATACATACCTATTAGCAATTTGCTATTCCAAAGTACATTTGACTTGCTTTTATCAATCCTTCAAATTAAACTCTTTTTGGTGTTATGCGAAAATTGGTCAGTAAAGCTCTCACGAACCGGATGGCACACTTTACTTTTCTCGCTTTAAAATTTTGACATTATGGTCTCTTATGTTGAGTTGTTATGCTTGCAAGTTGTAAGTTGGGAATTAGCCCAGCCATGCCGTCATGGGGCAAGCTTTCAACATTGCACTATCTTTCGTTTGAGTTGATATCATGATCTTTTGTTTATGGATACTCGTGGTGTGAAATGAATTGGGAATCTTGCGGGATCATGGAGTTTGTATATGTGTTAGAGAAATGCCTGGGCTGCTAATCTAAGCCATGCATAATTCATGGTGGAAATTTACAGCATGCCCATAGTGAACATTCGACGATGCATCTCGCAATAAAAAGCTATACCAATGGTAAATAAAAGAGATGCCGAGGTGTTCATTGTCTGTTTGTCCTGTCATTTTGATGTAGGCTTGTTCCATGTCATCGGGCACGGAGGTACCCCATTGGCGGTTCTCGATGATACGTGTATACTTACAATGACAAGAGCTTGCTTGGGACTCTAAGTAAAGTAGCATGAGGTTTGGGTATTCGTACTTCACGGGACATGAGGTTTTCAACTTATGATTTGTCAAGCATATGCAGCATAAGTATTCTTGCATTAACTTTAACCATTCAAGATGCCTATGATGGGGGCAATGAGAGCTCAAAGCTGGTAAGTACCATAATTTTTGAAGGTTTATAAAACTTGCAATCACTACTTCCCTCCGCGTAGGGCCTTTCTTTTACTTTTTATATTGAGTCTCCACCTTATATCTTTATGCACCATCTAAGAGAGCATAGTTGTCATTCTGAGTATAATGTGCATTGTCCCAAAGTTTTCATTGATTGATTCATGATGTTGGTTTCACTTGTTCTCAAATTACTTGTATCTAGTCGCCCTCTTAAACTTGAAGGTGTCCTATGCATTTATGTTTTGCTCTCTCATGAAGGACAAGCTGAAAACCATTTGTATGTTTTTCCATATGATTTGAGCACACATTTGACTTTCATTGTTTCATTTTCATGATCTTTCATTTGTGTTTCTTTTCATGCTATAACATGGTTGGTAAGTTTCTATTATCAAGATTATGTCTTTCATGCCCATGTTTTAAGTTCTTTCATCGCAACACTCAATGCTCTACCTCGTTGATCAAATTGTGTTGGTGCATGTCACCTCAAAAATTATTCTTTTGTTATCACGTACCTACTCGAGGACGAGCAGGAGTTAAGCTTGGGGATGCTGATACGTCTCAAACGTATCTATAATTTTTTATGCTCCATGCTTGTTTTTACACCATTTGCCTTGTGTTTCGTTACACTTCGTGGCATTTTTATGCGATTTCCGGAACTAACCTATTGACAAGATGCCACAGTGCCAGTTCCCTGTTTTCTGCTGTTTTTGTGTTTCAGGAAAGCTACACAAGAAATATTCTCGGAATTGGACGAAACAAGTTCCAGAAGTCTTATTTTTCCCAGACGAAGGACGAGGACCGAACGAGAGCCGGAGAGGGGCCAGAGGCCGCCCACACCATGAGGGGGCACGGCCCAGGGCCTGGCCGCGCCCACCTATGGTGAGGCCCCCCTGGTCGCCTCCTGACGACACCCCTTCGCCTATAAGAAGCCTCCCGACGGAAAACCCTAAAACAATCGGCGAAATTTCCAAAACAGTTCCGCAGCGCCGCCGCCGTCGAAGACAAATTTCGGGGGACAGAAGTCTCTGTTCCAGCACCCTGCCGGGATGGGGAAGTGCCCCCGGAGCCATCTCCATCGGTCTCCATCACCATCTCCGCCATCTCCATCGACCTCACCGCCATCTCCATGAACCTTGCTGTCTCCCATGATGAGGAGGGAGTAGTTCTCCCTCGGGGCTGAGGGCTCTACCGGTAGCTATGTGGTTCATCTCTCTCCCATGATGTGATCTTTATGTGATCGTGATCTTTGTATCTAGTTGAATTGGTAGATGTTATTATTCAGATATTATGCTACTCCTATGCTTTATATTTGTACTCTCCGGAGATACCTCGTATCATGTTGTAAAGGTGACTAGTGTGTGCATCATGTGTATCTTTTTGGTTAATGTCTCTATGAAATGTTGGTGTTTGTTGGAACAATCTAGTGCGTTCATGGTGATAGTGTGGGACAATCTAGTTTGGGTACATACGGACTTTGAGGAGTGCTTCGTAGCCCTACTCATGATTAGTGTTCGTTTTCCATTGGAGAATTGTTTTGAGTTGCATATTGATGATAGTATCTATTGGTTCAATTATGTTATATTTGTTGGGAGTGTGTCCACTAGTGAAAGTATGATCCCTAGGCCTTGTTTCCAAGCTTTGCACACCGTTTCCTTTCAGTTTTGTTACATGTTTGCTTGCAGTGATATTTATTTCAGATTACGTTTACTACTTATAATTATCACTACTACTTGTATTTCACTATCTCTTCGCCGAACTAGTGCACCTATACATCTGACAAGTGTATTGGGTGTGTTGGGGACACAAGAGACTTTCTGTATCGTAATTGTAGGGTTGTTTGGGAGGGATAGCTTTGACCTCTTCCTCCCTGAGTTCGATAAACCTTGGGTGATCCACTTAAGGGAAACTTGCTGCTGTTCTACAAACCTCTGCACTTGGAGGCCCAACACTGTCTACAAGAACAGACGTGTGCGTAGACATCAGTCAGCTCCATGGAAATAGAAGCAGAAAAAAGAGAATTCGCAGAAGGCGACGAAACCATGGGAAACTTCGACTTAGAAGTAGAACTCGAAGATGTGATGATTAGCCGTGACGACACTTCAGATAAATCAACGGACACCTGGAAGACAGGGTTAGAGCTTCATGAGGATGAAAACTCAATCTTCTCAAGCTTCGATAGTAAGTTTGACAATCGGTACCAAGTACTCGCTATTACAGAGGACAACTCAGAAGAGTTCGACAAAAACAACAATCCAGTACTCAACCCAGCAAACATAAACAGGGGACAAACCACCTGGCAGAAGGAGAAACTGCGGATTCCCTGGTAAACCGGGAAAAATTTGACTATCAGTCAATGAATGGAAGATAATCAAAACAGCTGTGGAGCACTGCACGCCAATACCAAACAATGCTAGCAAGAATATGCTTTTTGGGTATCACTACGACCTAAGACAGCAGTCAAAGCTACTAGCGAAAGAGAGAATTGAAGTACAAAAGAGAAAAGACTCAGCCATTGCAGCAAGCAACGCTGCTCGCAGAGCACGTAGCGACGCATCATATATGAATGGCAAAAGACATCGTCGACACGGTTCAAGGTATGAAAACCTCGAATACTCAGATAGGCAAAGTCTTTCCGAAAACCTCGACTCGTCTTTCTTATCAGTCGACAAGCTTTGCACACCGTTTCCTTTCAGTTTTGTTACATGTTTGCTTGCAGTGACATTATAACAAAGGAACTCACAAACCAAGATCACCACGCCGTCACAACAGTCCTCGGCACAGAAGTGGAAGTCGACGATCTAGAACACCATCACCAGGGCGATACAACAGTCCAAAGAACAAAGGAACCCAACGATCCAGAACTCCCAATAGAGTATATGACTACGAAGACGATGAAAAAGAGATGGGGGCGCCATGCTTTACCCATAGGGTTCGCATCACGCCAGTACCCAAAGGTTTCAAATTACCCCATGACCAACAAAAGTATGACGGATCTCAGGAGCCACAATCATGGCTTTCAGACTACCTACAAGCAGTAAAACTATTAGGAGGAACCAGGGAAACAGTAATGCAAAGTTTGCAACTACACCTCACCGGTGCAGCAAGGTCATGGTTAAGCAAACTAGGAAAGGAAACAATTGGAAGCTGGGAGGAGCTCACAAAACAATTTACGAGTAACTTCAAGTCGACATATAAGCGGCCAGCATCCATAGAAGAAGTCAAAGCCTGCGTGCAGCAACGCGGGGAGACATTAAGAGCATATATCCAAAGGTGGAGCATAATCAAAAATTCAGCAGTCGAAGTCTCAGATGAAAGAGCAATATATGCATTCATAGTCGGGCTACGGCGAGGAGACCTAGTCGAAGAGATGGGCAGAATCAAGCCGAAAATAGTATCAGATCTAATGGATATAGCAAATCGATTTGCAGATGGAGAAGATGCGTGCAATAACAAACGGACACGATCGCCAGAAGATGACAGAGGGAACAGATATGGAGGCCAAAGAAGGAGATCCCGCAATTATGATAACCATGGTTCTCATAGTCAAGTAGCCGCATGGTATAAGGATAATAGCTACCAAGGTAATGACCGTAAAAGTTCGGGATACCATAGCTACAAAAAGAAGACTACAAAAAAATTTAGACAAGGGAATCCAGAGAGTACAACTCATCACCAGAGGATATGCTCAACGGACCATGTCATATACACTCCACGTTTGTCGATGGGAAACGAGTATCCAAACACGCAATGAAAGATTGCACTACATTCTTGAAACTACAGGAAGCAGCAATCAATAAGCAAACCGAAGCAAAACGGCAGGGATACGAAGGAAACACAAGCAACGCACCTGCAACTCAACAAGGAAATAGTGGAGCTCCCAAGGGCCAAGATCAATCGAACCAGGGACGCGACAACGACGAAGGATATGTTCCATCTAAAGGGCACATTATAGCAATGATACAACCAGTGCCCAAGTTGAACAAAGAGGAGAAAAGTATAACTCGACAAGTTAACCTCGCAATAACTTCACCTCCAGCAACAACGGAATATCTACACTGGTCAGAGCAACCCATAGAATTCAGCAGAGACGATCACCCAATAGCAATACCTCGGCCAGGAAACGCGCCTTTGGTACTCAAAGCTCAAATAGGGACGTACGATGTCGACAGAGTATTCATGGATGCAGGAAGTGGAATAAATCTAATATACGCAAAGACTCTACGGGCAATGCACATTTCATTAGAGTTCCTGAAGCCAACTGACTGCTCCTTCTACGGAATAGTCCCAGGAAGTGCAAACAATCCGCTAGGTCAAATAGCACTCAACGTTTGCTTCGAAAATCGGCAAAACTACAGAAGGGAGAAACTCGACTTCGAAGTCATGGACTGGCCATCACAATATCATGCGATCCTCGGGCGACCCGCGTTTTCGCGATTCATGGCAGTACCTCACTACACTTACCTGGTACTAAAAATGCCAGGACCCAAAGGAATTATTACAGTCAAAGGAAGCTTCGAGTTATCAGATCTATGCGACAAGGAATTTCACAAGATGGCCCAAAACTTCGGCATGATGGCAAGTTACGAGGAACCTAACTACAAAGCAAAAAGCACGACTACAGGAGTCACACAGCAACTCGAAGGAAACCCCAAGGAACCAGAAGTAAAGAAACCACGGGTACAGCCATCAGAACAAGAGAAGCCTATAGGAGAAGAAGAGAAGACTCAAGCGACATAGGCGACGAGACGAACAAAAGAGTAGAGTAGGAAAATAAGGCTGTAAAAGCCATGAGTTATTAGAGGGCAATGCCCTCTAGATCCAGAACACATGTCATTGGCCGGATCTCTTGGGTCACCCCATGTATCTTACATTATATGCATAAATAAAAGACAAAAGTTCCTCTTATTTGAGTTTACGCGTCTTCAAAAATTGCGGCAAACGCACCAATATACACAAAAAGTAAAATGCTCCGAGGATAAAATTTCTGACACAAAAAGTTAGAAAACAAAAACTCTCGCATTATACACAAAAATGCATACAAATATCACAGTAGTGGCTGATCAGAATCATCTACGCCCAAAGGATCTAAATAGTGATGCTCGTGGAAAAACGCGGCATCCTCCTGAAGCAACCTAGCTATGAGCCTCCTCGCTGGTTGAAGGGTAGCATCCATATGAACTCGCAGCAGAGCTCCCTTGGAGGCAAACCCAGTGACATGGAAATAAAATTAAGCCTTGGGTGCCACTTACGTGTCCAACCAAGTGCAAAATTGGCACCAGCCACTAAATTAAGTTCTATCAGTCGATGAATTCGCTGAGTAGATCTAAAAGCAGCGAGTAGCTGCGGAAAGGTTCCAGGAAGAGGGTTACGAGGAAGCATCACGGAGTGCATGGTAGTCAAAGATCTTCGACAACCATCAACGGCTTCCCCAATGTGCTGAGCACGGTCCTGAAGAAGCACAATAGCACGACGGCGCCGGGGATCAGACCAAAAACTCTCGACCCCCTCTGATGATCTCTCAAGAGCCGCGATCCATTCAGAAATCCGGCGAGTTTCACCAACGAAGTCTAAGCAAGTGCCTGCAACAATAAGAAGTTATTGGCCAGTAGTAACGGAGTAAAAAGGGAAAAAGAGGAAGGTTGCAAGGAACCTTACATCGCAACAGCTCACAAGCAGATTCAACTATACCAACGAGGAAGGAGTCGCACTCTTCTAGATGCACAACCCTAGCCGTCAGACCCGACAACTTATCCTCGAGTATGGATATCTGTTTCATAAAACCGCAAGATTTGCTGGCTTTATCCATAGCCATCTGTGCTTGGCGCTTCGCCAAAGACAAGCAGCTCTCAAGGTCCGAAATCCTTAAGGAATACTCAGTACATTGACAAGAAGGACGAGGAGGCGACGAAGCTCCGGAGTCGAAAACGTTGACAGGGGACGTAGCCCGATCGCGACCCGATGACCCAACAGCATGAATAGGCTGGAAGCCAAAAGAAAGGAAAAAAGAAGCATCTCAGAAACTAAATCAAATAGGACATTTCACAAAAGGATAATATTTACAAAAGCATAAGCCCTCTGACCAGTTCTCGGGCTACATGCGACTAAAAGTTCACTACATCAGAATAAACTATGATTACAAAGGGAGTCTAAGTCTACGCCACCTCAGCCTCAGGGTCCGCAGCGGAAGTAGGCATGGCAGAGGTAGCACCAGCATTGGGAGGAGGCGCGGATACACTTGTCGCCGGAGTCGAAGAAACCGGCATAGCAGAGTTTGCAGAAGCCGCCAAAGAAGAAATCCTCGATACGATGCCTGGCATGTACCTCTTCGCCTTCTCGAAGAAAATCTTCAATTCTGAAAGGGGTCGGCCACGGGAAGAGCTCACCTTCTCCCAGTTGACCTCCTCGCCATGCGCGTATGTAAGTGCGATGGCCCCCTCGACACCTCGCTTCACAGAGCGGCCCTTCATAAGAAGGATGGGATCGTCGGGGGTGTCGAAGGCCTTGGCAAGTTTCTTCAAATCTAGCACCTCCGCTCTTTGCTTGGGCCACAACCCGACAAAAATCCGCGTAAGCACGCGGTTAACCAACTCGAAGATCTCCTGGACAGATATCCAGTTCGCTTCCAGCAAGTTAACTGTGGCCATGAGAGAATCATCGTCTGATTGCAAAGATGACAAAGACACCCCAGTATGTTCTGCACAACCAAGGAAACAAAAACAGCAGAAAAGGAACACATCAGCAAGCACTAAAAGTGGGCAACTCAACAAAAAAAAGAAAGGCATAGTATGTACCTCCAGCAACAGCAGACATTTTATTCAGCCGCTCAGTCACGGCCTGTTCCCGCTGGAGGTGCTCCTTGTTAGCATCAGAAAGGGCCTTCTCCACTTTCTTTACCTTAGCCAATGCTGATTTAGTAGCCTTCTCAGCAGTGGCTTTGGCAGCAGTGGCGACATCCCAAGCTTTTCTGGAAGCTTCGAGTTCAGCTTCTAGAGACGAAATGCGAGCATTAGCTGTTGCCAAAGCATCCGCAGTTCAACAAAGAGGAAAGAAAAGTCAAGTAAAGAAGCAAAGAAAGGCATTCAAGACAAGCAAAATATAGGAAAGAAAATTACCCTTGGAGGCCCTAGTAGCCTTCAGGTACTCGACACATTCATTGCCCAAGGCGACAAACTTCTTTATCAAGTTCTGTCCAGAAAAGTACATGAGTATGAAGATCACGCAAAAAATAGAAGCAAATATGCCAGTATCAACACGCACATCGTCGGAGGAGCTCGTGGACCGATGGGCCTCAAGGGAAGCACCGGCGTCTGTCGATTTCTTCATGCGCTTAGAACCACGAGTAGCGACGATCTTCTTAACAGGAGCCCTCGGAGCTTTTGGAGATTTCACTGTTGGATTGACCTCTTGTGAAGGTGGCTCGTCGATAGCAGGAGTATCAGTGGCAGGGGCGGCAGCAGCAAATCTCTTGGGGTTCTCCTCGTCACTGAAAAGGAAGCAAAAGGTAAAGCCATTTGTCCAAGTCGACAGAAAAAAGATAGTATATGAAAACAAGCAGCAGAACACTCACGAGTCCATGAGGTCGAAAAGCTCTACGTCTTCCTCTGGCGTGGAGGTCTCCCCGATCACAGTCGTGTGCGCCGAAGTACTCAAAGAAAGAAGCTCTGTCACATGCTTCCTCTTCTTGTCAATGCCACGATCTTCAGAAAGCGCAGGGGGAGGCGACGTCGTCGAGCTGGTATCTTCCAGCGAATCTTCGCCTTCATCTCCATCTTGGCCGTCGTCAACCTCAGGGGCTTTGGAGGCAGCAGAAATAGGAACATTTTGAATGGCCCCTCCCTCTGGGAGAAGAGGGCGAGAAATAAGAAATCGATGATCCTGAAAGGAAAACAAGCCAAGAGTTACAAGACAAACAACGATAAGAGAAAGCTAAGGCGAATAAAGACAGTAAAACATACCGCAGGCAAGGGATGCTCGGAGTCGAAGTAACTAGCAGCTTAATCCGCAACTTCATGATCCTTGGTGAGAGTGGTAAGAGCTCTCACTCGCTTGTCGAGATCCTTCTTCTCCATAAGATCTTCAGATACTTGAGAAGAATCTCCCAAGCCAGAAAATGTCCACAGTTTGGAAAGGCGATGCTGCAGAGGTTGAACTCGATGTTGTAGAAAGAACGCCGTAAGTTGTGTACCCGATAGTGCGCCTCCTCTACCGCTCTTCAGCTCTTGGATGCGGGCTAGAAGTAGCTTGATTTCCTCCATCTCAGCTTCCGTGGGAGGCGAATCCCACGAGGTCAATTTCTTCACTTCCTTGGAGGCATCGAAAGGGGCAATGCCGTACTGATCAGAGGAAGAAACTTTCTGGTCTTTGATATAAAACTATTTCTTCCTCCAACCTTGTACTGAGGCAGCCATGGAAAACTCTAGATAATGCGATTCAGCATGAATAGAGATAACAGCTCCGTGCAGTTCAGGTTTCTTTGATAAAGCAACGCTGGGACGGAGCCGAAGAGGAATTTCCAGAGGAGAAAGTGGGGTTCGATCCCCAGAAATGATTCACAGAGGGTGATAAAGCAGGCAATATGGAGAATAGAGTTTGGTGTGAGCTAATGAAGCTGCACACCGTAGACGAAAAGAAGCCCGCGAAGGAACTCATGGGCAGGGAGAGATAGACCATGCAAGAGAAAATCAAAAAACATCACCCGAAAGCCGCTCGGGGGCTTGGAGATGCGCTCAGTGCTAAGAAAAGTGACCTGATCATCAGCGGAAATGAGGCCATTGGCTTGGGCTTTCTCCAGATCCCTCTGCTTGAAAACAGATGGTACCCAGCTGGTCGTGGAGTTCGCAGCGACGTTCTTGCCCATCTTGTTCTTCTGCGTGCAAGTCTTGACGCACATCTATGGGCTACGCATGGGGGCTATGCAGAAGCTCAGAAGGGCGCAGGGTCAGCAACAATGGCGGTGGCGGCGGAAGCGAGGTAGCTGGTAAACAATACCTTCCCCACTCTCCCCCTTATATAGCTTCCTACGGAAGGAACGTGGGCTGAGACGTGGCGCAAGGAGCGGAAACGGCAGCCCACTAACGGGCAGGGATATTGCGAAATTACCGCACTGCCCATGGGTAACGGTCAGCATTAAGAAATAATTACAAACAGATTAATTGTACTAATGATGTCACAAATGTGCGAGTAATGGGAAGTAAGGACTATGACAGCAGTGGACACTAGTAAGGTGAACATTCAGAAGAAGGTCCGATATGACGTATTTGTATAAAAGATGATGAAGGAAGTCGACAAAAAATTGAGTCCAGTAGAGGAGAAATCATTCTTTGAGTCTATACCCGAAAATATTCGACTATAGCCTCGGGGGCTACTACCATCGGGAGCGCTGAGCGCGCACCCGACGATATTATTGAGTCAAGTTATGATCTCATGATATGAAAGAAGGCACAATGTCTTTGAGCCTATACTCAAAATAAGTTTTTTCGACTATAGCCTCGGGGGCTACTCCCATTGGGAGCGCTGGGCGCGCACCCGACGATGCTTTATAATGAATAATGAAGGAAAAGATGCAAAGGAGACTTTGAAAATATCACTGCTACTATCGGGAGGGAGTTTTATCAATTAAGGTGGAATAACCCAAATATTTGACACATTAGAACAGTCAAACAAGGCTGCGACATATGATTCTCGAGTTGCGTCATCGCGACGGAACTCGAATGCCGTTTTTGAAATATATCACAAAGGTAAGACCCCGGGATCCGTCCTGTGTGGCCCAGTATACGCACATGGATGCGCTCTGCTGGTACTTATCCATGTCTACGACGCGAAGAAAATCCTGGTGGATGCACTGGGTACCCTGAGAACCACTGGGATTCATTTTTTGTAAGTCTTAAATGCGGCAAAAGAATGGGTTTGACCGGTTTCCCGAATTCAAGTCCAAGGGGATTGAATTTGAAGTAGGTGACAAGTATCTGTTCTGGCAGTTAACTGGCCTCTTGATCCGTCAGAGTTGTCAGGCTTGTTCATCAAAACCCCTTGCGAGATATCATAGTAAAAAGATAAGTCGAAATACCAAGTCGAAGATTTGAAAGATAAGAAGAAGTCAAAGAAGTTGATCAAGTCGAAGATTTGGAGATCTGAGATTCAACCCGAATCTGTAATTCTGGTAGAATCTCGGGGGCTACTGACAAGGGTATAGATAATAGAGCCCATTAGTTAGCTACCCCTAAGGCCCGTTAAGCTAGGCCCAATTGTAATACTAGTTGAAATACGAGTTCATGTCGTATGTCGATATTGTAATCTTTGTCGGATCCCTCCCGATCCCTGAGACCTGGCCACCTATATATAGGGGCCAGGAGGGGATGGTAAGGGACAGATTGAAAGCAAGCCAGGTTTACACCCACGTTTACTTTCGATAGCCACCTTGTTTGACTGATTTTACCTTCGAGTTCATCCGACGCCCTATCTCCCCGATCCTAAGTCCTTCATCTAGGACATTTGTTGAGTTAACCCTCGTCAGCAACCAATCTTTATCTCTTCCTCTCAAAGAGAAAGGAAACAATTTAAGCTTAATAATATCTCCATCTACATCCTTATACTTCTGCATCTCACATAGCTCAACAAAATTATTGAGGTGAGCAGCAGCATCATCAGTACTAACACCAAAAAATTGCTCTTTCATAACAAGATTTAACAAAGAAGGTTTAATTTCATAGAAATTTGCCTCAGGAGCAGGTGGCGCAATAGGAGTGTAGATGAAATCATTGTTGGTTGTGCTTGTGAAGTCGCACAACTTGGTGTTCTCAGGAGTACTCATTCTAACAAGACTAAAGCAGGCAAACAAAAATAACAACTATAAAAGGAACTATTTTTTTTGTATTTTTGATAAAAAGAAGCAAAAAAATAAAGTAAAGAAACCAAGCAAAACAATAACAAAGTAAAAATATTGGAAGTGAGAGACTCCCCTTGTAGAAATCCTCTTTCGCCTCGGCAATGGCGCCAGCAAAAGTCTTTGATGTCTCACAGGACCAGTTGGGAAACCCCAAGATGAAGGTATGATGAGCATAGCAGTAAGTTTTCCCTCAGTATGAAACTAAGGTTTAATCGACCTGTAGGAGAAAGAAACCACTCCTGAAGGTTGTTACTAACTGGTGCCAAAAAACAGTCTAGTGCGTGGTTGCTTCGGCGCAAGCATCAACGTGGAACCTGCACACAACACAACCAAAATACTTTGCCCCAACTTATAGTGAGGTTGCCAATCTCACCGGTTTGCTGAAAACAAAGGATTAAACGTATGGTGTGGAAAAAGGTGTTTGCTTGCAGTGAAATAAAATAGTACTTGCGGAAAGTAAATGGTGCTTGTAGTAGATGGTAATATAAATATAAAAGAATGGACCGGGGTCCACAGTTCACTAGAGGTGTCTCTCCATAAAGATAAATAACATGCTGGGTGAACAAATTACAGTTGGGCAATTGACAAAATAGAGAATGCATAACAATGCATGTACATGTCATGAAGATCACTATGAGATTCACTTGGGCATTACAACATAATACATAGACCATAATCCAATTGCATCTATGACTAATAATCAACCCACAGGATATCATCCGAACAACCCTTGGGTATTAAATTGCAAGCAACAGATTATCGCCTTAAGCAAAGTGTGTAATGTAAATAATACAATTATCCTTGAACAAAAGATTGTTGTTTTATCCCTAGTAGCAACAACACATCTACAACCTTAGAAGTTATTGTCACTCTCCCAGATTACTAGAGGCATGAACCCACTATCGAGCATAAATACTCCCTCTTGGAGTCACAAGCATCTACTTTGCCAAAGTATCTACTAGCAACAGAGAGCATGCAAGATCACAAATAACATAGACATGATAAATCAACCAATAAACTTGACATAGTAGTCAATATTCATCGGATCCCAACAAACACAACATGTGGAATTACATAAAGATGATCTTGATCATGATAGGCAGCTCACAAGATCTAAACATGAGGCGCATGGAGGAGAAGACAACCATCTAGCTACTGCTATGGACCCATAGTCAAAGGTGAACTACTCACGCATCACTCCAGAGGTAGGCATGGTGATGAAGAAGGCCTTCGGTGATGATTCTCCTCTCCAGCAGGGTGCCGGGAAGAGCTTCTAGACCCTCCCATCTCAGATCGACAACGGTGGCGGCTTGTAGTATGTTTCGTCGAAAAGTATTTTCTCCCTTAGGGTTTTCGCGATGAAGGGAATTTATGGGCAGAAGGGCGATGTCAGAGGGTGGACCAGGGGCCCACACCACCTAGTGGCATGGCCAGGGGTGGCCCGCGCCACCCTATGGTGCGTTCGCATCCTTGCTGATCTCCGTCTCTCCTTTGGACTCCATCTTTGTGTCAGGTAAATAGGAACTTTGGCTTTTGTTTTGTCCAACTCTGAGAATATTTCCTGTGTAACTTTTCTGAAACACAAAAACAGCAGAAAACAGGAACTGGCACTGTGTCATCTTGTTAATAGGTTAGTTCCGGAAAATGCATAAAAACGCCACAAAGTGTAAACAAAACATAAAGCAATTGGTATAAAACAAGCATGGAGCATGAAAAATTATAGATACGTTTGCAACGTATCAATGACACTGCAACGTATGATGAAGCAATGATGAGCCCGGATTCCAACAAATGGCATGAAGCCATGAAATCCGAAATGGAATCCATATATGAAAACCAAGTATGGACTTTGGTGGATCTTCCCAATGACCGAAAGGCCGTTGAGAATAAGTGGATTTTCAAAAAGAAAACATACGCTGATGGTAACGTGACCGTCTATAAAGCACGACTTGTCGCAAAAGGTTTTCGACAAATTCAAGGAGTTGACTATGATGAGACTTTCTCACCTGTAGCGATGCTAAAGTCTGTTAGGATTATGTTAGCAATTGCTGCATTTTATTATTATGAAATTTGGCAGATGGATGTGAAAATCGCGTTCCTTAATGGTAACATTGAAGAAGAGTTGTACATGGTACATCCCAAAGTTTTTGTTGATCCTAAGGATGCTAACAATGTATGCAAACTTCAGCGATCCATTTATTGACTGAAGCAAGCATCCCAAAGTTGGAATCTCCATTTTGATAAAGTCATCAAAGGGTTTGGATTTTTCCAAACTTATGGAGAAGCTTGTATTTACAAGAAAGTGAGTGGGAGCTCTGTAGCATTTCTAATATTATATGTGGTTGACATATTGCTGATTGGAAATGATATGGAACTTTTGAAGAGCGTAAAAGATTACTTAAACAGTAAGTTTTCAATAAAGGACCTTGATGAAGCGGCGTGTATTTTAGGCATCAAAACCTATAGAGATAGATCAAGATGCTTAATTGGGCTATCACAAAGTACATACCTTGACAAGATTCTAAAGAAGTTTAGAATGGACGGAAGTAAGAAAGGGTTCTTACCTATGTTGCAAGGAAAGACATTGAGTAAGACTCAAAGTCCGGCTACAGCTGAAGATAGAGAAGAAATGAATAAGATTCCCCATGCCTCTGCCATAGGCTCTATCATGTATGCCATGTTATGTACAAGACCAGATGTGGCACATGCTATTAGTTTGACTAGTAGGTACCAATCTGATCCAGGTTTTGAACACTAGACGGCGGCCAAGAATATCTTTAAATACTTAGGAAGGACTAAGGATATGTTTCTCGTGTATGGCGGTGAAGAAGAGCTCGTCGCAAGGTGTTACGTTGATGCTAGCTTTGACACCGATCCGGATGACTCCAAGTCTCAATCTGGGTACGTATTTGTTATGAATGGAGGAGCAGTGAGCTGGAGGAGTTCCACGCAAAGCATGGTAGCGAGATCATCTACAGAAGCGGAATATGTTGCTGCTTCAGAAGCAGCACAGGAAGCAGTTTGGATGAAGGAGTTCGTATCTGAACTAGGTGTGGTTCTGAGTGATTTGGATCCAATGGTTATATATTGTGACAACAATGGTGCCATAGTCAATGCTAAGGAGCCACGGTCTCACAATAATTCCAAGCATATAAAGCATCGATTTCACTCCATCCGTGAACATGTCAAGGATGGTGATATAAAGATTTGCAAAGTACACATGGATCTAAATGTGGCAGACCCGTTGACTAAAGCTCTCCCCAAGGCAAAACATGATCAGCAGCAGAACTCAATGGGTGTTAGATTCATCACTATGTAATCTAGATTATTGACTCTAGTGCAAGTGGGAGACGGAAAGGAATATGCCCGAGAGGCAATAATAAAGTTGTTATTATATTAATCTGTGTTTATAATAGTGTTTATTTCTCATGATAGAAATGTATTAATCGGAAACATTAATACTTGTGTGATTAATAAACAAAAAGGTTCCTAGTAAAGCCTCTCTTTTATACTAGCTCGTTGATTAACTGATGATCAAGGTTTGCTAATCATGAACATTAGATGTTGTTAATAACGGGGTCATATCATTAGAAGAATGATGTGATGAACACTCACACCCATAGTACAAATAGCAATACGATCAAGTCATCAAGTTTCCTTGCTATATCAAACTCATACGAAATAGTTCTAATCCTTAGACCATGAGATCATGTTGATCACTGATACCGGAAGAGTACTTTCATGATATCAAACGTCACACCATAACATGGTGATTATAAAGGTTGATTTGGGTATTCTGAAAGTGTTAGTTGAGGCTCATGGATCAAGAGTGGAATTTGTCTGACCCAATGATGGGAAGATATTCTCTGGGCCCTTCTTAGTGATATTGCATTGACATCGCCTGCAAGCATGTGACTAGGTCACGGGAATGCCTTATCACAGAATGAGTAAAAAGACTTGTCGAGAACGAGATCGATCTAGATATGGTTGATACCAAGTGATCGGATCTCGCACAAGTAATAATATCACGAGACAAAAGGAATTAACTATATTCGTTATTGGTTCACACGATCACTAGTTCATCGTTGAGTAAGTGGGAGTCATCATGGATTTCCAGATCCCACAGATGATTACTGATCAGAGAGGAGTCTCGATCATGTCCACGTTATTCACGAACCATAGGGTGACACACTTAAGGTTCATCGTCGTTTTTGAGTGGATACGATACTCTGATCGAATTACAGGACATCATAAGGGTTGTTTCAGAAAAGCACCAAAACTATTTCGGTATATCGAAATAACTCAAGGGGTATTTGTTAATGTTTGTTAATTGATTGAATTAACAGATATTAAAGAAATAAAAATGTTTAATTAATTCAATTAGTGTGAATTTTAATTAGCATGAATGTCATGCAAAATTAAATTGGGGGTTACCTCATGTTGATGAGGGGGTTACCACCATGAAGAGCGGGTTACCACCATGAAGAGGAGGAGAGGCTCCTCTTAGGTGCCGGCGCACCCTCCCTTGGGGCTGCACCCTCCTCTCCTATAAAAGGTGCCCCTCTCCTCCCTCTTCATATTTTCTTGATCCTCACTTCCCCGCATAGTTGCTGCTCCACCTCCGTCTTAGCTTAGCGAAGCTCTGCCTGAATTGTAGTTCATACACTTGTAGAACTGTGTGTTGGAGTGTCTGGCGGATCCCTTCTTCCGCTACCCTGCTGGACCGAGGGCATGGAGGAGACGACGACAAGCCGTACGTGTGACCGAGTACGGAGGCACCGCCGGTTGTGGTGCCTTGTACATGATCTTGAGATCGTCAAGTGAACGACTACATAGACTATGTGCTTCTTTGTCAAGTCTTCATGGGCAATGTTTGTGCGGGAACGTAAACCCCGCTTCGATCTTCGAGGGTTAGTTAATCATTGCTTCCATCTCGAAGATGATCTTGGCTAGTTTGTGTTCATGCGTAGGAATTTTTTTTTGTTTTCCATGCTACGAACCCATAAGAACACCTATCAAGCAGCGCAACATGCAAGTAGTTGATGACGTTGCGGCAGCCTCCAACTATTGGTTTGCAGCTGCGGCCTCTTGGCGGACGTCATTTATCTCTTTCTGTTTCTGCATCATGGTGTCTGGATGCTCTACCTTAAGCTTCTGCTCGAGTTGGGAGTTATTAGTCAATGCCTGCTAAAGTTGAGAGCGTAGCTCCTTCATCAGGATAGCATGACCTTTCCTTTCCCCCTCGAGGGTGGCTTTTAGCTTAGCAGCATCTGCATGGCAGGAACAAGAGCAAGATTAGCAGTATTTTTAACTTGAAAACGGCAAGACAAGTACAACTTACCGCTATGCTCCAACTTCCCCTAC
Source organism: Dactylis glomerata (assembly GCA_007115705.1). Taxonomy (NCBI): domain Eukaryota; kingdom Viridiplantae; phylum Streptophyta; class Magnoliopsida; order Poales; family Poaceae; genus Dactylis; species Dactylis glomerata. Next base: position 976,955 of record QXEO01000701.1, on the reverse strand, counting down.
AGATCCACTAGTAGTGTTGTTTTGTTCGCTAGCTCCTTCTCTTGCGAACTGATGGCCTGGACTAGGTCTTCCACAACTTTTTTGTAATTCTGCATACAAAACATTCAGCGTGAGGTGTTAATTCTCATAGAGCCCCATGCCGGTTTTGAATCCGCCATGAGGCTCGGGGGCTACACATTAGAATTTAAAGTTAGTTATCTTAGAGCCCCATGCTGGTTTGAATCCTCCATGAGGCTCAGGGCTACACATCAGATTTTAAAGATTGGTTCTCTTAGAGCTCCATGTCGGCTTTCCAATCCTCCATGGAGCTCAGGGGCTACACACGGTTTTTTCTCTAAGCTTTCTAAGAGCATCTATTGGAAAAAATTACGCACACATGCTCGGGGGCTACAGGTTGATTCTAAAAAAAATCTAGGTAGTTTCTCTAGGAGCACCACGATGGATTTTCATCGAGAATCCGCCATGGCACTCAGGGGCTCTAGGGGATACATACCTTCTTCATTATAGAGTTCCTTTCGACATACACGTTCGTGGCAGAGGAGATCTTGCTGCTACCTTCTTCTTGCATATTAGCAAGTATAACAAGGTCACCTTGCTGTTTCTTCTAGTGCAAGCTGCTAGAGGAGTCAACCCCAGCCATGTTCGCCCACAGACCATGAGACGAGCCAGAAACTTGATGAATTTGTATGACATCCTTAGTCGTGGCTTCAGTCGTAGCATTAGTTTCTGGTGTCATCCCAAATTGGCTGCCAGTCTGCTCGAATCCATGATCGCCAACATTTTCACGGATAGGAGAGGGAGCAGGCGCGTCAGGAATGGGCGGGACGACGGCAGGGGAAGCCTTTGCGCGCTTGGATAGCGGCTCTCTGACAGCAGGCCTCTTCCTCCTAAAGAACTAAAAGTCAGAGAGAATCTCAGAGTAATGGATGTATAGTTGAAGCCGCCATGATTACCTCCCTTTGGGCATGTGGATGGTGGCAGTGGCTTCAGATGGCGCATCTAGTTCTGCACGGCGCCGAGCCTCCTGACGATGGGAATCACGGATTTTCCCTCTAGCACCACACACCGCCACCTCTCCTCTTGGTCGTCTTGGGCATCTCTGCCTCACCCTCCTTTCCGCCATGTGATGAGTCTACTATTTCTGTCTCCTTTGTTACCTCCTCTTGATTTCTGCTAGAATGAACTTCTTCATCAGCATCGGTGAAATCCTAGGAGAGAGGTTTACGAATGCTGAAGGCAAAGATTTGACCTGGAGAAGGAAAAAGCCTAGGTGTTAGAGTGTTCTCATAGTGGAAGATAAAATGTGCATGATCACGATTAAGAGCAAAAACCTTGGGGCAGATGTTGTTCTCAAACATAGACATGCCAAATTTGAGAGTCTTTTCTTTCCGTGGGATCTTCATCAAGGAGAGGATACGCTTAGCTACTATCTCTAGAACCAATTCAACCTCTGAGTAGCTCATGCCATCCTTTACACCAGTGTATTGGTGCATCAGGTGATCACGGTACTGCAGTGGTTGGATCCGCCATGAGACCCAATAGTTGATGGTATCAATACCCATGAGTCCATCATGGTTAAGCTTGGCGATCTGCCATGCAAGGAGCTTGACGTAGGGGATGGCGGAGTCATCATTCACTAGCTTCCAGGAGTCGTGAGTTTCCGCCAGGATGTTCTCAAAAGGGCGAAGCCCGAAGGTTTGTGAAGGAGCAGCCTTGTCTACTTGATAGAAGAAAGATCTTCTCTAGCCTTTGGCGGAGTCCAACAGAGTGACAAAGGGATAATCTTTTGATCTCCGAGGGACAAAGCAAATTGTTCTGCAGTTCGAAGGGACCCGTCATCCTCAACATTGGGTCGTACGCAGAAGAAAAGATGGAAAAGGTCTACCCTCAGAAAAATTCCAAGGTATCCCTCACATAATGCGGCATGACCCGCTATGGAGACCAGACTGTTCGGCGAGATGTGATGAAGCTAGAGGCCTTAGAACTGGAGCAGGTTGGTGAATAAGTGGGATGGCAGCATGCTAAGGCCTTTTTCCACATGAGACTTGAGCATCACTATCTCTGTCTTGTTTGGAACTGGCTCTACAGCCATGTAGGGTGTCCTCCATTGGGATTCCGCTCTAGGAGCCACGGTGCCTTCTTTATCCAAAGCAAGGACATGAGCGTCTTTGGCCTTGCACTTCTACGAGCAACCTTGCAGATTGATGGGAAGTTAATCTAGTTCTTCAGCGTCTGGCCCGCCATCGTCCATATCCTCCTCGTCTCTGGCCATATCTTCAGCAGCTTCTTCCTCTGCTTCACCCTCAGCTTTTGAGGCTGAGTCTTCAAGGAATGAGTCCGCCATGTCTTGGGGTGGAGAAGAGTGTGCTGATTGCTGTAGCGAGGAGTCCTCGTCCTCAGCATCTCTTGGACGACGGGCAGAAGGGGATGTGGTGTCTGGATCCATGGATCAAATAATCTCAAGGACTTCGATGGATGAAGACGAAGACGCTGCCAGAGCGACGTTGCTCCAGAGAGAAGGTGTTGTCGGCGACGAGGTTTCCGGCCGGTGGCTCACCGAAGAAGAGAGAGCTCATGGGCGGCGATGTGGTGAGAGAATGAAGAGGGGGTGAATGAGCTGGGCTTACCGCCTGGGGGTATATATAGGCCCTGGCACAGAGATTCGTTCCCGCCATTTGCACCATCCACGTGGCAGTCCCGTGACCTAGATTGCTGACGCGTGTCCTTGGGTAAAATGGTAAAATGCACCAACGAGTGTCTAGACCTCCAAATCTTACCCTAGAAGGAACTGCGAAGAGCGAAAATTAAGGTGGGTTTCATGGTAAGATCCATTCTAGATCCCCACAATCCCGCCATCAGAGGCTGACGTCGCTGATCCGCCATTCCATGGAGGATTGGGGCAAAAGTTAGAGGACCTTCAAGATCTTCCATCAAGACGCGAAGAAAGAGCTACGACGGATGCATTTTTTAAGATAGAGATATGGCGGATTGAAGTGGCGATCTTGAAGTTTCCCGGGGGCTACTGTTGGGGATATACCAAATGGGTATATACGAGCGATGTAGTCCTAAACCGGCAAGCCTGGGTGGCCCATAGATGGTGGTTAGGCCTATGGCCTAAACGCCGGCCCAGTTGCTGGAGGCCCATGGCGGATTCCCAGACAAGGAGGAGCTCATGGCGGATTCCTCCAAGACGAGCCTATGGCGGATTAGCATGTTGTACAAGGCATAGTATAGGACTTAGTCTAGGACTCTATGTAGTATCCGCCCCGGAACCGCCGTGATGCCCACGCCAGGCGTCTTTATAAGCCGGCGTGGAGGAGCCCGTGAGGCTAATAGACAATCTCATCATGGTAACCGAGCACTTGTTGCCATTATAGTGAATTATGGAAGCACGTAGGATCTCACCACCGTTGCGAGATCTGAAGCTGGGTAAACTCGTGCTACCCCCGTCCCAGATCGCTCCGTCGTGTTCACCCCCCTCCACAAACCGCCATAAGCATACCTCCATGATAGATCTATTGATAGAACCACGACATTTGGCAAGGGTGTGGTGTAAATGTAAAGGCTTAAGCATTCCGCACCGCAAAGCTTGTCATCATTGATGTTGAGAGTGGTTGGTTCGCCACCGCCGTTCGTGTTGAAGGCTCGAAGAGACTCACGTTGCATGCAGGCCCAGTCGACTTTGTTCTGGGCAAGGGCATGCCTGAGTTACCCCATTAATAGGCTACACCCCGAGTGGCCTCGGCACGATGACGGGTATCGCGGGCTGATTCCAGTGTTGTTGTGTCGCACCGATGTGTTGCCTTGGCGTTGGATCGCGCGCCAGCTCATCTGTCCTTGCCGTTTGTAGCCTGCATACGCCTTTGAGTGCGCATGCTCGTAGCTTTGCCATGTGCTCATTGTCGTTGGCTGCATTGGCAGTGATGTATGCGGCAGTAGCCATGATTGCAGCGTCCCACGTCTTGGGCAGTATGTGTCGATGTCGTTGAATTTTGCCTCGAGATTTCTCGAGAGGTGCTGCCTATCGTCTATGGACATGTTGTGGGATCGCAACCTTTGCATTGCGCCCGAGGAATAAAAGGACGAGATATTGGCGCGCCGGTGGCTTGACGCATCGGCTTCCTCTCTACACCGTTCCAGCACTCGCTTTTCGCTAGCGATCTCGGCCTTCTGCTCAGAGACAATGAAGCGAAGAGCTGCAAGCTCGTCTTTCGTAGGATTCAGACCAAGGGGCCTTCTGATCTGGGCCTACGTGATTAGTCGACCGCTGGAGGTTCAGCCATCTCGATTTCCATTGATTCTGCTCCCGCTCTTGTCACCAGTGAGATGCCATCATGCATTTTATGCGTGATGGTGGCTGTAAGGTGTCCTCGATCTCACCGCAGGCTAGGGGGTAGGTGTCCTCTGTGTGTAACCATAAGTCGATGACGAAGTCAGAGTCAGAGTCAATGACGTAGCCGCTCCTAGTGCCGGTGGAATCTTCATAGCTGGAGCTGCTGGATTTTTTGATGGCTCCCTTGGCCTCGAGGTAGGAGTCATCATCAGAGCAAGTGTAGTCTGAATAGAGGCCCTCGACGTAGTCGATGTCGTAAGGCATCATGTGGAGGTTGAGTGCATCGAGTGCCTTCTGGTACTCGAAGATTGTCGGGTAGATCGCGATGGAACCACCACGGGGTTCGCCGCATCCGGATATCTCATGTGGGGAGAAATCTCTAGGCCCAGCGAAGTGGTAGGCATCACAGTCGGCGCAATAGGCGGTGGTAGGGTATGGTGGTGGCTCGCGAAGGATGTTAGATCCAACGGAGGGAGATGATGATACTGGCGCTTGGCAGGCGTCAGAACATGCAGTTGGTGCTGATGACATGGAGTCAACCCGCAGGCTCTTGCTGGATGATGACGGGCGATGCTGATGCGGAATCGACTAAGGAGGTCACGGCTTTGACTGCAGGTAGTAGTTGGCTGATGACCCACAAGTATAGGGGATCGCAACAGTCTTCGAGGGAAGTAAAACCCAAATTTATTGATTCGACACAAGGGGAGCCAAAGAATATTTATAAGCCTTAACAGATGAGTTGTCAATTCAGCTGCACCTGGAAATAGACTTGTTCGCAATGGTTTATCAGTAGCAACAGTTTTATAGTGGTTATAGTAGTGAAACAGTAGTAGCAATAGTAAAATAAAAGAGGTAATAGTAGCAATATTAAACAGTAGGATAAAATACTGTAGGCATAGGGATGGATGTACGGGCTTTGCATGGATAAGATAATTCATGAAATCAGTGAGACATGGGCATTGCAGATAAATAATGATAAAGCATCCTAGTAGTAACAATCATAGGCATGTGTTACGTATATAGTCGTACGTGCTCGCAATGAGAAACTTGCACGACATCTTTTGTCCTACCAGCCGGTTGCAGCAGGGCCTCAAGGGAAACTACTGGTAATTAAGGTACTCCTTTTAATAAAGTACCGGAGCAAAGCATTAACACTCGGTGAACACATGTAATCCTCACATCATAGCCATCCCCTCCGGTTATCCCAATTTCTATCACTTTGGGGCCTAGGGTTCCTGATACGTCTCCAACGTATCTATAATTTTTGATGCTCCATGCTTGTTTTTACACCATTTGTCTACTGTTTCGTTACACTTCGTGGCACTTTTATGCATTTTCTGGAACTAACCTATTAACAAGTCGCCACAGTGCCAGTTTCCTGTTTTCTTCTGTTTTTGTGTTTCAGAAGTGCTACACAGGAAATATTCTCGGAATTGGACGAAACAAGTTCCTTAAGTCTTATTTTCCCCGGAAGCTTCCAGAGATCCGAAGAGGAGTTGGAGGGGGGCCACAAGGGCCCCACACGCCAGGGCGGCGCGGCCAGGCCCCTGGCCGCGCCCCCTATGTGTGAGAGCCCCTCGGGCCACCTCTGACGATGCCCCTTCGCCTATAAAGACCCCCCGACGGGAAAAACCTAAGTACCCGATCAATTTTCCAGAAACACATCGCGATCTGCCGCCATCGTCGACCCGAGATCGGGAGGGTCCAGAAGCTCTTCCCGGCACCCTGCCGGAGAGGGGAATTGCCATCGGAGGTCTTCTTCATCCCCATGCTTGCCTCCAGAGCGATGAGTGAGTAGTCTACCTTGGACTATGGGTCCATAGCAGTAGCTAGATGGTTGTCTCCTCCACCATGTGCTTCATGTTTAGATCTCATGAGCTGCCCTACATGATTGAGATCACCGTTATGTAATTCTACATGTTTGGTTTGTTGGGATCCGATGAATATTGGTGTTATGATTGAGTTGCTATACTGAAATATATCTTTTGTTATCTCTATGTTGTTTATGATCTTGCATGCTCTCCGTTGTTAGTAGCTATCTTGGCCGAGTAGTTGCTAGTGACTCCAAGAGGGGGTATTTATGCTCGATAGTGGGTTCATGCCTCTATTTAACCTGGGGGAGTGACATAAACCTCTAAGGTTGTAGATGTGCTGTTGGTACTAGGGAGAAAACAACATTCATATGCTCGAGGGCATATGCTTTGTTTACATTACACACTTTGCTTAATGCAATTATCTATTGTTCGCAACTTAATACTCATGGGGTGTTCGGACGATATCCCCGTGAGTGGATTATTAGTCATAGATGTAGTTGGATGGCGGTCTATGTATTTTGTTGTAATGCCCAGAGTAAATCGCATAGTGATCTTCTTGACATATCACGTTTATCTTTATTCTATCAATTGCCCAACTGTAATTTGTTTACCCAGCATGTGTTATTTTATCTTATGGAGAGACACCGCTAGTGAACTGTGGACCCCGGTCCTATTGCCATCATATTGCTATCACCTGTTTACTTTACTTGCACTATTTACTTTACTCGCATACTATTATCACTTTCCACTCGATACACTCATAACCTTGTTTCAAGCAAACCGGTGAGATTGACAACCTCATCGTAAGTTGGGAACAAAGTACTTGGTTGTGTGTGTGCAGGTTCCGCGTTGCTACTGGCCGAAGACGAGTCAACAAGTGCGCCCTTGTTGGAGTGCTATTAAGCCAGTCTGCATCACCTTCAGTCGTTTGTCTCTCCTCTCCAAGATCGACATACCTTGGTTTCTTAACTGAGGGAAAATTTGCTGCTATATTCATCACACCTTCCTCTTGGGGTTCCCAACGGGCTGGTCATCAACCACGCAACAAGCAACAACTTTTCTGGCGCCGTTGCCGGGGAGGAAGTAGAAGACTTCTGTGAGGGGAGTTTTTCGCGCACACATCCTTCACTTTGTTATTGTTTTGCTTTACTTTATTTATTTTACCTGCATCGTTTTATCAAAAACCCAAAAAAATTAGAATCCTTGGTAGTTGTTATTTCTTTACTTTAGTTCATTATGTTGCTCCCTAAGTATGTTTTGGAGGACCTCTCAGTAGGTAGTGGTTCAATTATTGGGAAAGATAACATTGAGGAGTTCTTTAATCACATTAGTATGCATAAAGAAGTTGAGGAAAAGTCTTTGGTTAAGCTAGCTCCTAGTTATGAAGTTGCTTCCGCTTATTTAGTTCACATGTTGAAAGCTAGGTTTGCTAATCTTAATCCCTTTTTGCAATACATGTTCCTTAAGCTTCATGAAATTGAAGATCCTGAAAAGAAAGCTTTCATATTGGAAACTTTGTGCATAGAATTTAGAGATGTTGCCATCAAGGCTAGGAAAGTTTTTAAGAAATTTAATAAGCTTGGCTCACCTGTGGCAGTTGTTGGTACACCCAATGAAGATTTTAGAGTGCCAATACCTTATAAACTTGCAGGGCTTCATGATGTTTGGGAAAATAATTCTAGTTGGATTTGTCCTGAAAATCCTTTCGATGAAAGTAGTGTACCAAAGTGTGATCATAAAGGATCTTCAAAAACTCATTTGGACATAATTCCTTGCATTGTTGAAAAGACTCCTGTTGTGGATCCCAATGCTTCTTTCATAATTACTTCATCACTTGATGTTACTTGATTCGCAATTTTCTGCGCCTAGCTCAAAGGCGTTAAAGAAAAGCACTCTTGGGAGATAACCCAATGTTTTCTTTTCAGTACTTTTTCTTTTATTTGAGTCTTGGAAGTCATTGCTACTGTAATGACCGCTCCTTATCCTTTTTATTTCATTGTTGTGCCAAGAGAAGCCTCTAATTTGAGTGAGGTAAGATTTGGGGATGTTGCTGTCCTGAAACTGTTTTCGGTGCTGCACCGTAAAAATTCGTATAAATTCTCTGTATATCTTTTGGACCTGAGATTTCTTGTGCATATGCCCCAGGTTATATCCAAACTTTCGTTAGTTGAACACGTTTTGATTTGAGCAACAGAAAACCCCTAAAAATTCGGCCTTTGTCAGCTGTTCTGTTTTGACAGATTTTTGCCAATATTTGTGTTTGCCGCTTTATCGCTTTCTTTTGAGTTCTTTTGATCACGGAACTTTTGGGGAAGTTGCTACAGTAGTATATGCTATATATGTGGTGGTTTTAGGTTGAAACCTGAAGCAAAAAGAGGTTGATTATATGTTATGCTACACTAATGTTGCTAATAGATTTGTGTTTAGTTTTGTATGAAGGAAGTTTTCAAGTGTAGGGATTGGAGAATGATGAGATGAGTTGAAGAATGGAAAAAAGCTCAAGCTTGGGGATGCCCATGCATCACTCCAAGAAATATTCAAGAAGTACAAGCGTCAAAGCTTGGGGATGCCCCCGAGGCACCCCTTCTTCATCTGCAAAAATCAGGTCACCTTTCAAAATACTATATTTTTATTGCTTCATGCACTATGTGTTTTTCTTGGAGCGTCAGTTGTTTTAGTTTTCTTAGTTATTTTAGTTTGTTTGCTGCAATAAATGGTTGGACCCCAACAAATTTCTTTTGGAGAAGTTGCCTTGCTTTTCATTTGCCAAGAACGCTCTAGTTTTCACTCTTATAAAAAACCGAGTGTTCTTCTTTTTCCGCTACTGCTTTTGGTTTTCGTTTTCGCCTTCATTTTCGTTCAGATCTTCTTATATTTGTTTATCAAGGTGTATTTTTGCCTCTGATCTTTATTGGTTTTCATCAAAAGAGGTGTTTATAAAATGTTTGAATGGTGTTGGAAAGGACAAAAAGCTTTGTGCAAAAAAGTGGTACAAGAAGGAGCTTGTGTAGACTGCGGCTTAGGCTTTTTCATGTCATGCTTGATGTCTTTTTGATAGTATGCTTAGTGGTTTTGCTGTAGCATGACTTGTCTCAAATAACTGAGATTGCTTAATGAGCCTTTGAAAAAATCATGCGTTGTTTTTAATTATTTGGAAGCATTATTTTGGTTTTCTCCTTGATGCTTTATTTGGGTTGACTTGGCGCATGCTCACACATGTTAGACTCTTACAAAGTCGCCAATAGCCTCTATGATCATTTAGTTTTGACTTTTGATGCCATCTTATGCTTCTTTTAATGTCGCTTTGTCGCTTTGCATGATTATGGCCATTATTGCTCTCTTAGTTGGTCGCTCCTAGTCTTTTGCTAGCCCGCGCCTTGTACTGAGTATAAGCTCTACTCGTGCATCCAACTCCTAAAAACCAAGTTTTGCCAAAGTGTCCACCATACATACCTACTAGCAATTTGCTATTCCAAGTAAATTTGACTTACTTTTATTTTCTCTTCAAATTAAACTCTTACCAGTGTTATGCGAAATTCGGTCAGTAAAGCTCTCACGAACCGGAAGGCACACTTTACTTTTTCCTGTTCTAAATTTTTTGACATTGTGGCCTCTTATGTTGAGTTGTTATGCTTGCAAGTTGTAAGTTGGAGACTAGCCTGTCGGTGTTTTGGATACCGGGGTATCCCGGTCCACCTGCTCCTGGGCCATGTCATCGGCTCATCTTCAGAATCAACGACCCAAGCTGCGGAGAAGACCCTCACGAGGAGGCGCCTCGTGAGGAGAACGACGACCAAAACTGCTAAGGACCAGAAGACCTCCTCACGAGCCCCTGCTGGTGAGGAGAAGAAGCACGCCCACGTCAGCTCGGCACGTTTGCGTGCAGAGCAAGAAGATAACAGGCAGAAGACCGCGTACCGCCCACGCTACCCCCGACAGGGAGGAGACCAACTTTCGCTGTGCCTGCCCAAAGCGGCACAGTGGTTGTTGGCCACCCCCCTAAAAATAGCGTGGACGGTGCAGGGCGCCAGAGGAGGACGTCAGCTTCCTCCACCCACTCCTGTGGACCGACGCCACTACTCTACGAAGACCATGTCTACAGAAGAGTGTAGTCTATAGCTGTCCACCCTCCTTGGCCGTATGTGTGGCAACCCCTTCCCCAAGAAGATAAGGGGAAGGAGGACCTTGGCGCTATAAAAGGAGGGGAGGCCACCCCTTAGATGGGATCTGATCTTCTAGAGGCGGCTAGCTGGGCACGCAGGTTCTTCAACCTCTGGCCAGCTAGAGCTTTGTAACCAAGGCCTTGTACTCCTCGCGAGGTGTCGCGTTGCAATACAAGAAGGCAGGAAGTAGGGGTTTTACCTCACCACGAGGGCCCTGAACCTGGGTAAGGCTCGGTGTCTCTCTCTGTAGTGCGTTGTGCGTTTGACGACTCGAGGCTTCCGTCACCGTGCTTCGCTGCGATCCGAGATCTCACACGTTCAGCCCCCTGCGTTCGAATCTTTGGGTCCGTCGCGTGGTACCCCGTGTTCTTGCGACACGAAATCCATCGACATTTGGCGCGCCAGGTAGGGGCTGTGGTGTGTTTTCTCCAAGATCTGCTTCGACATGGCCGACGCCAACGCAAGGCTCGAGAGTCTTCGCCGTCGCAACGCTGCTCGGGGGCAAACCGAGCCCATCTTCCATCGTCGTGAAGCTTCGGCCGAGGAGGAAGAGGAGGAAGATCTGGAGTCCTCCTACCTCCCATCCGGGCGTACAGAGCCTTCGCTCTCCTTCACCGCCACCGCCACTTCTCGCGCTCGTTCTGGGAGTCAGCTGTCTCCTGCGCAGGCTCTCGCCATGGCGCAGGAGCTGCTGCGCTACCAACCCACCGACGACGGGCGTGAGGGGTGGCGCGCTCGAATCGCCGAGCTCTTCGCCATCGCCAACGAGGACCCGGCCCAGGGAGGAGCCCAGGGCGCGGGAGATCCAGATCCGGCGGCGGGGCGTCGCGCCCCGGGCGCCGGAGATGGGAAGGCCAACAAGGCCAAGAAGGTGGTTTCCCGCGCCGCATCTTCGCCGCGCGGGGAGCCCAGCTGTCAAATCGTCCAACGCGCTCCGGAAGACGCACGCGTCTCCCTTGAGCGCCGCCGCGAAAATCATGACCGCGCCATCGATGACATCGGCGAAGCTGGCAAGAACGTCAGGACCCCCGGCGACCCAATCTACAACCCCGGGTGTCTCGCCCTCACTCGCCAGCAACGCTACGTCGTCTGGCCTAACAAGTTCAAGCCAGACATCGGCGCGCGGTACGACGGGACCACCAACCCCGTCAAATTCCTCCAACTCTACGTCGTCGCCGTTCAGGCTGCGCGTGGGGATCAGCGTGCCATGGCAAATTGGTTCCCCATGGCCCTCAAGGACGCTCCGCGAACTTGGCTCATGAATCTTCCTCACGAATCCGTGACTTCATGGAAGGATTTATGCCGCCAGTTCGTGGCCAACTTCATGCCCACGTACGAGCGCCCCGCTACCAAGAACGATCTTAAGGCGGTGCGTCAGTACAAGGGCGAGACGCTTCGTTAGTACATCCAGCGCTTCAGCCAGATGAGGAACAAGATCCCTAGGATCTCCAACGAGGAGGTCATCTCCGACATCAAGATGAGGGAGAAGCTGTCCGTGAATGATGAGTTGACTTCCGTCGTCAGGCTCTTCGAGATCGCCGACCGCTGCGCCAAGGCCGAGGAAGGGAGGCTCTTCGTGCATAACTTGCCGGAGGCGCCTCCCCCTAAGCCAAAGTCCAAGGACCCCAAGCGAAAGGAGGCAGCTGTTCTCGCGGCGGAGCCAGATCATAAGCAACGCCGCGGGGACCGCACCGAGCGCGACAAGGGACGACGTCGCGGCTACTGCGTTCTCCACAAGAAGGACACCCACAATACCGACGATTGTTGGTTTGTCCGGAAGTTTCACGAAGAAAATGGTGTCTCCAAGCGCCGCGGGGGTGGCCGCAGCTACGGCAAGAGTGGATCCCGGGGCGATCGCCGCGACAACGACCGCGAGGAAGGTCGCCGCCGCGAGGGTCTGTCTCGAGCCGATCCCGAGCCGCTGCCGCTGCCCCCACCAGCAAACGATCGTCGGGAGGAGAACCAGGGGGGCTATCAAGAGCCGCGAGACTATGCCACTTGCCTCCTGGGTGGAGCTCGGGCTCCTTTGTCCAACCGACACTTCAAGCAGCTGTCGCGAGAGATCGCGGCAGCACAGCCCAGCGTTGGCAACCGCCTAATGAAGTGGTCAACGTGCAAGATCGGCTTCGACGAGGAGGATCATCCGGCTTCCACCAGGGGCGTTGGCACAATTCCTCTCTTGTGCACGCCAACCATCAACAACGTCGCCGTCAATCGCACTCTCATCGACGGAGGGGCGGGACTCAACATCATCTCGGTCGAGATCTTCGAAAAGATGCAGGTGCCGTACCACCGGCTCATGCCAACTCGGCCATTCTTCGGGGTAACCGAAGGTTCTACAACGCCAATTGGGCAGGTAAGCCTGCCCGTCACCTTCGGCACCCGGGACAACTACAGGACGGAAAGCCTCGACTTCGACGTCGCCTACATCGCCCTGCCGTACAATGCCATCCTCGGCTACCCAGCCCTGGCAAGGTTTATGGCAGCGACGCACCATGGCTTCAACGTCCTCAAGATTCCGGGCGCTAACAGCACAATCACCGTGCGCTGCAATGAGAAGGACGCTCTCCGATCAGTGGAGCATGTTTACCGTGAGGCCGCCACCATGTTCCCCGCCGACGAAGATCTACTGGAACACTCTGGCGACCTCGCGAGGAAGAAGCAGCTCGTATCCCAAGAATGGGCTGCAGCGAAGAAGGCCTCTCTCGAGCCCCATCCGCTGGGTTCGACAGGGAAGAAGTTCGCCGCCTCGGCATCGCCTACTCCAAGCGAGGACCTGGTCCATCCAATGCTGGACATGAGCATTGGGGAGGCTGCGGTACCCTCGGGCAGGAGGCCCCAGTTCACCCAAGAGCGCTCTGCAACCAAGAAGATCCCGCTTCAGGCTGGGGGCTGCGACAACTTCGTCACCATCGGGGCAGGGCTTTCCCCCAAATAGGAAAACGCGCTTGTCACCTTCCTGCGGGCAAACTCTGACATGTTTGCTTGGACTCCGTCAGATATGCCCGGCGTTCCCAGGGAGGTGATTGAGCACCACTTAGCCGTGTGCCCTCAGGCACACCCCGTGAAGCAGAAGACTAGGAAGCAAGCGCAAGAGAAGCAGGACTTCATTGTCAAGGAGATAGAGAAGCTGAAGAAGGCCAAGCTGATACGCGAGGTAGCCCACCCCACCTGGATCGCGAATCCGGTGGTCGTCCCAAAAGCAAATGGCAGTGGGCGCCTCTGCGTGGACTTCACAAGTCTCAACAAGGCCTGCCCCAAGGATCCTTATCCGCTCCCGAGGATAGATCAAATCGTCGACTCCACCGCCGGCTGTGACCTCCTTTGCTTCTTGGATGCTTTCTCCGGCTATCATCAGATCAAGATGGCAAAGGAGGACGAGGAGAAGACCGCCTTCATCACGCCTTGTGGGGTGTACTGCTACGTCTGCATGCCCTTCGGTCTGAAGAACGCAGGAGCCACCTTCCAAAGGCTCATGCGCAAGGCCTTGGGGGCTCAGATGGGAAGGAACGCGGAGGCCTACGTCGATGACATCGTCGTCAAAACTCGCGAGGGTCACACCTTCATTGAGGATCTGGAGGAAACATTCGTCAACCTGAGAAAGGTAAACATCAAGCTCAACCCCGCCAAGTGCGCCTTCGGCGTGCCATCGGGAAAACTGTTGGGATTCCTCGTGTCCCATCGCGGGATAGAGGCGAACCCTGACAAGGTCAAGGCCATCGAAGAAATGCGTCCACCGCGCAGTCTCAAGGAGATGCAACGCCTCGCGGGGTGCATGGCAGCCCTGGGGCGCTTCATCGCGAGGAGCGGGGAGAAAGCCTTGCCCTTCTTCAAGCTCATGAAGCGCGCTGGGAAGTTCGAGTGGACTCCAGAAGCCGACAAGGCCTTCGCCGAGTTGAAAAGATACCTCACGAGCCCACCGATCATGGTTGCCCCAACCGCCCACGAGCCCTTGCTACTCTACATCGCGGCAACTCCAAGGACTGCAAGTGCCGTCCTCGTCGCAGAGCGAGACGCCAAGGTGATCGCCAAAGAGGAAGTCAACTCTCCAAGCTCGGGGGCTCCTCGCGAGGAAGAGGCCGCTCCACCTCCCGACCCTCGAGAGGAACCACCCGCGGCATCTTCGCCGACCGAGCCGCTCTCTCAGAGCAACGCTCAAAAGCCTCCCGAGGAGGAGCCTCCCGAGGGTGTCGTCAAGGTGCAAATGCCTGTGTACTGCGTCAGCACGGTACTGCGCGACGCGCGGGAACGCTACACCATGCAGCAAAAGCTGCTCTACACCCTGCTCATCGCTTCGCGGAAGCTGCGCCACTACTTCCAGGGTCACCCGATCAAGGTGGTAACCGATCGTCCCCTGGAGACCATCCTACGCAATCCCAACGTCACCGGGCGGGTGGCAGAATGGGCCGTGGAGCTTCAACCCTTCGAGATCTCCTTCGAAACTACAAAGGTAATCAAAAGCAAGGCTTTGGCCGAGTTCACTGCGGAGTTGACCGATCCATTCACCGAGGAGCCTCCGGAGGAGGAGTCAACGCTCCCAGGAGAGGAGGCCCCAGGCCTCTAGGTCATGCACTTCGACGGCACCTTCAACCTCCCCGGCGCGGGAGCTGGTGCTGTCCTAACCTCTCCCTCTGGAGACAAGCTCTTCTATGCCGTGCAGCTCTGCTTCAAGCCTGAGAGCAAGGTCTCCAACAACATCGCGGAATACGAAGGACTACTCGCCGGCTTAAGGGCGGCAAACGCTTTGGGCATCAAGCGCCTCATCGTCAAGGGAGATTCACAGCTGGTTGTGAATTTCTCGAACAAGAGCTACACTCCAAGGGATGAGCACATGGCGGCCTATCTCGAGGAGCATCGAAAGATGGAAAAACGCTTCCAAGGCTTGGAGCTGAAGCACATCCCGAGAGGAGAAAATGTGGAAGCCGACGAGATCGCCAAGCGCGCCTCTCACCGCCTGGCGCAACCCGCTGGCGTCTTTGAGGAGCGTCTCTTCAAGCCGTCCGCTTCTCCACCGCCATCTGGATCCGACCCTCCACCTGCCCTGCCGCCACCGCCGGAGCAGGGGGCTCCAGACCGCGGGCCTCCTTCGGGTGACCGCGTCCTTCTGGCATTGGCGCGGCAGGAGGGAGTGGATTGGATTCTCGAGCTCAAGGCCTTCCTCACCAGCAGCAGGCTTCCCGAGGATGAAGAGGAGGCCGAGAGGATCATACGCCAGGCTTCGGGCTACTGCGTCAAGGACGGTGACTTGTACCGGCGTCGCCCAAACGGCGTCGCTCTGAAGTGCATATCTACTCACCAAGGCCAAGAGCTTCTCAGGGACATCCACGCCGGCGAGTGTGGCCATCATGCTTCTGCGGCAACTCTAGCCGCGAAGGCATATCGAAGCGGTTTCTACTGGCCCTCGGCGCTGGGTGATGCGGCGGAAATGGTCAAGAGGTGCGAGGCATGCCAGTTCCATGCCAAGCAGATCCACCAGCCGGCACAGGAGCTGCGAACCATCCCACTCACTTGGCCCTTTGCAGTTTGGGGGCTGGACATCCTCGGTCCATTCCCCAGAGCGCAAGGGGGCTACCGCTACCTCTACGTCGCCGTCGACAAATTCACCAAGTGGGTGGAGATGGAACCGGTGTGCACCATCCCGGCCAGGTCCGCAGTCAAGTTCATCCGTGGGCTGGTCTGTCGCTTTGGTGTGCCTAACCGCATAATCACCAACAACGGCAGCCAGTTCACCAGCGGACTGTTCCGGGAGTACTGTGCATCGGTCGGCATCAAGATCTGCTTCGCCTCTGTCGCTTACCCCCGGAGCAATGGCCAAGCCGAGCGTGCTAACGCCGAGGTCCTCAAGGGGCTCAAGATGAAAAGCTTCAATGCCAAGCTCGAAGCCTGTGGCAAAAAATGGTTAGACAACCTCCAATCCATCTTGTGGTCCATCAGGACTACCGCCACCAAACCCACTGGAGAAACGCCCTTCTTCCTGGTCTATGGGGTGGAGGCTGTTCTTCCCACCGACGTCAAGTTCAGATCGCCAAGAGTGCTCGCCTTCGACGAAATTCGCCAAGAGGACCTCATCAAGGATCGTCTCCTCCTGCTCGAAGAAGCTCGGTGCCAAGCCACGCTCCGCGCCGCGAGGTACCAGCAAGGACTACGCCGCTACCATAGCCGCCATGTTCGAGCAAGGACTCTGGAGGTCGGCGATCTGGTGCTGAGGAGAATACTCTCTCGCGAGGGCCTGCACAAGCTATCTCCAATGTGGGAAGGACCCTTTAAGGTGACGCATATCGCCAGGCCAGGCTCGGTGCGGCTGGAAACCGCAGAAGGCGTGCCGGTGGGGAACCCGTGGAACATAGCTCATCTGCGAAAGTTCTACCCTTAGGTTCCTCACGAGGAGAAAAAGACCGTTTTCACGGCACTTGTATCAGCTCAGCCTGCTCTTAAGCACTGATATTAAGTTAAAGCGCAATATAGCGCCTCTGCTTCGGCATGACATCAAAATGGCATGAAGTCCATTTATTTTCTGTTGTACTCCACGCGGAAGGGGGCTAGGCACGGTGTCTATGCTGGGGCCTTCGCCCGGAAAACAGCGAGCCCGAAAAACCCAAAGGGAATGAGCTCTGGTCGGGGGCGACGGCCCTGTTATCGATCACCTCTAAATACCCATGGTGCTTAGTTCCTCGCGAAGTACATCGGAAAATAAAAAATCTTCGAGTAAAAGTCCAAGGTGTGCCCCAAGGCACCCGCTAAGGACCTACCCCTCGTGAGCAACCCTCACGAGGAGGCAAGAATGCGTCGATGCAACAAGCATCCGCAGGAAGATTCCCTCTATCGAGGAAGGCCTAACGTGGCAGGATTATTGAAGACCAAGGCCGCTCCGATCATCTTGCGAAGGAGACGCAGATCCGGAGGTCCGCGCCAGGCCCTTCACCTCGTGAGCAACCCTTGCGAGGTGTCGACGGCCTCTGGGCTCTCTTAAGCGTCGACGTTTTCACGTCCGTGAGGGTCCAGCTTCCCTCAACGACGAGGAAGGCCCCGTGAATCGCCATGCGCGGCAATTTGCTCTTAGCTGCAGGCACAGATAGTGCCGCGCTCCTCCACGACGGAGAAGGTCCCTGTGCCGGTCACAGGGGCATCTTATTCGCCTTCTTTTTTCGTTTGTTTTATCGACTTGTTTTTCTGTTTTCGGGGATTTGGGGTTTTTTCTTTTCCAACTCCTTCTTCAACTTCTTGTCTCAGGAATCGTCCAATGTGTCATCGGCGCCGACCCCGTCTCGAGCTCTGAGGCAAAGGGAGGCCTCCCATCGACGCCAACAGCTCATCAGGGACTCTCGAGCGTGCGGATGACCAGGACTATGAAGAGCAAAAAGAAGCGAAATGCAGGACAGCTAAAAGGCCGACTTCATTGATATAATCCCACGACAGGGAGGAGCAAAAGCACGGCGGGGCATACCCCGCCGGCGAGGACTACACGACAAAAGTGG
Source organism: Dactylis glomerata (assembly GCA_007115705.1). Lineage (NCBI taxonomy): Eukaryota > Viridiplantae > Streptophyta > Magnoliopsida > Poales > Poaceae > Dactylis > Dactylis glomerata. The sequence goes on along the minus strand of QXEO01000701.1, from coordinate 959,170 downwards.
GGAGGAGACTAGCTCTCCTCCCCAGAAGACTACAGCGTCAGGGCCTCCTCTTCACTGCGCCGCGGGCTGGGGGTTGGTGCGGCGGACGCCACCGGCGGTGAAGATCCGCACCGAGGCCTCCAGCGTCTCCAGCTTGAAGCGGAAGACGAGTTGGTCGCTGACGCGGAGGTGATGGCCGAGGGCGAAGGCCCTCCAGCGGCCGGAGAGGACGGCGTTGCCGCCCACCCCGAGAAGGATGTCCACAGGCCAGAGGAGATCTGGCCTGCTCTGCTCCCCCAGGACGATCTCCCCGGCGGCCGCGCCGGGGGCGTAAATCACCCTCCGAACGGCGTCGGGCAGCCGAAGGGAGTTGAAGCCCGGGGCGTCGACGACGACGAGGAGCTCCAAGAAGCGGGACCCCGGGCCGGTAAGGGGTCCCAACATCGCCGCCGCCAGGTGGCGCGGAGTGGCAACCACTCCGTTCGCCGGCGGGGCTGGAGGATCTGCAGCAGGGGGAGGGGGGCCCAGGGCGGCCTCCACCTCCCGGAGGACCCGGTCGACGCTCCCCGAGGCGCGGGGAGCAGGCGCCGCCGCCAGCGGCGACGGCGAGTTCAGAGCGCCTCCGCGCACGGAGCCCCGGAGGGTCATGGCGCTGGAGGTCCCCAAGGTGGCGCGGCTCGCCTCATCCTGCCGCGGCGCGCCGATGCGGAGGGGGCCGCCGGCGCCGGGCGTCTATCGGGCCGGGATCTTCACCTTGATCCCGCTGCCCGGCGGACGCCCGCGGCGTTTCGCTCCAGAGCTAGGTCCAGCGGCGGCGGAGGAGTTGGAAGGATCCATGAGCTCAGGGGCGCGGAAGCAGAAATGGCACTGGAGGAAGGAGGTGAAATGCCGGAGGTCTCGAGGAGGATCTATTTAAGGGGGACGCCGGGCGTCGATGCGTCAAATCTCAGCGCGGGAATCGAAGCGTCGACGCTGCGCCCCGCAGTGAAGCGACGCGCCATCATGGCGGTTTGACGCCTCGGAGACTGCAGCGTCGCCCGCCATTTCGCCTCTCCAGCTGCGGCCGCGCCACGCGTCCGCATCCTCCGCTTCTTCACATGGTCCTCTGACCGCACGGTTGACGCGTGCCGTTGGAGGGCCCAGCAGCTTCTGGGGCCCCCGGCCCTTCGCTCCCTCAAGAGGGTGCGTTCGCGGGCCGGGCTCCCGGGGGCTACTGTCGGTGTTCTGGATACCGGGGTATCCCGGTCCACCTGCTCCTGGGCCACGTCATCGGCCCATCTTGAGAATCAACGACCCAAGCTGTGGTGAAGACCCTCACGAGGAGGCGCCTCGTGAGGAGAACGATGACCAAAACTGCTAAGGACCAGAAGACCTCCTCACGAGCCCCTGCTGGTGAGGAGAGGAACCACGCCCACGTCAGCTCGGCACGTTTGCGTGCAGAGCAAGAAGCTAACGGGCAAAAGACCGCGTACCGCCCACGCTACCCCGACAGGGAGGAGACCAACTTTCGCTGTGCCTGCCCAAAGCGGCACAGTGGTTGTTGGCCACCCCCCTAAAAATAGCGTGGACGGTGCAGGGCGCCAGAGGAGGACATCAGCTTCCTCCACCCACTCCTGTGGACCGGCGCCACTACTCTACGAAGACCATGTCTACAGAAGAGTGTAGTCTACAGCTGTCCACCCTCCTTGGCCGTATGTGTGGCAACCCCTTCCCCAAGAAGATAAGGGGAAGGAGGACCTTGGCGCTATAAAAGGAGGGGAGGCCACCCCTTAGATGGGATCTGATCTTCTAGAGGCGGCTAGCTGGGCACGCAGGTTCTTCAACCTCTGGCCAGCTAGAGCTTTGTAACCAAGGCCTTGTACTCCTCGCGAGGTGTCGCGTTGCAATACAAGAAGGCAGGAAGTAGGGGTTTTACCTCACCACGAGGGCCCTGAACCTGGGTAAGGCTCGGTGTCTCTCTCTGCAGTGCATTGTGCGTTCGACGACTCGAGGCTTCCGTCACCGTGCTTCGCTGCGATCCGAGATCTCACACATTCAGCCCCCTGCGTTCGAATCTTTGGGTCCGTCGCGTGGTACCCCGTGTTCTTGCGACACGAAATCCATCGACATAGCCCAGCCATGCAGTCATGGGCAAGCTTTCAATATTGCACTCCTTATTTGAGTTGATATCGTGATCTTTTGTTTATGGATGCCCGCGGTGTGAAATGAATTGGGAATCTTGTGGGGATCATGGAGTTCGTATATGTGTTAGGGAAACGCCTGGGCCGCTAATCTAAGCTATGCATAATTCATGGTGGAAATTTGCAGCATACCCATAGTGGACATTCGACGACGCATCTCAAAATAAAAAAGCTAAACAAATGGTAAATAAAAGTGATGTCGAGGTGTTCATTGTCTGCTTGTCCTGTCATTTTGATGTGGGCTTGTTCCATGTCATCGGGCAAGGATGTACCCCATTGGCGGTTCTCGATGATACGCATATACTTACAATGACAAGAGCCTTACTTGGGACTCTAAGTAAAGTAGCATGAGGTTTGGGTACTCATATTCACGGGACACGAGGTTTTCAACTTATGATTTGTCAAGCATATGCATCATAATTGTTCTCGCATTAACTTTAACCATTCAAGATGCTTATGATGGGGGCAATGAGAGCTCAAAGCCGGTAAGTACCATAATTTTTGAAGGTCATAAAACTTGCAATCACTGCTTCCCTCAGCGAAGGGCCTTTCTTTTAGTTTTATGTTGAGTCACCATCTTCTATCTTTATGCACCATTAAGAGAGCATAGTTGTCATTCTTAGTATAATGTGCATTGTCCCAAAGTTTTCATTGATTGATTCATATTGTTGGATTCACTTGTTCTCAAATTATTTGTATCTAGTCGCCCTCTTAAACTTGAAGGTGTCCTATGCATTTATGTTTTGCTCTCTATGAAGGACAAGCTGAAAACCATTTGTATGTTTTTCCTTATGATTTGAACACACATTTGACTTTCATTGTTTCATTTTCATGATCTTTTGTTTGTGTTCTTTTTCATGTTTATAACATGGTTGCTAAGTTTCTATTATCAAGATTATATCTTTCATGCCCATGTTTTAAGTTCTTATGATCCCAGCTCACAATGCTTACATACATGATCAAGATTGTGTAGGTGCATGTCACCTCAAAAATTATTTCTTTTGTTATCACTTACCTACTCGAGGACGAGCAGGAGTTAAGCTTGGGATGCTTGATACGTCTCCAACGTATCTATAATTTTTGATGATCCATGCTTGTTTTTACACCATTTGTCTACTATTTCGTTACACTTCGTGGCACTTTTATGCATTTTCCGGAACTAACCTATTAACAAGTCGCCACAGTGCCAGTTCCCTGTTTTTTGCTATTTTTGTGTTTTAGAAGTGCTACACAGGAAATATTCTCAGAATTGGACAAAACAAGTTCCTGAAGTCTTATTTTTCCCGGAAGCTTCCAGAGATCCGAAGAGGAGTTGGAGGGGGGCCACGAGGGCCCCACACACCAGGGCGGCGCGGCCAGGCCCCTGGCCATGCCCCCTATGTGTGAGAGCCCCTCGGGCCACCTCTGACGATGCCCCTTCGCCTATAAAGACCCCCCGACGGGAAAAACCTAAGTACCCGATCAATTTTCCAGAAACACATCGCGATCCGCCGCCGTCGTCGACCCGAGATCGGGAGGGTCCAGAAGCTCTTCCCGGCACCCTGCCGGAGAGGGGAATCACCACTGGAGGTCTTCTTCATCGCCATGCTTGCCTCCGGAGCGATGAGTGAGTAGTCTACCTTGGACTATGGGTCCATAGTAGTAGCTAGATGGTTGTCTCATCCACCATGTGCTTCATGTTTAGATCTCATGAGCTGCCCTACATGATTGAAATCACCGTTATGTAATTCTACATGTTTGGTTTGTTGGGATCCGATGAATATTGGTGTTATGATTGAGTTGCTATACTGAAATATATCTTTTGTTATCTCTATGTTGTTTATGATCTTGCATGCTCTCCGTTGTTAGTAGCTATCTTGGCCGAGTAGTTGCTAGTGACTCCAAGAGGGGGTATTTATGCTCGATAGTGGGTTCATGCCTCTATTTAACCTGGGGGAGTGACAAAAACCTCTAAGGTTGTAGATGTGCTGTTGCTACTAGGGAGAAAACAACATTCATATGCTCGAGGGCATATGCTTTGTTCACATTACACACTTTGCTTAATGCAATTATCTGTTGTTCGCAACTTAATACTCATGGGGTGTTCGGATGATATCCCCGTGAGTGGATTATTAGTCATAGATGCAGTTGGATGGCGGTCTATGTATTTTGTTGTAATGCCCAGAGTAAATCACATAGTGATCTTCTTGACATATCACGTTTATCTTTATTCTATCAATTGCCCAACTGTAATTTGTTTACCCAGCATGTGTTATTTTATCTTATGGAGAGACACCGCTAGTGAACTGTGGACCCCGGTCCTATTTCCATCATATTGCTATCACCTATTTACTTTACTCGCACTGTTTACTTTACTCGCATACTATTATCACTTTCCACTCGATACACTCATAACCTTTGTTTCAAGCAAACCGGTGAGATTGACAACCTCATCGTAAGTTGGGAACAAAGTACTTGGTTGTGTGTGTGCAGGTCCCGCGTTGCTACTGGCCGAAGACGAGTCAACAAGTGCGCCCTTGTTGGAGTGCTATTAAGCCAGTCTGCATCACCTTCAGTCGTTTGTCTCTCCTCTCCAAGATCGACATACCTTGGTTTCTTAACTGAGGGAAAATTTGCTGCTATATTCATCACACCTTCCTCTTGGGGTTCCCAACGGGCTGGTCATCAACCACGCAACAAGCAGTTCCGGACAACAATGTGTGTATACAACTTGTAGGTAAGACCATAAACAACAAGTATCATCATAAAACAATAACAAGTTCAGATCTGAGATCATGGCACTCGGGCCCAAAGTGACAAGCATTAAGCACAACAAGTTGCAACAATGTCATAAGCACTAATAAAAGATACTAGGCACAATGCCCTAACAATCTCATAGCAAATTACATGAATGATCTCATCCAATCCCTACCATCCCCTTCGTCTACAGAGGGAATTACTCACACATGGATGGGGGAGTCATGGATGGTTGATGGAGAGACGTCGGTGATGAAGATCTCCTCCAAATCACCATCCCGGCAGGGTGCCAGAACGAAGTTTCTGGTTCCGAATCGCAGTTTCTGATGGCGGCAGCACAGCGGAAGTCTATCTGGGAAAAACGCCGAACCCCCGCTGTTTTCAGGTCAGAGGGTATATGTAGGCGGAAGGAGGGGTCAAGGCGACGGCCGAGGCGGCCTCACCACAGGTGGGCGCGGCCAGGGCTGAGCCACGCCCCCTGGTGGTGAGCCCAGGCCGCAGCCCCCCTTCGTCTCTCCTTCTGGCTCCGTGGGTCTTCTGGCAAAATAGAATTTTTGCAATATTTTCCGGGATTTTTCCTGAAAGTCGGATTTCTGCACAAAAACAAGACACCAGAGCAATTCTGCTGAAAACAGTGTGAGTTCGTGTTAGTTGTATTCAAAACATACAAATTAGAGGAGAAACAATAGCAAAAGTGTTCGGGAAAGTAGATACGTTTTGGACGTATCAACTCCCCCCAAGCTTAGCTATTTGCTTGTCCTCAAGCAATTCAGTTAACAACCGAGAGCGATAAAAGAAACTTTCACGAACACATTTGCTTCATAGGATGTATATATACTAACTATATGATCAAATACTCAGGCATTTCATAATAAGAAATATGCTACTAATGTTACCTCATAGTCAAGCAAGCTATGAAAGAGTGCCAATATACTAATAACAAGTAACATGAACATAAGAAGTTGCAAGATTGTAATGTTCATAACTGATATGAAAGAGTGGTATCCCGCTTGCCTTTATTTGTGGAGCAAAACATAAATGCTGAGGCACCTCTAAAGTCCAAAGGAAGACTAGAAGTAAAAATATCAAAGATACAAGCATCAAAGTTATACCACAATTAACCGTGTTCTGGGACAAGCACATTACACTAAGAATAACAGCTATGCTCTCAAGAAGGTGCTTAAAGTTAGAAGATGAAGACTCAATATAAAAGTAAAAGAAAGGCCATTCGCAGAGGGAAGCAGTGATTTAACATGTGCTAGAGCTTTTCATTTGTAAAACAGAGATAAAAATTTATTTTGAGAGGTGGTTGTTTCATGTCAACGACTAGCAATGGGGACTTGCTATCTTCCATAATAAACAAGTGAGAGCGGTTCCGAGTTCTTTGAAAATTTGGCACATTGGTGCTCTTTTATAAAGCTTTGGCACTCCTCCCCACCTTTTTTCCTTTCTCAAACCATGGCTAACCGATTCCATCGGGTGCCCACCAACATTCACATACCATGGAGGAGTGCCTTTTTTCTTTCTTTTTAGAATTAGATTACAATGGTCTGACCAGCTCCCTTGCAAAATTAATGACGAGCAGATGAAGCTGCCTAGTCGAGGGATACTTAATTTAATATGGAAGATAGCAATTCTGACCACTACGTCCCCATGAGCTAAAAACAGTGGCACAAAATGAGAAGTAGTTGAAAGTTTTGAAAGGTAGCACATGAAAATTTACTTGGAATGGCTTTGAAATACCATGCATAGGAATTTATAGTGGACTCTTTGGTAGACTTGGTTTTTGGTGATTAGATGCACGAGAAGTATTCCCTCTCAGTACAAGTGAAGGCTAGCAAAAGACTAGGAAGCGACAATCGAGAGAGCAATAGCTATCATAATCATGCTTGCGACAAAACAAAATTAATATAGGCATAAAAATGATACAAGAACTCTGAGGCCAAAGTAAATCATCGAGGCTTAATTAACTTTTTGTTCAGTCATATGCATGCTTGAGCATGTGCCAAGTCGATTCAAATGAAACTTTTAGAGGTGGATACCACAATAACATACCATATTATGAATAAAACAATGCATGCAAGCGTCTACATGACATGCTACAAACTATTAGTAAATTGGAACTAATCATATGAGAGCAAGAACTACAAAGCATCCATTAGATAACATATACCTTACATGAACCAACTAAGCATGTCCACATAGATGAGTATATGTACAAAAATGAAAACAAATAGAGTTCATACCAGCCTCTTACCACATCTCAGGTTGTCATATGTCATCATTATTGCCTTTCACTTGTGTGGCTTGAATAATATGAAGTGAATGCCAAGCTCCAATGGAGTCACGGGAGACTGAACTCTGCAACAAACTTTACAAAACCAAAGAAGAACAACAAATATTTTTGGGTTTTCGATTTTTGAAACAAGAACAGAAGGGAATAACAAACAAAGCAAAATATTTTTGGATTTTTCAAATATCAAACCGAAAATAGCAAGTAAAGCAAACCAAAGCTAGCAAACTAAAAAGGCAAACAAAGAGAAACAATTGGAAATATTTTTGGTCTTTTTGTGTTTTGGAAAGTAGAAATAAGAACGAGAACAACAAAGAAAGCGAAACATGGATATACATAGGACCGACAAAATATGATATGTAGATGAGTGAATCGTCGGCGTACCTCCCCCCAAGCTTAGGCTTTTGGCCTAAGTGGAGATCAATCCCAGCTCGGCCATGAAGTGGCGTCCCCAAAATATGACAAAGAAGCACCTTCGTCCTGATATGATCTGGAGGGCACCCCAGTGTGGTACGTGGTGTAGTGATAAGCCGGCTCCTCCTCTTCCTCCTAGTCCACGATGCCATGCTACACGTTGAAGCCGAGCACCCTAAGCTGCTCGTCCAACTCCTCCTTCATGCGTGACCATGGCCTGTTGTCAATACTGAACAAACTAGGCTGTGGCAAGAGCACTTCCCTTTCCTCTCCATCTGTAAATAACATTCTATAAACTAATTTCCCTGCACAAGAGTTAGCAGTAACAAAATGATGGAGCTTCATGGCAGCAAGATCAAGCCTCTGTGGAGTCAACAATATATCATGAGGAGCAATGGGAAGTTCAAGAGCAGCAACAATGCGCGCAGCAATAATACCTTCATAAATAGGTCCCCTAGCGGCTAGGCGACGAGCAATAAGAGCACCGAGGTTATACTTCCTGCTAACATCAAGAGCGGTAGCTAGAAAAGCTAAATGATAATTGGAGATATTACTAGTGTTCCCTCTACCAAGAATGCTAGTGGCAAGATAGTAAGTAAAATATCTAATTGCTGGGAGTTGAATGTTTCTTATCTTGCCATGCTGTGCTGTGCGGTCATCATCGTTAGTCATCCTCGGTAAAGCTCCAGCAAATCAGTGGGCTGATGAAGCATCTTCTTCGCCATCCCAAACATGGGTATACCTAGAATATCACAAAACCTCTCCAAAGACATGGTGATAGACTTATCATAAATCTTAAATGCAATGGAAGGCTTGAAATGAGAGTTAGTGAATTTAAAGCTTTCAACAAAAATCTTTGTGAGAATAGCATATTGATTACTCTCGTCCATCATGTATGTAGTCAATCCAACCCTGTTAATAAGGAGCAAGAAATCATCAAGAATTCCTGCATCACTCAAAAAATTAGCACAAGGGAAGGTCGATGGATGCGCATCTCCATCGTCTCCCTCAAGGTTTGGTGACATAAGATCTTCATTGTAGGATATCCTATATTGAGCAGTGGATCTTGAAGGCCTTGATGACCTTGGTGCTTCCCTTTCAAAGACTTCTCCATAGGTGTAGTTATCCATGTCCCTTTTCTAAATTTTTTGACAAACCTCATAAAAATGAATTTGAGACAAACAAATGTAGGAAACTACTATAGGGAGTTACTAGAGGGCTAACATGCATCAAAATAACATTTCTAAGCAATAGAACAAGCATGCAAACTCATTTCACCTATCACCTATAGAGCTAAAATACTCAAGAAATACTTCACTAAACAAAATTCTACTTGGACAATAGGAGGAGTCACATACCGGAGAACAAATGCTCCAAATCTCAGCAACAATGATGGGCTGAGCAAGGAGATCGAAAAATCGAGATGAAGAGCAGCAAAAACTTGAGTTTGAGCAGGTGTGTCGTTGTTTTTAGGAGAGAGAAAGAGCTGGGGAGGAAGAGATAAGTGAGAGTCCAGGGGGCCCCCCTCACCATAGGTGGGCACGGCCAGGGCTGGGCCGCGCCCCCTGGTGGTGAGGTGGCGTGGCAGGTCCCCCTGAGGTCTCCCAGGTGCCTCTCTACCCCATTTTTGACATAAAAATTTAAAAAGATTTTTCTAGAATTTTTCGAGAAACTTTATTTTTGAGGATTTTTCAGAAATTGACAACAAATTAAAAAGTTGGGAAAACGAAGATGGCAAGATTGCAAGCAAATCAAAACCAAGTATGAGGCAGCTGTAAGATACTCTAATCATGTAACTAACAAAGGGAACAAAAAAAATGAACAAGTAAAATATAAGTGAGGTAAAGTGAATGCGGTGAAAACGAAGTTTCGTTCATATAAAATCACTTTGTTAACAAGGTTGATCAAGTCTTGTTACCAAACTAACTTTATATGAGGCAAAACTTTTCATTTCACTATATGCTTATGTTACCTTGACCTTGATAGGCATAGTCCCAATCATGATAATTTTATATTCTTCCTTGGGCTTTCGCTCTAAACAAATAATTTGACCAACTCGAATGGTCTCAACATTCTTGATTGAATTTAGAGCATTCTTTCTATCAATTTTCTTGGGAAAATAGACCGTGTACTCTTTATCATTGACATTAAAAGTTACTTTTCCTTGATTGCAATTAATAACAGCACCTGCAGTGTTTAGAAAAGGTCTTCCAAGAATAATAGACATATTATCATCTTCAGGCATTTCCAACACAACAAAGTCAGTTAATATCAAACAACTGTTAGCAACTTGAACAAGAACATTTTCACATATACCAATAGGAATAGTAGTAGACTTATCAGCCATCTGCAAAGATATATCAGTTGGTACCAATTTTTCTAGATCAAGTCTCTTATAAAGAGAAAAAGGCATGACACTAACTCCAGCTCCCAAATCACATAAAGCAGTTCTAACATAGTTATTTTTAATGGAGCAAGGAATAGTTGGTATACCTGGATCTCCAAGCTTCTTCGAAACTTTACCATCAAAAGAATAATTAGCAAGTAGAGTGGAAATTTCGTCATTAGGAATCTTCCTTTTATTAGTAACAATATCTTTCATATACTTTGCATAAGGAGGCATTCTAATAGCATCAGTCAAAGGAATTTGCAGAAATAAAGGTTTCATCCATTCACAAAACCTGTTGTAGTGTTCTTCTTCCTTGGACTTGTGTTTCTTACCAGGAAAAGGCATTGGTTTCTGCACCCAAGGTTCTCTCTCATTACCATGCTTGTTGGCAATGAAGTCTTATTTGGTGTACTTTGCATTCTTATCAATTTTTTCTGGTTCCTCTTCAACTTCTTCTTTATCGGAAGCATTACCTGATTCAGTTTCAGCATCAGAAATAGAAACACTGTTAGGATCTTTACCTGCTTCAGAGGATTCTGCAGTTGTTTTATGCTTCTTCTTCTTCTTCTTGGAAGGAATATCATCTCTTGAAGTACGTTGAGAATCTTGCTCGATCCTCTTACGATGTCCTTTGGGATATAAGGGGTCTTGAGTGGTAGCACCTCCTCTGGTGCGTATTTCACGCGCTTGTTTTTCTCTTGCAGCATTAACTAGTAAATCTTTTTGCACCTTGGTAAGCTGGTCAATTTGAGTCTGAACCATTTGAAAATGTTTAACAAGTATCTTCACATCATTGGAGGTTCTCTCCACAATATCCTGCAACTTGTTAATAGCCCTAGAATTTTCCAACAAATGATTCTGCACCATTCTATTAAAATTATCTTGCTTAACAATAAAATTATCTAACTCGTCTAAGCATTGATCAGGAGGTTTAGAGTAAGGAATATCTCTATCATCAAAACGTTAGAGAGAATGTACCTCAATAGTAGATGAGTGAGGGATTGGCTTACATAATTCTTCTATAGGAGGTAAATTCTTCACATCTTCGGCCTTAATACCTTTCTCCTTAAGAGATTTCTTAGCTTCCTTCATAACTTCATCATTTAATTCAATCATTCCTCTCTTCCTCGGTGTCGGCTCTGGAGTTGGCGCTGGTGTTGGTGCTGGCGTTGGCTCAACAAGAGTCCAATCATCATGATTCCGGCTTATTTTAGCCATTAATTCTTCAGTTTCAGCCGGAGTTCTTTTCCTGAAAACACAACCAGCACAACTATCCAGATATGACTTAGATTCATCAGTTAGTCCATTATAAAATATATCAAGGAGTTCATTTTTAGGCAATGGCTCTTTAGGCACAGCTCTAATTAAAGAACAAAACCTTGTCCAAGATTCAGGCAGTATCTCTCCTTTTCCCTATTCAAAATCAAAGATTTTCTGCACAGCAGCATGTTGAGCACTAGCAGGAAAAAAATTCTGAAAGAAAGCATTAACCAAAGCAATAGGACTATGAATAGATCCAGGAGATAAGCTATTAAACCAAGTTTTAGCTGCATCTTTCAATGAGAAAGGAAAAATCTTAGCAACAAAGTAAGTGCGAAGCTTAATATCATCAGAAAACAAATTACTCAAAGTAGAAAGCTCATTCATGTGCTCCATAGCACTTTCATTCTCAGTACCACAAAAAGGCTCTTTCTCAACAATAGATATGTAAGATAAATCTAAAGAGAAATCATAATCCTTGTCTCTAATATCTATGGGAGAAGTAGCAAACTTAGGATCAGGAGACAATTTATATCTAACAGCACGTCTCGCTAAAAGTTCATTAACAGCTTTAGCATCACGAGTAGCACAAGCTTCAGCAATAAAATCATCATCAAGCTCAATATAAGCATCATCAAAATCATCACTAGGACATTCCCTAGACTCAGGTAAACTAACAGGTGTAATAGTGGTGTTTCCCATCTTAGCTCTAGCAATTGTAGCATCTAAAAAGGAACCTAGTGAACCACTCTCATCAAGCACAGTAGAAGCATCATCTAAATTATCAGTGGTATTTTCAAGCTCAGCAGAAGAAGTAGCAGTAGCGTGTACGTGTGGTGGTGTAAGCAACTTACTCATAACAGACGGTGAATCAAGAGCAACAGAGGTGTTCAAAGTCATACCTCTTCTTGTAGTGGATGGCAATATAGGAACTTTTCCATCACGAGGTTTACCCATGATGAAAGGATTGCAGCGAACAATATGAATCCCAAGTGAACTTACAAATAAAGCTATGCTCCCCGGCAATGGCGCCAGAAAATAGTCTTGATGACCCACAAGTATAGGGGATCGCAATAGTCTTCGAGGTAAATAAAACCCAAATTTATTGATTCGACACAAGGGGAGCCAAATAATATTTATAAGCCTTAAAGATGAGTTGTCAATTCAGCTGCACCTAGAAACAGACTTGTTCGCAATGGTTTATAAGTAGCAACAGTTTTATAGTGGTGATAGTAGTGAGACAGTAGTAGCAATAGTAAAATAAAAGCGGTAATAGTAGCAATAGTAAACAGTAGGATAAAATACTGTAGGCATAGGGATGGATGTACGGGCATTGCATATATAAGATAATTCATGAAATCAGTGAGACATGGGCATTGCAGATAAATAATGATAAAGCATCCTAGTACTAACAATCATAGGCATGTGTTCCGTATATAGTCGTACGTGCTCGCAATGAGAAACTTGCACGACATCTTTTGTCCTACCAGCCTGTTGCAGCAGGGCCTCAAGGGAAACTACTGGTAATTAAGGTACTCCTTTTAATAAAGTACCGGAGCAAAGCATTAACACTCGGTGAACACATGTAATCCTCACATCATAGCCATCCCCTCCGGTTATCCCAATTTCTGTCACTTTGGGGCCTCGGGTTCCGGACAACAATGTGTGTATACAAATTGTAGGTAAGACCATAAACAACAAGTATCATCATAAAATAATAACAAGTTCAGATCTAAGATCATGGCACTCGGGCCCAAAGTGACAAGCATTAAGCACAACAAGTTGCAACAATGTCATAAGCACTAATAAAAGATACTAGGCACTATGCCCTAACAATCTCATAGCAAATTACATGAATGATCTCATCCAATCCCTACCATCCCCTTCGCCTACCGCGGGAATTACTCACACATGGATAGGGGAGTCATGGATGGTTGATGGAGAGACGTCGGTGATGATGGTGATGAAGATCTCCTCCAAATCCCCGTCCCGGCAGGGTGCCAGAACGGAGTTTCTGGTTCCGAATTGCGGTTTCTGATGGCGGCGGCGCAGCGGAAGTCTATCTGGGAAAAACGCTGAACCCCCATTGTTTTCAGGTCAGAGGGTATATGTAGGCGGAAGGAGGGATCGAGGCGACGGCTGAGGCGGCCTCACCACAGGTGAGCGCGGCCAGGGCTGGGCCGCGCCCCCTGGTGGTGAGCCTAGGCCGCAGCCCCCCTTCGTCTCTCCTTCTGGCTCCATGGGTCTTCTGGCAAAATAGAATTTTTGCAATATTTTCTGGGATTTTTCCTGAAAGTCAGATTTCTGCACAAAAACAAGACACCAGAGCAATTCTGCTGAAAACAGCGTGAGTTCGTGTTAGTTGTATTCAAAACACACAAATTAGAGGAGAAACAATAGCAAAAGTGTTCAGGAAAGTAGATATGTTTTGGACGTATCATTGGCCAACGCATGCGTCGTCGATGTAGAATTTCAGTGTGCCGATCATCAGGTTGAACCCTCCGAGTGTTGCTGAAGGAGATCCCGATGAGCGCAGGTAGAAGTTGATGTGGGTCGATGGCGGTGAGTCGATGACAGCTGATGATGACAACCAATGATGACGAGTCGATAGCGACTGGTGATGGCGAGTCGATGGCGACCGGTGATGATGAGTCAATGGCGAGTCGATGGCGACCGGTGATAGCGAGTCAATGGTGACTGGTGATGGCGAGTCAATGGAGATTGGTGAAGGAGCCGGCGAGCCTATAGATCTAGATCCCGTCGTCCCCACGGTTGGTGCCAATTGATGAGGAGTGACCTCAGAAATATCCATGCTTGAGGACTTTCGATTCATGAGAGGAAAAGGGATCCGGCAAAATCGACGATGATCAGACGAAGACAGGGAGCACACGAGAATTTACCCAGGTTTGGCCCCAGAGGGTAAAGACCTAAGTCCTGCTTGTCTGACTTTGTATTGATGTGGTGATACAACGAGGTGTTTACAGTAGAGGCATAGATTGAATCTAGCCGGAGGTGGAAAGCTCTCGAGATTATGAGCACTCGGGTGGAGGCAAAAAAGGGTTCAGAGAGCGATCTTGGAGGTCCCTCCTAGCCTTTTATAATGGAAGACTAGGTCTCAGAATCCTTAACCAGGTTGGTTACATCATCATATGGTAGGTGAAAACCTAGATCGGTTCGAACACGGCGATCCTATCCTCTTCGAGTTCTTGCAGTGTACGTCAAGTTTCGGCTTCATGGGCTACGCCATTGATGGGCCTTTGCAGGCTTTGTGCGTCCTTCGAATGGGCTTCTTCCTGGGCCGGAACCAGATATGCTAAGAATGAGGACCCGATGGGTCGTGTCCTCGTCACTATCCCTAACCCACCCGCCCACCCTCACCGGTTAGGGGAGTCCGACTACGGCGCCGGTGCAATGGTGACACTAAAATGGTGCATCCTGGGTGAGCGGGAATATTGAGGCATCCCACCGCCGGTTTCGACGAGTTGAGCGGTGGATTTTTACTAGATGTGCCGAAGGGGGCAAATAGGGACACTCTTGATTTTTAGCAGAAAAATCAAACAATCAAAGATATTTTTATTCATTATTATTATGTGTTTTCTGTTGCTTCAGCACCTTTGCCCTTTGTCCAAAACCAAACCTACCTTCCATTCAAAAACAAACCTTAACTTTTTCCTTAATTTTAGCCTCTTACTTATGTGCCCCCGCCTTCACTCTCCTTGGAGCTATGTCACCGCCCACTTGGTGACACTGTAAAGTGTCCATCGAAAAAAATTGGACGGACATGAAGAGTGCACTGTCTCCAGCCCTAAATCCAGGCATGCTTGCTCATGTAGATCACCTGGAAAACTCGTGATCAGATGGTCATCGAAGATGATAACGTGATCGATCTCATATTCGGTAGCCATGTTTAGAACCACGCACACCTATATGTGTCTCATGCGCGGCCCTCGTACGCTCATGTGACCATCTCCTCCACATTGTAATTATTGTGGGGACCCGTTCTGTTTGAGAGATTGCCATGCCTTCTTAACAGAAAAGTTTAGGTGGGCCTTAACACCCCCCCCCACCCCCACACACACATACACAGACACACACACGAAATACCACCACCACCCATCTCCGCCCATCGTTTAACCTCGTTGTAATTTTTTTGCTTGGTTTTCAACTGATATTGTCGTCTCACGAGATATGAGTTTGTTTTCAACTGATAATTAGTATATCAATCTTTGTTGGAGACAAAAGGTTACCGTCTTTCTAGTTTTGTTTCTATTTAGAACGTCTAACAAGTTTGGTAACAAATTTGTTTCCATAAGTTCTATCAAACGCCTTTGGCATTTACATTTTCGTGACCGAGAAATAAACCTAAGCTATAAATCCTACATGTGTACATGAAGATTGGGTAAAATAATTTATGTTCACTTCCTGTTAATTTTCATTTGGCATGTAATGACTATCTTAAGGTGAACTTCAATCCTACATTGCTCGTGAAATACGTTTGCAAGTAACAAAGCCAACGATATCAATTGTGTGGCACATAATACATATCCGGTTAGACAAACGACTAGACAATGCGCTATTTCTTATTATGTTTGTTCGGATCTCGCAAGCATTCTTATTTATTGATTATAATACAATTCGGGTGGCAAGCTTGTGTTTAGCACGTAGATACATACTACGATGTACGGAGCAAATAAAGAAAGGAAAGGACTGAGCGTCCTCCGAAGGATCCTTTCCAGCGATCCTCTGACCTCTCACGCTGATACGTGTCCCTCCAGACTCTCTCAATCTCGCTTTTGCTTCTATAAACGTACCAATGCAGCAGAAAACGGTTCGTTGTAGCAAAAAAATTGTATCAATGAAGCAAAAACGTTTTGCACTAAAATCCCGAAATTGCTTCCGTGAAGCAAAAAAAAGTCCCACTTTTGCTTCATTGTAACAAAAAAACGGTTCAAAGCAAAAACATATCGGATCTCGCCGGAGACATCGGAGCATTTTTTTTGTACTATTGAAGCATCGTAGCAAAAAAATTTCCAGCAAAATGATTATACCGAAAACCTCTCTAGAGACGCAAATTTTATGTACTAATGTAGTATCGGAGCAAAAAAAAATCCAGCGAAGTCCTCCGGTGACGGTGCAAATCCACATAGACGATTGTAGCAAAATATTTGTTCTAACAATGCAAAAACATAGAACAAAAATAACAACAAAAATATTATATTGTAGCAACATGCTACAATAACTCCGGCAAAAATCTTTCGACAACTTTTACGCAAACGGGGAGAGTAGCTGTAGCAAAAAATATATTTTAAAGATGCAAAATTGAAGCGCAATCGTAACAAAACGCATAGGACACCATTGAGCACGACGGCAGCTCAGACCACCTATAGCACCGCCCCCGCCGGCCAGCTCCGACGAGAGACCTCGCCGGCGTCGAGCGCGCTGGTAGCAACGTCGCTGGCGCCAAGCACGCTGGTAGCAGCGCCGTCGCCCTTCAGCAGCACCGCCGCCCTTCAGTAGCACCTCCGCTGACCCGCCGCCGTCGCCGGATAACACGTCGGCCTGGTCGTCTGCAGCAAGGCCGGTGGCCGGATGTAGCATGGCAGGCCATCGACAGGAGCACAAGGACTGGGGAGGCTGTGGACCTGGAGAAGGCCGCCCTCTCCCGACAGCATAGTGGTTGCCTCCTACTTGCGGCTGCGGCGACGGGCGCCTCGACGAGCCGCGCGGCGTCGGTAGCTCTCGGGGCTGAATGGTCCGACACGGCCTGGCTCCGGCGAGCATGGCGAGCGGCAGGTTGCGTATATGGCCCCGGTTTGGGGCATAGGGGTGGGGGCGTGGGGGGCGCGGCAGTTCAAGGAGACGAGATGGCGCGGCGGCGGCGCCGTGGTGGCTGGGTAGGAGCCGGGCGTCGGCGTGGCAGCCGGCGAGCGCTCGGTGGAGATGGAGGCTGCGCCGCTGCACGCGGAGAAGACGGCCCGTGATTAGAGGAGAAGATAAGGTAGGATTGTGTGCGGCTCGATTTGTTTCTCGTAATTGTAGGGACACGTGGCGTGAGCGGAAGGCAGAGGACGCGCTGCTCGTTATCCTCCGAGGGGAGGTAAGCATTTTCCATAAAGAAAACCTCATTCAAAAAACAAATCAAAGTCAACAAGAGGTCTCATCTGGATATTGGCTAACAAGGCCAAGCAACTGCTCGTGCTTTGATAATAGTACTCTGTACTATATTTCATCATATACATCAGCATTTTAAAGAAACGCACCGATGAACTCCAAAAGGATCACACCACAAAGTCAAGATTATCTTAGACCAACTTAACGAAAAAAATACAACTATATATATAAAATAGTTCAATGGCACCAACACTCTCTAAGAAATTGATGAATCAAGGCATCAACAATGTAGAAACCATGGTAAGAGTAGAGATGTACTTGGGAGTGCCAACACCCACGATGGTTCATATAGCATAACTTTGAGGGCCTGTTTGATCCATATGATTCTCAAAAATAAGAATAGAAACAATCAAGGTGGTATCTCTTCTACAATCCTACACGGTTGGAAAACTTTTGTAATTTGCCTCAAAGAGCATTTGACACCACAGAAGAAACAAACGAAATGTACAAAAAAAACCCTCCAAAATAGAGTACAAAGGAATCCTTAGGGATAATTCTAAGTATTCAAATCCTACAAATCAAATAACCTCCTTAGGTATATCCTCCAAAATCCTACGAAATTCCTTTGAATCCAAGGAGCCCTGAAAATTTTACACAAATTATAAGCAGTACGATCATTTTGATAAAAAAAATTGCTTTAATAGATATGTAAAATCGTTGCCAACCTCTCTTGTCTTGTAACTTGGTGTCTCTTTTTATTTTCTTAGATGGAAGAATTATTGAAATAATGACCACGAGGTAAATTAGAGAAACCCTAATAAGAGGGGAAATAGATGTTAAATCCTACAAAATTTCCTCTAAAATAATACAAGGGAATCCTTAGGGAGATTTCTAAGGATTCAAATCATACAAATCAAATAACATCATTGTGATTCATATCCTTCAAATTCTATGAAATTCCTTTGAACCCAAAGGACCCCTGAAAATTTTACATGAATTATAAGCAGATGCGGCCATTTTGATAAAAAAAAAATCCAGAAATTCGCTTTAATAGTACTATATGCAAGATCCCTGCCAGGTGCCAGCTGCCAACCTCTCTCATCTTTTAACTTGAGTCTCTTTTTATTTTCTGGGATGGAAGAATTACTGAATTTTGACCATGAGGTGAATTAGACAAACCATAGTAAAGAGGGGAAATCTATAGAGTGCCACTCAATTGATGTGCCTCTGATAGAGAAAAAGGGTAAACAGATACCGCAGTGATAGCTTTTGAGCTTTTCTCTCTTGCACGATGAAAAATATAGCTTGGGGAATATTTCTCGGATATCCCTTGTAGCAAAATAAAAAATCCTAGACCTCTGTAGGCGAGCTAAGATATCATTTTGCATAACCTTAAAGCACAGGCTGTCCACATGAAAGTTGACCACAATATCATACTCCAAAATGGAACTAGGATAACGATGACACCTGTCCCAGTTCATATCAAGTGTATCATCGCATTAGCCCCAACTATGCTGTGAAATAAACAATGTGGATTATCGCCCAAGATGCAACTAGCTAGCTCGGCAACACGAATATTAGTTGAGAGACTTTTTAAACATAAGGCACAAGTGTCCAACTTTAAATTAATAAAGCCATGGCGGCAGAGGGATTAAATAGTTTGGCTGCCACACGCAGCGGTTACAACATAAGCTTAAAGGTTTGAAACGGCTCAAGGCTACCCTAGCCAGGCCATGTCTTAACTGAAAGTACAAACAAGGATCGATGATCTGATACACAGCGCGCAGGCTGGGGAGCTAAGTTAAGACACAAACGGACGGGGAGCTGTCCCGGAGGTTGGAGGCGCAACGTGAGTGGAGCGGAACAGGTTCTTGGTCATCGTCTCCATCTCCTCCATCAGAAGCAGGTCCTTAGATTTTTGCAGCGGGCGCCACAGCTGCATGTTTAGAAGGCATTTGAAGACACAGTTAGCTGGCTGCTGCGGAATTTTTTTTCTCTATTGTAAATTTGTTACGCGTGGTCCAAAGCGCCCAACTTTGGGCTGCGAAGAAGGTCCAGATCATATGCCGAGCCTGGGCATTAAGCGTAAGCAAGATCGCGAACCATTCCTAGGGCGATCTAGGGTTTCAGTTCACCCCGAACATGGATCTCACCCCACTCCACATAAACTTGGCTAAGATACACTGAAAGAGGATGTGATCTACTGATTCAGGTAAACCACAGAGGCCACAGTTTCCATCTGAGGCTCCACCCCTGGATCTGATTAGGTTGTTTGACAGAAGGCGACCTCTGTAGCTCAGCCAGGTGAATATCTTGATCTTGAGAAGGATTCTCGGTTGCCAAATCAACTTAGTCAGCGACAGCTTAGGACTGTTGCAAAGTGCACGGTAGAGGGATCGAGTGGAGAATCGCCCTGAAGATTCTAGACGCCAAGACACACGGTCTGGCTCTTCCTGTAGCCTCAAGTCCTGCACCAGGACAAGAAGTTCACTCCATTGCTGAGCTTCGACGGGGTTCAGATTTTTGCGAAACTGAATGTTCCAGCCCTCCTCTGTGAATGCTTGGCAAATGGGTAAGTCCGGGGCAGAACATTTATCAAATAGACCCGGGAAGATCAGGCACAGCGGGGAATCCCCCACCCACAGGTCTTTCCAAAAGCTTAGCTTTGGATTCCTACCAGGGGAGAACTTAGCCCCTAGTTTGAAAGCGTCCTTGATGCGCTGAATGCTATGCCAGAAGGGGGAGCAAACTGTCGGGGATGAGGAAAATAGCTCTTGAACCCGATACTTGGCTTTGAGCAAACGCACCCATAGCAAGTCCCCATTTCTCTCATCCAACAGGCGCCAAATCCATTTAGCCATGAGGGCTTTGTTCATTTCCTTGGTTTTTAGGACCCCCAGACCACCCTGGTCCTTAGGTATACACACCTCTGCCCACTTTACTAGGTGGTATTTCTTTTTGGCACCCTGCCCTTCCCAGAAGAACTTCCTTCTGTGCTTATCAAAACCCGCATTAACCCCATCCGCGAAAAGGAAAAGGCCCATGTTGTGGGTGGGCAGGTTTGACAAACATGCGTTGATAAGTATCAATCTAGCTGTTGAGGACATGAATCTGCCTTGCCAAGGTGCAGCTCTCTTGCCTACCGTGGCCACCAAGGGTTCCATGTCCGCTATGGTAAGTTTTTTATCTGACATGGTGAAGCCTAGGCAAGTAAAAGGGAATTTCCCTTGTTTGCAGTTAAGCAGCCTGGCCACCCTGACCTGCTCTTCCTCTGCAGCACCCATGACGATGACCTCACTCTTTTGGAAGTTAATTTTCAAGCCTGAGAGTAATTCAAAGCATGCCAGGATGAACTTTAGATTGTCCAGCCCCAGCTGTGAGTTCTGGATGAGAATAATTGTATCGTCGGCGTAATGTAGGTGGGACACTCCCCCTAGAATTAGGTGCGGCACCACTCCTTGGATGTGGCCAGCCACCCTGGCTTTGGCAAGGATAGCATCTAGCCCATCTGCTACGTAGTCAAATAGGAGTGGGGAGAGTGGATCACCCTGACGCACCCCTCGTTTGTTTCTGAAGAAAGGACCAGTTTCCCCATTAATGGAGATGGCTGTTTGCCCTCCAGAGACCAACTGCATAAACCTGTGAACCAGGGCAGGGTCGAAGCCTTTCCTAGTCAAAACTTCCCGCAGGAATGCCCAGTTGACTCTATCGTAGGCCTTTTCAAAGTCCAATTTCAGAATCACTGCCGGAAGGTTTCTGGCTTTGAGTCATGGATAATCTCGTGCAGGGCTAGGGGGCCATCATGAATCAGTCTCCCCTTAATGAAAGCAGTCTGAGACAGGGCAATTGTTCTGTGGGCAACTAGGGACAGTCTGACCGCGTACGCCTTAGCCACTATCTTGAAAATGACATTAATTAGAGCAATAGGCCTGAATTGTTTGATATCTGTGGCCCCTGCCACCTTGGGGATGAGTGAGAGGATCCCAAAGTTGAGCTAGAGATGTCCACCCTGCCAAGGGCGAAGCCATTGAGGATCTGCAACACTGAGACTTTGATCATAGGCCAGAAACGCTTGTAGAATAGAACTGGAATGCCATCCGGCCCAGGGGCAGTGTTGGATTTAGTGTCCTTGAGAACATCCTCTAGTTCCTCCATGGAGAAGGATCTCAGGAGGTTTTCATTTTCCTCCTCTGACACTCTATTCTGCGGCAGCCAGATGTCTAGGGCTAGGGATATGAGTTTAGGCTCCTCTGCGCCCATCAAATCCAGGTAGAAAGAGTAAATAATCCTCTGTATCTCCCCTTTATCAGACACCGGTCCCTCCACTGAGTCTAGAGACACGATCACACACTTCCTTCTACGACCATTGGCCATGGCGTGAAAGTACTTAGTGTTGGCATCCCCCATGAGGATCCACAGTTGCCTGCCCCTCTGTCTCCAGTACTCCTCCTCGGCACCCAGGATTGGAGTGAGCTGGTCTTCTAGATGGTGGCGCAAAGCCCACCCATCCTCGTCCAGGCCCTGGTTGTCAGCTAAGGTATCCAGCTCTTGGATACGCTGGAGGAGCTTAGCCTTCTCCATTTTGTCCACTTTCCCCAGATTCACCCCAAGCCTCGAAGGAATTGACGCAGCGCCGCACTTTGGGTCTCCCACCAATCCACTGGGCCTCTAGAGCAAAGAATGAGGCTAGCATGATTGGCCCACCAATGCTCGATCATGCTCTTGACGCCAGGCCTCTCTAGCCAGCTAGTTTGAAAGAAGAAGCGCTGGGGTCTGACAGGGAGCAGATCTCCAGTGTTAAGAAGGAGGGGGGTGTGATCAGAACCAATGCTAGGGATTGCTAGGAGAGAAGTCAAGGCAAATTTTGTCTCCCACTCTGGGGACACCAGAACCCTGTCCAAAACGCAACGGACAAGGTTTGATTGCTTGTTCGACCATGTGAACCTGGCCCCTGACCGAGCAATTTCCCTCAGTGCCATTCTCGCAATGCTATCATTGAAGGCATTGGTTAGAGGCCAGTTGATATTGTTATTATTCTTATCCTGATGCCCTCTTATCAGGTTAAAGTCTTCCAACACCACAACCGGCAACAAGCAGCTAGCCACTTTCCTCTCCAGTTCCTCCAGAAACTGAGTAGATCTGCCATGGTTGGCTGGGCCATAGATCCCAATCAGTTCAAATTTGAACTTAGTGGTTCTGTGATAGGCTGAGGCACTCAAAAAGTACGACCCCTGATCAATACTACCCACTTCAAAGGCCTCCTCTTTTAGACCCATAAGCATCCCCCCATATCTCCCTTCTACTGGTTTCCAATGCCAGTGATAAATCTCCCCATTTACTAGCTTCCTGAGCTCTTGGTCCGTAAAATCCTGACGGATCATTTCTTGAAGGAAAATCACATCAATGCATTCTCTTCGAATGTATTCTGTGAGTTGGGTGCGACGGCCGCTCTGGCCAAAGCCCCTCATGTTCCAGCCAGCGATCCTCATTGCAGATTCAGAGCAGCGGCTCGTGCTTGGCGAGCTGGGGTGTCTCGGAGATTGGTCCGCAAAGCAGGAGAAGGTCCTGTAACATTTCTTTTCCTCTTTGACTTGATCAGAGACGCCACCGTGATAGACTCAGGGTTTCCCCCCTCGACCCCTTGGCACGCTGCCTCAGGGCGAAGAGGATCCGATGGTACCACCCTGGTACTCGCCGGAGATGGTTGAGACTCCGCACGGTCGCATTCCTCAGCAGCTTGTCTAAGAAGATCTGCCTTCTCAATCGCTTCTGCGAGCTTGGCTTGCACTTGCTCCTTTGCACAAATCAGAGAAAGAACAGGCGATGACAGCGTCGCAAGGAAGGTTTCCGCATCGAGATTCAGCCCACAATCCCGGGCCACACCAAGAAAATGCGCATCCGAAAACTCAGGGAAAGCATGGAAACTAGCATTAGGAGGGGAGGACGGGGGGTCTAACGCACCTGCTTTTGCTGTTGCGTGCTTGGTGGCCTTCTTTAGGATGGATTCGCCTTGCGAGCCCTGGCACCTTGAGCTGGCCTGAGCCCCCATGATTGGGGCGATGGTGGCTCCAGATTTCTTCACGTTGGAGGCGCCAGGAGTGCCCGCAGCCTCCTTGGATGAGTCCGGCTTGGTCGCAGGTGGATTGTCCACCTCCCCGTCCTGCTTCTTTTTAACTTGGCAATTTTCTGAGCAAGGGTCTCGTTGTCATATTCCCAGTCTTCAGGGCTTTCCCATCCCACTTCCTCCCTGTCTGCCAACGAAAGCTTGGAGCACTTGAGGATCTCAGGGTCCGGGGAGTCAGAGTCAGGAGCGGAGTCTTCATCAAGGTTGATTGTCATCGAAATCGGCTCAGGCTGGAGAATTTCGTCTGCAGCAAGAAGCTTCTCATCCATCAGGTTGGATTCGTACTGGTTGAAGGGGACTGGTTGAATCTTGAACTTAGCAGGGGCAGAGGTAGGCTTGGTTGCAGATTGATCAAGCGTAGATGGCAGAGGCACCGAGCTGCTCCCCATGGAAGACCTGGAACCTGGCTTCTTAGGTTCCTTCTGATGGATGGGAGCTAATTAAATATACAGCTTATTTACTTTCTGATGAGTGGCTAGCTAGGCATGCGATGGTTTGGAAATTGGAAGTAGGGCCAGCATAATGAGCTACTCAGCTCGTTAAAGCTTGTGATTGATAAGGCTCAAATCATTAAGCTCGTTAAAGGATAATGAGCTAATTTCATTGATTGGCTCATCTCGTTATGTGTTAGCGAGCGCTCATGAGCTGCTCATTAAGAAAATGTTGCCTAAGGCTGACTGATATTTTAATGAATCAGTAAGAAATACATATACTAGCTAGCATCAAGATTTGATAATGCAAAGCAAGCTTGCGTGTATCAGTACTAGGCTAGCACAAATAACTATCCCTCATTTACTATATTTTTTTGAGAGAAGTCATGAGCAAAAGAGTAAAATACATGGTTGGTCCTCGTACTTGTACCGCTTACTCGCCGAGGTCATTGTACAATGGAATACGCAAAATACGGTTACCAAATACGCTACATTGTTCCATCATAGGTCAGTGTGGACCGTATGGCCGCGTATTCGCTGACGTGGCGAGACTCGATCACTGAACTTCTGGTGATCCGGTGGCGTTAGGTGCGATTGTAACTCGATGGGGGGGGCTATGTGCAAAAAAATCAGTTATATTAGACAGGCCTTTCGTTCGCGCGAAATCGACAGAGCGCTCTAGCTCAGAAATTCCCCAATTTCTTCAGCTTAGAAACCCTAGCTAAGCAGTGCGCGCAGAAGGAGCGGCGACAGAGCGCCACCGGAGCGCCGCTGGAGCGACGTTGAGAGCACCATGTCTTCCTCCACCTCGTCCCGGTCTTCCTTCCCGTGCCATGCTCCGCACATCCCCCATATCCGGTGTCAGGACTGTGGGAAGATCGTGAATAAGTTCACCTCGCGCACGAATAAGCACGAGGGTTGGGTCTTCTACAAGTGCGAGACACGTGCGGTTTGTTCCTGATTCACTTCTTTGTTCATTATTTTCGGAGATTTTCATCAGTTCCTAATTCAATTCTGTGTTCCTGTTGGATGAACTTATCTGAATGTTCTGTGGGTAGATATGATATTTACTGGTTTGTTCTTCGATTGTATGTAGAAAGGTTTCAACTTCTAGAAGTGTGTAACATCCCATGTTTATAATAAATTACTTTTGCATCATGAGCATCATGTAAAAAATTCTCCAATAAAATTTTTGCGTTAAAAATGAAAGGGAAAATCCTAAATGATTAATTGTCTCTATTTTTCAAATGTCCTAAAAAAAGATTTCAAATATAGTTGTCTGAATCAAATAAATAAACGCAGCTATAATTAGTACCTAGAAATAATTAGCTAACATGTTGGATCGATATCCATCAACTATAGTACTCCATCTAAAATACTCAAAGTTAGAACCGCACTTGACCTGAGTAGAGGTGACCAACTAGTATTTCACTTCTTCTTTTTCCCCCAATGAGCAGACCACCCATCTTCATCCCCAAATCCCCATCGCATCACGACTGACCAAATAGGCAAACCACAAACCATCCAAGAATTATTCCTTGAGCTAGCTATGGCGACCACCTAGGAGAGAAAACGCCTGGAAGAGGACCACCAGGCCTGTCGCTGTAGTAGAAGAAATTAGAGCACGGAGGACATCAGGGGAGACAAGGGGAGAAGATGTAATATCCCAGCATTTTAGGACAAAACGAAGGATAGATTTAGGACTAATGTGCATTCATGCATCTTAAAACCTGAGTAAATTTTTCGCAAATTCAAAAACTTGGGAGAGCAAAACTTCTTTCTAATCACCTTTAGAGTTTAGGGGTTATTAGATTGTTAAGAGTTTTGCTATGATCTCTTGAAGATATTGTTTAAGTGTTGTTGGAATTTTAATTGATTGTTGAATTATCACAAATTTGAATATTTACTTATCAATAAAGAAATAACTCAATTAAATAGTGAGTTGGATAAAAGAAAAGGAATAGAATATAAATTAAACAGAAATAGTACTTTATTGATATTACACATTAATACAATGTCTTTACATTTCTATATTAAATGAAAAGAAGATTACATCATTGATAATGAATAGAAACCTAAACCTAAACTATTTCTAATAGTCTTCATGAGATCCATCTTCTAAGTCTTCATAATTTTCAACCTGCAAAATAAAGTAAAGAGAAACAAAAGAAAAGGGTTAAGTGTTAGGATTAGTACTCTCAGACTAGGGCAAAAATTTTGCCATTACATCATTGAGTATTTTGCCAAGTGTAGCATCTATTCTTTTGAAGACACTGGGGTACAAATCAATAGAGCACATAGCAGTTTCACAACACGGCCAAGTGAGGATGAGATCAACCTGAGTGAAGCATGCAAGCACACAGCTCACAAGTAGCTTAGTCACAGAACCAGGAGGGTGGTGCTGGCAGCACCACAGCAGCAGTACAAACCAAGCTGCTGGCTAGATGAGCATCACCAGGAGAAGCAGCTCCCATTCGAAACCACATGGAAACAACACCAAGAACATCACAGTTCTTTCACAGCACCACAAACATATCTGAAACCATCATCAAACACTATGGAGTCCATCTGAAGCTCAAGATCAAGCCCAGGAGGAGAAGGACAGAGGACCAGCAGCAAGTCCAGGAGGTGAAGGACAAGCTAGGAGCTGAGCCAGGAGGAGAAGGTAAGCTAGAAGCAAGCCATCGCCAACAGCAAGCAACAGAAGCTGTAAACAACACTATCACTGCACAACTCCAGGCTTCAGGTAGAAACCTTGCAAACACATCACTGTTTGTGCATGATTCCATTATGTGTTGTTACAGGATAAGCCCTCAGTTTGGCAAAGAAATGCTTTGCCAAACTCATCATTGGGAATCATGAATAAAAGCCAAGTAAACCCACAGCAGAGTATTAGCCTCAGTTTGCACTTCACTGGCACATCTTAAAGATCAAAACATCACTGAGAAGCTTGTGCTGGGCACATGTCCTATTGGACATGCACCTCAAACACACAAGGCCTGCTAGCATCATCAAATTAAGTAAGCAGTGGGCACACAAGCAAGCTAGGCACCTCACTAACTATCATTAGCCTCAGACCAGCATCCTTGGCTTAATTCCTAGGGGCAAGTTTCACCATAAATTGATCACAGAAGTTGTTGTTGGGCACAGGATCAGAAGATCTTGCACCTCAACACAACAAGCAGCTTAATAGACAGCAAAGGCTGTGGGCAGCAGCAAAATCATTTCCCTAGTCTTATATTTACTAATTGGAGGCACCGTAGGAGGCTTCACGTTAATCCTCAAGAATTAGTCTACCGTGCAAAACAATAGCCCTACGATCTGGCCGTGATATATTCGTAGCCAATCGATGAAGTTCACCTACCGCATCGTAGACGTACTCCATACGGACTCATCCTTTTCTTCTTCTCCCCACGCCTAGCCCCCACCCGGCTGCACTTCCAGCTGCCTTCTCCGGTAAAACTCAATCATCTTACACTCACCTGGCGAAGAACTCCAAGTTAGCACAGCGGTGAATCGATCTGGAAAAGCATGCTGGAATCCAGTACAGGTTCGCCCCAATCCATCATATATTCGTTTGGTAAATCAAGTCTAATGTGACGGCCGTCGTTGCTCAGTCGGAGCACCAGATCGATATTCCTGACATTGTTCAAGTCGGTCGCCGGCCGCCACTCCTGTCCCAATGAAGCAGGCAAGTAAATCTAAAATCCCATGTTCACCGCTCTATTCTCCATCCCGTTGAGTACAGCACAAAACCCCCGGCAAGTGGGCTTTATCCATGATTGTATCATGAAGAAAATATAGGGAGCTGATAATACGTGCTATTCCCTGAACGTGTGATCTAAAAACATTGGTTTCCATCATGTAGATTTTGCAGCACGGAGGAAGCTGTGATGTGCCGAGTTGGTTCGAAGCTGTATTATTTCACTGAAATTATAGATTTCAGGGAAAGTTGATCAATGTGGTGACTGCTGTTATTTCATAGGCATCACTAAAAAAGATTAGCTACCAGTACAAATGATGTTTTCACGGGAGTGTGAAGCAGGCCAGTAGCAAGCTGCGACCTTTTCCTATTTGTTTTGTATGTTGTTAATTGCCACCTTTTAATCTCACTTAAGGTTATGCATGCTATTGCAGTTTTGCCACTGAATTGAAACAATAAAGTGACCATTTGATGCATTTGCAGGAGGAGGCTTATTCCGTTACTTTTATGGAAGAGTTCTATTGCCAGACCTTGGTCATTGGTATTAGTATGATAGGCTGCTGCCACGTTTGAGTGGGGCGCTGCTGTATCTACAACTACAACTGTTCTAGAAGCTGGTGCCGATCACAGGATTTTGTAACGCTCTCCTAGAAGAATATACGACATGATTTGGTTCAGATATTGCTATGGCATGCCAAAAAGGTAAGCAACGGTGGGATAATCAATTCCAAGAAAATACTGTGTGTAATTTAGGGAAGGAGTGAAATATTTAGTGAGGCTCCTAATCTCCGTTTCCCCAGCTGCTGTTAGATACTATCTATAAAATTATTATTATCAATGTTTTGGTAAGCCTTATAAAAAAATTCCGCAACTGAAAGATGCAAAAATAGATAGGCAACGTGAAGAAATTACCGAGGTGATGTAGGATGATGGTTACTCCTTTAATCTGCTGTCGTTTGTAGGCACCGTAGTTAGATTTCTATTGCATTTGTAGATATCGTAGTTGATCAAAGGTAAATAGGAGCCTTTCACTTGCTTCACGAGTTATGTTGACTTCATTTAAAAAAAAATATTTTCAGCTCTTCTAAAACTTGAACCACAACCAGTTCAATGGGTAGAAAATAGATTTGCATGTTGAATAATTTAGTTATTGTTCAGAAAATCGCAGGGTCATCATATGAGCATTGTAAATTAAAGTTATATGAGAATTGTAAATTAAAGTTGCTGCAGAATTTCTGGTCTGGTAGCTCTGCTTTCTTGGAAAATGAAATGGTGTTGCTTTGTTTATAAATGAAACCGCTCCATATTGTCCTGATCACCGCTCAGCATACTACACTATTTCTCTAAGTTTCCTTTCGAAAGCTTAAGGAACTCAACCTATCGTAGACTTATCTCACGTTATGGCATGATTTTGGATGTCATAAGACATAAAATAATGTGAAAAAATACAGATAACAATAGTAATTCGTACATTATCTTAATAAAAGGTGAGGACATAAATTTCTCCTCAAATTCAATTCATCACATGTTGGCGGACTCTTGATTAAACCTTAACTTAATTTTACTAAATATCTATATATGTAAAAGTTCACATGTAATAAACTAGCAGGGCGACCCGCGCATTTTGCGCGGCTAGATTGGTGTTGTGTTTTGTTTTCAATCTTTATGTTTTCACGGTCTATTTATTTATATTAATACACCTAGATAATATGTAAGAGCTAGTATTATATTTAAAATATGCATGCAAAAATAATACTAACTTTACTTGGGCAATCATATTTTTCTATTCATTAAATAAGGAGTTTCATTTCACACTTTGTGTGATGTCCTATAATTCACAATGTTGCCAGGGCATGTATTCCTTTTTTCTGCCAATTTTCCCATGTTGCATACTCTTATCTGAATATGATTTCAGATATTAACATAAATTATAGCCAAGTGTTGAGAAAATAGGGATTTAATTTTGTTAGAAGTTTCTCATTAGGTATGTTAAACCCTCGGAAAGTATGTGAGATTCTATGTATGTACGCATATGATGATCCGAGGCTGCATGCACTGATTATGTCCCTTCTCATTCTCATCCTTGTCAATCCATCAATTAATAATTTTCTGGAATTTATTAATAGAAAATATTGTTACATATATACCTTTTTCTAACAGCTTCATCATGAAACTTATAACACAAAAAGTAAATACACCAACATTTACAATCATTATTTCTAAAAGAACGCATACATCAGAATCATTCTAACTTTATTTACTCGTGTAAATTTTCTCCTTTAAGTGTATCTTGATTTAGTATGTGCAAAAAGTTCATCATATATAGATCTAGCTAGCTTATTATAGAACGTGTCAGGGTTTGTACCTCGGTTTCCTCTCTGTCCATGGATTCTCATCGTTAAGACCAAAGCAATTTAACGGAAAGACATGGCAATGCATCGTGGCTCATTCTTCAGTAGTTATAATTTGTTACAATGGAGGACGGTGGTGCGCCCTGTTCAAATTCATCCATATGATGTCTCGACTCCAAATAATCACCCATTTAATTCAAGCATATCTCAACTCTCACAAACTACATATAAACATATCCTGTGGGTATGGACTTGGAGCACGAGGATCGGAAATTGACCGGCTGAGCCCGCAATTGGAGTCGTTGGGCAAAGCCTCAAACTTTACCAACAACACGAAGTCCCTCTAGCGTGGCTTCAGTTGGAAAGCAAAGTCCCATCATGTTTTCCATGGCCACGGAGGTGCACTCATGCCTTGAATTTAAGAACCATCATCGAAGAGGAGAAAATCTATGCACTGGTGTATTTTTCATCAACAGCGCCCAGACGGCATCGAGTTTGAGTCGCCATCTATCATAACTGCCCCCACCACCTAGCCTTTCAGCGCCGACGCGCGGCCATATCGCCATGGATAGCTCGTCATAGAACTCCTTGTATACTGAGAGGCCATGCTGTCGTTGCCCAAACTCATCGTAGAATATACCGTGCCATTACATGAGACCCCTGCCCTTTGACGATTCACTCGACGACTTCTGCGATTGTTGTTGCACATCCCACGGTTCATGCTTCTGCCGGTATTGGAAGACCTGGCTGATCTATTGGAGTCGTCCTGAACAACTTTGCAGGCGTGATTGCAAAACTCGCTGCATATATATGGTCGATCTAGGCGATTGATATCAACGGACATGCAGGCTTCACATTTCTGTTCTGCTCTTGATCGGCGGCTCGATATTGTCCTCTGTGATCTTTAATAGGCTACTATTGGCCGCTGGATCTCATTGGACCATACTTTAACTCCAGATGATTGTCGCCGGCGTTATCGCTCGCCACAGTTTCCGGCTCTATGCGCTCTTGTCCCGCACCCAAATAGTCGTTGATCAGGATGAAATCGTTGTTGTCTTTCGGGTCTAGGTACTCTTCCGTACAGGAATTGGTGGAATCCTGACAGTATACGCCTGTTGGGCTTACCAAATGAATGATGAATCGTTATCGACACGATCACCGACGTAAACGATTTGTATTAGCTCCAGAACTCTACGTATCCACCGTGACAGCTCTTTTTTTTAATGCGGAGTATTAGCTTTAGGACTCTACATAATAGATGTCGGTCTTCTTTAGTTATTCTTTCAAATCTCAACAGTTCTTTCTTCGTGTTAACTTATGTCAAATCTTAGCCGTTCATTGTTAGTTGTTTTAATAATATAATAGATGATAAGCATAGTATAATACTTAAGCAGTTTTTATGATATCTAGCACGTGCAGGTGCACGGGTTGATGACTAGTTATAAATAACTAGGAATCATATTTTTACTCAAATTAATTTCACAGAAGCTTGCAACACAGCAAGTCATTCTATCACTTGGTTATCATGGATAAACAAGTAACAGAAGCTAGCATAGCAACATATTTATCACTGGACCAGTGTTAGCAGTTAACTGAATAACAAAATTCAGTTTGCTACCACAATACTGAGATACCATAAATCACAGGGGAAGCATCTAGCATACCATAGTATAGAGCTAACTGAATGATTTCAGCATTGCAAGTATACAACAAACCTTAACTGAATCTTGCAATTGAGCAAGGTTCAGAACAACACTTCAGTCAGTAAGTGTACTGACAGAGGAAATAGAGGAGCAGACAGTTTAACACATGTTACAGCCCAACCACAACTAACTGAATCAAGCTCGCATCAACCAGCAGCAGAGCAGAGCAAGATCTGTGAGCCAGGCTCACTGTTCTTGACCAATTGGTCAGAGAGCGTGGCCAGTGAGAGAGGGCAGAGGAAGAAGAGGAGGATCACACTCACCAGGCGCCCTGGTGCATACCTGGCCGGCATGGCGAGGCAGTGCCCGCGCGTCCGACCAGGCGCTGCCGAGGGGAGACTTCACCGTGATGCACCGGGAGCACCACATCTGGCGCTTCCACCGGCGAGCACAAGCGGGGCGCAAGCACTTAAGCACCCTCGGCAAGCTCCAGAGGCGAGGCGTCGCATCAGAGTGCTCAGAGGCGGCAGATCCCGAGCGAGGAGACCACCCCGATCTCCTCGGGGAGGAAGAAGACGGTGATTCCATTTGGTGGAGCTGGTAGAGGGCG
The DNA here is from genome assembly GCA_007115705.1 of Dactylis glomerata. Classification (NCBI taxonomy): domain Eukaryota; kingdom Viridiplantae; phylum Streptophyta; class Magnoliopsida; order Poales; family Poaceae; genus Dactylis; species Dactylis glomerata. Next base: position 926,946 of record QXEO01000701.1, on the reverse strand, counting down.
CAGAGGTGGGTGTTTCGCCCAAGGTGGCGACGGCGGAGGCCACCGGAGTTGGCCGGAGAGGCCAGGCGGTGGCGGCGGCGATCTGCAGTCGCCAGTGAGATCGAGAGGAGGAGAGGGGAAAGCGAGGGGGGCTGGGCTGGGTCGGGTGACCGACCCAGACCCGAGCCGGGTCGGCTTAGCCCTGCCCTAGTGGGCCGGTTTGGGCCAGTTGGCCAGCTGGGCCAAAATGGCTTTGGCCATTTATTTAAACAAAATCTTGAAATTCAAATTTGAATATTATTTCTTTTTTTGAATTTAATTCAAACTCAAAAACTCAAATACCATTGATAAATTAATTTCTTATTCTTTAATGAAAGTAATAGCTAAATAATTCATATTTCTGAATTATCCTTTAAATCAAATTTTAAAAAGCTTTCAAATTCTATTTTCAAAAATCTTAATTACTATTATTATCAAAATTGAACTTCTTCTTTCAAAATTAAACCTTTTCCTTTCCAAATAACTCAATAAGAGTTTTATAACTTAATCTTTGCTCTCAAACTTTAATTAATTGTCTTAACATTTAAATAGGCTAAAACACACAAATAGAATTTTGTGTTTTATAAGAATTCTTTAACCCTAGTAAGTCTTGGGTAAAACACACAAATAAGAAAACCAAGTCCATGAATCACCATGCAAAGCATATCATTGTGCATAGCATCCATTTGTTTCTTGAAACATTGTCCTTACCGGACAATGCTTGGATTTCTGTAGAACAAGGAGATCAGGAGCAACACCAAGTATCCGACTCCATTACCTTTCAGTCACAAGGCAAGTTTATCTTGCTCATATCTCTTGGTTGCTCTGGTTTTGAAACTACTTGCAAAGTGTTGACTTCAAGCTCTACCATTTCAAAAAGGATGGAAAATCTATTTTCATAAGTAATATGACTAGTGGTTATCGACCAGTGGTGATAACCTAGGAAGGCTGGCAGGTGGAACCACGGTAAGATTGTGGTGGTGGAGGTTCCACTTGCACGGGAAAGTAAACCTAGGATTAACTACCAATGCCACAGTTATTCTTGTGCCGTAAAAACCGTGTCGTCCAAGAGACTTGGAATGGGATGGGAAAGTCAGCTGTATCTTCTCTCGTTCGCATGTCAACAGGCAGCCAGTTGCCGGTCGCAGTAGGTCTTGCGGGACTACTTGCATATGGGTGGGACACCTAAGTTCTCACGGCACTGGTGTCTATGATGGTCCGCCAGAGGCGCCTAGGTACTTCATCGTTGGGGGTGAATATCAGGGGCATAACCTGCTTGTGTGAATTGGGTGGGCATGCGTTGTGCGGAGAAGGCAGTGATTGGCTTGGATCAATGACTGGGCCCCACACCATGGAAGTGTGGACGGGAATGTACGCCCGGTTGTGCAACAAGGCTTTGATCTCTTTTGGAAGGACACACCTCTGCAGAGTGTAAAAAGATGTGACATGTTACCCCTTATTCCAGGAAGGAGCTGCGAACGCGGCAGGAAAGGTGCTCTCAAGGCACTAATACCCTATGTTGGCTGATGGGCATAGTTTTCTAAAGTAAAAGCAATCTTTCAAGAAACATTGATAAAACCTTGCATAGGCCTACGACTCTTTTGGGTCCGTGGCTGTAGTTAGTGCATATCACACAACTTCTTTCTAAAGAAGCTTGCTGGGTAACGCTCGTTACTCACCCCAATCTCTTAAACCCTTGCTAGACTGTGAAGAGCTCGACGAAGCCACTCTGAACGCAATCGAAGGCCAGCAGGACATCTTCTACGAGGAGCCAGATCTCTCTCGCGGCGTCGAAGGCGTGGATTACTTCATACGCTACGGAGTGTCTTCCGACGAAGGCTCAGAATGAAGAAGGACTAACTAATAGTTTAGGGTCGTAGTCGAGGAACCGAGCAACTGTAGATTATGAATAAGTTGTTGAGTTCTTCTCATTTTTAATTACTTGAAGCTTTCCAGTTGTTGTAAACACTAAGCACTTGAGGTGTTCTCTTATGGGGAGCATTTCGTTATCATCACGCTTTGGTTTGTAATAAAATGATGATCAGTTTGTATTTGGGCCCGCAATGTTTCTGTTGTACCATTCTGAGGGATGTAATATTTGTGGAGGCTTGTTCCGCAAGTGTTATATCAACGACTTGCATACTACAACATGCAGTGGTATGCTGGGTGTCATGGTTTCATCAACAGATCTGCCATAGAGGTAGGGGTATGGCGGTTTGTGGAAGGGGGTGAACACGGAGGAGCGATCCGGGACGGTGGTAGCACGAGTTTACCCAGCTTCAGATCCCGCGACGGTGGCGAGATCCTACGTGCTGCTATAATTCACTATATGGCAACAAGTGCTCGATTACAATGATGAGGTTGGCTGTTTCGCTACGCGATTAGCCGTATGACTAGAACGTGCCTCAAGGGCTGCTCCACGCCAGGCTTATAAAGGCGCCTGGCGTGGGCTACACGTTGGTACCGGAGCGGATACAACTTGGAGTCCTAGACTAAGTCCTATGCGTGTACTACAAGGTAACCCGCCATGGGCCGTCTCCGGACCCGCCATGGGCCATCTCCGGACCCGCCATGGGCATGTCGTCAGTGGTCCGCCATGGGCCTGTTTCCTGATCTGCCATGGAACTGTCTAAGGATCCGCCATAAGCGCATGCGTCCAGTACCGCCGTGGCAACTTTAGCAACTGGGCTGCCCGGTATGGCAAATCCGCCATACCACCCCTGATGGGCCACCCTGGCTTGCTGATTTAGGACTACGTCGCTGGTATACCTATTTGGTATATCCCCAACAGTAGCCCCCAGGGAACTTCAAGATTGCCATCTACATCCGCCATGCATGTTCTTGGTGAGATACTTCCGCCATAGCTCTTCTTCCCTTCTGTGCTGGGATGGCGGTCATCTTGTTGTTCCTTCTTCCATCTATTAATCCGCCGTAAATAACGGATCAAGCGACGTAGTTATCTTAGCGAGATTTTCGGGATCCATTGGATCATACCGTGGAAATCCGCCGTAAATTCCGGTACGTAGTTCCTTCTAGGGCAAGATTTACAGTGCATGCACTGTTTTCGCCAAGCTACTTTTTTACCCCTAGACACGTGTCACCGGATTAGGGTTTCTGCGATCGGGACGAGCGGTGGTGATGGCGGGCACGAATCTCGAGGCCCGGGGTCTATATATACCCCGGCCTCTCACCCCCGGCCGGTTTACCCCTCATTCGCCCCATCGCTTTCTCTCTCTTCAGCGCCGCCACGAGAGCTCCATCGTCTCCGACGAGCCGCCGCGGAAAATCCTCACCGCCGGCGACATTTTCCGCCACAAGCTGGCCTCGTCTTCCTCGTCTTCGCTTGAAATCTTGGAAGTTATTACCACCATGCCGCTAGCCGCCATGGAACCAGAATCGCCTCGCCAAGCCTCCAAGTCCGAAGCTGCTGAGGGCTCAACGCGGTCTTCTGATACAGAGTCCACCATGCCCGAGACCTCAGGAGGAGACTGGGACTCCTGTAACATAAATGAGGAGATTCTATCTTCCCTGGAGCAGGAAGGCCGCATAGCTGCTAAGGAGATCTCCAGATGGCGGGTTGAACCTGGTGAAGCAATGCCAGCTCCTTTAGATGAAGAGGTCGTCATACTGAAGTCCCACATTGATCGCGGCCTCAGTCTTCCGCCATCCTACTTCCTGAAAGGCGTTCTCCGGCACTACAGGTTACAGCTACCCCACATTGCTCCAAATAGCTTCACTGCCCTAGAAGGATTTGTCGCGCTATGCGAGGGGTATCTGGGTATCAGCCCACGCGGAGATTTATTCCGCTTATACTTTAATATCCGCCACAACCGGGATGCAAACGGAGATCCTCGCAATTGTGGATTGATCTCCTTTGTTCCTCGGAGCGAGAAATCCTACCCCTACATTATCCCTCATGACTCTACAAAGGGATGGCGGGGATCCTTCTTCTATCTGGCTGACCAGGCCCCTCCTGAAAGGAAGTTCGGCCTGCGGTCTTTTGTTGATGGCCCCGCCGAGGAGCAGGATAGCTGGGGCGTCATGGACGACTTTACAATGGATGATGAATGTCATCTATGCTCACGACGAATTTCGAAACTTGTCTTCTCTGGACTGACAGGTGCCGATACCATCTACTACTAGATCTCACGGCGGATTCAGCCTCTTCAATACCGCCCATCCCTGATGTGCGAATATAGCAGAGTTGATGATCCTCAGCGCTATTCCAAGGAGGAACTATCTGCTGAAGAAATCGAGCTTCAAATCCGCAACATCATTAAGGTGGGACGGGAGGAGCCTTTGAAGCTAAAGATCCCTATGTATGAGAATGGCAGTTGTCCAAAGGTGAGTCCCTCCTTATTCCGCCATAACAGCTGGTTCTTCTTAAATAACTTCGTATTTCTCCGCAGCTTTCTTCCCTACCACCTTCCGAGCTGAGCCGCCTCGTCCGTTATCCTCGGACGAAAGAGCTTACTGATGATGAGGACGAGACATCCTCGTCTCCCAAAGGACAGAAGGTGGCGGAAGAGGAGGTAGTGGCGGATGAGCCCATAACAGCGGTTCCTCATGGCGTTCGCGGTGCTGGCGGGCGCATTCGTGGACTAGGCAAGAGAGTCCTCTCTCGCCATCCGTCCCCTGCTCTTCGCGGCCATCTGGACACCGTGCCCGAGCATTCTGCCACTATCAATCTGCCAGAGCGGAAGTAAGGATAATCATAACTTGCCTTCATACCATATATAACCTGACTATTCTAATCTGTGACTGGCTGCTGCGCACAGAAGAAGAAAAGTTGCTGGCCAGAAACCTCCAAGGGCCAAACCATCTCATGCTGCCATTCCACCTACACCGGATGCTCCTGCTCGCCCAACTGGGCCTTCCACTTCTTCCCAGCATGTTAGCAAGGTGGCGGATGCTCCAGAGAAAAGTGCTGGACCGTCAGATCGCCCCGCTAAAGGTGCCAAGAAGGTGAGTTTTAGTGGAAAAACCGTCCAAATGGACACAGGAGCTGGGGAGGCCTCAAAGTGGAAGAAGAAATCAGAAGCTCTTTTCCGCCTTGACAATCTACAAGAGGAGGCCAGTAACCATGTGTCATCTGCTATGGCAGCGTTTGTTCAGAGAACCAGTCTTGTCAAAGAGGTATGTACTCCCAGTAGCCCCCGAGCGCCATGGCGGATTTGTAAATTCGATCCGCTATGGGGCTTCAAGAGTGACTTCTGTAAGTTTTTGAATAGCACAACCCTCGGGCGCTGGTAGTTCACACAGTGCTCTATAGAGAACTTTTAAATTTCATACTGAGTAGCCCCCGAGCGTTATGGCGGATAACTATCCGGCATAAAGCTCTTAGGAAGACAAAAAATCAGCATAAGTAGCCCCCGAGCATTATGGCGGATTATATTCATCATGATGCTCTAAGAGTGACTAAAAAATCATCGTGAGTAGCCCCCGAGCGTTATGGCGGATACCTATCCGGCATAAAGATCTAAGAGTGACTAATACTTCAAATTATTTTGCCAGAACTACAAGAAGGTGGTAGAGGACCTGGTCCAGGTTGTCAGCTCACAAGAGAAGGAGCTGGCAACCAAAAGCGCTCTTGTGGCAGATTTGCAGCAACAGCTTGAGAATAGCGGTAATTTACTTAACCAGTTTTAATTCCCTTATGCTTATTCAATCAATGATGTGCTGATACTTCCGCCATGCAGATGTTGCCAAACTCAAGTCCACACTTGAGGGGGTGGAGCAGGGCCACGCCATTGCGATGGATGGGCTGCAGCAGCAGGTCCAGAAATCTCTGGCCGCAAACACCCTCCTCGAAGAGCAGCTGAAGGACCAGAAGCGCTAGAACCTCAAGAAGGACAAGGAGATAGAGGATTTCCGCAAAGCCGCTGCTGATTTTGAAAAGCGGCGTGAAGGCTTTAACGAGCTCCTCCATCACTTCCAGGACACCTTGCTAGGTACCAGTTCTTCTTATAACGTAAAGTTTTTCAATTTCTGCTATGCCGTGCGTGACGCATCTTCTTTTTCCTCAATGCAGTCGCTTTGGGGCAGGGCGAGGCGGATACCGCCGAAGGCTTACGCATGGCCACCGACGCAGCGAAGAAGGAGCTTGATGGCCTTCTCAACGCTGGTCGCCAAGCGTGCGGGAGCCTGCGGATAGCGGGTTCTTCCAACCTCTCCGCCATTGCGCTTACCCAGAAGCTGCTGCTAGTGCCAGGGCTCATGGCGGACTGGAAACAGTCCTCTGCTCGAGGTGGTGCCAGGACCGCTCTAACCTTGGCGAAGGCCCACTATCCCAAGATGGACCTGGACCTGCTCACCTCCGGCATCCCGGAAAGCGGCGAGGACAGTGCGCCGGTGGACGAGGCCGCCATCCGGCAGAGCATGCTTGGATACGATCAACTATGTGCCCTTGGCACTCAGTTGAACGTATACTATGAAGCATACGAGCTGCCAGGGTCACCAAGCCAGGCTTCGGCATCAGCCTCCGCGGCTACTGCAGGTGGTGATGGCGGTGACGAGGTGTCCTCCAAGGTTCCGCCGCCTTCTTAGGACGTGCCCTGCAATATGGCAGGAAAAAAATACTTTGCATCAATTCGGCCCCTGAGTGGGTCTGTAATTTAAACTTAAACTGCGTGTGAATGTTTTTGCACTGTGACTGATCTGCTTGTGGCGGATCAGTGGAATGCTTTTGAACTCTTGCAGCTTGTTTTTATGAAGTGGTTTGATTGTGCGAAGAAACTGCCAGGCCTAGTTTTATGCAACTTGCAGTTTTTGACATGCCCAAAAAACAACACTTTGAAAAAAAAATCACGCGTAGGATTATGCGATCCGCCATCCGGCTCTCTGTGCTTGACTTTTCGTGAGATGGCGAAATCTTCGCACGAACAATCTGCTAGGGCGACGATACTTAATAGCAACCGTTCAAAACCCTGAGCAGATGGCGGCTTAGATCGTCAAAAAGTCACTACTCTGGAATCCACACAGAAAACATCGAATGAAGATCAAAACATAAAAAAGCTACGCAGACCGCTTATGGCGGATTTAAAAGAGACGCAAGTGCAAAGCACAATTGCGCAAAAAGGTTCTATACGATCTAAATGAACAATAAAGGAGGTAAAAGACTCAGAAAAAATTAAGAGTGAACCAAATGCTTTATTTCATTGATCATATAGAGGTGCCTATTACATAGCTAGATAAGTGCTAAGTGTAGAAAGGACGTAGCTGTGCGATGTTCCATGGACGATCTGTCTCATCGTAGATATCGTCAGGGTCTCTTCGTTTGCGCTTCTTACTTGGTCGCTTATCTAGCTCGCGAATATCAACGAGGTAGTAGGAACCATTCAGTAGAGCTTTGCTGACGACGAAGGGTCCTTCCCAAGGCGGGGATAACTTGTGGGACTTCAGCTGCTTGAGGCGTAGCACCAGGTCACCTTCTTTAAATGAGCATTGGCGAACTCGCCGGCTATGATAGCGGCGGAGATTCTGCTGGTAGATGGCGGATCTCTGGGCTGCTAGGTCTCGTTCTTCTTCCAGCAGGTCCACAGATAGTTGTCTGGACGCTTCTGCATCTTCTTCCTTGTAGGCCTCGACTCTTGGAGAATCGTACTGAACATCACTTGGCAAGATTGCCTCTGCTCCGTAGACTAAGAAGAAAGGGGTAAGGCCAGTTGATCTGTTTGGCGTGGTCCGTAGACTCCACAACACAGATGGCAATTCCTCTGCCCAGGCTCCAGCTGCTCTGTGCAGCGGTGCTTCTAGGCGTGGCTTAATCCCTGACATGATTAGTCCGTTGGTCCGCTCAACTTGGCCATTAGATTGTGGATGTGCCATAGATGCTAGGTCAAGGCGGATTCCGTTGTGATGGCAGTATTCTTCAACTTCTCCCTGAGACAGATTAGTGCCATTATCGGTGATGATGCTATGTGGGATGCCGAATCTAACCACAATGTCCTTGACAAATTTGAGGGCAGTTTTGCCATCAAGTTTTCTGATGGGCTTAGCTTCCACCCTTTTCGTGAATTTGTCTACCGCTACCTAGGAGGTGCGTAAATCCCGAAGGTGCTGTTTTTAGCGGACCCACCATGTCCAGCCCCCAAACTGCAAAAGGCCAAGTTATAGGAATCGTATGCAGTGCTGTGGCGGGCATATGGGTCTGCTTGGAGTACATCTGGCAACCGTGGCAGAACTCTACAATACGGTCTGCATCTGCCTTGGCTGTTGGCCAGTAGAATCCATGGCGGAATGCTTTAGCTACTAGGGATCTGGCGGCGGTGTGATGCCCGCATTCGCCTTCGTGGATCTCTCTTAGTATTTCGATTCCATCCACTTGGGATATGCACTTCATGAAAACTCCCGAGGTGCTTCGTTTGTAGAGCTGGCCATCTATGATGGTGTACGCTTTGGCTCTACGCTCAATTTGTCTTTTTCTGACTTCGTCTTCGGGTAGCTTCTTGTTCGTCAGAAATTCCAGGTAGGGCTCTGCCCATGGCGGATTGCTGGGCAAAACCGCCATGATGGGGGAGCTTGCTAGTTCCGGATTTTCTGGGTCCACCATCTTTACCGATGGTACGCGCAGATGCTCGAGGAATACTCCTGGCGGAACTGCCTTACGGCTAGATCCTAGTTTGGACAAGGTATCGGCCGCCATGTTATCTTCTCGTCGTACGTGTTTTATGTCGTAGCCGAGGAAACTTTTGGCCATCTCATCCACTTCGTCTCTATATGACGCCATAACTTCGTTCCGAGCTTTGTATGTGCCAGCCACCTGCTGAGCCACAAGGTCAGAGTCTCCACAGCACATGATGTGTTGTACGCCGATCTCCTTTGCGACACGTAGCCCGTGCAGTAAAGCTTCATATTCCACGATGTTGTTGGTGGTGGGGAAGTGGATCTGGAGAACATAGCTTAGCTTATCTCCCTTGGGAGATTTGAGTGTCACTCCAGCCCCCGAGCCGTGTAGCAACTTCGAGCCATCAAAGTGCATCACCCAATGCTCTGGTTCTGGGACGGGCGTAGTTTCCTGCGCTTCCTTCCAATCCGCCATAAATTCCGCCAGAGCCTGAGACTTGATGGCGGTGCGAGGCTTATAGTCGATGTCGAAAGAGGCCAATTCAATGCCCCACTTCGCAACTCGTCCTATTGCATCGCTGTTGTTGATGATGTCCTTCAGTGGGGCTTTGTTCACCACTGTGATCTTATGGTCATAGAAGTAATGCCTCAACTTACGAGAAGCTAGGAAAACTCCGTATGCCAATTTTTGGTAGTGAGGCTAGCGCTGCTTGGATTCCGTCAGGACCTCGCTGACATAGTAGACTGGTCGCTGTACGCCATACTCCTGCGCTTCTTCCTTACGTTCTACCACCATGACGATGCTGACCACCCTGTTAGTTGCCGCCATGTATAGTAACATGGGTTCCTGGACTTTGGGAGCCGCTAGGACTGGTGCAGTGGATAACACTCTCTTCAGATCCTTAAGTGCAGCGTCTGCCTCGTCGGTCCAGACGAATTCGTCTGATTTCTTCATCAGCTTGTAGAGTGGCAAAGCCTTCTCGCCAAGACGACTGATGAACCTGCTCACTGCTGCCACGTAGCCTGTGAGTCGCTGTACATCTTTTAGATCTATGGGCCGGGAAATGTCGAGGATTGCCTTGATCTTCTCCGGGTTAACCTCAATTCCGCGGTGGGAGACGATGAATCCTAGAAGTTGTCCAGCTGGCACCCCGAAGACACACTTCGTGGGGTTAAGCATCATGTTGTACTTCCTAAGATTGTCCAAGGTCTCTTGCAAATCCGCTATAAGGCCATCTTGCTTTTTAGACATAACCGCTATGTCGTCCACGTATGCGTGGATATTTCGTCCGATTTGATCCGCCAGGCACTTTTGCATAGTGCGCTGATACGTTGCTCCTGCATTTTTCAGACCGAATGGCATTGTGACATAGCAATATGTGCCATAAGGTGTTACGAACGACGTAGCGAGCTGATCGGACTTTTTCATCTTGATCTGGTGGTATCCTGAGTAGGCATCTAAGAAACACAGCAGCTCCGATCCCGCCGTCGAGTCAATGACTTGGTCAATGCGAGGCAAGGGAAAATGGTCTTTTGGACACGCTTTGTTCAGGCCAGTGTAATCTACACACATGCGCGGAACTTTTGTGTTTTTCTTAGGAACTAGCACCGGATTTGCCACCCATTTAGTATGGATCACTTCCTTGATGAAGCCTGCTTTCAACAGCTTGGAAATTTCCTTTGCTATGGCGCGGCGCTTTTCATCTCCGAAGCGTCTCATGGCTTGTCTTACTGGCTTGGAGCCAGGAATTATCTGCAGAGCGTGCTCGGCGAGTTCCCTGGGTACACCCGTCATGTCAGATGGCTGCCATGCGAAGATGTCCCGGTTCTCACGGAGGAACTCGATGAGCGCGCTTTCCTATTTGGGGGACAAGTTTGTCCCAATGGAGGTGGTCTTGGCGGCATCGCCAGCGACAAGTTTCACCTGTTTTGTGTCGACTGTAGGCTTAAAGGTGGGCGGGGAGGCGGAAATCTCCTGCTTGGATGCCGGCATCTCCGCGGGGTCCGTAGCGGCGTGGATTTGTTTGAACTCCTCACCGAAGAACACTGCTTCCGCGAAGGTGGCTTCTCCTTCCTCGCACTCCTTTGCCTTTCTGAAACTGCCATAAACGGTAATTATGCCATCCGGGCCTGGCATCTTCAGCTGATTGTAGATGTAACATGGCCTGGCATGGAAGCTGTGAAAGGCAGGGCGACCGAAGATCACGTGGTATGTGCTCTTGAACGGGACTACCTCAAAGGTTATAGGCTCTTCACGGTAATTTTCCTCGCTACCGAAGGCAACCTTGAGTGTGATGGACCCGAGGGACTTGGCTTGGTGACCAGGAACCACCCCATAAAAGGTGACCGCGCTATGGCGGAGTTGGGTCTTGGTAAGGCCGAGCTTCATCAAAGTTTCCACGTACATGATGTTCAGGCTGCTGCCGCCATCCATTAAGCATTCGGAGAACTCATAGCCATGCATTACAGGGCATACCACCATGGCGTAATATCCATCTGGGATGTGCTCTGGATGATCATCGCGGCTCCAGTGCACCGGTACTTCGGACCATCGGACGTACTGGCGGATTTTTGGCACGGTGGCATTGAGTGAGCGCATAGCAGCTCTCTGTGCCTTGGCCGTGGGGGGTCCAAGGAATGTGTGAAAGGCACCTTTTTTGTCCTCGATTGGGTTGCCCTTGCCAGCGCCACCCTCTGCCTTTTCGGCGGGTTTGGGCGCAGGGTCTTCGTCCATGTCACTGCCATCCCTGGACTCCTTGTCTTTGTCCGCTTTCCCTTTGCCACGAGGCCGTTGTCACCGGCTACGCTTGAACCCAGCCTCTTGATCCGCCTTAAGGTCGTTGACAAACTTGCAGTTCCGGTTGGTGTGATTGCACTTTCCCGAGGCGTCACGATGGGCGAAACATGGCATATCGTGGTATTCGTCGTAAGACACGGGGGCGGATGGCGCCGAAGCGGGAGTTGCAGAACTCTGCGGCTGGCCACGGCTAGTACCGCGTCCTCTTCCGCGCTGGCCGCTTTGGCCCTTGTCAGCGAAGCTTGTGGCCACCATATCCGGAGCCTGCTGCTCTTCTGGCGGATTCTTCCGTTTGTTGCTGCTATTCCGCTTTCTAGTGTTCTGGATGGCGGAAGCCTTCAGAGATTCGCGGGCGTCGTCGGCGGCGGCCGCGTAGTTGCTTGCAATGGTGATCATGGAATTTAGGGTCAGTTTCCCTTCGTTCCTTTCCCGCAACAGGCGATGGCGGAGCAGTTGGCCTCTCTCCAAACTGTCAATAAACGCGAGGATGGCGGATTCGTCAGTAACCCCTTCACAGGAGTTCTTCATATCTAGCCATCGTGCGAGGAAAGTTCGGGAGGTCTCGTCGTCGGCCCGTCGGCACCGTTGGAGGTCACCAATGTTATGGGGTCTTTTGTAAGTCCCCTCGAAATTTTCGGTGAACGCAGTTTGCATATCAAACCAGGTTTGGATGGAGTTTTCTACCAAGTCATTGATCCACTGCCTCGCAGTGCCGGATAGCATCAGGGGCAAATAGCGGACATCAACGTTGGGTGATCCCCCGGCGAACTGTACTGCATTGAAGTAGTCTTGTAGCCAAGTTAAAGGCCTATCGACTTCATTGTACTGGCGGATATTTTTCTCGATCTTGAACCCATGCGGTATGGGCTCATCACGAATCCGTTGTCCAAAGCACTATGGGCCGAGGAAGAAGGCTGTTTGAGACTTGGCAATCTCGTTTAGATGGGTACGAGCGTCGTAGGGCTTCTGGTCCGGCGGATCCTTGCGAGAGTTGCGTGACCTTGCTGGTCCGCCACCACCACCACCGCCGCCATGGGGGCTCCCTGGTGGGGATGGCGAAGGGTCACGTCGTCGTTTACTCTCACCGTCCTGCGACTGATCTTTGCAGCTACGACGGCTTCCTTCTGTTCTTCGTGGAGATGGATGGTCGTCATGGCGGCGGGAGCCTTGCCCTTTGTCATCGTGGTGGCGAGTGGAGCGATGCTTGTCCTTGTCGCCACCACGGTGTGCGCCGTCGTCATGGCGAGATCGGTCCCTTCTCTTGGATCCGCCGTCTCTGCTGGTTTCCCGTCGTGGCGGATCGTCTCTGCGTCCAGCGTCACGGCTTCGTCCTCACTTGCCATCATTGTCGCGTATGACGATCCCTCCCTTTGGGACTTCGAACGTCTTATACTTTGGTGGCGGCATGTTGGTCTTATGGCGAGGGACAGCATTGTCTTGGTGGTGTCCATAGGCAGGGTAGTTCTTGTGGGGTGGCGATGGATTTCTCTATGGGCCTTTGCCATTTGGTTTGTCATCGGAGGATATTGGGATGGCGTTCGCCCGGTTGCGAGCTTCTCTTCTTTGGATTTCTGAGGATCCGGTATGAGATTCGTTGTCAGGGCGCGTACCATGGTTGCCAGCCCCCCGAGCCTTAGAGGCAGTGCTGGACCTGCATAGCGCGGGATCAGATTCAAGCCGTCGTGACGACGTAGCCTTCTCCTGCTGCACTAATGCTTTGGTCATCAGTTTCACCGCCGTTTCTAGGGCTGCTGGGCTCTTATTATGCTCCAATAGCTCCTTTGCAGCCACAATATTTTCAATGGGCGTAGCCCTGACTTCATCGCGGTTTTTATCCACGTATGGCGGATTCTTGATGTACATCTTGGCCAGAGTTTCCGCTGTTGGTACGGTGAACTCAAGGTTTCGTACCAGCTGCGGGTCGCCTCCCTCGGTTATCTGGTTCTGGATGAGAGTAACATACTTCTCCTCCATGTTCCTTGCGCGCTTCAGCGTGTCTTGAGCTTTAGCAATGTCGGCATCAAGCTGCTGGCCCATCTTCTTGACTCGCTTTGCTTCCTTGAGGAGTGCTCGCCTCTTCTTCTCGAGATCGTTCACATCTCTGACATAGTCAGGGGTGATTGGATCTGCTAGAGTTCCGTAGACGACCTTATCCAGCGGGGTCGTGAAGTCTTCTGGGTGCTGGTCCTCGGGGATGGCGGGTTGCAGAAGCCTGGGTCCGCCGTGGATCTCAGGAAGTTGCTCTGTGGCGGGATCGGCGGCTGGTGGCGGGTTGCCCTGCTCTTTGCCGGCATCTACGTCGTGGACTGCCTGAGATGGCGGATCACCAGTTGTCTACCCAGCATCATCTCCTTTATTGGTTACGAACACCTGCTTGGCGGCTGCTTGCTGTTCTTCAAGTGCCTGCTGCGCTAATTCCGCCTCGATTTTTCTCATGGCGACGTCATAATGGTCAGAATCATAGCCCTTGCTGTCCCAGTCATCCGATTCACCACTTTCGTTAAGTGCCTCAAGGATGGATTCACCTGGGCTATCTTCTCCATTGGAGGTAGATCCCGAAGTGATGCCTGCGAACGCAACAAGGTAGTACCGTGGTGTCTCTAACGCTAGATTACTCATAGCGGATTCACAGCGGTCTTCCACCACTTCCTCTACCTCTAGGGCGGGCTGGGTGGGATTGTTTTTCAGATCCGATCTGGGCAACTTGGAAAGTTCCAGGTCAGATGAGTCCTCCTCCGTCTCCAGCTCGAAAGCGGACCGTTTGGGGATTTCAGCCATACCGATCCGCCGGAAATTGGTTTCCGTGGCGGGGGTAGGGTTTGTCTATCCAATGAAGATAAGGATATCTCCAATCGGGACGATGGTGAATCGAGCAGGGTCTTCTCTAGCCGGCACCCAGAGGTTATCCGCTGGGATGATGGGGAAGCCGGAATCGTAGAGGACGCGCCCGATGGCGACGGTGTCGCTGATGCCTGCGAAGGTGGATCCCGCCTGGATCCGCGCTCTAGACGCGCTTCGCCCCACGGTGGGCGCCAACTGTCATGGTTTCGTCAACAGATCTGCCATAGAGGTAGGGGTATGGCGGTTTGTGGAAGGGGGTGAACACGGAGGAGCGATCTGGGACGGTGGTAGCACGAGTTTACCCAGCTTCAGATCCCGCGACGGTGGCGAGATCCTACATGCTGCTATAATTCACTATATGGCAACAAGTGCTCGATTACAATGATGAGGTTGGCTGTTTCGCTACGCGATTAGCCGTATGACTAGAACGTGTCTCAAGGGCTGCTCCACGCCGGGCTTATAAAGGCGCCTGGCGTGGGATACACGTTGGTACCGGAGCGGATACAATTTGGAGTCCTAGACTAAGTCCTATGCGTGTACTACAAGGTAACCCGCCATGGGCCGTCTCCAGACCTGCCATGGGCATGTCGTCAGTGGTCCGCCATGGGCCTGTTTCTGGATCCGCCATGGACCTGTCTAAGGATCCGCCATAAGCGCCTGCGTCCAGTACCGCCGTGGCAACTTCAGCAACTGGTCCGCCCGGTATGGCGAATCCGCCATACCACCCCTGATGGGCCACCCTGGCTTGCTGATTTAGGACTACGTCGTTGGTATACCTATTTGGTATATCCCCAACACTGGGTCACTGCAGCTGGTATCAGAGCAATTGCTTTGACCTTAGGTTGGAAACCTAGTAAAGGGATGGAACCTGTAGGAGTCTAGTAGCAACGGTAAAGAGTTCTCTAAATCTATGATGGTTATTCACTTGGGAATAACTTAGTCATACTTTTAGTGTTACAATTCTTTATTGTGATGCATCATACTAATTCTATACCTTATTCTTATAACAGCTATTATGGCATCGAGAATTCCAGCACGTACTGTTTGGTCACAGAGGAAGACTCTGGAAGACTATGAGGGCACTTTGACTGAGCAGTTAGGGTCACTACTACGGGCTTTTGGACTCAGCACCGACATCCCTGTTAAGACCTATACTTACAAGGATGACGGGACTGTGGTTAAGTACCGTGTCGTGATCATGCTACCAGATGGGTTAGCACCTAGTATAGTTCAGCCTTCCGGAGAGGGAAGAGGTGAGACTGCAGCTTACCACGAGGCAGTAGTGTGAGCTATTGCGACTATCAGGGAGTACAGAGCAGTGGAGTTAGCAGGTACCACTTTTACCGCTATTCCACATGACTCACTGATGGATGAGCCGGGAATGGATCACGATGTTCTGGTGAAGAAGAAGCCGAAGTTAGCAGCCAGACTTCTTGATAGGTATAGGAAGATGGTAGGATCACTGTATAACACTCACCAGGTCATTGTGGAGGACAAGGCGGAGATGCTTGATGACCTCACAGACACTACTAGGAGGCAGGAGCGAGCACAGATGATTAGGCAGGAGTCAGAGGGATCACACTTCTCACCAGTTGTGGAAACTCACAGTTACCCGACACAGCCTAGGCCTTCCAGGTATTCTCTCACTCCTGAGCCTATACATTACCCAGTTATCACTTCTAGTATGGAGGCGAAGTAGGGTCTCAAGGGGGTCTCGGAGTCCGAGCTTCCTATTGAGAACTTTGATGGGTGGAGGTTTGACTAGCTAGGAGACGACCAGCAGTATACTAGCTCGTATGGAGGGACAGCTCACGCAGCAGGAGGTGGCGATGCCGTAGTCACTCCTGTTGTATCTGTTGAGGAGGAGGATCCGATGGAGGTTCAGTTTGAGAGTCAGGAGCCAGTTGAGACACCTATGGCGCAGAAAGCACCGTTTGATCACACCTACTGCACGGAGAGTGTGTGTTATGGAGAGGCGGAGCCTTTTCCTACTATGACTGCTCACGAGACCAGGGTGTACTTTGAGAGCTACCTCGGACTGAATGGACTAGTGTTGAGTGATACCTCTACGATGGACACGTCCGACTCGGATTATGTTCCGGGCGGTAGGCCGTTTGTTCCCGAGACCATGCGCCGGACTTCACGCCAGCATGGGTGGACCCCGGGCATGTACTACGAGCTGTGAGATCCGGACGTGATGTCAAGACCAAGACAGAAGCTTAGTTGTATCTGTGAATGCAGCTAGTGCTAGTAGTATGTTGTAATAATAAGAGAGACGTTAGAACTATCCAGTCTCGATCTATGAGTGTACTCTACGTGTGAGAGTACGTGTTGTAATAATGACCTTGTATCGGTTTGTATGATATGTATAATTTGTATCTTGTATTTGGTTTTCTTGCGATTTTCCATTTGGAGTTGGATTTCTGTTTTCCATTGTGTGACTAGTTCTGAGCATGAAGTGAAGCTCAGAAAGCATGGGCACGGTGTAATTATGAGATCTTCGCTGTATGTTACAGGACTAGAGGGGCTATGGATATGGGTTTAGCTGTCGATGCTGAGGAGCGACGCTTGGCACAAGAAGCTCAAACGAAGGCAATGAATGACCAGCAGGCAGAAATGGAAGCCAAAGCAAAGGTTGATCAAGAAAATCAAGCTCATTTACCACCACCACCATTCAGGCCTTTGGCGGAACAAAGCTTTATGCAATATATGCAGTTCATACAAGAGACACAGAACAAATTTATGCAAGAGCTCATGGGGCATGTTGGAGCCGGGAGGGTTCCGGAGGCAAGAGGGGTAAGTCTTTCCGACTTCCTCAATGCAAAACCACTTCCTTTTGCTTCCGCGTTAGAACCAATGGATGCGGAAGACTGGCTCATGGACACTGAATGGAAATTGAAAGCTGTGGGAGCCAATGACGAGGAGAAGGTTCGTTATGCTGTACACCTTCTATCTGGACCAGCCGCAGCATGGTGGGACAACGAAGTGACACTCCAACTTTCGGAGAAGGTATTCTCTTGGGAAGAGTTCAAAGAAAAATTCCGTACCTTTCATGTGCCAGAAAGAGTGGTTGAGCTCAAAAGGAGGGAGTTTGAAGACCTAAAACAGGGGAGTGCAACAATGATGGCTTACATCAAGGAGTTCACAAGACTATCTCGTTACGCTAGTGACGAGGTGAGTACTGACAGTAAGAGGGTGAAAGGTTCCTCAAGGGACTGGATCCATACGCGGCGATGCAGATGAAGTTGACTAAGCCGCGTAACTTCCAAGAATTGATGGATACAGCTATCACCTGGGAGAATGAATATAAGTTGGTTCAGATGAGCCGACTGAAGAGGGCCAAGACTGAGGCCAAGAGGGTGCAACCAACCCGAAGTACTCCAAACCTGAGTTTCAAACCCAGGGTTAGGATAGGAGGAGTTCCACCCAATCGTAAGGTGTTTACACCTAAAGGTCAGATCCTCTGTCACAAGTGTGGACTTCCAGGTCATGTTCAGAGAGAATGCACCAAGCCGAGTATTATCTGTTATGCTTGCGGGAAGGAAGGGCATATTCGTCCAGATTGTCCAAATAAACCAGCTGGTGGATGGCCGGATAACCGTGGAGGCAAGTCCGGAGGAGGTGGTCGACCTGCATCTGGAGGTGGCAGTAGCAGCAAGAACGACAACGGGAAAAGAGGCCGGAACTTTGGGAGGCTGAATTGCACATCCCTGGAGGAAGCTAACAATTCTGAAACGGCAGTCATAGGTACGCTCAGCATCCTTACTTATCCCGGCAAAGTTCTTTTTGATACCGGTGCCACTACATCATTCATCTCCAAAGATTTTGTCGAAAAATATGGGTTAAGGTGTCAGGCGATAGCCCATCCTATGACTGTTGTGACGGCCGGGGGTAAACTTTTAGTATCCCAATTCAAACCAGACCAGGTCATTACGATCTATGACTGTCCTTACTTTGCCGATCTCTATGTTCTTCCACTTAAAAGAATTGAAGTTGTTCTGGGTATGGATTGGATGTCCGATCATGGAGCACATATTGATTGTGAAGAGAAGACTGTGTCAATCCGGAAGCCTGGAGGTGGAAGGATTACTTATCAAGCAGATAAGCATACCCATGCGGAGATTGGGATTCAACTCAATTCACTGAAACAGGCTAAGTTAGAAGATATTCCAGTGGTTAAGGAGTTCATGGATGTATTTCCCCAAGAATTACCGGGAATGCCACCGGATCGGGAAATAGAATTCACTATTGATCTGAAGCCAGGCACAACACCAATTTCTCAAGCACCCTATAAAATGGGTCCTAAGGAGTTGAAAGAACTGAAAGAGCAGCTAGATGAGCTGGAAAGTAAGGGATTCATCCAAGAAAGTATATCACCTTGGGGTTCGCCAGTCATATTTGTTGATAAAAGAGATGGAGGCAGAAGAATGTGTGGGGATTTCAGGAATTTGAACAATGTCACCATCAAGAACAAGTATCCTCTGCCAAGAATTCAAGATCTGTTTGATCAAGTTCATGGAGCTGGGGTTTTCTCAAAAATTGATCTGAGATCTGGTTATCATCAAATCAAGATCAAACCAGAAGATGTACCAAAGACTGCATTTGTCTCAAGGTATGGCCATCATGAATACTTAGTGGTTCCTTTTGGTTTGACCAATGCTCCAGCAATTTTCATGAATCTGATGAACAAGATTTTCATGCCATATCTGGACAAGTTTGTGATAGTGTATATCGATGACATATTGATTTACTCCAAGAATAAAGAGGATCATGCTAAACATCTTACAATAGCATTGCAAGTGTTAAGGGAACATCAGTTGTATGCTAAATTCAGTAAGTGTGAATTCTGGCTGGATCAAGTGGAATTCCTTGGTCATGTTATTAGCAAAGAGGGGATTGCCGTAAATCCAAGCAAAGTTCAGTCAGTCTTGGATTGGCAAGCACCAACCAATGTGAAGGAAATAAGAGGTTTTCTAGGAATGGCCGGATACTATCGGAGATTCATTGAAGGATTCTCAAAGATAGCAGGACCGATGACCAAATTGTTAAGGAAAAACACTCCATTTGAATGGTCTGAAAAGTGTGAAGAGAGTTTCCAAGAGCTGAAAAGGAGACTCACAACAGCACCTATCTTAGCAGTACCAGAATCTGGAAAGGATTATACAGTTTACTGCGATGCATCCAAGAATGGATTGGGCTGTGTTTTGATGCAAGACCGAAAGGTAATTGCTTATGGTTCTAGACAACTCAAGCCACATGAAGTCAATTACCCAACACATGATTTAGAATTGGCAGCAGTGGTGTTTGCTCTCAAGCAATGGAGGCAATTTCTCTATGGAGCCAAATGTGAGCTATTTACCGATCACAAGAGCCTTAAATACTTCTTTACTCAGAAAGAGTTGAACATGAGGCAGAAAAGATGGTTAGAGTTGATCAAGGATTATGATCTTACTATTAACTATACTCCTGGAAAGGCTAATGTGGTAGCCGATGCATTAAGCCGGAAGAGTACAGAAACACAGTTGATGGATAGAGAACTTCCGGAAGAATTGCTTAAGGACCTGGAAAGGCTAGAAATACAATGTCTAGAGGTCAAATCTTTGGGGAGTATCCACACTATGAGAGTAATGGAGGAAAGACAAAGTGACTTGAAATACACTATAATCAGAAGATAAGATGAAGATCCTTTCATTGTTGAAGAAATCCACAGGATTGAAGAGGGTAGACTATCTGAATTCCGTCTAGGTGATTTCAATTCACTCTGGTTTCAAAACAGAATTTGTGTGCCAGATATACCGGAGATCAAAGGATTGATTCTCAAAGAGGCTCATGAGACAACATATTCAATACATCCGGGAGGTACAAAAATGTACATGGATCTCAAAGAGTTGTTCTGGTGGAATAACATGAAGCGGGATATAGCCAAGTATGTGGCTAAAAGCCACACTTGTCAGAGAGTTAAGGCAGAACATCAAAGTCCAGCAGGGTTACTTCAACCTTTGGACATTCTGGAGTGGAAATGGGAGGAAATCGGGATGGACTTTATTACCGGTTTACCTTTAACTAAGAGACACAAGGATATGATATGGGTGATAGTGGATAGACTCACCAAAAGTGCACATTTCTTGGCTGTTAATCAAAAAGATAGTGCAGAGAAGCTGGTAGAAATCTATGTTAGAGAAATCGTCAGCAAACATGGAGTGCCCAAGAAAATTGTCTCGGATAGAGGGTGAGTTTTCACATCAACATTCTGGGGAAATCTTCATGCAGCACTGGGATCACAATTGGATTTTAGCACTGCTTATCATCCTCAAACTGGAGGGCAAAAAGAAAGAACAAATCAGATCTTGGAGGACATGTTGCGTGCATGTGCTCTGGATTTTGGAGGTTCATGGGATGAGCACTTACCGTTAGCAGAGTTTTCTTACAACAACAGCTATCAAAGCAGCTTGAAAGCAGCACCATTTGAAGTATTATACGGACATAAGTGCAGATCTCCAATATGTTGGTTCGAGCCTGGAGGCAACCATGAATTTGAAACTGATTTCATCCAAGAGAAGCAAGGCATCATTGATACCATCCGTGACCGTTTGAAGATAGCTCAAAGTCGACAAAAGAGTTATGCAGATCAGAAGAGACGGACATGGGAACCCAAAGTGGGAGATTTTGTCTATCTGAAGGTTAGTCCTATGAAAGGAATCAAGAGGTTCGGTATTAAACGGAAGTTAAGCCCAAGATATATTGGACCATTCAAGATTCTGAGTCAAAACCGAAGTGTTGCTTTTGAATTAGAGCTTCCAGCAAAGTTGAAGAAAGTTCACAGTGTTTTCCATGTTTCTCAACTTCGGAAGTGTTTGAAAGCACCCGAAGACTCTATTACACATGATGACCTAGATCTTCAAGCAGACTTGACTTATGAGGAGAAGCCAATAAAGATCTTAGAGGAGAACTGGAAGAGGCTTCAGAACCGTGCAATTAAATTATGTAAAGTACAATGGAATCATCACTCCGAAAGGGAAGCAACTTGGGAAAAAGAAGAGGATTTGAGACAAGCATATCCAGAACTCTTCAGGTACACAAAGTTTTAACTTCGGGACGAAGTTCTGATAAGGGGGGAAGACTGTAATATCCCAGCATTTTAGGACAAAACGAAGGGTAGATTTAGGACTAATGTGCATTCATGCATCTTAAAACCTGAGTAAATTTTTCGCAAATTCAAAAACCTGGGAGAGCAAAACTTCTTTCTAATCACCTTTAGAGTTTAGGGGTTATTAGATTGTTCAGGGTTTTGCTATGATCTCTTGAAGATATTGTTTAAGTGTTGTTGGAATTTTAATTGATTGTTGAATTATCACAAATTTGAATATTTAATTATCAATAAAGAAATAACTCAATTAAATAGTGAGTTGGATAAAAGAAAAGGAATAGAATATAAATTAAATAGAAATAGTACTTTATTGATATTACACATTAATACAATGTCTTTACATTTCTATATTAAATGACAAGAAGATTACATCATTGATAATGAATAGAAACCTAAACCTAAACTATTTCTAATAGTCTTCATGAGATCCATCTTCTAAGCCTTCATAATTTTCAACCTGCAAAATAAAGTAAAGAGAAACAAAAGAAAAGGGTTAAGTGTTAGGATTAGTACTCTCAGACTAGGGCAAAGATTTTGCCATTGCATCATTGAGTATTTTGCCAAGTGTAGCATATGTTCTTCTGAAGACACTGGGGTACAAATCAATAGAGCACATAGCAGTTTCACAGCACGGCCAAGTGAGGATGAGATCAACCTGAGTGAAGCATGCAAGCACACAGCTCACAAGTAGCTTAGTCACAGAACCAGGAGGGTGGTGCTGGCAGCACCACAGCAGCAGTACAAACCAAGCTGCCGGCTAGATGAGCATCACCAGGAGAAGCAGCTCCCATTCGAAACCACAGGGAAACAACACCAAGAACATCACAGTTCTTTCACAGCACCACAAACATATCTGAAACCATCATCAAACACTATGGAGTCCATCTGAAGCTCAAGATCAAGCCCAGGAGGAGAAGGACAGAGGACCAGCAGCAAGTCCAGGAGGTGAAGGACAAGCTAGGAGCTGAGCCAGGAGGAGAAGGCAAGCTAGAAGCAAGCCATCGCCAACAGCAAGCAACAGAAGCTGTAAACAACACTATCACTGCACAACTCTAGGCTTCAGGTACAAACCTTGCAAACACATCACTGTTTGTGCATGATTCCATTATGTGTTGTTATAGAATAAGCCCTCAGTTTGGCAAAGAAATGCTTTGCCAAACTCAGCATTGGGAATCATGAATAAAAGCCAAGTAAACCCATAGCAGAGTATTAGCCTCAGTTTGTACTTCACTGGCACATCTTAAAGATCAAAACATCACTGAGAAGCTTGTGCTGGGCACATGTCCTATTGGACATGCACCCCAAACACACAAGGCATGCTAGCATCATCAAATTAAGTAAGCAGTGGGCAGAAAAGCAAGCTAGGCACCTCACTAACTATCATTAGCCTCAGACCAACATCCTTGGCTTAATTCCTAGGGGCAAGTTTTACCATAAATTGATCACAGAAGTTGTTGCTGGGCACAGGATCAGAAGATCTTGCACCTCAACACAACAAGCAGTTTAATAGACAGCAAAGGCTGTGGGCAGCAGCAAAATCATTTCCCTAGTTATAAATAACTAGGAATCATATTTTTACTCAAATTAATTTCACAGAAGCTTGCAACACAGCAACTCATTCTATCACTTGGTTATCATGGATAAACAAGTAACAGAAGCTAGCACAGCAACATATTTATCACTGGACCAGTGTTAGCAGTTAACTGAATAGCAAAATTTAGTTTGCTACCACAATACTGAGATACCATAAATCACATGGGAAGCATCTAGCATACCATAGTATAGAGCTAACTGAATGATTTCAGCATTGCAAGTATACAACAAACCTTAACTAAATCTTGCAATTGAGCAAGGTTCAGAACAACACTTCGGTCAGTAAGTGTACTGACAGAGGAAATAGAGGAGCAGACAGTTTAACACATGTTACAGCCCAACCACAACTAACTGAATCAAGCTCGCATCAAGCAGCAGCAGAGCATAGCAAGATCTGTGAGCCAGGCTCACTGTTCTTGACCAATTGGTCAGAGAGCGTGGCCAGTGAGAGAGGGCAGAGGAAGAAGAGGAGGATAACACTCACCAGGCGCCCAGGTGCATACCTGGCCGGCATGGCGAGCCAGTGCCCGCGCGGCCGACCAGGCGCTGCCGAGGGGAGACTTCACCGTGATGCACCGGGAGGACCACATCTGGCGCTTCCACCGGCGAGCACAAGCGGGGCGCAAGCACTTGAGCACCCTCAGCGTGCTCAGCAAGCTCCAGAGGCGAGGCGTCGCATCGGAGTGCTCAGAGGCGGCAGATCTCGAGCGAGGAGACCACCCCGATCTCCTCGGGGAGGAAGCAGACGGCGATTCCATTTGGTGGAGCTGGTAGAGGGCGCGGAGGCGGGTGTTTCGCCCAAGGTGGCGATGGCGGAGGCCACCAGAGTTGGCCGGAGAGCAAAGGCGGCGGCGGCGGTGATCTGGAGTCGCCAGTGAGATCGAGAGGAGGAGAGGGAGAGCGAGGGGGGCTGGGCTAGGTCGGGTGACCGACCTAGACCCGAGCCGGGTCGGCTTAGCCGTGCCCTAGTGGGCCGGTTTGGGCCAGTTGGCCAGCTGGGCCAAAATGGCTTTGGCCATTTATTTAAACAAAATCTTGAAATTCAAATTTGAATATTATTTCTTTTTTTGAATTTAATTCAAACTCAAAAACTCAAATACCATTGATAAATTAATTTCTTATTCTTTAATGAAAGTAATAGCTAAATAATTCATATTTCTGAATTATCCTTTAAATCAAATTTTAAAAAGCTTTCAAATTCTATTTTCAAAAATCTTAATTACTATTATTATCAAAATTGAACTTCTTCTTTCAAAATTAAACCTTTTCCTTTCCAAATAACTCAATAAGAGTTTTATAACTTAATCTTTGCTCTCAAACTTTAATTAATTGTCTTAACATTTAAATAGGCTAAAACACACAAATAGAATTTTGTGTTTTATAAGAATTCTTTAACCCTAGTAAGTCTTGGGTAAAACACACAAATAAGAAAACCAAGTCCATGAATCACCATGCAAAGCATATCATTGTGCATAGCATCCATTTGTTTCTTGAAATATTGTCCTTACCAGACAATGCTTGGATTTCTGTAGAACAAGGAGATCAGGAGCAACGCCAAGTATCTGACTCCATTACCTTTCAGTCACAAGGCAAGTTTATCTTGCTCATATCTCTTGGTTGCACTGGTTTTGAAACTACTTGCAAAGTGTTGACTTCAAGCTCTACCATTTTAAAAAGGATGGAAAATCTATTTTCATAAGTAATATGACTAGTGGTTATCGACCAGTGGTGATAACCTAGGAAGGCTGGCAGGTGGAACCACAGTAAGATTGTGGTGGTGGAGGTTCCACTTGCACGGGAAAGTAAACCTAGGATTAACTACCAATGCCACAGTTATTCTTGTGCCGTAAAAACCGTGTCGTCCAAGAGACTTGGAATGGGACGGGAAAGTCAGCTGTATCTTCTCTCGTTCGCATGTCAACGGGCAGCCAGTTGCCGGTCGCAGTAGATCTTGCGGGACTACTTGCATATGGGTGGGACACCTAAGTTCTCACAGCACTGGTGTCTATGATGGTCCGCCAGAGGCGCCTAGGTACTTCATCGTTGGGGGTGAATATCAGGGGCATAACCTGCTTGCGTGAATTGGGTGGGCATGCGTTGTGCGGAGAAGGCAGTGATTGGCTTGGATCAATGACTAGGCCCCACACCATGGAAGTGTGGACGGGAATGTACGCCCGGTTGTGCAGCAAGGCTTTGATCTCTTTTGGAAGGACACACCTCTGCAGAGTATAAAAAGATGTGACATGTTACCCCTTGTTCCGGGAAGGAGCTGCGAACGCGGCAGGAAAGGTGCTCTCAAGGCACTAATACCCTGTGTTGGCTGATGGGCATAGTTTTCTAAAGTAAAAGCAATCTTTCAAGAAATATTGATAAAACCTTGCATAGGCCTACGACTCTTTTGGGTCTGTGGCTGTAGTTAGTGCATATCACACAACTTCTTTCTAAAGAAGCTTGCTGGGTAACACTCGTTACTCACCCCAATCTCTTAAACCCTTGCTAGACTGTGAAGAGCTGGACGAAGCCACTCTAAACGCAATCGAAGGCCAGCAGGACATCTTCTACGAGGAGCCGGATCTCTCTCGTGGCGTCGAAGGCGTGGATTACTTCATACGCTACGGAGCGTCTTCCGACGAAGGCTGAGAATGAAGAAGGACTAACTAATAGTTTAGAGTCGTAGTCGAGGAACCGAGCAACTATAGATTATGAATAAGTTGTTGAGTTCTTCTCATTTTTAATTACTTGAAGCTTTCCAGTTGTTGTAAACACTAAGCACTTGAGGTGTTCTCTTATGGGGAGCATTTCGTTATCATCACGCTTTGGTTTGTAATAAAATGATGATCAGTTTGTATTTGGGCTCGCAATATTTCTGTTGTACCATTCTGAGGGATGTAATATTTATGGAGGCTTGTTCCGCAAGTGTTATATCAACGACTTGCATACTACAACATGCAGTGGTATGCTGGGTCACCGCAGAAGAAGAAGAAGAGGCCAACTCCCTCCCCGATCAGTTCTTATGCAGCTTTGAGTTCAGGTCTGTATTTGAGGTCTCAAATACTTCTTAAATAAGATTCAGTCCTTGTTTTTCCCTGTGAGATTAATTGATGCTTAGAAACAAAAATAATAAGTAATTTAGATGGGAAGAGAGAGAAGCTTCAGATCCTCTAATTCATGATACGGTCTGTTCATGGACAACAATTCTGTAGCATCCTTCTTCTTAGTAGTTACTACCTCTAATCAATTTTATTCTCTGAAAATAATCTTCACAGAAGTTTTTTTTTAGAGAGCACGCCAAGAGCGTACCGTATCTTTATAGAAGAGAGCAACAACCAATTACAAGAAAGATCAACCAACAATTGCTAACAATTGCGGTGATTAACACCTCCAAACACACCCACACCACTCCAACACCTACGCCTACTCTCGCGGAGTGCGTCTCCTACCTCCGATGATCGCCGACTCCCAAAGTCTAAACTCCCCCTTAATCGCCTCGACAACCTGTGCCACGTTAAGCTGCCTCGGGACATTGTCAAAAGCTCGCGTGTTTCTTTGCTTCCAAAGGGTCCATGCCACCAAAATTACCAGCGTATCGAAACGTTGTTGATCCGTTGCCTGAACCCTGCTCCTAGCCTCCAACCACCAGGACTCCCATGTACTGGTAGTCTATGGTATCTGAATCTGGAGGTTTACCGCTTGCAAGCAGTAAAACCAGACCTGCCGTGCAAAGGCACACTGCACGAGGATGTGCTCCATAGTATCTTCCTCCTGGAGGCATGTGAAACAAGCACTAGGTTGGTCTTGTTGTCCATGCCGGGCTCTCCTATCAGATGTCCAATGTCGATGCTTCAAGGATAGCCAGCTGAATATTTTGCACTTCAAGGGTGCATATGATCTCCACACCGGCTTGTACATGGTGAATATGCATCTACCCATGCACAGCATTTTATAGGTCCCCTTTGCCGAGTAGCCTCCCGATTTTGTCCCCTTCCATCCGAACACGTCAGGTTCAGCTTCGTCCCTTGGGGTCCTCCTTATCGCTACCCAAAGTCGCACGCATTGCTCATACATAATTGGGCTCCAAGTTCCTCTCACAGAAGAGCCCGGCAAGAGAGAGAGAAAGCTACAGCAAACAGTTTCCATCTAAGCTATAGGGAGAACGAGTATCGCTTCTTTCATTTTGCTAACCTGTTTGGTAAAACAGTCCTTTAAGTGGTTGTAGGTATCTTCTATTTGAGTTCTGTTTAAATAAACTCGAATCTGAATATCCAACTCTGAGACTGCAGTACATACCTACACTGTTCTTTAGAACTGCTGTAAGTGGCTTTTATCAGTATGTTCAGCACATACTTTGATCGAGCCTGCACTGAACCAGATAACTAGCACAACTTTGAACTGGGAGGAGTACCTAGTTGCTGTCAGCTTGTAACTCGTTTTCCAGAAATTTCAGAAATAAGCGGAACTTGTAAAAATCATAACTAATTCATATGAAATCAGAAAAATATAAATAATATATCAAAATCTTCAGAAAATAAAGACATACCTGATTATGCATAAATCATGCATGTTTAATTAACTTTTAACCCTGTTTCAATAGGAGAACAATTCGAACACATTATTAAAATATGGGGTTTATTGGAATGCTATGTCTTGAGCATCTCAACTCCATTTAATTTGGTGATCTTGATGTTCTGTAAGCATTAAAATGTCATATCATTATGCTTGATTGTGCATCGATGCATTATTTGAATGTGTTGTTTCCTTTCCGGTGTTCCTCTTCTCGGTAGAATCCGAGACCGCGACCGAGATCAACGCCAATACTGATCAATACAACTACATTGAAGAACAAGGCAAGCGTAAATCCTTTGATGCATTTCTAATCCTATGATTTACAAATGTTTCGAGCCTCCACCATATCTGCATACGTTCAACTGTCTTTTATCGGAATATAGAGTAACCTATTCTTATGCATGCCCTGCTATTGTCAACTATATATCCATGATCCATTGCTCCTAGCATAACTAGGTTCTGCTTTAGCGTCACCGGAAATTTATTATTCTTGTGCTTAGCCATGCTTAGTATTTGTTACTGCAATTTCGGTATTTGAGTTTGAAGCTTATATGAATCTAGCATGATAGATTGTCGTGGTAATGTGGAGAAATGGTGAAAACTTGACAATATGCCTGGATGAGCCGCCACGCGGGTTGTGGTTGTTTGACTCATTCTCGCCGCCCTAGGACCCGAGTTCTTGTCTCTTGATCCAAGATGAGCGTACAACCGCACGTGGAGGAATGGGACTCCCGTCGACTGACTAACTTGCTTAGACTTATCCATGAGCTACCTAGTTCGGGCTTTCCATTTGGCATATGCATTGAAAATGTTTTGGAAAGAGAAGGAGGTGCATCATACATGAATGCAGTCGAGGTTGCTTGAGGCGGATTCCTCTGGTAAACCAACCTCGACATGCAACAAACGGTTCCGCGTCGGAGAACGACCGTCTTGCGATGGCGGACTAAAACCTTTTGGCGTGGCTCATGGAATAGGTCGATGTGAGGTAAAGGTTGTAGGCGATCACCACTCCGCCAGCGTCTCACGGAATGATGTGTTGTGGCTTATGGAGACGATCGTCATGTGTGGGTAAAGTTGTGCACCCCTGCAGGGTTAAATCTTTTCGAAAAGTCGTGTCCACGGATATGGACGACTTGGAGACAGATGCTAGATCATACACAACTTGAACCTAATCGTAAAAGTGCCAACTTAAGGGTGAGACTCTGGATCACTTCCTCGGGGTCGAGGGGGTGATCGGAATGAGTGGGTTTTGAAGGTAATGATTTGGTGGATGCTCCATGATTAAAAGAGATTGCGAAACACTCTCTTATCCCCTTTACAAATTCTGAGTAGTCCTCGCCTTGTGTCGTTTTCACAAAGAAAACTTGCTTTCTTTAAAGAGCTACACAAAAAGACCTTGATGCCATTCATATAGTGTAGCAGGTCAGCTTGCTGATTACACCCTCGTACTCACCCTTGTTTAATGTTGTTTTTCCACAGAAGAGACCGCCGCAGGCAACGAAGGTGGTTTCTACGCTGATATCGACTTCGACGACTAGTTTGGGGTTCCCAGGCAGCAGCCTGAGATCTACGGGTTGGGACGTCACTTATGTTCAAGGCCTCTTAGGCCATTTGCTATCTTGTTATGTAGCATAACATAATTTGCTTTCCGTTGCTTGTTGTAATGTTGGTCAGTGACCTCTGCGTGTAATAAGTTGAATCTTTACTCTGTTAAGAGTTTGAACTACTACTTTGAGTCGTAGAGTCACTGTTGTGTTACCAGTTGTGGTTACCCATCTCGTGCATGATGCGTGTATGGATATAAAGTGCACGAGAGGGGTTTAAGGCTCTTGAGCTCCCTGTTATGCAGTCTTGGTTATGATTAGTTTCACGGCGCTTTGAGATGTGTAGAGCCGATGTTTAATTCTGGCCTGCCTGCCGATGGTGTTCCGGCCTGGGACTAGTAACCCCAGTATCACTCGTTGCTAGCGTGACCAATACACATAACATCTCTGTATAGCTTAGATCCCGGGGTCCGACAGAGTGGGAGCTGGAATACGTGCTACACCTTGTTGGCAGGGATGTTCTTCGAGGGGAAGCATCAGTTCATGCCCTCGGATGGGCCGAGGAGAGGAGGGAAGCTCTGAGGTTGAAGCAGGCTGAACTTGAAGCTACTGCACCTGAGCATACTAAGGTGATGATGACATCTGTGTTGATTGCCATCCGAGAAGTGGTTCTCATGCTGAAGTTTCTGCTTGGTGTGATGGTACTGATGTGTGCTATTCTTGCTTTGAAAAAATGAGCACTGTAATGGCAAAGTGTAGTGCCAAGTAGTGTAGTGAAGGCTAATGTAGTTGGAAAAGTGTGATGCCAATGGCCTTTTGAACTGATTTGAACTATGTATGCATGTAGTGTAGTGAACTATGTGTAATGGCTATTGTACTAAAGATAAGATGGTGATCCTTTTGGTCAGCTGTAATGCCTATGTGTTGATAAATATATGCATGTTCAGTTCATCCTTTTGGTCCCTTGTAATGCCTATGTGTTGATAAATGTATGCATGTTCTGGAGATATGAACAAGCCTTCTTCTATGACAATGCATCATTTTGACATGGCTGGAAATGCACAAACAAGATAGTAATACAACAAATACAATTGAACAAGTTTCTTCTGGGACAATGCATCATTGTGACATGGCTGGAAATGCAAAAAGAAGATAGTAACAGAACAAATACAACATAACAAGTTTTCTTCTGGGACAATGCATCATTGTGACATGGTTGGAAATGCAAAAAGAAGATAGTAACAGAACAAACTTCCTTCTGGGACAATACAGAAACTTGACTGTTACTAGAACAAAGTACCAGATAAGGCAAGTAATAGGACAATGGAACAAATAGAAGAAATATTGATCCAAACTGCATGATTCATTATCTGGAACTCACTAAGAAGTTGCAGTGACCAAATCAAGTGACCAAAAAGGTTTCACAGATGATCAAGTACTGAAGCAAGCATAGTTTAGCTAAAATTATTACATTCAAGTTCCAAAAGCAAGCATAGTTCAGCTCATCACACATAGATTATTATAGAAGAGCATTGTTGTGCAGTAGCTTCATCTCAGCTCATCAAACATAGACACTTTCTTCTTCTTTTGCAGCACTGGGGCCTCCGTCACATGGACCTGGACAACATCACTTCCCACCTCAAGTGGTGCAATCACCTCTGCCAACCTCATTTCTTCTGAATACTTGGCTCTCTTTGTTGATCTCTCTTGTGCTGCTTGCTTCTTCAAATCTTCAGCTTTCTTTCTTTTCTCCTCTGAAAGCTCCTTCTTTGTCTCTGCAATAATTTTTCTAGTCTCCACCATAGCTTTCTTGTTAAGTTCTGCTTCATACCTTATCTTCTCTCTTTTTCTCAACAGCCAGCCTTATTTTCTCCTCTGCAATCTCTGCTTTCCTCTTCTCCTGTTCAAGCTTTCTATTTGCATTTGCTTCTGCTCTGTTGACTTCTTCATTATACTTTGCTTCTAGTACATCAATCTTCATGTCTTCTATGGCCTTGTTCTTCTGTTGTTGCATGGCTAGTAGTTTCTGAGCAAGCTCACCTTGCCTCATAGTTGATGGACCTATCTCAGGAGCTGTCATCCTTGCTTGCACAGAGTTGATGAAAGTGGACTCAGGAACTGGCCTAGCTTCTACCACTCTAGGTTGAGGCCTCTACATGAAAGAAAGATGATATCTTGTAAATGGATTGGTTGAACAGGTTATGCTGTACAAGAAATGTAGACAAGGAAAAGAACAATGTACCTGCTGAGCCATTGTTTGAACAGCTACATGTTCTCTTGTCACAGAAGGTACATTGGTGCTCTCCTATGAAGGATTTACCTGGAAGCATGAATATTATGAATAAATACCATAGTTTGTCTGAATTTTAGTTGATGCAGGAGTGCAAATATACCTGTGTTATCACTGGTTCTTCCTGAGTTGATGGAGGAGTAGAAGAGGTTGCATGGTTTGGTGGTTGTAGTCCATGTTTGATCCAATGGCAGCCTCCCCTGTTATGGTCTGGCTCACCACAGTTCCCACAATGCATGATGACACCATGTCTAGACATTTTCTTCCCACCTCCTCTTGCAAATACTTCTCCAGGTGCTTTCCTTCTGTTTTGGTTGGCCTCCCAACATGTGCAACATAGTTTGGTGGTAATATCACTGGCACACCCATCTTTCCCACTCTAACTGTAACAACTCAGAAATTGTAATCCACTTCTTATTAAATAAAGTGCCAAATTTCGGATCCAGATAAAACTTTTTATCCATTATTTCATGCATACATGTATTTCTCTATTGTGTGTATTCTATGATTTCATGTGTGTTACTTTTGGTTGTGCATTGGTTAGATAATTCTAAGTTAACCAACAGAAGCATTTGAGACAAATTATAAGCATCAAAGAAACCAGAAATAAAAATATTGAAGAAAAAGAAAAGAATAAGAGGATCTAGGAAATCTGTTTGACTACCCTACTTTGAGCCCTTGGATTAAGAAATCTGCAACTCACCTCAGTGTTTGGCCAGTTAGTTGAGCTTCACCAAGTCACATACAAACTCAACCAAGAGGTGGCTACCCAAAATTCAAATCAGAACATCACCCAAACTTCTGTCAAAGTTTGAACCTGAATCAGAGACCAAACCTCAAATTCGAAATAAGATTTCTGCAAAACTCAACACTTCTTTGTAACAAAAATATGACTGGAAACCTTGGCCAATATGTTGATCACCCAAAGTGGAAAATTTTAAAAATTCAAATTTAAATCTCTTGCGGGCATTTCGTCGAACACCCTGCAGATGAAAATCGAGCAAATCCGAGCTACTGTGAAGATCACTATTCTGGTTCGCTACCCGCCTGTAGCCATGCTCCTTGGCATCTCTGCTGTCGACCCCAGCGCCCCCTGCCCCGACCCAAGCCATGAGAAGCGGAGGGAAGAAGAGAACTGCGCCCAGGGCCCCCTCCCAGTCTTCTTCTTCTCTGCACGCTCCCGACCGCCCTGCCCTCGCCAGCACCGACCCACAGCACTCCGCGGCCGAGCCAGCACCCTCCCAGCACGCCCCCGAGGCCGCCATGCCCGGTACGACCTTCGAACGTTGCCAGGGCCCCCGAGCCGGCGAGCTTCTGGACGCCCGCACCCTCGTCGCTCCGACCTATAAATACCCCCGCCGATCAAACAGAGAGACTCGCCCCGTCCCCAGCTACCTCCTAGACACACTCGTATCGCCCCGCTTGCTCTAGCTCGACGACGCCAGCCCCGCCGGCGAGGTACTGGACGTGGAGAGCGCCACCGCGTTCGACCACCTGGGAGCAAGCCGCCGCTGGGAATCGGAGGAGGAGTCACGCTGCAGCCGATTCCGCACGTCGCCGTCGAGTTCTGCTTCCTCTCCGTCACGCCCTCGCCGTCGAACAGTCGTCCCTACAACGCCGGTGAGCTCCCCCGTCTCCGACGAAAACGATGCACCAGAGCCGTTCGATCTTGATCCAGCGGTAGCATACCATTTCGGTGAGAGTTAAGTGACCTGACCGGTGGGCTCCACCTGTCAGGTTTAGTTTTATTCTTTCCCGCCCGGAGCAAAGCGGTATGGGTTGGCCCGTTCGGGTTTCGTTCGAAATCAGCCCAGTTGGTTTCGAATCCGGTCCGTTTCTTTTTCTTTATTTCCCGCTCGTTTTCGAATTAATTCAAATATGATTCAGATATGATTTTCAAACTAACATTCCAAGAGATTTACAAATCCATTTTTAGCAAATGAATATGCGTTGGAAAGCTTGTAAAATGCTCTAGCCTGTAGACTTGGTTAGAATTCCATTTGAGTTAGAAATTTAAATAAATAAGAATAGTGTGACCATAGCTTTATTAATCATAGAAGATTTCTAGAAAATTGTTTAAGCCTCCTAAAATCATGAAATTTAAATTGTGAACTCACCAATGACCCCCCTTACTGTTAGTCAACCCTAATCAACTCAAACCCTGTGAGTGTTATCAATTAGACCCTAACCCAACTCTAGTTAGTAACATAAAATGATAGATCCCGATCATACACTTAGAATTAATTTGCCCTCTTTACCAATTCACCTAGCTAATCCCTCCCCACTTGAACTAGTCTTAGTACCCCTAAACCAATACCAATGCTTAGAAAGTGCACAACAGATGACACTTAGTAGAAACTCTAACTTGCACACTCAATGAAAACTTAGAAGAAAAACTTACAACCCAACTCCCTAAAATGCAACAGGAATGCTATTGTTAGCAAACAAATATGTGTGCTTGGTGTGTTGTTAGCCTTGTGAGTGATGGTGTGCTTTGTGTTTATTCGTTATTAGACGCTAGTGTTGCCGAGGAGGATATTGGAAGGGATTATTATCAAGAAGAAGAAGAATACCCCGGACACTTTGCCAACCAAGGCAAGCCATCTTTTGATTCATACTCCCACTACCTAGTTTTAATATTGCATTCTACTTGTTTTAAGTAAATTGCATGATTGAATTGCTAGAGTAGAATGATAGGAGTATAGTGATATCTTGCTTAGCAAGAGCATCAAGCTGAGTTTATCCAATCATATTTAGTAGTATCATCACTCAATGTAGTTGCTTAGTCGCTAATAATATTGAGGCCATCTATAAGGGGAACTCTATTTGAAAAGTGGTGACTTGAACTTGAAACTTGAATTGGAGATTGCTCCTACACAATGGCTTTATGAAAGAAATCAATCTTGACTAAGAACTATGAAATGTATTTCTCAATGACAACGAGTGATGTACCATGGGAGCCAACCATACCGTACAACCACATTACCCCTATATGGGAAGGGGCTTAGTCCGTAGCTTGTTTACCTTAGTATGGGAGGCCTTGTAACAAATCTTTATGGAAGGACACCGTGCGCGGTTACTTCTGAACCAGGTGGATTCCACTAACCCGGCATCCCGGGATGGCCAGAACTAGAGGCGCCGGAGCGGGGATTCTGTATCCCGGGCTCTAGGGAAGGATCCTATACTAGGGTGAGCAAGTGAAAGAGTTTGTTTGATTATCTGAACCCCGCATACTTGTGTATGACGATCCGTGGATTTCTCCCGGCAGATGTATCGAATCTTGTGGGTAAAGTGTACCCCTCTGCAGAGGTTTTCAAACTATTCGAATAGCCGCGTCCGCGGTCATGGACAGTTGGCAAGCTGTAGTTGGCTTTTGTCAAAAACTAACAACAACTTATGGTGAACTTGGTGAATGACTTGACTTGACCTTGATGTTGACATACTTGAACTTCCTCTTTAGATTGAACTTAGAGAACTAAACCTCTTTTCTACCAATGACATTCTTGGGAAATAAAACTAGCTTTTGCAAATAAACTTAGTGCTTAGTCCACTATACCAAACTTGCATACCTATTTCATCATTTCATTTATAAGATGGTTTGCGAGTGCATCCAATGTACTCATGGTTGTGTCCCTGGCTATCAACTTGGCCAGACTATGGGGAAGAATACCAGGAGGAAGGGTATGAGGAAGAGTACCAGAACTAAGCTCGTCTCCATGAGTCGCCATTGCCTGTAGGGTGAAGGCATGGACCCGAAGACGTTATTTCCGCTGCTATATTGTGTTGTAATATGACTTGGTCTGTATGACCATTGTATTTGAACCCTCGTATTGTAATGTCTATGGAACTGTGGTATCAACTACGTTATGTAAATCACAACAAAGATTCTGGGATTGTGATGGATTGCATAACGGGCACTTCGAATTTGTATCAAATTTGAGGTCGTCACAAGTTGGTATCAGAGCCTAGGCTGACCATAGGAGACCTTAGTTAGAATGGGCGTTAAATGAAACCTTGATAAAAGCAAAGATATAAGTAATGGTTGCAAAATTGCTTAGTCTTTCCTCTCTATTTGCAAAGTTTTATATATACTTCAGTTTTTGGCCTACTTAAAATTTTGCACACTTGAGTTGATCACTAACTTAAGCCAATCTAAAATCTTGTAGATGGCCCCGGTATTCGTTGAGCACTACCAGTTGGGCCATGGTGGCAGCCTTTGTTTCGAGCGCGACCTCACCACCCTGACCTTGTTCCTGGATCGTTTGTATCCGGAGTTCAAGGGAGCCGTGCTCGATGAGCACCCAGATGGAGAGCTACGGTGGCTTATCAGGGCCAGTTGCCGTGGCAAGAAGGGGAATTTGGGTTCTCCAAGGATCAAGTTTGAGCTTGTGGAGAACACTTGGGCCGATGGTTTGGTCCGAGCGATGCAGGAGATGCACGCCCGCTTGTGCGGACTGCATGTGGAGGAGGTTCAGGGAGAGCACTTTAGGAACTTTGCTCGGCGTGATGCGGATGGACGTCCCGCAAACATGCCCGGGCAGAATGAGCCGAGTACCTACATCGATCACATGGACTTCTTGCTGTACTCCACTCAACAGGAGGCCGATCGTGCCCGTACCAAGGCCAACCTTGAGCACTTCGCACTGGTGGAGGCGAGGAGCACTATTAGGATACTTGCGAAGGAGCGCAAGAGCCTTCGTCGCCAGCGCGATGAGAAGGATCAGGACATTGAGGAGTTGAAGGCCAATGTGGCTGAGCTGACTGAGTACATTGAGAGTCTTGAGGATCACCTGGGTGAGGAGGAAGGCATTGATCTCCGCAAGGAGGATAATGCCCTCATTAGTGATGAGGATGACTTCATGGAGGACCTTGATGATCCGGAAGATGGTGGACATAATGGATTCATTGTGAGTGATGAGGAGGAAGACCCCGAGGAGCCCGTTGTGTAGACCAGAGATCCAAGTGTTATCTAGTTATGAGTTCCACTTTAGTTTCACTTCGTGTAGGTGTGAGTTGTATCCCCCTCTCTAGTAGACGAGTCGCAATGGTTTGATGTAAACCATTTGTAATGTGCGAACTCGTATGTATGATATGTTTGATGAGTGTTGAATGAAATATGAATTTGGCTCTTAAGGCCTTAGTAAGACAAAAATTGCATCATCCATGTTACCTTTAAATCTTAGCAAAATTAGTTTTTCCCTCTTGTCTTACACACCTTATCTTCAGATGCCGCGAGCACCCCCACCCCCGAACCCGGAAATGGCCGAACTGCTAAGGTTGATCATGGAAGTCCGGGAAGCAGCCCGAGCTGAGCGCCAAGCTAACTTGGCCACTCTTCAGCAGATAACCCAGATGGCAATGAACCATAACAATGGCAATGGCAATGGCAATGGTGAAGGAGAAAACAATGGCAATGGTGATCACCGATCCAAGTTAAGGAGTTTCCAAAACACCAATCCACCTATATTCACTAAGTCTGAAGAACCCTTAGATGCCGATGACTGGCTTCGCACTATGGAGAACAATTTGGCAGTCGCTGAAGTTGGTGAAAATGAGAAGGTTTTGTACACCACCCACTACCTTGCGGGAGCCGCAAGAGCTTGGTGGTATAGCACCCGTGCAATGCAAGCCCCAGGGTATGTGATGCCTTGGGAGGAGTTCAAGAGCAAATTTAGCAAGGCCCATGTTCCTTTGGGATTGGTTAAAAGGATGAGAGATGAGTTCAGAAATCTAAAGCAAGGTTCCCTATCTGTGGTGGACTACCGTGACAAGTTCCTTACCTTGTCTAGGTATGCCCCCGATGACACCAACACCATTGAGAAGAAGCAAGAAAGGTTTCTGGATGGACTTCATGATGAGATGCAATGTGTCCTGGTCAGCATCCACTTTGCCGACTTGGAGTCATTGGTTGACTCTGCCATTCAGATGGAAGGCAAACTCAAGCAAGCTACCGAGAACCGCAAGCGCCGTATGATGTATCAAGGCAACTCGAGCAACTCGCAGAAGCCAAGGGGAAATGCACCTATGGGTTTCGCCCCTAGACCTATGAGGCCACCTACACCAGCTCCACGTCCCAACTATCCCAACCATCCGCCCGGCAACAACTTCAACCGTGCACCTCTAAGACCTAGTGGCAACAACTTCAACACCAACACCCCAAGGCCAAATGGCGCCCCTGTGTTACCCAAGCCTGGTGACAAGTCTGGTGTTACCTGTTATGAGTGCGGACTAAAAGGGCACTACTCCAATGAGTGCCCCAAGAAGCTGAATGATGCATCCAAGACCACTGCTCCTGTTCAGCAACAGCGCCGTGTGGGAAATGGCAAGAACTATCCACCAAGGAACTAGCCTCACTCTCGAGGCCATCTGAATCACATGAATGTTGAAGAAGCTCAGGAAGCAACCGACGTTGTGCTTGGTATGTTCCCTGTTAACTCAGTTCTTGCAAGAGTTTTGTTTGATTCTGGAGCTTCACACTCATTTGTTACCCAATTATTCGTTGATAAAAGTGGACTTCAACCCACACCCTTGAAAGATGTCATGTCTGTGCAAATTCCCGGGTCAATAACCAAAGCCAGTTGTACCTGCTTGGCAGTGCCCATAGAAATCCATGGGATCTCATTCTTAGCCAATTTGATTGTGTTAGGAACCAACGGATTGGAAGTGGTCCTAGGTATGGATTGGATGTCTCAACACCAAGGAATTATAGATTGTGCCAAAAAGACCATCACCATGAGGAGTAGCCATGGAGTTTTAGTAAAGCATGTGTCAGTCAAACCCATCCAAATCCCCAGATGTCATAAGAGTATCTCAGGGCCAACCATAAAGGAAGTTCCCATCGTCTGTGAATACCCGGATGTTTTTCCCGATGAGCTACCCGGAATGCCACCGGATTGGGATATTGAGTTTATCATTGAGCTTATCCCCAGAACCGGATCTATAGCCCAACGACCCTATCGTATGAACCCAGCTGAGCTAGTTGAGTTGAAGAAACAGTTGGATGACCTTTTGAGTAAAGGATTGATTCAGCCAAGTTCTTCTGCTTGGAGATCACCCGTTCTGTTTGTGGATAAAAGTGACGGTTCTAGCCGACTGTGCACTGATTACCGCAAGCTAAACGATGTGACCATCAAGAACAAGTATCCTCTCCCAAAGATTGAAGATTTGTTTGACCAATTGACTGGAGCTAGAGTCTTCTCGAAGATAGATCTTAGAACTGGATACCACCAACTGAAGATCCGTGCAACGGATATCCCCAAAACAGCATTCACTACCC
Organism: Dactylis glomerata; assembly: GCA_007115705.1. NCBI lineage: Eukaryota > Viridiplantae > Streptophyta > Magnoliopsida > Poales > Poaceae > Dactylis > Dactylis glomerata. Next base: position 888,312 of record QXEO01000701.1, on the reverse strand, counting down.
GATACGGATTGTATGAGTACACCGTAATGTCATTTGGATTAACCAATGCCCCTGCTTATTTCATGAACCTCATGAATAAGGTTTTTATGGAGTTCTTGGATAAGTTTGTTGTTGTCTTCATTGATGACATTCTTATCTACTCCAAGTCCGAAGAAGAGCATGCAACCCATTTGAGATTAATCTTAGAAACCTTAAGGGAACATCAGCTGTATGCCAAGTTTAGTAAATGTGAGTTCTGGTTGAAGGAAGTTGGATTCTTAGGCCATGTATTATCAGCGGGAGGAATATCCGTGGACCCCAAGAAGATCAAATCAGTCCTGGAATGGGAAGCTCCTACCACTCAAACTGAAGTTAGAGGTTTTCTCGGATTAGCCGGATATTACCGCAAATTTGTTGAAGGGTTTTTGAGCATTGCCCGGCCAATGACCCAACTGTTGAAGAAAGACAAGAAGTTTGAATGGACCCCTAAGTGTGAAGAGAGTTTTCAAGAGCTCAAGAAGCGACTGGTGACCGCCCCCGTCCTAACCATGCCCGATATCACCAAAAACTTTGATGTCTATTGCGATGCTTCCAAACTTGGACTTGGTTGTGTATTGATGCAAGAAGGCAAGGTCATAGCTTACCTCTCTCGGCAGCTTCGACCTCATGAAGAAAATTATCCAACCCATGATCTAGAGTTAGCAGCCGTGGTTCTAGCTCTGAAGACCTGGAGGCACTATCTGATGGGCAACCGTTGCGAGATCTACACTGATCACAAGAGTTTGAAGTATATCTTCACCCAGAAGGAGTTGAACATGAGGCAAAGAAGATGGATAGAGTTGATCAAGGATTATGATCTGGAAATTCACTATCACCCCGGTAAGGCCAATGTGGTGGCCGATGCATTGAGTAGGAAGCCATGCTCATTAAATATGACGATCAAAGAGGAGCAACCTATGTTGCACCAAGAGTTGGAAAAATTTGGATTGGAACTAGTCAGTCAAGGATTCTTAGCCAACCTTGAGTTTCAACCCACCTTGATGAGCCAAATCAAAGAAGCCCAGAAGGGAAATAAGAGTATCGACGAAATTAAGCGCCGAATTAGTTCCGGCAAGGTGCCAGGATTTGAGGAAGATGATCAAGGAGTTCTTTTGTATAAAGGACGTATTTGTGTGCCTGCCAACTCAGAATTGAAGGGAGTTATTATGAAGGAAGCCCATGAGACACCTTACTCCATCCACCCCGGTGGAACTAAGATGTATCAAGATTTGAAGGAACAATTTTGGTGGCATGGAATGAAGCGTGAGATTGCATCGTTCATCTCTAAGTGTGATATTTGTCAAAGAGTCAAGGCTGAACATCAACGTCTTGCGGGATTGCTGCAACCCTTGCAAGTTCCGGAATGGAAGTGGGAATCGATTGGAATGGATTTCATCACTGGATTTCCAAGGTCTAGCCATGGAAATGACTCTATCTGGGTCATTGTGGATAGACTGACCAAAGTAGCCCACTTTATTCCTGTCAAGACCACTTATAACTCGGGACAGCTAGCAGATCTGTATCTATCCAGAATTGTTAGTTTGCATGGAGTCCCTAAAACCATAGTTTCCGATCGAGGAACCCAATTCACCTCCCGATTTTGGAAAAGCTTACATCAAGCCTTGGGAACCAAATTAGCCTTTAGCACCGCTTACCACCCTCAGACTGATGGACAGACTGAAAGAGTGAATCAAATACTTGAAGATATGTTGAGAGCCTGTGTTCTAGCCTATGGAGTTAAGTGGGAAGATTGTCTGCCTTTCGCGGAGTTTTCCTACAACAACAGTTATCAAGCCAGTTTGCAAATGGCCCCATTTGAAGCTTTGTATGGAAGAAGGTGTCGTACCCCTCTGAATTGGTCAGAAACCGGAGACAGTCAGATATTTGGACCTGACATTCTGCAAGAAGCCGAGGAGAAAGTTCGCATGATTCGTGACTACCTCAAGGCAGCCCAGTCAAGACAGAAGAGTTATGCCGACAAGAGACGTAGAGAACTGACCTTCCAGATTGGAGATTTTGTTTATCTCAGAGTATCACCCCTCAAGGGAATGCAAAGATTCCAAGTAAAGGGAAAGCTTGCACCAAGATATATTGGACCCTTCAAGATACTAGACCGCCGAGGAGAAGTGTCTTATCAGTTGGAAATGCCCCCTGAATTGTCTGAAGTGCACGATGTCTTTCACGTGTCTTTACTTCGGAAATGTCTTGAAGTTCCGGAGAAGCCCGAAATCTTCAAGAATATTGATCACCGTTCGGTGGACATCAACAAGGATTTGACCTATCGTGAAGTACCTATCCGTATCCTCGAGGAAGCATTTAGAACCACTCGAACCCGAAGCATCAACTTTCTGAAAGTTCAATGGAGTAATCACACCGAAGATGAAGCCACTTGGGAACGAGAAGATTACCTTCAGAAAGAGTTTCCCAATCTTTTCAGTTCTTAATTAGTAAATCTCGGGGACGAGATTCTTTTTAAGGGGGGAAGATTGTAACAACTCAGAAATTGTAATCCACTTCTTATTAAATAAAGTGCCAAATTTCGGATCCAGATAAAACTTTTTATCCATTATTTCATGCATACATGTATTTCTCTATTGTGTGTATTCTATGATTTCATGTGTGTTACTTTTGGTTGTGCATTGGTTAGATAATTCTAAGTTAACCAACAGAAGCATTTGAGACAAATTATAAGCATCAAAGAAACCCGAAATAAAAATATTGAAGAAAAAGAAAAGAATAAGAGGATCTAGGAAATCTGTTTGACTACCCTACTTTGAGCCCTTGGATTAAGAAATCTGCAACTCACCTCAGTGTTTGGCCAGTTAGTTGAGCTTCACCAAGTCACATACAAACTCAACCAAGAGGTGGCTACCCAAAATTCAAATCAGAACATCACCCAAACTTCTGTCAAAGTTTGAACCTGAATCAGAGACCAAACCTCAAATTCGAAATAAGATTTCTGCAAAACTCAACACTTCTTTGTAACAAAAATATGACTGGAAACCTTGGCCAATATGTTGATCACCCAAAGTGGAAAATTTCAAAAATTCAAATTTAAATCTCTTGCGGGCATTTCGTCGAACACCCTGCAGATGAAAATCGAGCAAATCCGAGCTACTGTGAAGATCACTATTCTGGTTCGCTCCCCGCCTGTAGCCATGCTCCTTGGCATCTCCGCTGTCGACCCCAGCGCCCCCTGCCCCGACCCAAGCCATGAGAAGCGGAGGGAAGAAGAGAACTGCGCCTAGGGCCCCCTCCCAGTCTTCTTCTTCTCTGCACGCTCCCGACCGCCCTGCCCTCGCCAGCACCGACCCACAGCACTCCGCGGCCGAGCCAGCACCCTCCCAGCACGCCCCCGAGGCCGCCATGCCCGGTACGACCTTCGAACGTTGCCAGGGCCCCCGAGCCGGCGAGCTTCTGGACGCCCGCACCCTCGTCGCTCCGACCTATAAATACCCCCGCCGATCAAACAGAGAGACTCGCCCCGTCCCCAGCTACCTCCCAGACACACTCGTATCGCCCCGCTTGCTCTAGCTCGACGACGCCAGCCCCGCCGGCGAGGTACTGGACGTGGAGAGCGCCACCGCGTTTGACCACCTGGGAGCAAGCCGCCGCTGGGAATCGGAGGAGGAGTCACGCTGCAGCCGATTCCGCACGTCGCCGTCGAGTTCTGCTTCCTCTCCGTCACGCCCTCGCCGTCGAACAGTCGTCCCTACAACGCCGGTGAGCTCCCCCGTCTCCGACGAAAACGATGCACCAGAGCCGTTCGATCTTGATCCAGCGGTAGCATACCATTTCGGTGAGAGTTAAGTGACCTGACCGGTGGGCTCCACCTGTCAGGTTTAGTTTTATTCTTTCCCGCCCGGAGCAAAGCGGTATGGGCTGGCCCGTTCGGGTTTCGTTCGAAATCAGCCCAGTTGGTTTCGAATCCGGTCCGTTTCGTTTTCTTTATTTCCCGCTCGTTTTCGAATTAATTCAAATATGATTCAGATATGATTTTCAAACTAACATTCCAAGAGATTTACAAATCCATTTTTAGCAAATGAATATGCGTTGGAAAGCTTGTAAAATGCTCTAGCCTGTAGACTTGGTTAGAATTCCATTTGAGTTAGGAATTTAAATAAATAAGAATAGTGTGACCATAGCTTTATTAATCATAGAAGATTTCTAGAAAATTGTTTAAGCCTCCTAAAATCATGAAATTTAAATTGTGAACTCACCAATGACCCCCCTTACTGTTAGTCAACCCTAATCAACTCAAACCCTGTGAGTGTTATCAATTAGACCCTAACCCAACTCTAGTTAGTAACATAAAATGATAGATCCCGATCATACACTTAGAATTAATTTGCCCTCTTTACCAATTCACCTAGCTAATCCCTCCCCACTTGAACTAGTCTTAGTACCCCTAAACCAATACCAATGCTTAGAAAGTGCACAACAGATGACACTTAGTAGAAACTCTAACTTGCACACTCAATGAAAACTTAGAAGAAAAACTTACAACCCAACTCCCTAAAATGCAACAGGAATGCTATTGTTAGCAAACAAATATGTGTGCTTGGTGTGTTGTTAGCCTTGTGAGTGATGGTGTGCTTTGTGTTTATTCGTTATTAGACGCTAGTGTTGCCGAGGAGGATATTGGAAGGGATTATTATCAAGAAGAAGAAGAATACCCCGGACACTTTGCCAACCAAGGCAAGCCATCTTTTGATTCATACTCCCACTACCTAGTTTTAATATTGCATTCTACTTGTTTTAAGTAAATTGCATGATTGAATTGCTAGAGTAGAATGATAGGAGTATAGTGATATCTTGCTTAGCAAGAGCATCAAGCTGAGTTTATCCAATCATATTTAGTAGTATCATCACTCAATGTAGTTGCTTAGTCGCTAATAATATTGAGGCCATCTATAAGGGGAACTCTATTTGAAAAGTGGTGACTTGAACTTGAAACTTGAATTGGAGATTGCTCCTACACAATGGCTTTATGAAAGAAATCAATCTTGACTAAGAACTATGAAATGTATTTCTCAATGACAACGAGTGATGTACCATGGGAGCCAACCATACCGTACAACCACATTACCCCTATATGGGAAGGGGCTTAGTCCGTAGCTTGTTTACCTTAGTATGGGAGGCCTTGTAACAAATCTTTATGGAAGGACACCGTGCGCGGTTACTTCTGAACCAGGTGGATTCCACTAACCCGGCATCCCGGGATGGCCTAGAACTAGAGGCGCCGGAGCGGGGATTCTGTATCCCGGGCTCTAGGGAAGGATCCTATACTAGGGTGAGCAAGTGAAAGAGTTTGTTTGATTATCTGAACCCCGCATACTTGTGTATGACGATCCGTGGATTTCTCCCGGCAGATGTATCGAATCTTGTGGGTAAAGTGTACCCCTCTGCAGAGGTTTTCAAACTATTCGAATAGCCGCGTCCGCGGTCATGGACAGTTGGCAAGCTGTAGTTGGCTTTTGTCAAAAACTAACAACAACTTATGGTGAACTTGGTGAATGACTTGACTTGACCTTGATGTTGACACACTTGAACTTCCTCTTTAGATTGAACTTAGAGAACTAAACCTCTTTTCTACCAATGACATTCTTGGGAAATAAAACTAGCTTTTGCAAATAAACTTAGTGCTTAGTCCACTATACCAAACTTGCATACCTATTTCATCATTTCATTTATAAGATGGTTTGCGAGTGCATCCAATGTACTCATGGCTGTGTCCCTGGCTATCAACTTGGCCAGACTATGGGGAAGAATACCAGGAGTAAGGGTATGAGGAAGAGTACCAGAACTAAGCTCGTCTCCATGAGTCGCCATTGCCTGTAGGGTGAAGGCATGGACCCGAAGACGTTATTTCCGCTGCTATATTGTGTTGTAATATGACTTGGTCTGTATGACCATTGTATTTGAACCCTCGTATTGTAATGTCTATGGAACTGTGGTATCAACTACGTTATGTAAATCACAACAAAGATTCTGGGATTGTGATGGATTACATAACGGGCACTTCGAATTTGTATCAAATTTGAGGTCGTCACACTAACCTATCTTTGCAAGGATAAACTATGTTGCCATATGCTAGTTTGTAAGACTCAACAGAATAGCACTTGTCTACATAGTTCACAGGATCACTGTTGTCATGCCTCATGCAAGATATTGCATGATGACATGGTATTCCACTATGTGCCCACCTCATGCAAGTGCAAGTCAAGCCTTTTAGGTCTACAACATAGTCAGTTGGAGTAGAGGAGAATCTGGCACCAACCTTGAAGAGACCATCACCAGCTCCATCTACAGAGCAGTCATGTGATAGCTCAATGTGTTTGTCCATTTTTTTTGAATTTTTGGGCAAATTGGGCCTTTGAAAGAAGCAGCATCCTTCAATTTGGTGTAATGCCTGCTCATGATCTGATCCTTTATCCTGTCAAACATGCTGAGGACTGGTAGCTCTCTTACTTCTAGGATGTACCTGTCAGGCATGAAGAAATTTATGAGTGAGCAAGTATGTTTGAATGATGCTGCAAGTATACTTGAATGATGCTACAAGTATGTTTCAAGGAGTACCACTTACTTGTTGAATACCTCACAATTGTTATTCAAGAGGATGTCACACTTGGGCAGCTCACTCTGGAATGCCCTAACCCATGTCTTTGGGTCTAGGTTCTGTAGCCATGCATGTGCATCAGAATTGAGTGTCTTCATGTACTCCATATTAGCTTCATATCTCACATCAGTGCTTGACATGGGTATGCCCTTCGGGTACCCACGGATTAGTATACCGGGTCCGGCCCATTATGGAGGTGGACTGGAACAAGGACTCGAAGATGACTTGGAGACGAAGAAGGAAGGTTCTAATCCGTATTTGACTAGGACACTTGTAAAACCTTAGCCCGGTTGCATATATAAAGCCAGGCAGGGGCGCCCCTAGAGGGACAACTTAGAAGACAATCCCATAGACATCGAATATCATAGACAAGCAATATTAGAGATACAAGATAGATTAGACATAGACTAGATACAATATTCCGCCTACGGCGGCACCATGTAAACACCATTGTGATTATCTACTAGATTGCTAGCAGGATGTAGCGATCCTCTACCGCGGGGACGTGAACCTGAGTACATCGTGTGCCAATCTCGATCCCGGAATCTCTAGTCGTTGCTCTTCCCCCGATCCTAAGTCCTTCATCTAGGACATTTGTCGAGTTAACCCTCGTCAATTGGCGCCGACCGTGGGGATCGCGGCGACTAGATTTTGTTATCCGGGCGAGATCCTTCAAATTTTTTTCATCGACAAGATCAGCAAATTTTACGGCTGCCCACAACAGAAGCAGTCAGATCGATTCAACAGAATTTATCATCAACATCAGCTATCGTCTACATCGTAAGATCTTCACCGCTTCGTCGTAAAAAATCGTTGTATTCGTCTAAATCGACGGATTGCTGGACGAGTTGTCGACGCCAAGGAAATCCAATCGGATACAAGCTGAGACTTGGCAGAAAGCTTTCGTTGAAAAGCAGCATACGCAGCAAGTTTTTATATCATCGCCCTTGTTAAGACGGGCCTCGTCAAGATCAGCAGCGAGCTCTGGCACTTTTCTTCGGGTTGTGTAGCGGAAGATTGATTCGGTTCAATAGAGACTACCCAGGCATGCAATATGATGCGCCATGGAGGCAAGACCCACGTGCAAGCAAACAAAAATGGAGAAGAAGCAAAATTCGATTCGGAACACTGAATCGATCAGTGTGCAAAAACGTTCCAAGGAAGAGTTAGAATAGTACTATGTCAGTACTATTCAAAGCAAAATTCGACTCGGAGTAAGTCACATGGCAGTCAGAATCTACAGCGGAAATATACAAGGCATGATTCAAAGCAAAGAGATGCGGTCAGCCGTCGTGACTTGGTTCAAGAAAAAAAAAGTAAGAGCAAATATGGCTCAGCTCAATCGATCAGCAAATCACGCCTTGACGCAAGAAAAAATAAGAGGAAAAGAAATTGATCCATCAAGCAACCAGCGTTGCTCGGATAACTCGGAGAAAAATATTTCGACTATTTCGTCTTCAACATCGTCGACTGCGTCTTGCCACGCCTGGGGGCTCGTCATCGTGGACTCGCGCAAACTATCGGCAATGCTCGGGGGCTCGACATCAACTCGCCCCTGAGTATGAAAGCTCATACTCAAGACCTGCAATTTCGACGACATCAGCAACACGACAATCCCAACAGCGCTCGGGGGCTCGACAGCAACTTCGCCTCCGATCGTGGTTGTGGTTCTACGACAACAACTCGACTACGTCATCGTCGACTACGTCGTGCCGACGACGGCGCACCCAATAAAAGCTAAGTTTTCCTCTTCTAAGAGTCCATTATCATTTACTTTCGTCGTACCCGACACTCGGGGGCTCCGCCATCAAAAATCATCTTGCATATCATTGACTTCGAAAAATTGTGAAAGCCCTAGTAGCTAGCTAGCGTTCCTTGTCGAATACTTGACAATTTAGTTTACAGTCGCATGAAGCTCGACTAACGGTTGGCAAGGCCAAAATCTTGGGCAGCAGGCTAACGAAAAGGCTTAGCAAGTATCTTGAAATTCAAATGCGGCACACGCATCGATTTACGTATGACCTGAGTAGCTGATCGAGCCATGAAGTGCATCAGGATAACGAAAGGGTCTTACGTACGAGCAAACAAAATTGCACAAAAAACATCGAGTTTTTATTTTACATACTACATCGTCATTGCAATCTACAAGCACAATATTCATTAAAGAGACAAAGTATTTCACAATTTTTCATATTTTCTGCAGGAGCCGAATTTCCTCGAGTAGTACAACTTGAGTCTATGCCCGGCTACAAGTACCCGAACATAGATTCGGGGGCTACTCCCATCGGGAGCGCTGGTCGCGCACCCGATAGAAAGATCATTTGAGAAAGAATTCGACAACAAGAAGAAGAAGACGCAAGAGATGATGAAGAAGAAAATTGGAGCCTATGATCGGCTACAAGTACCCGACCATAGCCTCGGGGCTACTCCCATCGGGAGCGCTGGTCGCGCACCCGATGAAGAATTACTTCGAGAAAAACGGGGAAGAAAATTTCGAGTCCATCATCGGTGGCAAGCACCAGAAAATAAACTCGACATTTCACTCCCATCGGGAGCGCGGATTCAAGAACCCGAAGATTTCAGGAAGTCAAAGAATTGAAGTCGAAAATTCAAGAAGTCGAACATTGAAGAAATCGAAGATTTCCAGAAGTCGAAGTTATATGAAGTCGAAGATTGAAGCATTTGAAGATGGATGAAGATTTGAAGTTTGGAGACTCAACCCGAGTCTGCGACTCAAGTAGAGTCTCGGGGGCTACTGACATGGGTATGCCCTTCGGGTACCCACGGATTAGTATACCGGGTCCGGCCCATTATGGAGGTGGACTGGAACAAGGACTCGAAGATGACTTGGAGACAAAGAAGGAAGATTCTAATCCGTATTCGACTAGGACACTTGTAAAACCTTAGCCCGGTTGCATATATAAAGCCAGGCAGGGGCGCCCCTAGAGGGACAACTTAGAAGACAATCCCATAGACATCGAATATCATAGACAAGCAATATTAGAGATACAAGATAGATTAGACATAGACTAGATACAATATTCCGCCTACGGCGGCACCATGTAAACACCATTGTGATTATCTACTAGATTGCTAGCAGGATGTAGCGATCCTCTACCGCGGGGATGTGAACCTGGGTACATCGTGTGCCAATCTCGATCCCGGAATCTCTAGTCGTTGCTCTTCCCCCGATCCTAAGTCCTTCATCTAGGACATTTGTCGAGTTAACCCTCGTCAGTGCTACTCCTTGCAATGGTTCAGAGCTGATTTTTCAGAGCATCTCCTTTGAACAATTGCTGGAAATTAGACCACATGTGTCTCACACAGAACCTGTGCTCGGACTCTGGAAATTGGTCTCTTACAACATTAATAAGACCCTACAAATGCCAACACAAGAATAAGTTAGCAACACAAAAATGAAAGCATTCCACAATATCCATGTTGCATAGTACAGATAAACATTTTGGTACCTTCTGTTTGTCTGACATTATAGTCCATGAAATGTGTTAAGAATGCCAAGATCCTTTTTCAGTGTCTCTAGGAACTAGGTCCAGTTGACTGTATCTTCCACCTCAACTATTGCAACAGCTATGGGGAAGATACAGTCATTTGGGTCAAAGCCCACAGCAGCTAGCAATTGTCCCATGTACCTTGTCTTGATGAAACATCCATCAATGAAAATGATGGGCCTACACCCCTCCAGGAACCCTCTTTTGCTAGCCTCCAAGCTCATGTATACTCTTCTGAATCTTCAATTGTCATCAAGGCCAACAAAGAATGAACTACTAGGGTTACTTCTTCTAATCTCATTTGCATAATCCCACAATAACTTGTATTGTCCTTCTTTGTCTCCATAGATTACTCTCATAGCTAGCCTCCTTGCTCTCTGTAACTTGCTCCTGGAAGGTGTCATGTTCCAGTCCTTCTGCACAATCCTTGAAAAGCTCTTCATATTCATGTCCTGGTCTGCCCTAAAAGCCTCCAAGTACTTGTCTGCCAGGAAATTTGCAGTGAAGGCATGAATCTGCCACTTCTTGGTACATGTATGCTAGCCCTCATACCTTTTTATCTGCCAACATTGAGTCCTAGAATCATAAGATGCCCACAGATACCAAATGCACTCTTCCTTGTCACCTCCAACACACTTGGCTCTGATCCTCTTCTTGTCATTTACATGCATCTTAATATTCCACCTATTTTGGCAGCTGTACTCCCTGATGGCCCTTCTCACCAAGTCAACAGACTCAAATACTTGCCCAACTTTCAACTCAACACACCTCATGTCCTCCTTTCTGAATGTCTTGAAATTGAACTTCCCTGTTTCATCATCTGATTCAGGTGCCCACAAGTCCTCTTCCTTAGAGTATCCTTTAATGCCCATTTCCCTTTTACAAGCTTTTTAAGCTTCAAGTATTCCTTATCATCAACATCAGGATTGTCAGCTTCTAAGTCATCATCACCATCACTGATGTCATATTCTGAATCATCTAGCTCGTAGTCTGGATCATCTTGGTCTTCAGAATCTTCTTCCTTATCATTGCTTCTGTTTGACTGACCAGTTGAATGGGAATGCATGGTTTGTGCTTGATGTTGATCAGTGGTACATGAATTTTCAGTGTTCCTCCTGGGCCTCAAGCCCTCCCTTCTTCCTCTGATTACTTGGACCTCATAAGTAGGATGCACTATCTGAATAGGAATAGGGCTGTCATCATCTGGTTCTTCAGTTTGCTGAATGTAGTTGCAGTGATAACTGGAGGTAACTCTCTTACAGGGTAATGCAGCACATCATCCCAATCAACTGCTACATGTGAGTCCCCATGGTCCAGATACAAGTCAAAGAAGTGATGACCAATGTCTACAAACTTTAGCATAAACACTATGCCATCCTCATCTCTAATCCTTCTCAGTCCATTATTGCTCAGTGTACGAATAGGACACACATAGTGAACCTTAATCCTACCCTGCATCTCGTAGCCCATGTCTTCCACCAAGTTCTCAACCATCAGTGTAGACAAAGTGAGGCTATCTACTTCGTCATACCAAATGACACCACCGTCCACATATGTTCTATTTGTCTTAGTACCAACAAAATACCCACCATGATGGATTCCTACTGAAAAGCACGCACTACGAGATCCTGCACCACAATGTTGACATATCTGAATAAGAACCGCAATTTATTCTAAAAAAGGTTGCCTTTTGTAAAACCCTACCCAAACCTTGATAACTACAACAGCAAATTTCTCAACCAAATCGTCAGAAAACGCAACAGATCGACCAAGTAGTCGACATAGGACTGCAAATAAACACGAAAACCTAACCCTAATGCTGAAAAATCGGACTTTTCAATAGACATGGAGTGCTAATTTGGGGGGGGGGCTTACCATAAACGGGAGCAGGGTCGCCTTCAGGGCACCGCCACGGTGACATTGCCGCCTAATCCTGTCGCATGACGCCCACCACCGCCCCGCCAAACTCTCGCCTAACAACTCCGGCACGTCGCCTCGCTCTCCTGGCGAACAAGAACTCGCTCTCCTCTCGCTTGCTCTCCTCTCGAACTGATCGTCGCCCATGAGAAAGAAGGAAGGGATAGGTATGCACCCGATTTACTCCCTGGTAGGTGGAAGGATCTACTCATATGAATGAAGCACTTCTGGGGGTGATTTCGCAAAATAGCTGTCATGGTTTCGTCAACAGATCTGCCATAGGGGTAGGTGTATGGCGGTTTGTGGAGGGGGTGAACACGGCGGAGCGATCCGGGACAGTGGTAGCATGAGTTTACACAGCTTCAGATCCCGCAACGGTGGCGAGACCCTACGTGCTGCTATAATTCACTATATGGCAACAAGTGCTCAGTTACAATGATGAGGTTGGCTATTTCGCTATGCGATTGGCCTTATGACTAAGTCTGCGCCTCAAGGGCTCCTCCATGCCGGCTTATAAAGGCACCTGGCGTGGGCATCATGATGGTACCGGAGCGGATACAACATGGAGTCCTAGACTAAGTCCTATGCGTGCACTACAAGGCAACCCACCATGGGCCTGTATCCGGATCCGCCATGAGCTCCTGCGTCCAATATCCGCCATGGGCTTCCAGCAACTGGGCCGCCCGGTAGGCAATCCGCCATACCACCCTGATGGGCCACCCTGGCTTGCTGTTTTAGGACTACGTCAATGGTATACCCATTTGGTATATCCCCAACAGTAGCCCCCAGGGAACTTCAAGATCGCCACCTTCATCCGCTATGCCTTGTTCTTCGTGAAGTCCATCCGCCATAGCTTATCTTCTTTTACGTCTGGATAGTGGTTCTTGATGTTCCTCTTTCCTTTGTCTCAATCTGCCGTAGATAGCGGATTATGCGACGTAGTTTTAGCTCAGCGAGATTTCTGGGATCCGTTGGATCATACCATAAAATCCGCCGTAACTTTCGCCACGTAGTTCCTTCTAGGGCAAGATTCACGGCATTAGTGCTATTGATAAAAGTTACCGTTTTACCCTTGGACACATCTCGTTGATCTAGGGTTTGCGCGATCAGGATGAACGATGCTGATGGTGGGCACGAATCTCGAGGCTCTAGGGCCTATATATACCCCGGCCGCTCACCCCCAGCCCTTTCACACTTCATTCTCCCCCGTGCATTCTCTCTCCTCAACGCCGTCGCAGGAGCTCTGCGATCTCCATCGAGCCACCGCCCGGAACACTTCGCCGCCGGCCACTTCTCCACCGGAGTAGCGCATTCGATCTCTCAGCACATTCCGTAGCGGGAATCCAACCTTCAACCACCATTACTCATGGATCCCTGGATCTCCTTCCCGCCATTCATCTGCCGCTGAGGAGGAAGACTCTCCTCTGCAACAATCCGCTCACACCTCCCACCCTCCAACGGCGGATTCCTATCCGGAGGATGTTACATCCAAAGCCGAAGAGGAGACGGCGGGGCAAACCGTGGAAGAGATGGCAGAGGAAGAAGGAAATGATGGCGAAGCCGAGGAAGAAGAGCTGGATGGTGGAGCCCAGGCTGAAGAAGAGCAGATTCCTAGGAACCTTCACGGTTACTGGGTAAAGTGCCACATCCGTGATGCTCATGTCCAAGCCTTGGAAAGCGAGGGTACCGTGGCTCCTCAAGAAGAGTCCCACTGGCGGACCGATTTTAAGGCCCCAGTACCAGCCCCAAACCCCACTGAGATTTTGATGCTCAAATCTCACGTGGAGAGGGGTTTTAGCATGCCACCATCTCATTTCTTTACAAACCTCCTGAAATTCTACGGACTGCAGCTCCATCACATAGCCCCCAACAGCTTAGTGTCTGTGGCGGGATATGCGGCCTTGTGTGAAGGATTCCTCGGAATTCGTCCCAGGGTCGATTTGTTCCAACTATTCTTCTCCGTGCGGGCCAACTATGAGAATGACGGGTCTCTTCGGACCTGCGAAACCATATGCTTTCTTCCTCGTAAGTCCAAGGAATATCCCTTCATCACGCCTCTGGACTCCGCCGTGGGATGGAGAGGATCTTGGTTCTACATGGCGGATAAGCCCGCGCCATCTCAGGAGCGCGGCCTTCAACCCTTTGAAAACATTGCAGCACAGCCCCTCGACTCCTGGAAGCCCATTAACGATGAATCCGCCACCCCCTACGTCAAGCTCCTCGCACGGCGGATTGCCAAACTATCCAAAGATGGTCTCAAAGGAATTGATACCATCAATTGCTGGATATCTCGGCGGATCCAGCCCTTACAGCATCGTGATCGCCTGATGCACGAGTATACTGGAGCAAAGGATGGCATGCGATGTTCGGAGGAGGAGCTAGACCCCAAGGTGGTCGAGAAGCGCATCCGCTCCCTTATGAAGTCTCCAAGGAAGAAGCCCCTAAAGTTTGGGATGGCCATGTTTGAGAATGGCAGCTGCCCTCTGGTTCGTTGTTTTTCTGCCATAGTGCATATCACACTTTTGGACTTTTCATAAGAGCTGACGCTTTTAGTTTCCCAATTTGCAGCTGAAATCGCTTGGTCCCTCGGACTTTGCCCATCCCCTCCGCCGCTCTGCTCAAAAGCCCGTCGCTGACGAGGAGGAAGTCCATTCCAGCGGAAACAAGGAGGAGACGGCGGGGGACATAGATGACACAGCCCGCATGGCCAAGGCGAAGGTGGCTACCAAGAAACGGGGCGGTAGCACTAAATATCGTGGTAGCGGCGGGAAATCTATCGATTCCCGCCGTTTCAAAGCTCAACGCAGGGCGGAGCTAGAAACGCCATCCGAGAATACTGCTACTATCAACCTGCCAAAATCCAGGTAATCTTTTTACTGTCTCTTTCTTCATTGTTGTTTACTTCATTGCTAATCCTCTTTTGCTCAGAAGGAAGAAACCCGCCACCAAAGAACCGCCATCCAAGCATGCCAAGCCTTCCCCTGCCGCCATTCCGCAGACCCCTGATGCACCAATTCCCTCCCCTGCTCGTAATGATATTTACATGGAGGATGCTGGTGGTCAGTTTGGCTCGATGCTAGAAACAAACCCAACG
Organism: Dactylis glomerata; assembly: GCA_007115705.1. Classification (NCBI taxonomy): domain Eukaryota; kingdom Viridiplantae; phylum Streptophyta; class Magnoliopsida; order Poales; family Poaceae; genus Dactylis; species Dactylis glomerata. The sequence goes on along the minus strand of QXEO01000701.1, from coordinate 873,155 downwards.
ACTGAAGCTATGGCTAATGATGTCATCCAAAGTGACAAGGCTTCTGGATCGTTCCAAGGTCACATGACGGATGCTTCTGGGGGGGGGCAGCTCATTTTGGAAGCAGAAACAGCTTGAGATCGTCGAGCTTATTACCAGTCAAGAGGATGCCAGCAATCAGCTATCCAGCGGTATTTCCGCTTTTGTAGAAAAGATAGCAACAATGAAGAAGGTATGTATTGCTAGTAGCCCCCGAGCGCTATGGTGGATTTTTGTTAGAGAATCCGTCATGGTGCTCTAAGAGAAACTACCTTTAAATTTTCCATCATATAGCCCCCGAGCGCCGCCATACATTAACTGCAGCGGTGCTCTTAGAGAACCTGAGTTTTTATGCGATGAGTAGCCCCCGAGCGTTATGGCGGATGTTTCCGGCATAAAGCTCTAAGAAGACTTAAAAAATCATCATGAGTAGCCCCCGAGCGTTATGGCGGATTGCTATCCGGCATAAAGCTCTAAGAGAGACTAAGTTAAAAAATCATCATGAGTAGCCCCCCGAGCGTTATGGCGGATTGGTGTCCGGCATAAAGCTCTAAGAGTGACTAACACATAATAACATTTTACCAGAATTGCAAGAAAGTTGTGGAGGATCTGGTCCAAGTCGTCAGCTCGCAGGAGAAGGAGCTGGCGGAAAAGAGTACGCTCGTGGCGGATTTGCAGAAGCAGCTCGAGAATAGCGGTAATTTTATTTTGCCTTTGACAAGTTTAAGTACCTTTGTGCTAGCCGATCAATACTCTGCTATTATTTCCGCCATGCAGATGTTGCCAAGCTGAAATCCACACTCGAGGGGGTGGAAAAGGGTCATGCCATCACGATGGAGGGGTTGCACACGCAGCTCTAAAAATCTCTAGCCTCGAATACCCTCCTCGAAGAGAAACTCAAGGACCAGGAGCATCAAAACCGCCAGAAGCAGAAAGAGGTGGAGGATCTCCGCAAAGCCACCGCTGAGTTTGAAAAGCGGCAGGATGGCTTCAACGAGGTCCTCGATCATTTCCAGAAGACTCTGCTGGGTAATTTTGGCTATCCACTTTTTGCAGTTTGTGATAGTATGATGTGTCAAGCTATGACACTGTACTTGTTTCCATCATGCAGTTACTCTGGAGCAAGGGGAGGTGGATTCCGCCATGGGCTTGCGCATGGCCACAGACGCCGCAAAGAAGGAGCTGGATGGCCTTCTCAACGCTGGTCGTCAGGCATGCGACAGCCTGCAGATAGTGCGTTCATCCAACCTTACTGCCATTGGGCTCACCAAGAAGCTCCTGCTCGTACCTGGGCTGGTAGCGGATTGGAAGCAGTCTTCCGCTCGGGGTGGTGCCAGAACTGCACTTACACTGGCAAAGGCCCACTACCCCGAGATGGATCTGGATCTCATCACCTCCGACATCTCGGAGAGCGGCGAGGACGGAGCGCCGGTGGACGAAGCTGCTATCCGGCAGAGCGTGCTAGGATACAATCAGATGTGTGCCTTGGGCACCCAGTTGAACGTATACTATGAAGCATACGATCTGCCCGGATCTCCTAGCCAAGGCTCGGCGTCGGTCTCCGCAGCTACTGCAGGTGCTGATGGCGGTGACGACGCTACTTCCGCTGTGCCGCCCTCTTGAATTTTACCATGCATTGTGGCAGGAAGAAACAATTGCATCAATTCGGCCCCTGAGTGGGTCTGTAAGTTTAAACTTTAAACTATGTGTGTGCTTGTACTGTGCCTGATCTGCCTGTGGCGGATCAAAAAATGCTTTTGAACTTATGGCACAGTTTTATCAAGTCTTTGAAGTGGTTTATGCGCGAAAAACTGCCAGGCCTATTTTTATGCAACTTGCAGAACTTCAGCGTGCCCGAAAAACAACACTTTGAAAAAAAAACACGCGTAGGATTATGCAATCCGCCATCTGGCTCTTTGTGCTTGACTTTTCGTGAGATGGCGGAATGTTCGCATGAATAATCCGCCAGGGCGACGATACTTAATAGCAACCGTCCAAAACCCTTAGCAGATAGCGGCTTAGATCGTCAAAAAGTCACTACTCGGGAATCCACACAAAGAACATCAGATGGAGATTAAAATGTAAATATGCTACGCGGACCGCTTATGGCGGATTTAAAAGACACAAGTGCAGAGCACAATTGTGCAAAGGTTCCATACGATCTAAATGAAAAATAAAGGAGATAAAAGACTCAGAGAAAATCAGGAGTGAACCAGATGCTTTATTTCATTGATCATATAGAGGTGTCTATTACATAGCCTAGATAAGTGCTAAGTGTAGAAAGGACGTAGCTGTGTGATGTTCCATGGACGATCTGTTTCGTCGTAGATATCGTCAGGGTCTCTTCGTTTGCGCTTCTTACTGGGTCGCTTATCTAGCTCGCGAATATCAACGAGGTAGTATGAACCGTTCAGTAGAGCTTTGCTGATGACGAAGGGTCCTTCCCAAGGCGGGGATAGCTTGTGTGACTTCTGCTGTTTGAGGCGTAGCACCAGGTCCCCTTCTTTGAACGAGCGTTTGCGATCTCGGCGGCTGTGATAGTGGCATAGATTCTGCTGGTAGATGGTGGATCTCTGGGCTGCTAGGTCTCGTTCTTCCTCCAGCAGGTCCACGGATAGTTGCCTGGACTGTTCTGCATCTTCCTCCTCATAGGCCGCGACTCTTGGGGAATCATACTGGACATCACTTGGCAAGATTGCCTCTGCTCCGTAGACTAAGAAGAAAGGGGTGAGGCCCGTTGATCTGTTTGGCATGGTCCGTAGACTCCATAGCACCGATGGCAACTCTTCTGCCCAGGCTCCAGCTGCTCGATGTAGCGGTGCTTCTAGGCGTGGCTTGATCCCTGACATGATTAGTCCGTTGGTTCTTTCAACCTGGCCATTGGACTATGGATGTGCCATAGATGCAAGGTCAAGGCGGATTCCATTGTGATGGCAGTATTCTTCAACCTCTCCCTGAGACAAGTTAGTGCCGTTATTGGTGATTATGCTATGTGGGATGCCAAATCTGACCACAATGTCCTTGACAAATTTTAGGGCAGTTTTGCCATCAAGTTTTCTTATGGGCTTAGCTTCTACCCACTTTGTAAATTTGTCTACCGCTACCAGGAGGTGCGTAAATCCCGAAGGTGCTGTTTTTAGCGGACCCACCATGTCCAGCCCCCAGACCGCGAAAGGCCAAGTTATAGGGATCGTATGCAACGTTGTGGCGGGCATGTGGGTTTGCTTGGAGTACATCTGGCAACCTTGGCAGAGTTCCACGATACGGTCTGCATCTGCCTTGGTTGTAGGCCAGTAGAACCCATGGCGGAATGCTTTAGCTACAAGGGATCTGGCGGCGGTATGATGCCCACATTCGCCTTCGTGAATCTCCCTTAGTATCTCGATTCCATCCACTTGGGATATGTACTTCATGAATACTCCCGAAGTACTTTGTTTGTAGAGCTAGCCATCAATGATGGTATACGCTTTCGCTCTACGCTCGATTTGTCTCTTTTGGACTTCGTCTTCGGGTAACTTCTTGTTCGTCAGATACTCCAGGTAGGGCTCTGCCCATGGTGGGTTGCTTGGCAAAACTGCCATAACGGGGGAGCTCGCAAGTTCCGGATTTTCTGGATCCGCCATCTTGACTGATGGCACGTGCAGATGCTCGAGGAATACGCCTGACGGGACTGCCTTTCGGCTAGACCCTAGCTTGGACAGTGTGTCAGCTGCCATGTTATCTTCTCGTCGTACGTGCTTTATATCGTAGCCGAGGAAACTTTTGGCCATCTCGTCCACTTCATCTCTGTAGGCCGCCATGACTTCGTTCCGAGCCTTGTATGTGCCAGCCACCTACTGAGCGCCAAGGTCAGAGTCTCCACAACACATTATGTGTTGTACGCCGATCTCCTTTGCGACGCGTACCCCGTGCAGTAGCGCTTCATACTCCGCGATGTTGTTGGTGGTGGGGAAGTGGATTTGGAGTACATAGCTGAGCTCATCTCCCTTAGGGGATTTGAGCGTGACTCCGGCCCCCTGAGCCGTGTAGCAGCTTTGAGCCATCAAAGTGCATCACCCAATGCTCTGGTTCTTGGACAGGCGTGGTCTCCTGCGGCTCCTTCCAATCCGCCATAAATTCCGCCAAAGCCTGAGACTTGATGGCGGTGCGAGGCTTGTAGTCGATGTCGAAGGAGGCCAGTTCAATGCCCCACTTTGCAACTCGTCCTGTTGCGTCGCTGTTGTTGATGATGTCCTTCAGTGGAGCCTTGCTCACCACTATGATCTTATGGTCATAGAAGTAATGACGTAACTTACGGGAAGCGAGGAAAACTCCGTATGCCAACTTTTGGTAGTGAGGGTAGCGCTGTTTGGATTCCGTCAACACCTCGTTGACATAGTAGATTGGTCTTTGTACGTCGTACTCCTGCGCTTCTTCCTTGCGTTCTACCACGATGACGATGCTGACGACCCTGTTGGTTGCCGCCATGTACAGTAACATGGGCTCCTGGTCTTCAAGAGCTGCTAGGACTGGTGCAGTGGATAGCACTCTCTTCAGATCCTTGAGCGCAGCGTCTGCCTTGTCGGTCCAGATGAATTCATCTGATTTCTTCATCAGCTTGTAGAGTGCCAAAGCCTTCTCGCCAAGGCGACTGATGAATCTGCTCACTGCTGCCATGCAGCCTGTGAGTCGCTGTACGTCCTTCAAGTCATTAGTCCGGGAGATTTCGAGGATGGCCTTGATTTTCTCCGGGTTGACTTCAATACCGCGGTGGGGGACGATGAATCCTAGGAGTTGTCCAGCTGGTACCCCGAAGACGCACTTCGTGGAGTTGAGCATCATGTTGTATTTCCTTAGGTTGTTGAAGGTCTCCTGCAGATCTGCTATAAGGTCATCTTGCTATGTCGTCCACATATGCGTGGATGTTGCATCTGATTTGATCCGCCAGGCACTTTTGCATAGTGCGCTGGTATGTTGCTCCTGCGTTCTTCAGCCCGAATGGCATAGTCACATAGCAATATGTGCCATAAGGCATGACAAACGAGGTAGCAAGCTGATCGGATTGCTTCATTTTGATCTGGTGGTAACCCGAGTAGGCATCTAAGAAACATAGTAGCTCCGATCCCGCCGTCGAGTCAATTACTTGGTCAATACGAGGCAAGGGAAAAGGATCTTTCGGACACGCTTTGTTCAGGCCGGTGTAATCTACGCACATACGCAGAACCTTTGTGTTTTTCTTAGGAACTAGCACGGGATTTGCCACCCACTTTGTATGGATTACTTCTTTGATGAAGCCTGCTTTCAATAGGTTGGAAATTTCCTTTGCTATGGTGCGGCGCTTTTCATCTCCGAAGCGTCTCATTGCTTGTCTTACTGGCTTGGAGCCAGGAATTATTTGCAGGGCATGCTCGGCGAGTTCCCTGGGTACACCTGTCACGTCAGATGGCTGCCATGCGAAGATGTCCCGGTTCTCATGGAGGAACTCGACAAGCGCGCTTTCCTATTTGGGGGACAGGTTTGTCCCTATTGAGGTGGTCTTGGCGGCATCACCAGCGACAAGTTCCACCTGCTTTGTATCAACTGTAGGCTTGAAGGTGGGTGGGGAGGCGGATACTTCTTGCTTGGATGCCGGCATTTCCGCGGGATCTGTGGCGGCAAGGATTTCCTTGAACTCCTCGCCAAAGAACACTGCTTCCGCGAAGGCGGCTTCTTCGTCCTCGCACTCCTTGGCCTTCCTGAAGCTGCCATAAACTGTGATGATGCCTTCAGGTCCTGGCATTTTCAGCTGGTTGTAGATGTAGCATGGCCTGGCGTGAAAGCTCTGGAAGGCGGGGCGGCCGAAGATCACGTGGTATGTACTCTTGAAAGGGACCACCTCAAAGGTTATGGGCTCTTCGCAGTAATTATTTTCATCGCCGAAGGCAACCTTGAGGGTGATGGACCCGAGGGACTTTGCTTGGCAGCCAGGAACCACTCCATAGAAAGTGACAGCACTATGGCGGAGTTGGGTCTTGGTAAGGCCTAGCTTTGTCAGGGTTTCCACGTACATGATGTTCAAGCTACTTCCGCCATCCATCAGGCACTTGGAGAACTCGTAGCCTTGGATAAGGGGGTTAACCACCATGGCGTAGTATCCGTCTGGGATGTGCTCTGGGTGATCGTCGCGGCTCCATTACACCGGCATCTCGGACTATCAGACGTACTAGCGGACTTTAGGCACGATGGCATTTAGGGAGCATGATATGTCTCTAACGTATCTAACGTATCTATAATTTTTGATGCTCCATGCTTGTTTTTACACCATTTGCTTAGTGTTTCGTTACACTTCGTGGCATTTTCATGCATTTTCCGGAACTAACCTATTAACAAGATGCCACAGTGTCAGTTCCCTGTTTTCTGCTGTTTTTGTGTTTCAGAAAAGTTACACAGGAAATATTCTCGGAATTGGACGAAACAAAAGCCGAACATCCAGAAATTCACCGAAGCTTCCAGAGAACCAAAGAGGAGACGGAGTGGGGCCACGAGGGGCCCACACAACAGGGCGGCGCGGCCCAGGGCTAGGCCACGCCCCCTATGTGTGTGGCCGCCTCGGTCCACTTCTGACAATGCCCCTTCGCCTATAAAGACCCCCCGACGGGAAAAACCTAAATACCCGATCACTTTTCCAGAAACACATCGCGATCCGCCGTCGTCATCGACCCGAGATCGAGAGGGTCCAGAAGCTCTTCCCGGCACCCTGCCGGAGAGGGGAATCGCCACCGGAGGTCTTCTTCATCGCCATGCTTGCCTCCGGTGCGATGAGTGAGTAGTCTACCTTGGACTATGGGTCCATAGCAGTAGCTAGATGGTTGTCTTCTCCACCATGTGCTTCATGTTTAGATCTCGTGAGCTGCCTTACATGATCGAGATCACCGTTATGTAATTCTACATGTTGTGTTTGTTGGGATCCGATGAATATTGGTGTTATGATTGAGTTGATGTGCTGAATATTATCTTATGTTATCTCTATGTTGTTTATGATCTTGCATGCTCTCCGTTGTTACTAGCTATCTTGGCCGAGTAGATACTAGTGACTCCAAGAGGGGGTATTTATGCTCGATAGTTGTGTTCATGCCTCTATTTAATCTGGGGGGGTGACAGAAACCTCTAAGGTTGTAGATGTGCTGTTGCCGCTAGGGAGAAAACAACATTCATATGCTCAAGGGCATATGCTTTGTTTACATTACACACTTTGCTTAATGCAGTTATCCGTTGTTCGCAACTTAATACTTGTGGAGTTCTCGGATTGATTCACCACAAGTGGATTATTAGTCATAGATGCAGTTGGATGGCGGTCTATGTATCTTATTGTAATGCCCAGAGTAAATCTCATAGTGATCCTCTCGACATATGCACATTGTCTTTATTCTATCAATTGCCCAACTGTAATTTGTTTACCCAGCATGTGTTATTTTATCTTATGGAGAGACACCACTAGTGAACTGTGGACCCCGGTCCTATTTCCATTATATTGCTATCACATGTTTACTTTACTCGCATACTACTATCACTTTCCACTCGATACGCTCATACCTTTTGTTTCAAGCAAACCGGTGAGATTGACAACCTCATCGTAAGTTAGGAACAAAGTATTTGGTTATGCTATGTGCAGGTTCCACGTTGCTACTAGTTGAAGACGCGCTAACAAGTTATCGTTAACGGCGCCCTTGTTAAAGTGTCACTAGGCTAGCAAGCATCACCTTCCTGAGTTTGGCTTTTTCCTACTGGTTCGATAAACCTTGGTTTCTTACTGAGGGAAAAACTTGCTGCTATATTCATCAAACCTTCTCTTGGGGTTTCCCAACTGGCCGGTCATTTACTTCATCAACTACACGCCAACAAGTTCTTTGGCACCATTCATCACCGCGCCATCAATAGGAATCAAGACTTTTTCTGGTGCCGTTGCCAGGGAAAAAGAAGACTTCTGCAAGGGGAGTTCCGCACGCACATCCTTTACTTTGTTTTAAGTTTTGCTTTACTTTATTTTTACTTGCATCATTTTATCAAAAAAAACAAAAAAAAATAGTTTCCTTTATAGTCACTTTTATTTACTTGCTTTTAGTTTTGTTAGAATGAGTAATTCTGAAGTTGAAGTTCGTACCTTTAAGCAACAAGGGGGAGAGAGTTTGAAAGATGCTTGGTACCGTATTAGCAATTCTCATCATAGGTGTACAAAGAAGCATTCTACCATGATCCTCCTTAGAAATTTTTATGTTGGAATAGGTATGTTCTTGATACTCTTGCAGGAGGTAATTTTCTGGGTACTCCCGCTCTTGAAGCATGCACTTTAATAGAAAGTTTAGTGGGAGTATCACCTATTCATGTTGTTAAAACTGAGATCACTTTGGAGGAAGTTATAGAAAAAATAGGCTCTTTAGAAAAAAGTTTGCCAAATATCCTTGATAACGCTAGCCGAGTTAATGAAGCGATAGAAAGTATCGGTAAGAGAATCACCGTTTTAGAAGCTAGCACTACTCTTGATAGTCAAAACCTTAGGATTGGGAAACTAGAGGAATCCATGGAAACTTTAAGTTCAATTTTCTCTTCCCTTAAGTTTAAGAAGGAGAAAGCTTTTGTTGGAAAAGAGCAAAAATTTATGTATGTTCCCAAGGTGTATGTGCCTAAACTGCAGCATGTTTTTAAGATTGGTAAGACTTTTAGTTCAACTAAGAGTGACTTCTAGGTTGAATCATCTTCGGGAACCTCTAAAGTGCCTAGTGTGGTAAGTGGTGATCTTGAGGAAACAGTTGATCTTAATGCCTCCTTTGATATTACTTGATTCACATTTTTTGCGCCTAGCTCAAAGGCGTTAAAGAAAAGCACTCTTGGGAGATAACCCAATGTTTTTACTTTCAGTTATTTTTCTTTTATTTGAGTCTTGGAAGTTATTACTACTGTAATAACCTCTCCTTATCCTTTTTATTTCGTTTTTGTGCCAAGAGAAGCCTCTAATTTGAGTGAGGTAAGATTTGGGGATGTTGCTGTCCTGAGACAGTTTTCGGTGCTGCACCGTAATAATTCGTGAAAATTCTCAGAATATCTTTTGGACCTATGATTTATTGTGCATATGCCCCAGGTTATATCCAAACTTTCATTAGTTATACACTTTTTGATTTGAGCAACAGTAAAACCCTCTAAAAATTTGACCTTTGTCAGCTGTTCTGTTTTGACAGATTTCTGCCATTATTTGTGTTTGCCGCTCGATTTTGAGTTCTTTTGATCACGGAACTTTTGGGGAAGTTGCTACAGTAGTATATGCTTTATATGTGGTGGTTTTGAGTTGAAACCTGAAGCAAAAAGGGTTGATTCAATGTTATGCTTACACTAATGTTGCTAATAGATTTGTGTTTAGTTTTGTATGAAGGAAGTTTTCAAGTGTAGGGATTGGAGAATGATGAGATGAGTTGAAGAATGGACAAAAGCTCAAGCTTGGGGATGCCCATGTCACCCAAAGAAATATCCAAGAGGTACAAGCGTCAAAGCTTGGGGATGCCCCCGAGGCACCCCTTCTTCATCGGCAAAAATCAGGTCACCTTTCAACACACTATATTTTTATTGCTTCTTGCATTATGCGTTTTTCTTGGAGCGTCAGTTGTTTTTAGTTTTTAGTTTTGTTTAGTTTTGTTTACTGCAATAAATGGTTGGACCCCAACAAATTCCTTTTGGAGAAGTTGCCTTGCTTTTCATTTGCCAAGAACACTCCGTTTTTCACTCTTATCGTTTCAACGAGTGTTCTCTTTTTCTAGAACTGCGTTTAGCTCTCATTTTTCGCCTTGATTTTTGTTCAGATCTTGTTATATCTTTGCATCAAGGTGTATTTTGACCTCTGGTCCATGTTGGTTTTCATCAAAAGAGTTGTTTCAAAAAGGTTCGAATGGTGTTGGAAAAAAGAAAAAGCTTTATGCAAAAAGTGGTACAAAAAGGAGCTTGTGTAGACTGCGGCCTAGGTTTTTGCATGTCGTGCTTGATGTCTTTTTGATAATATGCTTAGTGGTTTTGCTGTAGCATGACTTGTCTCAAATGACTGAGATTGCTTAATGAGCCTTTGAAAAAATCATGCGTTGTTTTAATTATTTGGAAGCATTATTTTGGTTTTCTCCTTTGATGCTTTATTTGGGTTGACTTGGCGCATGCTCACACATGTTAGACTCATACAAAGTCGCCATAAGCCTCTATGATCATTTATTTTTTGACTTTTGATACCATCTTATGCTTCTTTTAATGTCGCTTTGTCGCTATGCTTGATTATGACCGTTATTGCTCTCTTAGTTGGTCGCTCCCAGTCTTTTGCTAGCCCTCATTTTGTACTGAGTATGAGCTCTACTCGTGCATCCAACTCCTAAAAACCAAGTTGTTCCATTTAGTCCACTATAAATTCCTATGCATGGTATTTGTAAGCCATTCCAAGTAAATTTTCATGTGCTACCTTTCAAAACTGTCAACTACTTCTCGTTTTGTGCCACTGTTTTTACCTCATGGGGACGTAGTGGTCGGAATTGCTATCTTCCATATTAAATTAAGTACCCCTCGACTATGCAGCTTCATCTGCTCATCATTAATTTTGCATGAGAGCTGGTCAGACCATTGCAATCTAATTCTAAAAAAGAAAAGAAAAAGGCACTCCTCCATGGTATGTGAATGTTGGTGGGCTCCCGATGGAATCGGTTAGCCAAGGTTTGAGAAAGGAAAAAAGGTGGGGAGGAGTGCCAAAGCTTTATAAAAGAGCACCAATGTGCCAAATTTTCAAAAAACTCGGAACCGCTCTCACTTGTTTATTATGGAAGATAGTAAGACCCCATTGCCAGTCGTTGACATGAAACAACCACCTCTCAAAACCCAATTTTTATCTCTGTTTTACAAATGAAAAGCTCTAGCACATGTTTAATCACAGCTTCCCTCTGTGAAGGGCCTTTCTTTTACTTTTTATGTTGAGTCTCCACCTTCTACCTTTATGCACCGTCTAAGAGAGCATAGTTGTCATTCTGAGTATAATGTGCATTGTCCCAAAGTTTTCATTGATTGATTCATGATGTTGGTTTCACTTGTTCTTAAATTATTTGTATCTAGTCGCCCTCTTAAACTTGGAGGTGTCCTATGCATTTATGTTTTGCTCTCTCATGAAGGACAAGCTGAAAACCATTTGTATGTTTTTCCATATGATTTGAACACACGTTTGACTTTCATTGTTTCATTTTCATGATCTTTCATTTGTGTTCTTTTTCATGTTATAACATGGTTGCTAAGTTTCTTCTATCAAGATTATGTCTTTCATGCCCATGTTTTAAGTTCTTTTGATCCCAGCGCACAATGCTTACATAGATGATCAAGATTGTGTAGGTGCATGTCACCTCAAAAATTATTTGTTTTGTTATCACTTACCTACTCGAGGACGAGCAGGAGTTGAGCTTGGGGATGCTGATACGTCTCTAACGTATCTATAATTTTTGAAGCTCCATGCTTGTTTTTACACCATTTGCTTAGTGTTTCAGTTACACTTCGTGGCATTTTTATGCATTTTCCGGAACAAACCTATTAACAAGATGCCACAGTGCCAGTTCCCTGTTTTCTGCTGTTTTTGTGTTTCAGAAAAGTTACACAGGAAATATTCTCGGAATTGGATGAAACAAAAGCCAAACATCCAGAAATTCACCGAAGCTTCCAGAGAACCGAAGAAGAGACGGAGTGGGGCCACGAGGGGCCCACACAATACGGCGGCATGGCCTAGGGCTAGGCCGCGCCCCCTATGTGTGTGGCCGCCTCGGTCCACTTATGACGATGCCCCTTCGCCTATAAACACCCCCCGACAGGAAAAACCTAAATACCCGATCACTTTTCCAGAAACACATCGCGATCCGCCGCCGTCGTTGACCCGAGATTGGGAGGGTCCAGAAGCTCGTCCTGGCACCCTGCCAGAGAGGGGAATCGCCACCGGAGGTCTTCTTCATCACCATGCTTGCCTCCGGCGCGATGAGTGAGTAGTCTACCTTGGACTATGGGTCCATAGCAGTAGCTAGATGGTTGTCTTCTCCACCATGTGCTTCATGTTTAGATCTCGTGAGCTGCCTTACATGATCGAGATCACCGTTATGTAATTCTACATGTTGTGTTTGTTGGGATCCGATGAATATTGGTGTTATGATTGAGTTGATGTGCTGAATATTATCTTATGTTATCTCTATGTTGTTTATGATCTTGCATGCTCTCCGTTGTTAGTAGCTATCTTGGCCGAGTAGATACTAGTGACTCCAAGAGGGGGTATTTATGCTCGATAGTTGGGTTCATGCCTCTATTTAATCTGGGGGAGTGACAGAAACCTCTAAGGTTGTAGATGTGCTGTTGCCACTAGGGAGAAAACAACATTCATATGCTCAAGGGCATATGCTTTGTTTACATTACACACTTTGCTTAATGCAGTTATCCGTTGTTCGCAACTTAATACTTGTGGAGTTCTCGGATTAATTCGCCACAAGTGGATTATTAGTCATAGATGCAGTTGGATGGCAGTCTATGTATCTTGTTGTAATGCCCAGAGTAAATCTCATAGTGATCCTCTCGACATATGCACGTTGTCTTTATTCTATCAATTGCCCAACTGTAATTTGTTTACCCAGCATGCGTTATTTTATCTTATAGAGAGACACCAGTAGTGAACTGTGGAGCCCGGTCCTATTTCCATTATATTGCTATCACCTGTTTACTTTACTCGCACTATTTACTTTACTCGCATACTAATATCACTTTCCACTCGATACGCTCATACCCTTTGTTTCAAGCAAACCGATGAGATTGACAACCACATCATAAGTTGGGAACAAAGTATTTGGTTGTGTTGTGTGCAGGTTCCACGTTGCTACTAGTTGAAGACGCACTGACAAGTTATTGTTAACGGCGCCCTTGTTAAAGTGTCACTAGGCTAGCAAGCATCACCTTCCTGAGTTTGGCTTTTTCCTACTGGTTTGATAAACCTTGGTTTCTTACTGAGGGAAAAACTTGCTGCTATATTCATCAAAACTTCTCTTGGGGTTTCCCAACTGGCCAGTCATTTACTTTATCAACTACACGCCAACAAGTTCTTTGGCACCATGTGACATCCTGGCTCAGGGCTTAATAGGATTGATAGGATACTCATATCAACAAGGTATACCTTCTTTTTCGGAAGCTCATCTGAAAAGAACTCCAGGTTAAGCGTGCTTTGCCTGGAGCAATTTGACGATGGGTGACCGACCGGGAAGTTGATCCCGGGTGCGCACGAGTGAGGACAAAGTGCGTAGAAAAGACTAGTGTTGGTCTGTGGGGCCACTCTAGAAATCCTAGAGAGCTGCCAGGAGTAACAGGCCCATCCACGGCGTGGTCGGGGTGTTACATTTGGTATCAGAGCCGACCCTTGCGGTAACACGGGCGTGTGCGGGTCAGGTGTGCGGACATGTGGCCCTTCGTGGCACATGGGTCAGCACTGGACGCATGGACGTGTCCAGTAGGGGAAGTTCCTGGACTGGGGTTGACCGACGAGGACGTTGGTCTTCTAAGGGGGTGAGTGTGTGACATCCTGGCTCAGGGCTTAATAGGATTGATAGGATACTCATATCAACAAGGTATACCTTCTTTTCTGGAAGCTCATCTGAAAAGAACTCCAGGTTAAGCGTGCTTGGCCTGGAGCAATTTGACGATGGGTGACCGACCGGGAAGTTGATCCCGGGTGCGCACGAGTGAGGACAAAGTGCGCAGAAAAGACTAGTGTTGGTCTGTGGGGCCAGTCTAGAAATCCTAGAGAGCTGCCAGGAGTAACAGGCCCGTCCATGGGGTGGTCGAGGTGTTACACACCATTCATCACCCCGCCATCAATAGCAATCAGAGCGCATGGCGGCTCGTTGTGCCTTAGCCGTGGGGGGCCAAGGAAGGTGTGAAATGCTCCCTTTTTTGTGCTCTTGTATGGGTTACTTGTGCCTGCTCCACCCTCTGCCTTTTCGGTGGGTTTGGGCGCAGGGTCTTCGTCCATATCGCTGCTATCCTTGGACTCATTTTCTTTGTCCGCTTTTCCTTTGCCACGAGGTCATTGTCGCCGGGTATGTTTGTAGCCAGCTTCTTGGTCCGCCTTCATGTCATTGACAAATTTGCAGTTTCGGTTGGTGTGATTGCACTTTCCTGAAGCATCCCGATGGGCGAAGCATGGCATGTCGCGGTATTCATCATAGGACACAGGTGCAGTCGGCGCCGTAGCGGAAGCTGGGGAGCTTCGCGGCTGGCCGCTACTGGAACCCCGTCTGAGAAGTTTGTGGCCACCATGTCCGGAGTTTACTGCTCTTCTGGCGGATTCTTGCGTTTGTTGCTATTGTTCCGCTTTCCAGTATTCTGGATGGCGGAAGCCTTCAATGATTCGCGAGCGTCGTCATCGGCGGCCGCGTAGTTGCTTGCAATGGTGATCATGGAATTTAGGGTTAGTTTCCCTTCATTCCGTTCTCGTAACATGCAATGGCGGAGTAGCTGGCCTCTCTCCAAACTGTCAATGAATGCTAGGATGGCGGATTCGTCAGTGACCCCTTCGCAGGAGTTCTTCATATCCAGCCAACGTGCAAGGAAAGTTTGGGAGGTCTCGTCATCCGCTCGTCGACACCGTTGGAGGTCACCTATATTGTGAGGTCTCTTGTAGGTACCCTCAAAGTTTTTGGTGAACGCAGTCTGCATATCAAACCATGTTTGGATGGAATTTTCTGCCAAGTCATTGATCCACTGCTGCGCTATGCCGGATAACATCAGGGGCAGATAGCGGACAGCAACATTGGATGATCCTCCTGCGAACTGCACTGCGTTGAAGTAGTCTTGTAGCCAAGTTAAGGGCCTATCGACTCCGTTGTACTGGCGGATGTTTTCTCGATCTTGAACCCATGTGGGATGGGCTCATCACGGATCCGCTGTCCAAAGCACTTTGGGCCGAGGAAGAAGGCTGTTTGAGACTTGGCAATCTCGTTTAGGTGGGTACGCGCGTCGTATGGCTTCTTGTCCTGTGGATCTTTTTGAGAGGCACGTGACCTGGCTGGGCCGCCACCGCCACCACCGCCGCCATGGGGGCTGCTTGGCGGGGATGGTGAAGGATCACGCCATGGCTTCCCTCTGCTCTTCGTGGAGCTGGGTCATCGTCATGGCGGCGGGAGCCTTGCCCTTTGTCATCACGGCGGCATGAAGAGCGATGCTTATCCTTATCCCCGTTGCGGTGCGCGCCGTCGTCATGGCGAGATGGTTCCCTATGCTTGGACCCGCCATCTCGACTGGTTTCACGTCGTGGCGGCTCGTCTCTCTGGCCAGCGTCACGACTCCTTCCCCGCTTGCCATCATTGTCGCGTATGACGATTCCTCCTTGTGGGATTTCGAATGTCTTATACTTTGGTGGCGGCATGTTGGTCTTATGGCGGGGCGGGGCCTTGTCTTGGTGGTATCCGTACGCGGGATAGTTCTTGTGAGGTGGCGATGGATTTCTTTGCTGGCCTTTGCCATGTGGTCTATCGTCAGAGGATATTGGGATGGCGTTTGCCCTGTTGCGAGCTTCTCTTCTTCGGGCCTCTGAGGATCCGGTATGAGATTCGTTATCAGGGCGAGCACCATGATTGCCATCACCCCGGGCCTTGGAAGCAGTACTGGACCGGCATAACACAGGATCAGATTCAAGCCTTCAGGAAGACGTAGCTTTCTCCTGCTGCACCAGTGCCTTGGTCATGAGTTTCACCGCTGTCTCTAGGGCTGCCGGGCTTTGATTGTTTTCCAATAGCTCTTTTGCTGCCACGATGTTCTCAATGTGCGTGGCCCTGACTTCATCGCGGTTCTTATCCACATATGGCAGATTCTTGATGTACATCTTAGCCAGTGTTTCCGCGGTTGGCACGGTGAACTCAAGGTTTCGTGCTAACTGCGGGTCGCCACCCTCGTTCATTTGGTTCTGGATGAGGGTAACGTACTTCACCTCCATGTTCCTTGCGCGTTTAAGCATGTCTTGAGCTTTAGCAATGTCGCCTTCCAGCTTTTCGCCCATCTTCTCGACTCGCTTTGCTTCTTTAAGGATTGCTCGCCTCTTCTGCTCGAGATCATTCACGTCTCTGACATAGTCAGGGGTGATTGGGTCTCCCAGAGTTCCGTAGATGACCTTGTCCAGCGGGGTCGTGAAGTCTTCTGGGTTATGCGTCGCGGGGATGGCGGGTTGAAGAGGTCTGGGTCCGCCGTGGATCTCGGGCAGTTGTTCCGTGGCGGGATCAGCAGCTGGTGGCGGGTTACCCTGCTCTTTGCCAGCATCTCTGTCATGGGCTGCTTGAGATGGCGGATCACCGGTTCTCTGCCCAGCGTCATCTCCTTTGCTGGTCATGAACACCTGCTTGGCGGCTGCCTTCTGCTCTTCTAGTGCTTGCTGAGCTAACTCCGCCTCGATCCTTCTCATGGCGGCGTCATAGTGATCAGAGTCATAGCCTTTGCTATCCCAGTCATCCGATTCACCACTTTCATTAAGTGCCTCTAGGATGGATTCACCTGGGCTGTCGTCTCCATTGGAGGCAGATCTCGAAGTGGTTCCTGCGAAAGCAACAAGGCAATACCGCGATGCTTCTAACGCCAGATTGCTCATGGCGGACTCAGAGCGGCCTTCCACCACTTCCTCCACCTCTAGGGCGGGTTGGGTGGGATTGTTTTTTAGATCCGATCTAGATAACTTGGAAAGTTCTAGATCAGATGATTCCTCCTCCGTATCCAGCTCGAAAGCGGTCCGTTTGGGGGTTTTAGCCATACCAATCCGCCGGAAATTGGTTTCCGTGGCGGGGGTAAGGTCTGTTTCTCCGATAAAGATGTGGATGTCTCCGATCGGAATGATGGTAAGACGGGCAGGGTCTTCTCTAGCCGGCACCCAGAGGTTATCCGCTGGGATGATGGGGAAGCTGGAATCGTAGAGGACACGCCCTATGGCGACGGTGTCGCCGATGCCTGCGAAGGTGGATCCCGCCTGGATCTGCGCTCCTGACGCTTTAGGCCCCACGGTGGGCGCCAACTGTCGTGGTTTCGTCAACAGATCTGCCATAGGGGTAGGTGTATGGCGGTTTGTGGAGGGGGGTGAACACGGCGGAGCGATCCGGGACGGTGGTAGCACGAGTTTACCCAGCTTCAGATCTCGCAATGGTGGCGAGACCCTATGTGCTGCTATAATTCACTATATGGCAATAAGTGCTCGGTTACAATGATGAGGTTGGCTGTTTCGCTATGCGATTGGCCTTATGACTAAGTCTGCGCCTCAAGGGCTCCTCCACGCCGGCTTATAAAGGCGCCTGGCGTGGGCATCACGATGGTACCGGAGCGGATACAACATGGAGTCCTAGACTAAGTCCTATGCGTGCACTACAAGGCAACCCACCATGGGCCTGTATCCGGATCCGCCATGAGCTCCTGCGTCTAATATCCGCCATGGGCTTCCAGCAACTAGGCCGCCTGGTAGGCAATCCGCCATACCACCCTGATGGGCCACCCTGGCTTGCTGTTTTAGGACTACGTCGCTGGTATACCCATTTGGTATATCCCCAACAATAGCCACGCCGTTTGGTCGTCCGGACACTGACAGCGGGTCCCACGATCGCCCACGCAAGTGAATACGCGGCCATACGGTCCACAGTGACATGTGATGGGACAGGGTAGCGTATTTGGTAACCGTATTTTGCATATTCCATTGTACAGTGACCTCGGCGAGCAAGCAGTACAAGTACAAGGACCAACCATGTATTTTACTCTGAACAAAATATACTAAATTAGCACTTGTTAATGATCTTAACAAATATCTCATGAACACCATCTGATTTATTATTTAGCTCATTAACCTTAACGAGCAAAAATTGTTGCTCAGCTTGAATCATTAAGGAAACGAGCCGAGCTCAAACGAGTCGAGCAAACAAGCTCTCATTTAGCTCACTGTGTTGCGAGCTTTATATCCAGACCTAATTGGAAGCCACGGAGAGCTATCGGATGAATCATCAACATCCCTAGACAACGAGTAAGAATCATCAGCGTTGCTCTCATCCATCTCCGACCCAACTGTCATGGAGTTTGCGCTGGCTCCGGCATTAGCGGCATGTTGGGCCGGGAACAGCATCGCCAACCTCTTCTGGCGCGCACGCTCCGGTGAATCCTATACACCGCCCGAGTGCTGGATATCCGCGTACCCCTTCGCATTGGTAACGCTTTGTTGGGCCGAGCCCACGTTAAGTAGGTTCCTTTACTGGTTCGCTTTTATCCTTTTTCTTTTTTCCTTTTTTCTTTTCTGTTTTTTCTTTCTTTTTGTTTTTGTTTTTCTTTCTGTTTATTTTTTATTTTTTCGCTCTAATTTTTCATTTTTTTTTATCTGAAAATTACAAATTTTGTATAATTCCAAATTTTTTGTTTGAATTTTGTTCATGTGTTTTATTTACTGGTTCATGAATTTTGAAAAATGGTTCATGATCTTTTTTCAAAAAAATGTTGAAAATTTTATTAATCTGTTCATGTTTTTCAAAATTAGTTCATGAATTTACAAAATTGGTTCATGATTTTAGAAAATTGGTTCATAATTTTTGAAAATGTTCATGATTGTTCATAAATTTTGAAGAATGTTCATATTTTTTTGCAATCTGTTCATATTTTTTGAATTTTTGTTCATAATTTCAAATTTGTTTTGATTTTCAAATTTTAGAAATATTCTAGATTTCAAAAATAGGAAAGTTAAAAAAATTAAATTTATTCATGTTGTTATTTGTTTAGATTTTAAAAACATAGATTATTGAAAAATGTTTGTTCTTGAAAAAATCATAATCTGAATATGCAAAAGGAAATAGAAGTAAATAATAAGGAAAAACAAAAAAATGAAAAGAAAAAATAATCTGTACCTGATGGGCCGTGGCTCATTAAGCCGTCGTAGGTGCGCGGGAGCGTGCGGAGTACACGGTAAGGCCCATCGTGCCGCTAACGGACGGTGGCGAGGAGCTCCCCACGCTCCTCCCTCCTTCTGCGCGCGCACGAGCTCCCAATAGCCATCGGACGGCATGGCCCTGAAACTGCAGCCAGGGAGCGCCGAAGCAAAGTGGCACCCTGCGACCGTCAGCCCATCTCCAGCAGCCAGATGCATTTTGGCCCTATTTGCATTGGGCCAATGGGCGTTGTCCTCCCCCTATGTCCGTTTAGGTCGGGAGTGCTTCCAGTGGGCCGAAGCTTTTCTTTTTTTCTTTTGAAATTAAACTACCTAATACGGAAAAATTAAAAAACATGGAAATGAAAACCCTAACACTAGGGTCTTGGGCGCCGGCAGTGGCCACCTACTCATCGTCGTCCTCCTCGGTGAGGTCGATGTGTGGTGGCGGGTCCCAAGGATACGACCAAGGGACCATCGACACCCCTGGCTGCGTCGGAGAAGGACCTAGTGGCGTCTGTGGCTCCTCGTATCTGGGCCATCCTTCCCATATATGGAGTTGGATGGGAGGCGCGCACGGCAGAGACTCCCAGAACGCGTGGCCCCAGCCTGCCGGAGGCTCAGGCGCGGCGGGAGGTGGTGGTGGTGGCGTGGCGCGGTCACCAGAGGTTGAGGCCGACCCACTGGCCGAGCTCGAGGAGCTCACTCTGCTCCATGGCCAGTCAGATGGCCTCCTCCTCCAACAGTCCCGCTGGCATGTACTCTTCCACCAGGATCTACTCCCTGTTGGCCACCTCTTCCTGGGCGCCGGCGGTGCCCATGCCACGTGCTACGGCGCGCCGACTCACGCTTCGTAATCGTACTCGTCGTCACCGAGGAGACCCGAGAGGCTCCTCAGGCACGGCTTGTACGTCGGCCGATCCCAACACTTTGAGTCCATGGAGAAGGCCGAGTCCTGCCGTAGATCTTGTGGCAGGATGACCTAGCGGCGGCGTATCTCGTCACGTCGCTCTCTCCCGTGACATGGCACAGGAGGAACCGACACCCTCCTGGCGTTGAGGTGCTAGCCACCGGGGAGGTTGACCTCACGCAGGCCCACAGACTGGTTCTGATCGAACATAGCATGGGCCATGGGGACCCTCATGTATGGCCGGTTTTTCCGCGTCGTCGAGCGTATTCTTGAACGGCCATCCTGGCGTTGATTTCTTGGGGTGGAGGTGGTGGTTGTGTTGCTGGCCGCAGGCCGCGGCCACCCCTTTTAAAAGGAAGAAGGACGCGGCCATTGATGGCGGCGCAGAGATGGAAGCGGTGTGGAGATGGAAGCGTCACAGAGTTGAAAGCGGCGCAGGAACCTAGCGGTCAAAAGGCCATCGCCATTGATGGCAGCGCAGACGCGCAAGCGGCCGCAACCTTTTCCATGCATGACATTGAACGCGCAGGAGGCGAAGTGTTCGCGGTCGCTGACACTTGGGCCCTGGGCGAAGGGGGAGGACACGCGCGGACACCTCGGACTGTCTGTGGCGATGCAAACCGCGCCCAAATTGACGCCGCGTTTGTGTCACCATGGACAGGGTGGTCGCTGTGCTAGGTTTTTCCATCGCCCGGTCAGATTTGGACTGAACCGGATAGCCACGGTCTGAATGCGTCCATCCATCCATCAGCCTATGGTTGTAGGCGGCGCCCGCATTCCGTCCCGCAAAACCCAAAGCAAGGTGAAAAGGAGCTTATCTGGTTGCACTAAAATCATGAGAGATCGATCCAACATATGCAACATCAAACGCCAATGTATGAATATATGTTAATAACTCATACAACAAAAGGAAAACATGTTCACAATATGAGAAAAATCCCTTGAAGAATACCTCGAGAATCACTATAACAAGACAAAAGTGTTTATGCAGCAAACAGCATGTGTTTGCAGCCTGTAGAAACAGAAAATGCAACTTATACAAATATCAATTTTCACTAACCTATCACCGTCAACAAAAATAGAGGCATGCCATTTATCGATTCGAGCCTACTGACCATGTATTTGGCTCGTCGGAGCACACCAAACCAAATCCTCAGTCTTGGGTGGCGTCTTCTCATGTCCTGGCATCCATGGCAAGCTCACCAAGCTTCACTCGAATGTTTGACAGATTGGACCAGCTGCACCAATGAAATGTCAAAAAGGACCACCTCTGAAAATATTTGTCAAAAAAGACCACCTCTCGGTGGCGGCACGTCTGGCCAGGCGACACGTGTCATGTGTCGCCTGGGCCGACGCCGGCATGGGGGTGCCGCCACAGCCAACGCCGGCATGTGGCCTGGCAGCTGACTCCGTTCGTCGCCGTTAGTCGATGTGGGCCCTGCCGCCTCCCCCGTTTCTAGCATGTTGACGTGGCACTTGCCGCCAACGGCATCGCCGGCACCCTGCCAAGCCCGACCGGCACAATTTCCGACGATAATGGCGCTGATTACTAGGAGGTCTGGGAAAGGAAGCAGCAGCTGTTTTCAATGTTGCATGATTCTCACACAGATGATTGCTAGGATTCCCGCCTGTGTGATGCTTTTTGCATGTGATATGCAATCTGTGGTGTTTTCAACTATGTATTTGATGCTTTGAAACACTGTTTCGTATAGTAAATAGACTCCAATTATCACGAGACAGGTTGCGACGTCGGCTGATGAGCTCTCCTTTTAAAGGGCTGCACCCTCACACATACAGCACGCCTGCTCCTTCACTCATTCACTCACCTGCTCTCTCCTCTCTAATGAGCTGAGCTTCTCCATCTCCTGCTATCTCTCGTACTCCATCACCTGCTCTCTCCTCTCTAATGAGCTGAGCTTCTCCATCTCCTGCTATCTCCTCTGTAATGAGCTGTGCTTTGTTAAAGTTTAGCATAAGTAGGTGGTATTTGGGAGCCAAAATTGGATATTAAAAGAAGATCCACACATGAAGAAGTAGAGGAGCTTCTCGTATGAAGGTAACATCTTCAAATGATTACTTATATTATTGCATGGTAGTTCAAGATTTAGTCATGTATCATATTATTAGCATGGAGAGTGATAATGATGATATTATAGTTGCATGATTTTGAACTTGCTAATGAAGCATCGATTATTTTTGCATTCATTCTAACGAAACCAATGATTTTATATGGTAGGTGGATTGTAGCATGAATACGATGTTGCTGGTAATACTTGGAAATTGTGTGCCGCAGAATTTGAAGTGTACCAATAGTCATTGAAGTAACGGTAAAAACCTCATGTCATATATTTATTTAGTCATGTAGTATAAGTATGATTTGTTAATAATTCGGTTGCATATATATTTTAGGTGAAATTTTCTACGAACGTTAGTTAAATATTGGTTATTGGAAATATTCGGTGGCATAAATAGTTGCAGACCGCGTTCTTGAAGTTGAGGTATAAAATTTATCTCTTAAGAAGTGTTAAGTATTTATTTTGTTGTAGTGTATGTCATGTACTTACATTGGTAGAACAATAAAGTGAAGTAAGATAATTCCGTTAGTGATTGCATGCATGAAAGAATAATTAATTCTATGAATAATATTCGATCGCATACTTAACGTTAAGGTATAAAATTTATCTAGTAAAAAATGTTAAGTATTTATTTTGTTGTACTATATCTCATGTAGTTACGTTGGTAGAACAATAAAGTGAAATAAGTTAAATCCGGTAGTGCATGCTGAAAGAATAATTAATTATATGCAAAATATTCGGTCGCATACTTCAAGTTTAGGTATAAAATTTATGTATAAAAAAGTGTTAAGTATTTATCATGTTATACTATATCCCATGTAGTTACGTTGGTAGAACAGTAAATTTAATTCCCGTTAGTGATTGCATGCTGAAAGAATAATTAATTATATGCAAAATATAAATTACGTCAGCTCATTTAGTAAAATATTTAAATTTGTACATAAATATAAAATGTAGCTTCCGTGTTACTAATGTCTATTTTAAATTTGTGGGGTAGGTACGATGGAAAATTTATTAGTGTTTTATGGGGATGTGGTACGCGATGGAATTTCTGGGCTAGATGTGTCTCAGTGCGAGTCTATAAATGTTGTAGTGAGAGATATGGAGAACCTAGATTTTGCGGAAGTGAGAAAATGTATCCGGGTGCAGTTTGGTCCTGAGATGCGGGGGAAGAAGATGACCGTTGAGGCCGTCATATGTGTGGGAGGGGATGATGGGACAGCTCCCCGTTGGGGTCTGCGGGAGGTGAAAGAAAATAACTCATGGAGGACATACATGAGGTTTGCAACCATGCCGGCGCTGCTATGTTTCAAAGGACGATGGTGTATGTGCAGTTTGTGTCACCTAATGATGAGCCTGGATGCAGTAGCGGCGCTCCAGAGGCACAGCTAGCCATCACAGGCGGCCCAAGCAGCAGCCGATCGGAGCCGATGGAACTTGAGCTTGTGCCCGACCCAGGCTATTGGTCTGCGGTCGTACACATAAGTGAACGTATGGAGGGATTACCGGAGGCCCTAGATGATGACGATGACGATCATTCTTCTGGGTCGTCATCGTCAGAGGAGGAAGGTGTTGGTCCATCTCAGAGGGCGGTTGCGGGACCGATGCCCGAAGACTTCTTGCAGACTATGACCATCTGCAACGAATATCACTCTGTTGTGGGCCTCGGTGAGGCTAATCTGGAGGTTGGGCATAGTTTCCCAGACAAGGACTTCGCTGACCAGGCAATAAAAAGATAGGCATTGTCCATATCTCGGCAGCACAGAGTTAAACAGTCTGATAAGACTGAGCTGAAAGTCGTCTGCCTCAAATTGCCCGAGGGTTGCCAGGGTAGAGTGATTGCTTGTCGGAGCCGCGGTGTATGTCAGCCATGGGTGATCAGAAAAATTGTATCCCATAGCTGCGAGCAGGCTGGGACTCTTGTAGATCATTGCAATGTCACCGCGAAGTACGTGTCACATATAATGTCAGCGGCGGTGGAAGAAGATATTAATATGGGTATTAAGAAGCTGCAAAAAGCAGCAGAAGACCAAATAGGCTACAACGTCAGCTACGGCAAGGCTCGGCGTGCTAAGGAGGATATTTTTGAGAGGTTGTATGGCACATATGAGGATGCCTATAACTACACCCCTAGATTGCTTAATCAGATATGTGTAACTAACAAGGGGACTCAAGTGTTCTTGAAATATCGGACGCACCCTCGGGAGGAGAACAAAAGAATCCTTGACCGTGTATTCTGGGCATTCCCCTAGACTATACAGGCATTCCATCATTGTTGTCCGGTGTTATCAATTGATGGTACATTTCTGACTGGAAAGTACAAGGGTACACTCCTGGTGGCAATTGCAGCAGACGCAAATAACCAGCTTCTTCCTATTGCATATAGTTTGGTGGAGGGTGAGAACAAGGACAGCTGGTTGTGGTTTCTAAGCTGTTTGAAGAATAGAGTCGTGAAGCAGCGTCCCGATGTATGCATCATCTCTGATCGCAACGCGGGTCTGCTGAACGCGCTAAACACATTTTAAAGTAAGATACATCTGGATGCGGAAATAAAAATACAACAGAAATTAAGATACAAACTGGTACAATAAACAACAATGCATTTTAGTCCTGAGTCCAGCATGGCCATTTTCTGGTAGTATCACCACGCTTTTCTGCTGCTTCTGCCTGAGCAGCCCTTTCCTTCTTTCTCTCCCTCTCCGCCTCACGAATCTGCTTGCGTCGCTCTTCCTCCGCCTCCCTACGACGTTTACCTTCTGCGATTCTCTGGCGCTTCTCCTCATTGTAAGCTTCTTGCGCCGCTTTCCTCTGGGCAGCCTCCTCCTCTTGTCGCTCATCCTCCTGAAAGCGTTCCCAAGCCCTACGCTGCCTTTCTTCAATCTGACGCAACGCCCAAGCCGGCTGCTCCGTGTCGATCCAATGATACCATTGGCAGAGCGGCGGCGGCGACTGCAACAAAAATAATCTTACTAATACATCTAAATATAACACGAGCAAATCTATCATCTCATGAAACTTTAATCTTACCGGAGCGCGGTAAAATAGCAGTGAAGACTCCGGAGGATCATGCGCATAATTGGCACACATGAAAAAATTCATGCCCATCCTGTCCGAAAAATCAGTCGACTCCCTAACCTTCGCTATGTCGCCGCACCAGCATCGTGCGGCTTCCACTCCCTCCGGTAAACTAGCGTACTTCATTTTCTTCGGCTTTAGGCCCTGGTCGGAGCAAGGCAAACTCATAGCTACTAAATCGAATGACAGAGCAAAGTTAGCAGTGCAGAAGACTGATCAAATGAATAACGAATACCTCGCTTATATAGACATCGAGTGCTGTCGCTAAGCGACATAATTAATCGTCGGTGGTCTAATAACTGTTACCAAACAGCAAACGAATCGAATCTCCCGCTCAAAAGTGTTGTATTCCCGGGCACCGAAATCAGCTCCATCACTTTCGTTGCATAGAAGTTAGTGCCTGTCGGCTGTCGGTGCAGAGGACAGCAAGCTGCCGCCAACGGGGGAGGCGGCATGTGCCACGCAGGCATGCCGGCAGTGCCGTAGGCGGCAGGGCCCGCATATGCAAACGTTAGTCGACGACGTCACCTGCCAGGCGACTTGCCGGCGATGACAATGGCGGCACCCCCTTGCCGGCTTCGGCCCAGGGGGCACGTGCCACGTGTCGCCTGGCCAGGGGTGCCGCCACTTAGAGGTAGTCTTTTTTGACAAAAATTTCAAAGGTGGTCCTTTTTGACATTTCATTGGTGCAGGTGGTCCATTGTGTCAAAAAATCGCTTCACTCAGGGGTAACGCAAGGAGGCAAGCACCCGCTAAGATCTTGTTTGGCGATAGAGTATTTTCAGGGTTCATAGGGATTATCCCCACCAAATCTCACTTATTCTAATAATAATATGTTTAATTGCTGTGTATTGGACTAGTATAAAACCTATTTTTTCCAAATCTTAATGTATTTTTTGTTAATATTCAATACTTTACCCCTACCTAATGAACAGAGATTGAAGATTGGATGAAAACAATGGTTCACCTAATCCTCTTGAGGATTATCTCTACTAATCTCCACACAAAAAATGAATAACCAAACAAGGACTGCGACCAAACAAAGCCTAACGGAGAAGTTGTCAGTGAGGGAGCAGCAAGTAGTAGGAGTGGCGAGCGGCGTAGCAGTGGCGATAGCTTTGGGGGAGGCTACCAACGGCAAGTGGCCGCCAACGAAGAAACGGAGAAAGACCTACGGAGAAATAGCGTAACTTAAGACGAAATAAAAAATTGATCACCAGTAAGCTTGTTGCCGCTGAAAGGCGGAAAATAGAGCGCAACGAGGGCACACGGTGTAGCGCGTGGCGCTGGTAAGGTATTCACCCACGTCTTCGTCAGGTCGACCAACACCACACTGGAAAACTTTGTCACTCGGGAGAATTGAACGGTAAAGAAATTATTTGATCTTGACTGAAAAGTTTTGCTACAATTCCAGGCCACAAGTCTCGACTTTTGAAGATGTCACATATATAGTAGGGTAAGGAAGATAATACGGACATGATATTAGTATGCCAAATAATTGTGCCGAAAATTTTCCCCATGAAAAATGTGTTTGCTTCCAGGGTTGGTTTGGTGTCCATGTAGTGATCAAGAAGGTCTTGCTCCTCAACTGCTTACTCTGTACTTCTGCAAAAAAGTAAATGTCCAGATTAAATTCCTCATGCTGGCAATAACTAGTGACTGATTTATCTACAATGCTCAAAGTTTGGAGTCATGATAATCATCAGAGCAACAAATATAGTATGAAATTTGCACAGCTATGTCTACGAAATCAACAAACGCCACTACAAAGTTTCACTTTTAAAAAATGCAACTGGTACAGAGGTGCTGTTTTGGCTCTCAGGTGATGAACCTATTATGAAAAAATGCACAAAACATAAAATTCAAAATGTCAAATAAAAAACGGAAGAAAATTTTGCGTGTACATCCAGACATTCTATGTTCGCTCAGAAGTTTTTGGGAAAAAAGAAAATTTAATGTGGCCTGTGTAAAACCCCAAAAAAGGTCCCTTGAATAGTCATACTAGAGCATCAAAAAAAATCTTTTTCACGAGACACAAAAAATGTTCTTTTTCCCCGAAAACTTATGTGCTAACATAGAATGTCCGGATGTACGTGAGATTTTTTTTTTTGAATTTTTTTATATTTGGAAATTTGTATTTAAACAATGGGTTCATATGCACCAGTGTGCCGAATTGCATTTCCGACTGGTAACTTGCTGCAATTGCTCACTGCAGAGCAGGAGAACAGGGAGTGAGGATGAAATATGTTGTTGCTGGGTCTTAGTGTATCTGGAGTATGTAGGCCAAGGTTATGAAAAGCGCGCCTAGGAACACGC
The DNA here is from genome assembly GCA_007115705.1 of Dactylis glomerata. NCBI lineage: Eukaryota > Viridiplantae > Streptophyta > Magnoliopsida > Poales > Poaceae > Dactylis > Dactylis glomerata. Next base: position 845,845 of record QXEO01000701.1, on the reverse strand, counting down.
TTACACTCAAATAGGCGCTGAGTGGAGGCAGAATGCCTAGCGCTTAACTGCGCTTAGCGCTTTAATCCTTCAGGAAAGGGAAAAGTGGAGGGAAAAGCTCAATCTGCTCCTTAATAAAACCTTCATGTAGACAGATCCTAGCTAGAGTTTCTATTTTACACTCGTTCACGGAAGCGGGTACAAATATTGTACCTTAACGGTGTTGAGGAGAACTTTGGCTTCATTACTGCTGTTGAAGTGGTCACGAACAGGCTGAAAATGCAAAAGGGTATTAGGGAAAAAACGCATACGAATAAATATGAGACATCAAATTATAGGTGTCCAGATAACAAACAGGTTATTTCAAAACTGAATTAATAGGACACAAGATTGACATCAAACCAAAAGATGGTCCATCAATAGTATTTGCTAAAAATGACATAAATTACGAGAAATCGAGTCATGAAATAATCTAAAAAATAAAATAAAATAACAGAAACTGCCTCAAACATCACAAATTCACACTACTATCGACTAAACAGTGAATTATGAGACATGCAATAGTGGAATGAACAAAAAAACAAGCAAAAAAATAGGCCATGCTAAAAGAGTGCACAAGTTTATGGCTTCTGAAAGATAGCACTGCAAGAAAAACAATACCTGCAATATTGCGTTAATCGCTTTGGCCAAAGCAGGTTTAACGTCGGCAGGATGCAAAGCACCACTTGCATAGTCAGCAATGAGTTCATCCATGTTTAAAAATGTCCTATTTAAAAGCAATCATTGTTATAACTCCACACACAGTCTTCCATGTTGGACACTCAAAACTCAACAGTAAAACAATTTTCAACAGAAATTAACTAAACGCCCTACTACGTGTTTATTCAACAATCATAGATAATGGTAGAATGTATATACTATACAGCTCTCTCGTGTAATTGACATTAAAAAAGAGTGTTGTGAACATTTGGTAGTCCAAGAAAAGAGTATTACTTGTTACCGCCATTGTTCTCTTTCCGAACCACTTCAAACCTTTCAAACCAAGGGAAAACGATGTACTTGATGTACTCCAGGCACGGATTTCCCTCGACAATGCTAGGAGGGCAGAAGGCTTGCTTTATTTTTAAATTTACCTGAGCCTGCAATAAATTTTTACAGAACAAATCAGCTTAGCAAAACGGCCAAACCTTGACAAATAGATATTGCACATAAATTCCTTAGTCAATATCAGCTTGATACAATGATAAGATAAACAGATGACTGTATGCCATCTAAAGATTATTTGAACAATGGAGGCAAATTATAAGAAAATAATTAATGCAAAATGAAACCACGCTTGAGTGGTAGAAAATTTTAAAATAATATAAAGTGCATTTCAACCCATATCGAGAGTGTACGTAAATTAAAATAGCCAAATCTAGTATGTATAGTGGCAAGTGCTTCATTTTCTTGCAGGGCAGACAAGGACCATACTCTAGAGTATCCTAGCCAAGTAATATCTTTCAACATTCAAACATCACCGGATGAGGTTGCCTTTGACTGACTAGGTGTGACAAGCTTTGGAGAAATAAATAAAGATTGTTAACGAAGAGAAAATATCATGAGAACCTCATCATCTTCCATAAAGATAGCCGATGATGGATCACTCTTTGACATCTTCTCCTGGCCTTCTTTGAAACCGGGGAGCATATCTGTAATTCACGTTAAGGAACAGCTATTTTTTCTACAACCTGGCAATGAACAACTCAGGAATTCTAACATCATAACCACTGAGATACATATATCAACGATAATAAGACAAAACACAATATATAATATAGAAAAACATAAACAGCACAACAGTGGCAGATCAGGATACGATGTGACAGAATAATTGGTTTGTTCTTCTTTTTTATGTCATCGCAGTATTCCCTTGCTAACATGTTAACCTTCCTTTGGTCCATGCCCAACTGGCATATGTCTGCCTACAACAGGAAACAGTTTAGAGAAAATTAGTGACAATCCAGAAATCAAGAATAATGATATAGCACAGTACAATATCAAGATAAAAAAAATCAATAACCTTATTTACATTATAGACATATAATTTAATAACTTCATTTCAAAAGAGGGTTGTCCACAATATAAATATACTAACCTTCAAGAAGAATATATCAGCACACTGCATGCAAGGATAGAAGATCTGTGCAGCAGTCAATTCCTCATTGTCAGAACGGCCCATGATTGTGCAACACCTGTGCAGTGGGGATAATAAGATAACTAAACTATGTTCGAGCTTGAGCTTTGGAAGTGTAGAATCATTTGAATACATGTGCAATCTAAATGGCCGTACCTCGTTATTCTTTTGATATTATTTTTCCTGGCAATGTCCATTACAAGTGGCCAGTATTCATTTGCACGCCCATTGATTTCTTCTGAAGACCATAAGAATTCAACACCGTCGAGGTCCATACCAGCTGCTTTCCATATTTCAATCATGTAGCGCCCAACAGTCTGGATTTTTTTTAGGTCGCCACCCATTTTGTTGTTTAGCTGAGCAAACCAGTCTGCTATCCAGATTTTCACTTTGCAACCCGCTCTGATCATCTTGTTAACGTTAATTGTCTTCACGACACCCTGTGAATACAATGCATGAGAAAGTCTATCGCCAGCAAGTCCTGCTCGGTTCTTGCAGTCTGAAACAATTTGTGCATATTGGTCTCACACATCACTAAAGTACCATTTTCATAATTGTGGAAGCACGCACAAGAATTGCTAAGGCACGTGAAAAAAACATTCATAGTAACATGTTTTTTGTTCTTATTAATAATCTTATTATGGAACAGCAAATCGCACAAGAATTGCTAAGGCATGTGAAAGAAACATTCATAGTAACATGTTTTTTGTTCTTATTAATAATCTTATTATGGAACAGCAAATCAGTCAAACATGGGAGCAGTGAACTAATCGTTCCTTTCAGAGCCTGACAAACTGAGGCTGGGTTATCCAAAACCAACTGGCACTCCCATACAGTACCAGCCAGGACAGTGCTCCATAATTTAAGGACTTATGTTGCTGACTTCTTTCTAGTTTTACTGATCCTCTTCTTCTGGCAATCTATATTTGTATTCTGTCCTAACACTACATTTTTGGCTTCCTATTCTTCTTCAGTGATTTAAGCAGTTTACCAAATAAGAAGCAGCCAGTCGTATATAATGAGCACATGGCATTCAACCACATAATGAGTGGGAGTATAAATTTAATTTGACTAGTCCTAGTGAGCCAGGCATATACATCTACTGCAAACACCAAGCTAGGTGGTATCATGGGAAATGCTAACCTTCAATTTGGGTATCAAATTAGCTGGTCATTTACTAAATTAGCTCGGTGGGTGACCGATTAGCTGATTAATTGGCCGATACTTCGCCTATTAATCGATAATTGCCAGCCGACCAAGCAGTAACCGATAAACAATTACCTCAACACAAAATTCAGGTCCACTAAGGCTGCCTAGAAACAGAATTATCCTCCTAGATGATGATGCTGCCACTGCCAGGTCTCGCAATTCCGAATCAAAGTTACTAGAGGGGAAAGCAGTGAGCTTCGACGAACCTGGGCGATGTGCATGCGGCCGGAGGGCTCGAATCCGTCGTAGCAGATGGGGACGGGCTTCTTCTCCAGCAGCCGCTTGAGCTCGTCGGGCTGAATGCACTCCTCGCCGATGCTCATCAGCAGGTCGAACCGCTCGTCCAGGGTCATCCCCGCCACGGCCCCCGCGAGGTCCTCGGCGGCGGCACCGGCAGCGGAGGAGGAGGCGGCGGCACCGGCAGCGGAAGAGGGGGCCTCGGGAGCCGGGGACGGGTCCACTGATGTGGCGGCGACCTCGGCTGCGGTGGAGGCGTCGGGAACCGTCGGAGGGTCCATGGATGCCGGCGGCGGCGGGAGTCGAGTCCGAAGGTGCGGTTGGCGGATGACTGTGGAGGCGGCTAGGGTTTTAGGGGCACGACTTGTATGCGATCTGGACTCTGGACATGAAGTTCTAAGGATTATATATTACCGGCCGTTGGATGTGAAACCTTGGCACAGATCGAATTAGAGCTGGTGGAACATTATTTGCAACTAACACCCTTCTCTACTGTGTATTGAAGTTTTGTAATCCTTCTAACCCCACCTCTCTATCCTCTCGAGATTAGTTTTCGCCCCGCTTTATAAGTAAAGCAACGACCATATATGAGTATACGAAAAAAAATGTTGGGGCAACAACCAAACATGCCCGACAAGAAAAAGTAAGATACAACTCGTGAGCAAAGAAGACAACCAATCACTAAGCAACTAAGTAGGAGGTAACCACCACTCTTGACACTCCGAAACTTGGACGGAGAAAGCATCACCCCATTACCACACCACCTCGCCCAAAGATCACTAAGTACACAAGCAGCACCTTCATGAAGGGAGGAGACGTCTACACACCGATACTACCTCGGACTAGCGGGTTGATCCTAGGATTTACCCCGACACTCAACGGGGAATGAAAGAGGGGTAACCCAATGCCTCCATGGAGGAATGACAACTGACATCCATCTTGTACTAATCCATCCATTCTAACCCTAGTTCCACCCCTTCACACTGTGACGACATGTATAGAGAGATATAAAGACATTCCTTCCCTCTTCCCTCTCTGGTCTAGTGACAATTGAGGCATAGCGATAATTGCTACAGCTCGTCGGGACGTAGCCACAATATTGCTCGTTGAATACTAAAGGACACGGTTAGTTGTGAAAGTACAATATGTTTCAAATGCCTACTCCTTATACACCCACATTTCATTGTGCTTTTTATTGGAATCTATTAAGTTCCTTATCAAAATTCGGGTCTCCTACTAGGTACCACTACATAGTGAAATTAACTGAATTTTCATTTGATTTTGATGCTTTATAACATGTAATACAACCACTTAAGTGGTTTGCTAACCTTCTCTAATATGAGATGCGGTACCTTTAGACTAGATCCATTTCATGGCATGTGGCATATCTTGAACCCATGTGGCATAATTGTTCTTCGAATGGAGGGGACTAGTGCAACCTCACAATCACCAAACCTTGCATGCTCGGCCAATCCGGGTACCTAATGCATGCAAAATACATGCATGAACACTGTAGTTTATTGATGCATATTTCTACATATTATAATGTTATTAGTTGTTATAATCATGTTTTATAATGATTTATGGGGATTTTCCATAGATCCCCCTTATTTTGGTTATAACTCTGCATAACAGGAAAACCCTGTTTTGCGTATTTTTACGTTTGAGGGACCTTCCCGGACTCAAATTGACCTGAGATTTTTCGGACGTAAATATTTTACCACGAGAAGCATCTGGAGGAGAAGAAGTCAACGAGACAAGACCCAGGGGCCAAACAAGCACAGGTGGCATGGGCCCCTGGCCAGACCGTGCCACCCATACCCGTTTGGGCCTTGAGCCTCGGCTGCCATCCATCTTCGTCTCCAGACGCTCATCTTGACCTAAAAACGCTTATATATAGACCCCCCCCCCCTTCGACGATCGCGAAATAGGGCGGTGGAGAAATACATAACACAGAAATAGAGCCTGTTCCAGCAAAAGATTGGAGAGGAAAATGCTGCCAGAGTCACCCCCGGAAGCTTCTCCACCCTCTCTGACGTCAACACCATCATTACCGCCATGAAGAGGGAGTAGTCCACCTTTAGACTATGGGTTTGTGGCAGTAGCTTGTTCTATTTCTCTCTTATGCTTCAATGTTTAGACATCATATGAGCTGCTCAACATGATTATAATGCATATTACGTAGTTCCTATATGGTGGATCTTTATTTTATTGGATGATCAATGAGATGTGATATGTTATTATATTCTTGGTGTATGAGTAGATGCATATTATTACCCCATTCTTTACTACTTGTTCTGATCCGACGTGTATGTGAGAGCGCAAGAGGGGGATGGTGTGTATTAGATGGAGTAACTAGGTAGTAGTGATTGAATAGTGACAGTATTCATTGATCTGCTATGGCATTTTTCCTTTCCACGGTAACCTCACTAGGGATAAAAAGAATACATGTGCTATAATTTCTAGGTGACAGCTTGGAATTCTAAGCGACATTCATAGACATTGTTCTATCGTAATATGTCCAAGCGGTAGCATATTTGATATTCAATATCATGTCAAAGTACCTAAGGCTATACTCTATTAATTCTTAATACTAGATTGCTTGAAGTATATTCCTATCTAGTGGAGTATAAGTAAGATGTGTTGCATCATCTTTAAATTATGACGTGATGCCCATATGAATATTATCAAGTTAATATAATAAAAATCATGTCAATGTTTCGGTCGTTTGCTTTGCGAGAGTAGACAAGTGAACCCATGAACCCCGGTCCAATTTTAATCATAAGAAACCCCAGTCCAATTATAATAAAAATCATGTCAATGTTTCGGTCGTCTGCTTTGCGAGGTACGTCTGTGCTGCTATCAACGCTGCTTCTGGTGTTTCTTGAACGAAATCTTCTTCCTCTTCTGACTGTTGTGTGCTTTGACTTTTCGTGTAGCTCTCCTCTCTTATCTGTGTCGTTGTCCTCCTGTTGTGCTTTGGGTCTCTATGCCTCTCCATGCTGGATTCTGATGAATTGCTATACTCTCTCCAATATCCTTCACTTGGTGTGCTGTTGTAATCTGAGCTTCTCATAATCATATCTCTTTCCTTCCTTAACTTCTTTTTGCGCTGGTGTAGCGTGTATTGGTATCCCATTAAAACTTCTCTTCTTGAATCTGCGGGTACATCAGTCCCGTGATTGATAGCTGTCATGATCATCCTCCACTCTCCGGCTGAAACATGCACTTTTTCCTTATCTTTCTTGCCATTGCTTCTTATTTTGTCGACTTGCATGTCGACCTCCTCGTTACCAGCGTGATTGTTTTCTTCTTCTGCTGCTTCTGTGATGATGACGCATAGTTGGTGTATGCTTCTGGAGACGCCGCTGCTTCCGCTGGCGATGTCCTTTGATTTGTCCACTGCTGCTTCCACGATGATCGTTTGCCCAGTTTCGTCGGGTTCCTTGAATTTTTCCTGTAGATTTTCTGTTGCTGCTAAGCTGACTGGCGAGTTTGCCTCGCTAGAAGAGCCTATAGATGATCCAGATGTTGTGATTCTCTCGTTTTGCTTGCCGACGGAATTGATTTCGTCGGATCCAAAAGGCGAGTTGAACCCGAAGGTCCGATGTAGAAGCTTAAACTTCCGAACGTCAGTTCCATCTCTTGTTTTTCATCGACTTCTGGATTGCTATTGACTAAAAGTGAAAAAGCCATCGAATTCATGATTCCAATGCCCAGAGTCCCCACAGACGGCGCCAATTGACGAGGGTTAACTCGACAAATGTCCTAGATAAAGGACTTAGGATCAGGGGAATAGGGCATCAGATGAACTCGAAGGTAAACTCAGTCAAACAAGGTGGCTATGAAAGTAAACGTGGGTGTAGAACCTCGCTTGCTTTCAATCTGTCCCACACCGTCCCCTCCTGGCCCCTATATATAGATGGTCAGGTCTCAAGGATCGGGTGGGATCCGACACAGATTACAATACCGATATACGACATGAACTCGTATTTCGGCTAGTATTACAATTGGGCCTAGTCTAACGGGCCTCAGGGGTACTCAACTGACGGGCTCTATTATCTATACCCTTGTCACCAACACATTTACATGCACTTTTATTTTCAGCATAATTTAAATCTGAAAACACATTTACTTTCTTGCATACAACTACAAAACCCAAAAATACCTTTCACACATCATATTTACTTTATTGCATTGTTATTTACTTTATTTGCATCATCATATTTTATTTTACTTATATTTACACCTTGTGCTTGACAACCACTTGGTGGAGTTGGGGACACAAGGCAAGGAAGTTGTTTTGCAGGTTACTTGAAGAAGAACGACGAGAGATTTCTCGACTGTTCCCAAGAGTTTGATATTAAACCCTAAGTTCCTTCGTGGGGAAAATTTACTCTTGCTACAACACTCTGCACTTGGAGTTCCGACGAGTTGGCACCTTTGCTTAGTGTCATCAAGACCATTTTCTGGCACCATTGCCAGGTGATGTCTACGCACGCGTCTGTTCTTGTAGACAGTGTTGGGCCTCTAAGTGCAGAGGTTTGTAGAACAACAGCAAGTTTCCCTTAAGTGGATCACCCAAGGTTTATCAAACTCAGGGAGGAAGAGGTCAAAGCTATCCCTCTCAAACAACCCTGCAATTACGATACAGAAAGTCTCTTGTGTCCTCAACACACCTAATACACTTGTCAGATGTATAGGTGCACTAGTTCGGCGAAGAGATAGTGAAATACAAGTAGTAGTGATGATTATGAGTAGTAAATGTAATCTGAAATAAATATCGCTGCAAGCAAACATGTAACAAAACTGAAGGGAAACGGTGTGCAAAGCTTGGAAACAAGGCCTAGGGATCATACTTTCACTAGTGGACACACTCCCAACAAATATAACATAATTGAACCAATAGATGCTAACTTCAATATGCAACTCAAAATAATTCTCCAATGGAAAACGAACACTAATCATGCGTAGGGCTATGAAGCACTCCTCAAAGTCCGTATGTACCCAAACTAGATTGTCCCACACTATCACCGTGAACGCACTAGATGGTTCCAACAAATACCAACAATTCATAGAGACATTAACCAAAAAGACACACATAATGAGCACACTAGTCACCTTCCCATTACGATACGAAGTGTCTCTGAAGTTTACAATAATAAAGCACGGGAGTAGCATAATATCTGAATAATAACATCTACCAATTCAACTAGATACAAAGCTCACGATCACATAAAGATCACATCATGGGAGAGAGAGGTGAACCACATAGCTACCGGTAGAGCCCTCAGCCCTGGGGGAGAACTACTCCCTCCTCATCATAGGAGATAGCAAGGTTGATGGAGATGACGGTGAGGTCGATGGAGACGGCGGAGACGGTGATGGAGACCGATGGAGATGGCTCCGGGGGCACTTCCCCATCCCGGCAGGGTGCCGGAACAGAGAATTTTGTCCCCCGAAATTTGTCTTCGACGGCGGCAGAGCTACGGAACTGTTCTGGGAAAAACACCGATTGATTTAGGGTTTTCCGTCGGGAGGCTTTATATAGGCGAAGGGGCGTCGTCAGGAGGCGACCAGGGTGGTCTCACCACAAGGGGGCGCGGCCAGGGGCTGGGCCGCGCCCCCTCATGGTGAGGCTGGCCCCTGGCCCTCCTCCGGCTCTCTTTCGGTCCTCGTCCTTCGTCCATGAAAAATAGGAGTCCTGGAACTTGTTTCGTCCAATTCCGAGAATATTTCCTATGTAGCTTTTCTGAAACACAAAAACAGCAGAAAACAGGGAACTGGCACTGTGGCATCTTGTTAGTAGGTTAGTTCCGGAAATCGCATAAAAATGCCACGAAGTGTAACGAAACACAAGGCAAATGGTGTAAAAACAAGCATGGAGTATCAAAAAATTATAGATACGTTTGAGACGTATCAGCATCCCCAAGCTTAACTCCTGCTCGTCCTCGAGTAGGTAAGTGATAACAAAAGAATAATTTTTGAGGTGACATGCACCATCACAATTTGAACATCAAAGTAAGCATTGAGTGTTGGAATCAAAGAACTTAAAACATGGGCATGAAAGACATAATCTTGATAGAAGAAACTTAGCAACCATGTTATAACATGAAAAAGAACACAAATGAAAGATCATGAAAAATGAAACAATGAAAGTCAAACGTGTGTTCAAATCATATGGAAAAACATAGCAAATAGTTTTCAGCTTGTCCCTCATGGAGTAGCAAAACATAAATGCATAGGACACCTTCAAGTTTAAGAGGGCGACTAGATACAAATAATTTAAGAACAAATGAAACCATAATCATGAGTCAATCAATGATAAACTTTGGGACAATGCACATTATACTCAGAATGACAACTATGCTCTCTTAGACGATGCATAAAGGTAGAAGGTGGTGACTCAACATAAAAAGTAAAAGAAAGGCCCTTCGCGGAGGGAAGCAGTGATTGCAAGTTTTATAAACCTTTAAAAATTATGGTACTTACCGGCTTTGAGCTCTCATTGCCCCCATCATAAGCATCTTGAATGGTTGAAGTTAATGCGAGTACACTTATGCTGCATATGCTTGACAAATCATAAGTTGAAAACCTCGTGTCCCGTGAAGTACGAATACCCAAACCTCATGCTACTCGACTTAGAGTCCCAAGCAAGCTCTTGTCATTGTAAATATATGTGTATCATCGAGAACCGCCAACGGGGTACCTCCTGCCCGATGACATGGAACAAGCCCACATCAAAATGACAAGACAAACAGACAATGTACACCTCGACATCTCTTTTATTTACCATTGGTATAGCTTTTTATTATGAGATGCATCGTCGAATGTCCACTATGGGCATGCTGGAAATTTCCACCATGAATGATGCATGGCTTAGATTAGCGGCCCAGGCATTTCCCTAACACATATAAAAACTCCATGATCCCGCAAGATTCCCAACTTATTTCACATCGCGAGTATCCATAAACAAAAGATCACGATATCAACTCAAATGAAAGATAGTGCAATGTTGAAAGCTTGCCCCATGACGGCATGGCTGGGCTAATTTCCAACTTACAACTTGCAAGCATAACAACTCAACATAAGAGAGCCACAATGTCAAAATTTTAAAACAAGAAAAGTAAAGTGTGCCATCAGGCTCGTGAGAGCTTTACTGACCAATTTTCACATAACACCAAAAAGAGTTTAATTTGAAGGATAGATAAAAGCAAGTCAAATGTACTTTGGAATAGCAAATTGCTAATAGGTATGTATGGTGGACACATTGGGACAACTTGGTTTTTAGGAGTTGGATGCACGAGTAGAGCTCATACTCAGTACAAAATGAGGGCTAGCAAAAGACTGGGAGCGACCAACTAAGAGAGCGATAACGGCCATTATTATGCATAGCGACAAAACGTCATTGAAAGAAGCATAAAGTGGTATCACAAGTCAAAAACCAAATGATCATAGAGGCTATAGGCGACTTATTTTGTAGTCAACATGTGTAAGCATGTGCCAAGTCAACCCAAATAAAGCATCAAAGGAGAAAACCAAATAAATGCTTCCATATAATAAAAACAACGCATGATTTTTTTTTCAAAGGCTCATTAAGCAATCTCAGTCGTTTGAGACAAGTCATGCTACAGAAAAAATCACTAAGCATACTATCAAATCGCAATCAAGCAAGGCATGCAAAAGTCTAAGCCGCAGTCTAAACAAGCTCCTTTTTGTACCACTTTTTTGCATGGAACTTTTTCTCTTTTCCAACACCATTCGAACCCTTTTCGAAACAACTCTTTTGAGGAAAACCAACATAGACCAGAGGTACAAATACACCTTGATGCAAAGATAAAACAAGATCTGAACAAAAATCAAGGCGAAAAATAAAAGCTAAACGCAGTAGCAGAAAAAGAGAACACTCGTTGAACGAAAAGAGTGAAAACTAGAGTGTTATTGGCAATGAAAAACGGAGTTCATCTCCCTCCAAAACAACATGATTTGATCAAAACGTTTATTGCAGCAAACAAAACAAAAGGAAAACTGGAAGCAAAAACAACTGACGCTCCAAGAAAAACACATAATGCATGAAGCAATAAAAATATAGTGTGTTGAAAGGTGACCTGATTTTTGCCGATGAAGAAGGGGGTGCCTCGGGGGCATCCCCAAGCTTTGACGCTTGTACTTCTTGGGTATTTCTTGGGGTGGCATGGGCATCCCCAAGCTTGAGCTTTTGTCCATTGTTCAACTCATCTCATCATTCTCCAATCCCTACACTTGAAAACTTACTTCATACAAAACTAAACACAATTCTATTAGCAACATTAGTGTAAGCATAACATTGAATCAACCCTTTTTGCTTCAGGTTTCAACTCAAAACCACCACATATAAAGTATATACTACTGTAGCAACTTCCCCAAAAGTTCCGTGATTAAAAGAACTCAAAAAGAAAGCGATAAAGCGGCAAACACGAATATTGGCAGAAATCTGTCAAAACAGAACAGCTGACAAAGGTCGAATTTTTAGAGGGTTTCCTGTTGCTCAAATCAAAAAGTGTTCAACTAATGAAAGTTTGCATATAACTTGGGGCATATGTACAAGAAATCGCAGGTCCAAAAGATATACAGAGAATTTTCACGAATTTTTACGGTGTAGCACCAAAATATGTTTTAGGACAGCAATATCCCCAAATCTTACCTCACTCAAATTAGAGGCTTCTCTTGGCACAAAAACGAAATAAAAAGGATAAGGAGCGGTTATTACAGTAGTAATAACTTCCAAGACTCAAATAAAAGAAAAAGTACTGAAAATAAACAATGGGTTATCTCCCAAGAGTGCTTTTCTTTAACGCCTTTGAGCTAGGCGCAGTAATTTGCAAAGATGCTCATGTAGGCGCCATAAAAGAGCTTAAGGCAAAGGCGCTATATAAGAACTTGAAGCAAGAGAGAGCATCAAAAAGAAAATATGAAACACATTTAAATCTAAACCACTTCCTATGAAAAATAGTCTTGTAAAGAGACAAGTCTTGAAAGCGCAAAGCAAAAAGCATAGGAAGGCAAAACAAGTATAACTTCAAGAATTGCAACATAAAGAGGGGAAACTCAATATCGTTGAGATCCATCAAACCATGTTTCCCTCTCTCATAATAACTTTTAGTAGCATCGTGAATAGAACTAACAATATAACTATCACATAAAGCATCCCTATCATGAGCCACATGCATAAAAGAATTAATACTCCCCACATGAATAATCGTAGTAGGAGCAGATTCAACAGAATAATTATTCTCATCACCATAATCATCAAAAATAGGAGGCATATTGTAATCATAACTAATTTTCTTCTCAAAAGTAGGTGAACTGAAAATATTATACTCATTATCATAACCATCATAAACTAGAGGTTTAGTATCATCACAAGCTAGAGAACAGCTATTTCGCAAAGCATATTCATCAAACATATCATCATAAGAAGGAACATGGATAGTACTAATGGTACAACAATTATTAACCTTAGAATTGGTACCAAAAAGATTTTCAATATCAAAAGTAGAGTGCTTTTCCCAATCATGATAACTAACATAGGTAACAGGCATGGGAACATCATCCCAATCAGAATTATCATAATCTATAGCAGGATCATAATGCTTAGGGAAAGATACCGTGTCCTCTCGCCTTTTACTCGTCTTCTTCTTCTTCATACTCTCTCCTTTAGGAGGGAGAGACTTGAAGGGCATCTTCTCCACATATCCTTTAGGAGGGAAAGGCATCTTCTCCACATAATCTGGTTTACTGACAGGAACAACAAAAGAAACTTTGGAGGATTCCTCCTCTCTATTAATAAGATAGAAACATCTATTAGTCCTGTCATAGCTTGGCAAAACATCATGCTTTATAAGATTTTGTATGTAAGAATTTGCGAGGCAATCTTTAGCACAATAGAGACGACAACCACGAAGGGTGCTATTAATATCAACATCTCTCATATCAACCAAAGAAATCTTTCTAGATATCTCTTCACACTCCAAAAACAAAGTAAGCTCATCATGCTGATTGAGAGTAATCTTGTCATCACAATACAAATTTGCGGTACTCATTCGATTAAAAGAGCATTGAAAATTAAAGTGACCCGTTTTATCGCAAAGTTCACAAAGAAAAGGATAAAGCTCACAAACCCTTTCACCAAGCTCATCTAGAGCCCTGAGCCACATTCGGGTTTCTTCATTTGCGTGGTGGACACAATAATCTTCCTTGTTGTAACTCTGTTCACAAGGTCTATGTACTCCACAAAAATTAACATGCTTATAGGAAATAGGATTTTTAGATTTTGAGCATGTTTATTGCAATCATCAACAACAATATCACTTTCTATGCAAGTGTCCTTAAAAGGTTCATGATACATGTCCCCATTTCCTTTAGGAACATTAATATGAGAAGCAAAGGCTTTAAAACAATCAATCATAATTTGAAGATCAAGACCATACTTAGCACTAAGCTCTTGAAAATCAGCAGTTTCAGCGAAAGACTTAATGCAATCAAACTCGTAATTCATACCTGATCCTTTACCTTTGTTGCTATCCCAACTTTCAATATTGTTTTGAATTGTTTCAAGCAGATCCCACTTGGTGTCAACATCCTTGCTTGTGAAAGATGAAAGGATACAGATGTCGCCTAGAGGGGGGGTGAATAGGCGATATCAAATTTTACGAATGGCTTGAACAAAAGCGGAATTAAACTAGCGTTTATTTTGTCAAGCACATAAAACCTAAATAAACTAGGCTCACCTATGTGCACCAACAACTTATGCTAAGCAATACAAGTAACAAGGTGATAGCAAGATATATGACTTCAAGCACGAAGGCTATCACAATGTAAAGTGCATAAGTAAAGAGCTCGGGTATAGGAATAACCGAGGTACGCGGAGACGATGATGTATTCCCGAGTTCCTCCCTTGAAAGGGAGTACATCTCGTTGGAGGGGTGTGGTATCGCCATAAAGGCCTAACCAACGCCACAAAGGCCTCACCCTATTCTCCGGTGTGAGCTTGCGCCACAAAGGCCTAGCTCACTCTTCTACTAAGGGGTTCCTCAAGGCGGAACCGGGCCTTTACACAAATCTTGGGGCACGCATCCACAACTTAATTGGAGACTGCCAAGAATAGCCACCAAGGCTCCACAAAGCCACAAAGCCGTCTAGGGTTCCAAGAACCCAAGAGTAATAAGCTCACAAACTTTCACTTACTCGAATCTTCGGGGATAACTCAAACCGATGCAACCTATGCAATGGCAAGGGCACACAAAGTGCTCAAATCCTTCTCACCCAAATCTCACCAAAGCAACTAATGCTATGGAGAGATATGAGAGGAAGAACAAAGGAAATCCACAAAGAACTCCAAGATCTAGATCCTCTATGTTCCCCTCACTTAGAGGAGAGATGGATTGGTGGAAATATAGATCTAGATCTCCTCTCTCTTTTCCCTCAAAAATATGCAAGAATCATGGGAGGAATGGAGAAGGGAGGGCAAGCTTGCAAAGTCAACAATGGAGGAGAGAGAAGCCCATTTCGTGCCCAGCCCAAGGAGGAAGAAGGGGTATTTCTACCCCCCCTCCAAAAATGTGACCGTTGGGGCAACTTAGACCGGCTTTTTCCGGCCTCAAACCGGCTTTTTCCGGCCTCAAACCGGCTTTTTCCGGTCCAGACCGGCTTTTTCTGGCCAAAAATCCGGCCAAAAATCCGGCCCCCCCTACTGGCAGGTAGCACCACTCGAATGTGCCAGGGACCGGCTTTTTCCGGCACCGGACCGGCTTTTTCTAGCCCTCCGAAACTGGCAGAAACACCAAAACAAAAACGACAATAACTTGAGCATCCGGACTCCGTTTTCGATGATCTTGGGCTCGTTTTAAAGCTAACAAAGAGCTCTATAACTTTATGCAGAGAAACATCATAGTCCAGCAAAGGAAGATAAAACCAAATGAATAAAGGTTTAACCCATCTATAAAAGACAAACTGGTAAAACCTCCAAATACCAAAAACGCAATAAGAGTTTCATGCGAAATCCGTTTTTGATGAGATAGAGCTTGTCATGGAAATAACCACAAGATCTAGAACCTCACATGGATAAAATCCAAATAAGAACCAAGAAAGATGATGCCAAGTATGCAAAGGTTTGAGCTCTCTCTGAATGATACGATTAAGTTACTCACTCGAGAGCCCCTCTTGATAGTACGGCTACCGATCCTATAACCCGGTCTCACAACTAACACCATGAGACCGGTAAGAAAGAAACCCTATCAATATCATACATTTGCCTTGAGCATTCCACTTGAGGCGGATAATGACGATCATGATCTTCTCAAGTTGGACCACCTTTCTTGATTGAGCTTGCTCGGTGAAGTCTTACGGATTGCTCCCTCATACTCCACTATGGGAGAGACTCTCTTTAAGCATATGTTCACAAATCCATGATCACAATATAGATGGCAAGCTTCAAGCATATGTTCTCTTCTAGTTGCTCATCTTGAACTTGCGCTTTGACTTGATCAATCCTCGAATCAATTCTTCTTTCTCCATAATGATGGTGTCTTGAGAATACTCATGAGAGCTCACTCAATCTTATTCTTCAAGACATACTTGACATAAGCTCAACTCCCTTAAGACCAATCTTTGGATCACTCCTTGAATAACACCTTGGTCAACACATAATCTTCTTCTTACAACCTTGACTCCAACAAATGGTTCAAGCATTGTCTATGGACAAGTCCTACACATATAACTCAATGCAACCATTAGTCCATAGGGATTGTCATTAATTACCAAAACCACACATGGGGCTCGATATGATCTTTCAAAAGACCCATCAAAGCATGCATCTAGATAGTCCTTGTAATATCCTGAAAGCCTTGCATAAAAATTATTAATAACAATATTACGGGGAAGATCATGAATAGGACATTTGTGCATTAGTAACTTCAATCTTCCCCACGCTTGGGCAATGCTTTCTCCCTCATGCGGATGAAAATTATAAATTTAATTCCTATCTTTATAAACCTCACTAGAAGGATAGAATTTAGAATAAAAGAGAGGTACAATTTCCTCCCAGTCAATAGATCAACCATCCTTCAGTGTTTTATACCATTCCTCAGCTCTGCCTTTCAGTGATAAAGAGAATAGCTTCTTCTTAACTCAGTTCATTGAAATACCTGCACACTTGAACAACTCGCATAATTCATGTATAAAAAGCAAATGATCACCAGGATGGACAGTTCCATCTCCTAAATAGCAGTTATCCATATCACGTTCAACAATCTTCATAGGTATTTTAAAAGGATGAGGAGCACAAGCATCATTAAAAACATCACAAATGGGAGATAAAATATCATCAGAGCAAACTTTCTCCACTAAAGCTAGGGAACTAAAAATATCATGCTTAATAAAACCAGCTTCCCAAGCTTAGACTTTTCTATAGCATTAGCAATAACGATATTCAAAGCATTCATACTAATAACATTGCTATGCAAAATAAGCTCCAATGGTTTTTCAATTTTCTCTTCAAATCTAAACACAGGAAAAAGACTAAAGAACTTTTTACTTTCCATTAAGCCTAACTAGTGAAAACAAGAAACAAAAAGATATAATTGCAGAATCTAAAGGAAATAACTTCGAGCACTCACACAGGAGGATGTGAGTACCTTTTACCTTACCTCCCCGGCAACGGCGCCAGAAAAAAGCTTGATGTCTACGCACGCATCTGTTCTTGTAGACAGTGTTAGGCCTCCAAGTGCAGAGGTTTATAGAACAGCAGCAAGTTTCCCTTAAGTGGATCACCCAAGGTTTATCGAACTCAGGGAGGAAGAGGTCAAAGCTATCCCTCTCAAACAACCCTGCAATTACGATACAGAAAGTCTCTTGTGTCCCCAACACACCTAATACACTTGTCAGATGTATAGGTGCACTAGTTCGGCAAAGAGATAGTGAAATACAAGTAGTAGTGATGATTATGAGTAGTAAATGTAATCTGAAATAAATATCGCTGCAAGCAAACATGTAACAAAACTAAAGGGAAACGGTGTGCAAAGCTTGGAAACAAGGCCTAGGGATCATACTTTCACTAGTGGACACACTCCCAACAAATATAACATAATTGAACCAATAGATGCTAACTTCAATAAGCAACTCAAAATAATTCTCCAATGGAAAACGAACACTAATCATGCGTAGGGCTACGAAGCACTCCTCAAAGTACGTATGTACCCAAACTAGATTGTCCCACACTATCACCGTGAATGCACTAGATGGTTCCAACAAACACCAACAATTCATAGAGACATTAACCAAAAGGCACACACAATGAGCACACAAGTCACCTTCCCATTACGATATGAGGTGTCTCTGGAGTTTATAATAATAAAGCACGGGAGTAGCATAATATCTGAATAATAACATCTACCAATTCAACTAGATACAAAGCTCACGATCACATAAAGATCACATCATGGGAGAGAGAGGTGAACCACATAGCTACCGGTAGAGCCCTCAGCCCGAGGGAGAACTACTCCCTCCTCATCATAGGAGACAACAAGGTTGATGGAGATGGCGGTGAGGTCGATGGAGACGGCGGAGACGGCGATGGAGACCAATGGAGATGGCTCCGGGGGCACTTCCCCGTCCCGGCAGGGTGCCGGAACAGAGAATCATGTCCCCCAAAATTTGTCTTCGATAGCAGCGGAGCTGCGGAACTGTTCTGGGAAAAACACCGATTGATTTAGGGTTTTCCATCGGGAGGCTTTATATAGGCGAAGGGGCGTCGTCAGGAGGCGACCAGGGTGGTATCACCACAGGGGCGCGCGGCCAGGGGCTGGGCCGCGCCCCCTCATGGTGAGGCTGGCCCCTGGCCCTCCTCCGGCTCTCTTTTGGTCCTCGTCCTTCGTCCGGGAAAAATAGGAGTCCTGGAACTTGTTTCGTCCAATTCCGAGAATATTTCCTGTGTAGCTTTTCTGAAACACAAAAATAGCAGAAAACAGGGAACTGGCACTGTGGCATCTTGTTAGTAGGTTAGTTCTGGAAATCGCATAAAAATGCCACGAAGTGTAACGAAACACAAGGCAAATGGTGTAAAAATAAGCATGGAGCATCAAAAAATTATAGATACGTTTGAGACGTATCACCAGGGAACAAAAGAAAGCATTCACAACTGCTATCTTCATCGAGTGAAGGCCATTCATCGATGCGAGATCTTCTTCACGTGGCATGCAATCACCTAAGCTTGGGGAGTTAACACCACTGTGAGTCTTCTCGCTCTTTTAGATTTGCGAAGAAATTCTCTTTCTCTTGTTTTTGTCTTTTTAGTTCTTTTTATTTTTGTATACACGCATAAAATCTATTTTTTTTTGGGAAATACACGCCTATTGCAATTATGGATAAGAGATCATATTGGTTGTTTAGTGTTAAAAAAATTCCTCCATCATTTGATAAGCCTACACCTTTTGAGATAAAAACTCTTATCATGAAAGTAATTTATGGAGAAAGATTTGAGGGAAAGCCCGAGGAAGATCCAATAGCTCATCTTAAAAAGTTTGAGAAGAGATGTGAACTTAGTAGACTCAATAATGTTAGTTGCGAGATGATCAAAGTTAAGATGTTTCCCTATTCACTTGGTGAGAAAGCTCTAGAATGGTTCTTAGATTTTCCTTTATAAACTTCTCATTCATGGCTTAATTTAAAATCTGCTTTTATGGAAATATTTGGGCTACGTTCAGTCATGAGTTATAATAAGAGGTTATATTTTCATTTAAACAACAAAGTGATGAATGGCTTGTTCACGCTTGGGAAAGATTTAGAGGTATTGCTTATGGACGAGAACATGGTCTTAGAGATTGGATGATAATGCGTACGTTCTACCGTGGGCTTTCAACAAAATCTAAGTCTTATGTGGATTTAAAAAGTAGAAAAACCTTTTTGGAACTCACTGCCGCCGAAGCTCAAAATTTATTAGATGGGTTACTTCTTGAAAGAAAAGTTCACGATAGTTTGGATACGACAGATATACCTTGTGAACCATTTGATGATAGATATGCGATGTATGAAAGAGTAGAGGAAGTAAAAAATGCTCTCCGATAATATTAAAGAACCTCTACTTTATCTTGATAAATGTAGTTTGAATGAACTTATCAATATATTGCAAAGCTTTGCCAATGATTCTTCTTTTAATGTTCCTCAAACCGGTTTTGGCTCCTATATAGCCAATCATGTCATAAAAGAAAAGATACAACACTATAACAATGAGGCTATGATACCACCTAAGCTTCGGGATGTTTGGATCTCAAAAATATTTATTGCTGTAGGAAAAGAGTCACATTATGCTATCTTAGACTGGGATCAAGTGTAAACATTCTCTCCAAAGAACTATATGATGTACTTGATCTTGACAAGAAACTAGAAAAATGTGATATTGATCTATTACTTGCTGATGATTCTACCAAGCATGCCTTAGGTAGAATAAATTATGTTATGATTGAACTCCATATGAATTTTGTACCTGTGGATTTTATTATTATGGACATGAGAAGCAATACCTCAAGTCCAATGATCCTTGGAAGACCTTTCTTGAGAACTACAGATGCAGTTATTGATTCCAAAGAAGGGAATGTAAAGTTTCAATTCCCACATAAGAAGTGTGTGGAGCACTTTCCAAGGAAGAAGGTGGATGTTCATAAGTACAAGTTCCCTTATGACACTTGCCCATCTTGAAATATAAGGTAAAATGCCTAGCTATATGGCTAAAATGAAAGCACTTTACGGGAGGCAACCCAGTAGTATTTACTTTTTCGGTTTTCTTTTTGTTGCTCTTGTGAGAAAGTAATTATATTTGAGTCTTCTTTTTATGTCCTTATTGTAGAAAGAAAGTGTGTTTTAGTGAGTCTACTGTAGCAAAAATAAAGAGCCAAGTTTTACCCATCTTAGATGTTAAAAGATTGCAATACTTATTTGGAGATGCTGAAATCTGCGTAGCACTTTTTAGTGCACGATTTTTCATATATTTTCTGTAACTCCTATGGACCTATGCTATTTATCTAAACTAGGACATGTGCCCGTGCGATGCAACGGGCGGAAAAACACGGAGCTGCACAATCGATCGGTCTTACAGTCGCAATGTCTAGGTCTTCATTGCCTCGTCAAATTTCACCGAGTTAAAATTATATGATATACTTTCTCTTGACATGACCCCACTTACTGTCCACTTTTAGGCTAATTCTGCCACTCATGGCCTAAACTTTTGGATGTAAAATATGGGCACAACATAAATTTCGCCCTGAAATAATTGACTCGTATAAGGCTAGATTTACAAAATGATACCACACAAATATATAGATGCACATAATAATAATTTAAAAATACATAATTAAAATCTTTAACAATTTGAATATAACTCTTTGATCTTCTATTATTATATTATTTATAAAATATAGATCGAATTTTAATTAAATAAATACAATAGAGTGTCGACCGTTGTACTCACACAGGGGCGTGCGCCAGGGGATAGAGTTTGGCCACGTGTGGATGCAAGAGCTGTCGCCTGAGATCCTCCTCGACCTTTTTTGCCCAAAGAACAATCGTCGTTGATTTTGAAAATCAATATAAATTTGGTCTGGAACGTTTGAAAACCGAAATTATAGTCAATCTGGCCATGCGCATCCATTCTAGGCCCTTCAGGCAACACACACGTATACCTTATCTAGTTGTTCCTTTCCTAGAAAGCTCCAGTCGCTCCAACACATGGGCCCAGCGATGAGGTGATGCCTCTGCTCGTCTACTCCACTCCTTAGGGCATCTCCAGCAGACCGATTCATTTTGGTGTCCAAATTGATCCGAATCGCTTTGTTTGGGTCGGGCCGCAGACATCAAAAACGTGTCTGTTCGGATGGGTGGAGGGGCAACCCAACGGTCCGACGCATAATTTTTTTTTTGCCTGACGGGTGGGCCATTTTTTCATTAACATAAATATTTTACATAATTTAAAAAAGGAAATTAAAAGAAAAAACATAAAGGATAAAACCCTAGCCTAATCTAGGATTGTGGCTTCGCCCGCAGGGCCTACTCGTCGACATCATCACCGGAGAGGTCGATGAAGGGCCCCTGCGGCCATGGCCAGTTGGCTATGGGCGGTGGTAGAGGTCCTGGTGGGGGGATCGGCATCCCGGGAGCCCAACCCAGGACAGGCGGCGCGCCCGCCGGCCACCCTGGTGCAGCTCCGGGCTAGGCATCCCATGGCTCCGCCCTGGCCTCTCGACGTGGCCTAGCCAACGAAGTGCGCGGCGGCTGCATCGGCGGTGGTGGCGGTGCCACCGAGAGAACCAGGGCATCCACGAGCTCCGGGAACGCCCTCAGCTCCACCCTCCTCTCCTCCTCCTAGCTGATGTGGACGGTGACGGCGAGCTCCTCCTCCTCGGTGAGCTCGGGAGGCATCTGGAAGACCTCGCCGCGGTCGGCGGCCTGAAAATAGTGGTAGACGACATGGTTGATCATGTCGTCCATGTCATCACGGACCACCCGACCATTGTATATCTGGCTGGAGACCTCGCCGCTGACATGAGGTGGCGGCGGTGTCTTGCCGTCATCCTCGTCCTCGTCCTCGTAGTCCTCGTCCTTGGTCATTTCGTCGCCGTCCCCATCGACATCGCCCTCGTCCTTGTCCTCGTCATCCTCCT
Organism: Dactylis glomerata; assembly: GCA_007115705.1. NCBI lineage: Eukaryota > Viridiplantae > Streptophyta > Magnoliopsida > Poales > Poaceae > Dactylis > Dactylis glomerata. The sequence goes on along the minus strand of QXEO01000701.1, from coordinate 823,555 downwards.
CGTCGGATGACACGACGGGCTCCCAGCTGCGGTCCCAGTCAACATTGCCGAGGTAGCCGGCGCGCCTGTCTGGGCGCACTTCCCACCGGGAGAAGGTGTCCCAGTTGGTGGACTTGATGGCAAAGGCGGGATCGCGGCGCAGGTGCATGGGGAGGAGGGCCTACCACCGGTGTATCTCCCACCGGTGCTCTGGCCCGCATGCGGGACGGGCGGCACGGGCAAGCGGCGACTGTTGAGGTGCCACCGCGCTGGGAGGTTCACGTCTGGCCAAGGGACGGACTCGCGGTCCTCGAAGAGCTGGCGAGCCAGCTTGACCGGCACGTAGACGCGGTCGCGCAGGGGCCACGGTGGACGCGGCGGCCTCGCCACGTTCGGGGCGCGGCGCGGATCCGCCCGTTGCGGCGATGCGCGCGCAGGCGATGGCACGGCTGACGTGGTGGCGGCATCCGGCGACGGTCCCGTTCCCGATCCCGGCCCCGCGAGGCCGATCCGGACACCTCGCAGTCGTGCGCCATCTTCCGGCTGAAGGGCCAGCGACCTTTCATGGTGTGCTTCTAGGGTGTGGAGGCGCGGCAGCGGCTGGTTTGCGGCGTGTGGCCAGCGTGCGAGGGGGTGCCCTTTATAAAGGCGTAGGACGCGTGCTGTTGGCCACTGGCCGCTCGCCGCCTAGCGCGGTCATCGAGGCGTCGGCATTGAAGGCCGGCGCAGACGGCCAGGGGCGACATCAATTCAAGGCCGACGACGCGCGGGACGAGGCCAAAGCGGCGACTCAGAGTGGCAGTACCCGCGGTGGAGAAGACGGGTCGAGGCAGTGCGGCTGGCAGGTGGGGCCGCGCCGGACACGAGGAGCCACACGCGGACGCGTGCGCGGACCGCTCGCTTATCCGTGCTGACCCATCTCTCTCCCACATTTGGGCCGGGAATAGGTCGGCCGGACCGCGTCTGTCCATTTGCGTCGGCCCGCTGGGGCGTGTTTTCCCCATTTTTTTGTCCGCGCAGACACGTTCGGACGCGCGCTGGTCGAATGGGTCGGCCCGCTGGAGATGCCCTAATTCCAGTGAACAGCGACATCGCCCCCCGTCGTTACTTCCCCAATTTTCCTAGGGCACTGCTGTATTTTCAGGAATATGAGGTGCTCTGTGTGCAGCCTGACCCGTTATAATTCTAGGCTTAGCTGAGTTGTTTGACGTCAGGCCCACTCCTATGACGCCAAGCCCACATGATGAATAAAGCACACGCGACGAATGAACGAAACATGATGGATGAACGAACCACGGAAACCTTACATCTTTTATTATTAGGTATAGATTGCAATGTTTCATCCTCTAGCTGAATAAAATATAAAAAATCATGACCTGTTTAAGGGGAGCAAAAAAATTGTCAAACTACTGATGTTTTTATTAATAGATTTTGTTTTTTGTTGTTTTGAGCGTTTGTTTGAGTCTCAAGATGATTAATTTTTAGTCTTTTGATATTAAGTGAATATTGGCAACTTAATACACTGTCTAGACAACTTGCACCAAATTTTATTTGGGATTTCTTTGCAGCACTTATATTATGTTTGTGTCCTCTAATATCAGCCACTCTAAAAAAGAGGTACTTAGTTCATTAATAAATGTAGCATTATGGATATGATGCATGCTTTGTGGCTTTTATACCTTTCCAATGGCCAAAAAAAGAAAAGAAAAGGCAAGCAAAAAATTATATATCCAAATACCTTGAGCCATACTTCTCTGCAAAATCTCCACCATACCTACCCTACATAGAAAAAATGATATTCTAAGTATAGTATATGTGTCATGTCTTTGCATTAAAATCATGTTCTTTTTATTGTGCAATTCGAAGCTCATGAGAAAGTAGCAGTCTACGGTGGAGATCATTTATGTAAGTTGCATGTTTATCATTTTATTAGTTGGGGTTAAGTTAAACCATGCTGTCATGGAATAAGACTTTCAACTTTAATTATGTTGTTGTCATACACCTTGAGTTATGCATATATTTCCGGTGTGAAATGAGTGGGAGTTATCATGTAAAGATTTGAGTGTGCATATTTGTAAGAGAAGAGCATTGGGCTGCTAACCGAAACCATGCCTAATCATGGTAGAAGTTTCAACATAGACTTCCTCATTAGCTTAAATAAGTTTAATTTAATACTCAATTAGTACTTTAAGAGGAGTTCATTTGTCTATTGTCCTGTCGTCCTGGTATGTATTGCCTTTGCAAAAAGATGAAAATCTAGAAGGCACTGTGTATAGGTGGCATAGAGATACTCCTTTGCGAGCACTTGGTTGAAACTATATGCACACGCTGAAAGTCTATGGTAATTCTAGAGTTTAGTAGCATGTGGTGGAGGTAATATTAACAACGGGGTATGAGACTTACAACTAGTAAAATGTTGATCATGTGAACCATATTTACTCTTCACTACCGTTGACTTCAGTTGCACAATTTTAAAATTTACTTTCTCTTTAGCTTCAAAGCTTGACACATTTATTCCCTACTTACTTTCAATGGCTAGTTGTTCAAAAGAAAAGAAAAGAGAAGAAAGAAAGAAAAGAAAATTCCAAAGCACAAGCACTTGCATGTTTAATGTCTATAGTACATTCATTTGTTGTTGCACTCTGTTATTGACTGTTGGACATCATTGAGTTGAATTAGAAGTACCACTTGATATCTCATTTGTTTGTTGATGTACATTAAAGAGTGAATCATCTATCATATTCATTACTACTTGTTATATTCATAGAAGCAATAAACTCTAAAGTTCTAGTTTGATTTTATCACCTTCATACTTAAGGACGAGCATGGGTTAATGATACGTCGCAAACGTATCTATAATTTTTGATACTCCATGCTTGTTTTACACCAATTGCTTTGTGTTTTGTTTACACTTCGTGGCATTTTTATGCATTTTATGGAACTAACCTATTAACGAGCTGCCACAGTGCCAGTTCCTGTTTTCTGCTGTTTTTGTGTTTCAGAAAAGTTACACAGGAAATATTCTTGGAATTGGACAAAACGAAAGCCGGACTTCCTATTTACCTGACACGAAGACGGAGTCCAAAGAAGAGACGAAGGGGGGCCAGAGGGCAGCCGCCACATAGGGTGGCATGGGCCACCCCTGGCCACGCCACCAGGTGGTGTGGACCCCTGGTCCATCCCTGACATTGCCCTTCTGCCTATAAATTCCCTTCGACGGGAAAACCCTAAAGAGACGAACACTTTTCAACGAAACATACTACAAGCCGCCGCCGTCGTCGTCCTGAGATCGGGAGGGTCCAGAAGATCTTCTCGGCACCCTGTGATGGCGCGGTGATAATGATGTCAAAAAAGTTGATTGTGTGTAGTAAATGACCGGCCAGTTGGAAAACCCCAAGAGCAAGGTGTGATGAATATAGCAGCAAGTTTTTCCCTCAGTAAGAAACCAAGGTTATCAATCCAGTAGGAGGACGGAATATGACTGAAGGTGATGCCCGCCAGCTTGCGACAGCTCCGGACAATTTATAGGGCGCCTCGTTCGAGCTTTGCTTTGCGAGCGGCAACGTGGATCCTGCACACAACACAACCAAATACTTTGTTCTCAACTTACGATGAGGTTGTCAATCTCACCGGTTTGCTTGAAACAAAGGGTATGAGCGTATCGAGTGGAAAGCAATAGTAATATGCGAGTAAAACAGTGCGAGTAAAGTAAATAGGTGATAGCAATATAAAGGAAATAGGACCAGGGTCCACAGTTCACTAGTGGTGTCTCTCCATAAGATAAAATAACACATGCTGGGTAAACAAATTACAGTTGGGCAATTAATAGAATAAAGACAACATGCATATAATGAGAGGATCACTATGAGATTTACTCTGGGCATTACAACAAGATACATAGACCGCCATCCAACTGCATCTATGACTAATAATCTACTTGTGGCGAATCAATCCGAGAACTCCACAAGTATTAAGTTGCGAACAACAGATAATTGCATTAAGCAAAGTGTGTAATGTAAACAAAGCATATGCCCTCGAGCATATGAATGTTGTTTTCCCCTAGTAGCAACAACACATCTATAACCTTAGAGGTTTCTGTCACTCCCCCAGATTAAATAGAGGCATGAACCCACTATCGAGCATAAATATCCCCTCTTGGAGTCACTAGCAACTACTCGGCCAAGATAGCTACTAACAACGGAGAGCATGCAAGATCATAAACAACATAGAGATAACAAAAGATAATATTCAGTACTTCAACTCAATCATAACACCAATATTCATCGGATCCCAACAAACACAACATGTAGAATTACATAACGGTGATCTCAATCATGTAAGGCAGCTCATGAGATCTAAACATGAAGCACATGGTGGAGACGACAACCATCTAGCTACTGCTATGGACCCATAGTCCAAGGTAGACTACTCACTCATCGCTCCGGAGGCAAGCATGGCGATGAAGAAGACCTCCAGTGGCGATTCCCCTCTCTGGCAGGGTGCCGGGAAGAGTTTCTGGACCCTCCCGATCTTTGGGTCGACGGCGGTGGCGGATCGCGATGTGTTCTGTAAAAGTGATCGAGCCCTCAGGTTTTTCCCGTCGAGGGGTCTTTATAGGCGAAGGGGCATCGTCAAGAGTGGGCCGAGGCGCCCTCACACATAGGGGGCGCGACTAGGGGCCTAGGCCGCGCCGCCCTGTTGTGTGGGGCCCTCGTGGCCCCACTCCGTCTCCTCTTCGGTTCTCTAGAAGCTTCGGTGAATTTCTGGACGTTCGGCTTTTGTTTCGTCCAATTCCAAGAATATTTCCTGTGTAGCTTTTCTGAAACACAAAAATAGCAGAAAACAGGAAACTGACACTGTGGCGACTTGTTAATAGGTTAGTTCCGGAAAATGCATAAAAGTGCCACGAAGTGTAACGAAACACTAAGCAAATGGTGTAAAAACAAGCATGGAGCATCAAAAATTATAGATACGTTAGAGACGTATCAGCATCCCCAGGCTTAACTCCTGCTCGTCCTCGAGTAGGTAAGTGATAACAAAAGAATAATTTTTGAGGTGACATGCACCTACACAATCTTGATCATCTATGTAAGCGTTGTGCGCTGGAATCAAAAGAACTTAAAACATGGGCATGAAAGACATAATCTTGATAGAAGAAACTTAGCAACCATGTTATAACATGAAAAAGAACACAAATGAAAGATCATGAAAAATGAAACAATGAAAGTCAAACGTGTGTTCAAATCATATGGAAAAACATAGCAAATAGTTTTCAGCTTGTCCCTCATGGAGTAGCAAAACATAAATGCATAGGACACCTTCAAGTTTAAGAGGGCGACTAGATACAAATAATTTAAGAACAAATGAAACCATAATCATGAGTCAATCAATGATAAACTTTGGGACAATGCACATTATACTCAGAATGACAACTATGCTCTCTTAGACGATGCATAAAGGTAGAAGGTGGTGACTCAACATAAAAAGTAAAAGAAAGGCCCTTCGCGGAGGGAAGCAGTGATTGCAAGTTTTATAAACCTTCAAAAATTATGGTACTTACCGGCTTTGAGCTCTCATTGCCCCCATCATAAGCATCTTGAATGATTAAAGTTAATGAGAGAACACTTATGCTGCATATGTTTGACAAATCATAAGTTGAAAACCTCGTGTTCCGTGAATACGAGTACCCAAACCTCATGCTACTTTACATAGAGTCCCAAGCAAGCTCTTGTCATTGTAAGTATATACGTATCATCGAGAACCGCCAACGGGGTACCTCCATGCCCGATGACATGGAACAAGCCCACATCAAAATGACAGGACAAGCAGACAATGAACACCTCGACATCTCTTTTATTTACCATTTGTATAGCTTTTTATTTTGAGATGCATCGTCGAATGTCCACTATGGGCATGCTGCAAATTTCCACCATGAATTATGCATGGCTTAGATTGGTGGCCCAGGCATTTCTCTAACACATATACAAACTCCATGATCCCGCAAGATTCCCAATTCATTTCACACCGCGAGTATCCATAAACAAAAGATCACGATATCAACTCAAATAAGAAGTGCAATGTTGAAAGCTTGCCCCATGACGGCATGGCTGGGCTAATTCCCAACTTACAACTTGCAAGCATAACAACTCAACATAAGAGACCACAATGTCAAATTTTTAAGAACGAGAAAAATAAATGTGCCATCAGGTTCGTGAGAGCTTTACTGACCAATTTTCGCATAACACTGGTAATAGTTTAATTTGAAGAGTAGATAAAAGCAAGTCAAATGTACTTTGGAATAGCAAATTGCTAATAGGTATGTATGGTGGACACTTTTGCAAAACTTGGTTTTTAGGAGTTGGATGCACGAGTAGAGCTCATACTCAGTACAAAATGAGGGCTAGCAAAAGACTGGGAGCGACCAACTAAGAGAGCAATAACGGCCATAATCATGCAAAGCGTCAAAGCAACATTAAAAGAAGCATAAGATGGCATCAAAAGTCAAAAACTAAATGATCATAGAAGATATTGGCGACTTTGTATGAGTCAAACATGTGTGAGCATGCGCCAAGTCAACCCAAATAAAGCATCAAGGAGATAACCAAAATAATGCTTCCAAACGATAAAAAACAACGCATGATTTTTTCAAAGGCTCATTAAGCAATCTCAGTTATTTGAGACAAGTCATGCTACAGCAAAACCACTAAGCATGCTATCAAAAAGACATCAAGCACGACATGCAAAAGCCTAGGCCGTAGTCTACACAAGCTCCTTCTTGTACCACTTTTTTTGCATAAAGCTTTTTCTCTTTTCCAACACCATTCAAACTTTTTATAAACACCTCTTCTGATGAAAACCAATATATATCAGAGGCAAAAATACACTTTGATAAAAAGATATAAGAAGATCTGAACGCAAATCAAGGCGAAAACCGAAAGCTAAACGCAGTTCTAGAAAAGGAAGAACACTCGTTGAAACGAATAGAGTGAAAAACAGAGTGTTCTTGGCAAATGAAAAGCAAGGCAACTTCTCCAAAAGAAATTTGTTGGGGTCCAACCATTTATTGCAGCAAACAAAACTAAACAAAACTAAAAACAACTGACGCTCCAAAAAAACGCATAATGCATGAACCAATAAAAATATAGCGTATTGAAAGGTGACCTGATTTTTGCCGATGAAGAAGGGGTGCCTCGAGGGCATCCCCAAGCTTTGACGCTTGTACTTCTTGGATATTTCTTGGGGTGATGCATGGGCATCCCCAAGCTTGAGCTTTTGTCCATTCTTCAACTCATCTCATCATTCTCCGATCCCTACACTTGAAAACTTCCTTCATACAAAACTAAACACAAATTTATTTGCAACATTAGTGTAAGCATACATAGAATTAACCCTTTTTGCTTCAGGTTTCAACTCAAAACCACCACATATAAAGTATATACTACTGTAGCAACTTTCCCAAAAGTTCCGTGATCAAAAGAACTCAAAAAGAAAGCGATAAAGCGGCAAACACAAATATTGGCAGAAATCTGTCAAAACAGAACAGCTGACAAAGGTCGAATTTTTAAGGGGTTTTCTGTTGCTCAAATCAAAAAGTGTTAAACTAATTAAAGTTTGGATATAACCTGGGGCATATGCACAAGAAATCGCAGGTCCAAAAGATATACAGAGAATTTTCACGAATTTTTATGGTGTAGCACCGAAAACAGTTTCAGGACAGCAACATCCCCAAATCTTACCTCACTCAAATTAGAGGCTTCTCTTGGCACAAAAATAAAATAAAAAGGATAAGGAGAGGTCATTATAGTAGTAATAACTTCCAAGACTCAAATAAAAGAAAAAGAACTGAAATTAAAACATTGGGTTATCTCCCAAGAGTGCTTTTCTTTAACGCCTTTGAGCTAGGCGCAGAAAATGTGAATCAAGTATTTTCAGAAGAAGCATTAAGACCAAGTGCAGAAGTTTTGTCAATAAGGCATTGTATTTCATCCACATAAGTTTTTGAAGACCCTTTGTGATCACGCTTTGGTTCACTCAAATCACTAAAAAGATTTTTGGGACAAATCCAATCAAAATTATTTTCAAAGGCTTCATACAATCCCAGAGGCTTGCTAGGTATAGGTATTTCGGTTCCTTCATTGTTTGTACTAATAACCTTTATAGGTGAACCGAGTTTATTAAAGCGCTTAAGAACTTTCCTAGCTTCAATGGCAACATCTCTAAATTCTAAGCGCAAAATTTCCAAGATAAAAGCTTTCTTTTCAGTATCCTCAATTTCATGAAGCTTAAGGAACATGTGTTGCATAAAAGGATTAAGGCTAGCAAACCTAGCTTCTAACATGTAAATCAAATAAGGAGAAGCAACTTCATAACTAGGAGCAAGCTCAGCCAAAGACTTTTTCTCAACATCTTTATGCATACTAATATGATTAAAGAACTCCTCGATGTTACTTTTTCCAATAATTGAACCACTACCTACTGAGAGGTCCTCCAAAACGTACTTAGGGAACAACATAATGATCTAGAAGTAAAGAAATAACAACTATCAAGGATACTTTTTTTTTGGGTTTTTGATAAAACGATGCAAGTAAAAATAAAGTAAAGCAAAACTTAAAACAAAGTAAAGGATGTGCGTGCGAAAACTCCCCTTGCAGAAGTCTTCTTCCTCCCCGGCAACGGCGCCAGAAAAACTTGTTGATGGCACGGTGATGATGATGTCAGAAAACTTGACTGTGTGTAGTAAATGACCGGCCAGTTAGAAAACCCCAAGAGCAAGGTGTGATGAATATAGCAGCAATTTTTTCCTTCAGTAAGAAACCAAGGTTATCAATTCAGTAGGAGGACGAAATACGACTGAAGGTGATGCCTGCTAGCTTGCGATAGCTCCGGACAATTTATAGGGCGCCTCGTCCGAGCTTTGTTTTGCGAGCGGCAATGTGGAACCTGCACACAACACAACCAAATACTTTGTTCCCAACTTACGATGAGGTTATCAATCTCACCGGTTTGCTTGAAACAAAGGGTATGACCGTATCGAGTGGAAAGTAATAGTAATATGCGAGTAAAGTAAACAGTGCGAGTAAAGTAAACAGGTGATAGCAATATAAAGGAAATAGGACTGGGGTCCATAGTTCACTAGTGGTGTCTCTCCATAAGATAAAATAACACATGCTGGGTAAATAAATTACAGTTGGGCAATTAATAGAATAAAGACAACGTGCATATGATGAGAGGATCACTATGAGATTTACTCTGGGCATTACAACAAGATACATAGACCGCCATTCAACTGCATCTATGACTAATAATCCACTTGTGGCGAATCAATCTGAGAACTCCACAAGTATTAAGTTGCGAACAACAGATAATTGCATTAAGCAAAGTGTGTAATGTAAACAAAGCATATGCCCTCGAGCATATGAATGTTGTTTTCCCCCTAGTAGCAACAACACATCTACAACCTTAGAGGTTTCTGTCACTCCCCCAGATTAAATAGAGGCATGAACCCACTATCGAGCATAAATACCCCCTCTTGGAGTCACTAGCAACTACTCGGCCAAGATAGCTACTAACAACGGAGAGCATGCAAGATCATAAACAACATAGAGATAACAAACGATAATATTCAGTCCTTCAACTCAATCATAACACTAATATTCATCGGATCCCAACAAACACAACATGTAGAATTACATAACGGTGATCTCAATTATGTAAGGCAGCTCATGAGATCTAAACATGAAGCACATAGTGGAGAAGACAACCATCTAGCTACTGCTATGGGCCCATATTCCAAGGTAGACTACTCACTCATCGCTCCGGAGGCAAGCATGGCGATGAAGAAGACCTCCGGTGGTGATTCCCCTCTCCGGCAGGGTGCCGGGAAGAGCTTCTGGACCCTCCCGATCTTTGGGTCGACGGCGGCGGTGGATCGCGATGTGTTCTGGAAAAGTGATCGGGCCCTTAGGTTTTTCCCGTCGAGGGGTCTTTATAGGCGAAGGGGCATCGTCAGGAGTGGGCCGAGGCGCCCTCACACATAGGAGGCACGGCCAGGGGCCAGGCCACGCCACCCTGTTGTGTGGGGCCCTCGTGGCCCCACTCCGTCTCTTCGGTTCTCTGGAAGCTTCGGTGAATTTCTGGACATTCGGCTTTTATTTCGTCCAATTCCGAGAATATTTCCTGTGTAGCTTTTCTGAAACACAAAAACAGCAGAAAACAGGGAACTGGCACTGTGGCGACTTGTTAATAGGTTAGTTCCAGAAAATGCATAAAAGTGCCACGAAGTGTAACGAAACACTAAGCAAATGGTGTAAAAACAAGCATGGAGCATCAAAAATTATAGATACGTTAGAGACGTATCACCCTGCTAGAGAGGGGAATCATCACCGGAGGCCTTCTTCATCACCATGCCAGCCTCCGTAGTGATGCGTGAGTAGTCTACCTTGGACTATGGGTCCATAGCAGTAGCTAGATGGTTGTCTTCTCCTCCATGTGCTTCATGTCTAGATCTTGTGAGCTGTCTATCATGATCAAGATCATCGTTATATAATTCTATATTTTGTGTTTGTTGGGATCCGATTAATATTGAGTACTATGTTAAGTTGATTGTTGATTTATCATGTCTATGTTATTTATGATCTTGCATGCTCTCCGTTGCTAGTAGATATCATGGCCGAGTAGATGCTAGTGACTCCAAGAGGGAGTATTTATGCTCAATAGTGCGTTCATGCCTCTAGTAATCTGGGAGAGTGACAATAACTTCTAAGGTTGTGTTGTGTTGTGTGTAGGTTCCACGTTGCTACTGGCGCCGATAGTGTGCCCTGCCAAAAGCCAGTTAGCATCAACCTTCAGAAGTGGTTTCTTTCTCCTACTGGTCGATTAAACCTTGGTTTCATACTGAGGGAAAAAATACTGTTGTGCTCATCATACCTTCCTCTTGGGGTTCCCAACTGGTAGTTAACGCTACACACCAACAAGCTCTTTTCTGGCGCTGTTGCCCGGGAGAAAGAGGATTTCTGCAAGGGGAGTCACTCACTTCCAATCTTTTTACTTTGTTATTATTTTGCTTAGTTTCTTTACTTTATTTTTGTTTGCATCTTTTTATCAAAAATACAAAAAAATAGTTCCTTTTATAGTTGTTATTTGTGTTGGTCTGTTATTGTCTTGCTTTATCATGCTTTCTATCAATGGTTGATTTCTTTGAAACCAGATCTTATTGGCAAGATGGGTTCGCGGAAGAACAACAAAATTATTATAAGGAACACCGCTTGTCACAAAAAGGGAAACACTTATGGGAACAAATTGATAAATTGTATATCATTGCTAGAAACATGTGCTCTACTTATAATGTTACTTATTGCTTTGATAAATCTTGTTAGTATAGGAGGTATAAACACCCCCCTTTTCAATGTGAGTATAATGATAATGTTACCATATCTTCTTATGTTAAGGAAATTTATGACTTTTTATGATGTGGAACAAATTGAAGAATTTATTGCTTGGAAGGGTGCATTCGAACTTGCTTATTTGCTTGAAAATACTGATGATGCACCTTATAAATATGAGGTTTATGATATACTTAAATTTTACTTTGATAATTACAAGGAAGAAAATGGCTATATTCTTAAATATCTTTATAGATGCTCTCCACCAATGGAAGAGACTAATGCCTTGCAAGAGCCTATAGAAGAAGAAATTGCTAAAATTGGAAGCTCATTGGATGAAAAAGAGGAGGAGAGTGATGATCAAGAGGAGGCAGAATGGAGCAACTACCCATGTCTACCTCCCAATAAGAGTAACTCTTTAACTAATACCGTATTTGATCGCCCTCCATGCTTACCAAAGGAGGATGAGTGTTATATTGATAATTGTGATGATTCCATCAATTCTTTTGAAATATCCCTTTTTGATGAAATTGATACTTGCTATACTTGTGACCTTGATACTACTATTGATGCTACTGAAAATTATTATGAGCGAGGAAAATATGGTTGTTGGAATTTTCATGTTACTAAAACACCTATCTTTATATTGAAAATTCCTAAGTTGCACTTTTTTATCTACCCATGCTTGTTACTATGTGACATGGATATGCCCTTCGGGTACCCACGGATTAGTATAGCGGGTCCGACCCATTATGGAGGTGGACTAGCACAAGGACTTGAAGATTGACTTGGGGACGAAGAAGGAAGGTTCTAATTCGTATTCGACTAGGAAACTTGTAAACTCTTGCCCGGTTGCATATATAAAGCCAGGCAGGGGCGCCCCTAGAGGCATAACTTAGGATCTCTCATAGCATACAAGATAGATTAGACATATACTAGATACACAACTCCGCCTATGGTGGCACCCTGTAAACACCATTGTGATCATATACAAGACTGCTAGCAGGATGTAGCGATCCTCCACCGCGGGGACGTGAACCTGGGTACGTCTTGTGCCAATCTCGATCCCGGAATCTCCGGTCATTGCTCTTCCCCCGATCCCAAGTCCTTCATCTTGGACATTTGTCGAGTTAACCCTCGTCAATTGGCGCTGACCGTGGGGATCGCGGCGACTGGATTTTGTCATTCGGGCGGGATCCTTCAAATTTTTCATCGACAAGATCAGCAAATTTTGCGGCTCCAGCAGCAGCTAGATCGCTTCGACAAAATTCATCATCAACAACAACGCCTGCAATATCACGGAAGTAAAGACAAGCATCATGAAGATTTCAAACACGCTCGTGTTAACAGATTTCGGTGAGATTGTTGCCATGGAGAAGCAACCGTTTCAGCATTTATTCCAATTCTAGATTGGATCGATTACAAAGGAGCGAATCTATTCCGTGGAGCTGAGTCAAACCGGATCAAGACCTCCCGATCAGTACAAAGGAGCAGTACAAAGCAATTGGCATCGGTTGAATAGACTAGCACTTGGTTGACCACCACGTGTGTGACGTTGTCTCCAACAAAGCATTGGGAAGATACAAAAAGGAAGTGGAATTTGGAAATACTAGTACAGTTTGTTCAGATACACGTCAAGGAAAACAAAATCAAGATCAAGCTCCTAGCTTGTACGTGCGTATGCCCGGCGATGTATCAGGGATACGCGGATAACTTGGAGAGAAAAATATTTCGACTACGCTGCTTGGACAATTCATAGAAAATATTTTGGCTACAATCCGGAAAAAAAAATACTTCGACTACTTTGATTTCAATATCGTCGACTGCGGCGTCAACTGCGGCTTGCCACGCTCAGGGGCTCGCTGTCGCGCACTCGCGCAAACTATTGGCAACGCTCGGTGGCTCGACATCAACTCGCCCCTGACTGTGGAAACTCACGCTCATGATCTATGATTTCGTCGACATCGACACTCGCAAGCAACGCGACGATCCCAACAGAACTCGGGGGCTCGACAACAACTTCATCTCTGATTGTGATTGTGATTCTACGACAACAACTCAACTACCTCTACATCATCGACTACGGCCGCACCGACCATGCCGCACCCGATAAAAGCTAAGTTTTCCTCTTCCAAGAGTCGATTATTATTTACTTTTGTCGCACCCAACACTTGAGGGCTCCGCCACGAAAAATCATCTTGCATATCATTGACTTTGAAAAATTGTGAAAGCCCTAGTAGCTGGCGCTCCTTATTGAATCCTTGACAATTCTGTTTACAGTCACAGAAGCTCGACTAACAGGTTGGCAAGGCACAAACCTTGGGCGTCAGGCTAACAAAAAGGCTTAGCAAGTAAACTACATCTTGAAATTCAAATGCGGCAAACACATCAAATTACGTCTTGACCTGAGTAGCTGATCGAGCCGCGAGTGCATCAGGCTAACAAAAGGGTCTCACGTACGATCAATGAATTATACAAAAAAACTCTGATTTACATTTTACATATTGAATCATCATTACAATATGGAAACATAATATTTCTTGAAGCTACAAAATATTTCACAACTTTTTATATTTTCTGCAGGAGCCGAACTTCTTCGAGTAGTACAACTTGAGTCTATGCCCGGCTACAAGTATCCGAACATAGACTCAGGGGCTACTCCTATCGGGAGCGCTGGTCGCGCACCCGATAGAAAGACAATTTCGAGAAAGAATTCAACAAAAGGAGATGAAGAAGAAGAAATTTTGAGCCTATGATCGACTACAAGTACCCGACCATAGCCTCGAGGGCTACTCCCATCGGGAGCACTGCTCGTGACCCGATGAAGAATTACTTCAAGAAGACAAATAATGAAGAGCAAGGAAGAAAATTTCGAGTCCATGGACTCAACATTTACTCCCATCGGGAGCACAAATTTCAAGAGTCAAAGAAATCAAAGAGTTCAGGAAGTCAAAGTTTGCAGAAGTCGAAGATATGAAGAAATCAAAGTTTGAAGAAGTCAAAGATTGAAGAAGTCGAAGTTTAAAGAAGTCGAAGATGATTGAAGAAGTTGATATTTGGAGACTCAACCCGAGTCTACGACTCGAGTAGAGTCTCGGGGGCTACTGACATGGGTATGCCCTTCGGGTACCCACGGATTAGTATACCGGGTCCGGCCCATTATGGAGGTGGACTAGCACAAAGACTTGAAGATTGACTTGGAGACGAAGAAGGACGGTTCTAATTCGTATTCGACTAGGAAACTTGTAAACTCTTGCCCGGTTGCATATATATAGCCAGGCAGGGGCGCCCCTAGAGGCATAACTCAAGATCTCTCATAGCATACAAGATAGATTAGACATAGACTAGATACACAACTCCGCCTACGGCGACACCCTGTAAACACCATTGTGATCATATACTAGATTGCTAGCAGGATGTAGCGATCCTCCACCGTGGGGACGTGAACCTGGGTACATCGTGTGCCAATCTCGATCTCGGAATCTCTAGTCATTGCTCTTCCCCTGATCCTAAGTCCTTCATCTTCGACATTTGTCGAGTTAACCCTCGTCACTATGTGCTTCTTTGATTTATTTTCTTACAAGATTCCTATGCATAGGAAGTGGGTTAGACTTAAATGGGTTTCATATTTGCTCCTTGATGCTCTCTTTTGCTTCAATTCATAGTTCTTATGTGAGCATCTTCTTAAATTTCTGCGCCTAGCTCAAAGGCGTTAAAGAAAAGCACTCTTGGGAGATAACCCAATGTTTTCTTTTCAGTACTTTTTCTTTTTGTTGAGTCTTGGAAGTTGTTACTACTGTAATGACCTCTCCTTATCATTTTTATTTCATTTTTGTGCCAAGAGTAACCTCTAATTGAAGAAGGTAAGATTTGGGGAAGTTGCTGTCCCGAAACAGATTTCTGCGCTTCACCGTAAAAATTTGTGAAAATTCCCAGAACGTCATTTTGATCTATGATTTCTTGTGCACATGCCCCAGGTTATTATATAACTTTCATTAGTTTTGCACTTTTTGATTTGAGCAATAGAAGATTTTCAAAAAAAATTATCTTTACTAGCTGTTCTGTTTTGATAGATTTCTGCCACTATTTGCATTTTGCCACTACCAAAAGTGGATCTACTATCTTGCATACACTAATGTTGCTAATGAGAATTGTGTGAAGTTTTGTATGAAGGAAGTTTTCAAGTGTAGGGAAAGGAGAATGATGAGATGAGATGAAGAATGGATAAAAGCTCAAGCTTGGGGATGCCCATGTCACCCCAAGAAATATCCAAAAAGTACAAGCGTCAAAGCTTGGGGATGCCCCATGGCACCCCTTCTTCATCAACAAAAATATCAGGTCATCTTTCAAGACACTATATTTTTATTGCTTCATATGCTATGTGTTTTTTTGGGGCGTCTTTATTTTTGCTTTCAGTTTTCTTTTGTTTTGTTTGCTGCAATAAATGGTTGGACCCCAACATATTTCTTTTGGAGAAGACACACTCCGTTTTCATTGCCTAGAACACTCTAGTTTTCAATTTTATCGTTCAATGAGTGTTCTCTTTTTCTAGTACTGCGTTTAGCTTTTGTTTTTCGCCTTCATTCTTGTTCAGAACTTGTTAGTTCTTTGTAGCTAGGTGTGTTTAGACCTCTGGTATTTGTTGCTTTTCATCTTTGAGAGTTGTTTCAAAAAGGTTGATTGGTGTTGGAAAAAAGTAAATTGTTTCAAGCTTATAGTGGTGCAAAAGGGAGCTTGTTTAGACTGTTGCTTAAACTTTATCATGGCATGCTTGATATTATTTTGATTATATGCTTAGTAGTTGTTGTTGTAGCATGACTTGTCTCAAATAACTGAGAGTGCTTAATGTGCCTTTGAAAGAATCATGCGTTGTTTTTATCTTATAGAAGCATATTATTGTGGTATTCTCCTTTGATGCTTTATTTGGGTTGACTTGGCGCATGCTTATACCATGTTTGACTATAAACCAGTCGCCTCAAGCCTCTATGACCATTTGGTTTTTGACTTCTAATATCACTTTATGCTTTGGTTAATAATGTTTTGTCGCTATGCATGATAATGGCCGTTATTGCTCTCTTAGTCGGTCGCTACCAGTCTTTTGCTAGCCTTCACATGTACTGAGAGAGAATACTTCTCGTGCATCCAACTCCCAAAACCCAAAGTTTTTCCAAAGAGTCCACTAAAAATTCCTATGCATGGTATTTCAAACCATTCCAATTAAATTTTCATGTGCTACCTTTCAAAACCTTCAAATACTTCTCATTTTGTGACACAGTTTTTAGATCATGAGGACATAGTGGTCAGGTTTGCTATCTTTCATATTGAATTAAGTACCCCTCGACTTGCATGCTTCATCTGCTCATCATTAGTTTTGCAAGAGAGCTGGTCAGACCATTGTAACCTCTAAAAAAAGGCACTCCTCCATGGTATGTGAAAGTTGTTGGGCACCCAAAGGATTCAGTTAGCCATGGTTTGTGAAAGGAAAAGTGGGGAGGAGTGCCAAACTTTATAAAAGAGCATGTATATGCCAATTTTTCAAGAACTCAGAACCGCTCTCAACTTGTTTAGTATGGAAGATAGCAAGAACCCCATTGCCAGTCGTTGACAAGAACAACCACCTCTCAAAAAAAAATCTCTGTTTTACAAATGAAAAGCTCTAGCACATGTTAAATCCCTGCTTCCCTCTGCGAAGGGCCTTTCTTTTACTTTTATGTTGAGTCTTCATTTTCTACCTTTATGCACCGATTAAGAGAGCATAGTGGTCATTCTGAGTATAATGTGCATAGTCCCAAAATTTATTATTAATTGATTCATGATTATGGTATTGCTTGTTCTCAAATTATTTGTATCTAGTCACCCTCTTGGACTTTGAAGGTGTCCTATGCATTTATGTTTTGCTACTCCACGAGGGACAAGCTGAATACCACTTTGCTATGTTTTCTATATGCTCGAAACAAACAATTGACTTTCAATGCATTATTACTCATGATCTTTTGTTTGTGTTTCTTTTCATGTTGTAACATGGTTGCTAAGTTCTATGGTTAGAATTATATCTCTTATGCCCATGTTTAGAGTACTTTGATCTCAGCATGCAATGCTTTACTGTGTTGGTGCATGTCACCTAAAAAATTATTGTTTTGTTATCATTTACCTACTCAAGGACGAGCGGGAGTTAAGCTTGGGGATTCTTGATACGTCGCAAACATATCTATAAGTTTTGATGATCCATGCTTGTTTTACACCAATTGCTTTGTGTTTTGTTTACACTTCGTGGCATTTTTATGCATTTTCTAGAACTAACCTATTAACGAGATGCCACAGTGCCAGTTCCTGTTTTCTGCTATTTTTGTCTTCAGAAAAGTTACACAGGAAATATTCTCTGAATTGGACGAAATGAAAGCCGAAGTTCCTATTTACCTGACACGATGACGGAGTCCAAAGGAGAGACGTAGGGGGGCCAGAGGGCAGCTGCACCATAGGGTGGCGCGGGCCACCCCTGGCCGCGCCACCAGGTGGTGTGGACCCCTGGTCCACCCCCTGACATTGCCCTTCCGCCTATAAATTCTCTTCGATAGGAAAACCCTAAAAAGACGAACACTTTTCCATGAAACATACTGCAAGCCACAGCCGTTGTCATCCCAGGATTGGGAGGGTCCAGAAGCTCTTCCCGGCACCCTGCCCGAGAAGGGAATCATTACAGGAGGCCTTCTTCATCACCATGCCAGCCTTTGGAGGGATGGGTGAGTAGTCTACCTTGGATTATGGGTCCATAGCAGTAGCTAGATGGTTGTCTTCTCCTCCATGTGCTTCATGTATAGATCTTGTGAGCTGCCTATCATGATCAAGATCATCGTTATGTAATTCTACATGTTGTGTTTGTTGGGATCCGATGAATATTGAGTACTATGTCAAGTTGATTGTTGATTTATCATGTCTATCTTATTTATGATCTTGCATGCTCTCTGTTGCTAGTAGATATCTTGGCCGAGTAGATGCTAGTGACTCCAAGAGGGAGTATTTATGCTCGATAGTGGGTTCATGCCTCTAGTAATCTGGGAGAGTGATAATAACTTCTAAGGTTGTAGATGTGCTGTTGCTACTAGGGAGAAAACAACAATCTTTTGTTGAAGGATATTTATATTGTTTACATTACACACTTTGCTTAAGGTGATAATCTGTTGCTTGCAACTTAATACCCAAGGGTTGTTCGGATGATATCCTGCGGGTGGATTATTAGTCATAGATGCAGTTGGATTACGGTCTATGTATTATGTTGTAATGCCCAAGTGAATCTCATAGTGATCTTCATGACATGTACATGCATGGTTATGCATTCTTTATTTTGTCAATTGCCCAACTGTAATTTATTTACCCAGCATGTTATTTCTTTATGGAGAGACACCTCTAGTGAACTGTGGACCCCGGTCCATTCTTTTACATATATATTACCATCTACTGTAAGCATCGTTTACTTTCCGCAAGCATTATTTATTTACTTACTGCAAACAAATATCTTTTTCCACATGATACATTTAATCCTTTGTTTACAGCAAACCAGTGAGATTGACAACCTCACTGCAAGTTGGGGAAAAGTATCTTAGTTGTGTTGTGTGCAGGTTCCACGTTGCTGCTGGCACCAGTAGTGCGCCCTACCAAAAGCCAGTTAGCATCAACCTTCAGAAGTGTTTTCTTTCTCCTACTGGTCGATTAAACCTTGCATACTGAGGGAAAACCTTACTGTTGTGCTCATCATACCTTCCTCTTGGGTTCCCAACTGGTAGTTAACTCTACGCACCAACAGTTAAGCTTGGGGATGTTGATGCATGCAAAATACATGCATAAACTTTGCAGTTTATTGATGCATATTCCTACATATTATAATATTATTAGTTGTTATAATCATGTTTTATAATGATTTATGGGGATTTTTGATCAATTTCCCTTATTTTGGTTATAACTTTGCAGAACATGAAAACCCTGTTTTGCGTATTTTTACGTTTTAGGGACCTTCCCGAACTCAAATGACCTTGGATTTTTTTGGATGTTAATAGTTTACCACGAGAAGCACCTGGAGGAGAAAAAAAAATCAACGAGACGAGGCCCAGGGGCCAAATGAACACATGTGGCACAGGCCCTGGCCAGGCGGCACCACCCATACCCGTTTGGGCCTCGAGCTTCCGTTGCCGTCCATCTTCATCTCCAGACGCTCAGCTTGACCTAAAAATGCCTATATAAAGACCCCCCCCCTCGACGATCATGAAACGAGGCGGCGGAGAAACACGAAACACAGAAACAGAGGCTATTCCAGTGAAGATTGGAGGGGAAATGCTGTCGGAGTCGCCACCGGGCGCTTCTCCACCCTCTCTGACGTCAACACCATCATGACCGCCATGAAGAGGGAGTAGTCCACCTCTAGACTATGGGTTTATGGCAGTAGCTTGTTCTATTTCTCTCTTATACTTCAATATTTAGACATCATATGAGCTGCCCAACATGATTATAAATATGATGCATATGATATAATTTCTATGTGGTGGATCTTTATTTTATTGGATGATCAATAAGATGTGATATGTTATTATGTTCTTAATGTATGAGTAGATGCATATTATTACCTCTCTCTTTACTACTTGTTCTGATCCAACATTTATGTGAGAGCGCGAGAGGTTGATGGTGTGTATTAGATGGAGTAACTAGGTAGTAGTGATTGGATAGTGACAATATTCATTGATCTGCTATGGTTTTTTACCTTTCCACGGTTACCTCACTTGGGATAAAAAGAATGCATGTGCTATAATTTCTAGGTGACAGCTTGGAATTCTAAGCGATATTCATAGACATAGTTCTATCGTAACATGTCCAAGCGGTAGCATATTTGATATTCAACATCATGTCAAAGTACCTAAGGCTATACTCTATTAATTTTCAATACTAGATTGCTTGAAGTATATTCCTATCTAGTGGAGTATAAGTAAGATGTGTTGTATCATCTTTAAATTAGGACGTAATGCCCATATAAATATTATCAAGTTAACATAATAAAATCATGTCAATATTTTGGTCGTCCGCTTTGCGCTAAATGCCATCACAACTTTATGAGAGAGTAGACAAGTGAACCTATAAACCCCGGTTTAATTTTAATCATAAGAAACACCTTTCCAACATATTTACACGCACTTTTATTTTTAACATTATTTAAATCCGAAAATATAAAAACACATTTACTTTCTTGCATACAACTATAAAACCCAAAAATACCTTTCATGCATCATATTTACTTTATTGATTTATTATTTACTTTATTTGCATTATCATATTTTATATTACTTATATTTACACATTGTACTTGACAACCACTCGGTGGAGTTGGGGACACAAGACAAGGAAGTTGTTTTGCAGGTTGCTTGAAGAAGAACGACAAGAGCTTTCTCGACTGTTCCCCGAGAGTTCAATATTAAATCCTGAGTTCTCTCATGTGGAAAATTTACTCTTGCTACAACACTCTGCACTTGGAGTCCCGGCGTGTTAGCATATTTGCTTAGTGTCATCAGTACCATGCCAATTATCTCTCGTGACTTTTTTGCCGTAAATAGTGCTAATATTTTTTGCTCTTCATGGCACACATGTGTGCTGCAGCTCGGTATTTTATTTATCTGCAAAATCAGTTAACAGCTCGAGAATGACAGAAATAAGTGATGCCAGATGTTTTTCAGAGATCAATTCCATGATGCTTCCTCTTAGTGAATTTTCTACACCTGAGAAGGGATAATGCTTTTCTCAAGATGTAAGAGTATTGCCGATTGTATGCTTTTTTAAATAGAATTCAATGTATAACTTTTAGTGGTCACTCGATTTCATTTGTTTACCTTTGGCATGAGCACTTGATATCTTATAAGTACTTTTTCTAAAACTGAAGAAAACAAGTTATATTAAACAAATAATTTAATGCAAATCTCTAGAATCGTTTTGTACGCTAGATACAAAGAGCTTACATGCATCCTGTGTGCTCAATCTTCCTAACTATGAAAGCTTCGTTTACATGTTCATGTTTCTAGGGTTCACTACATAAAGCCATAAACCAGTGTGCCACGAGGCATGCGAACCAACAGTTGGCATGAGATTTGGTGTTCGTCTAGAAAGAAAACGTGGTTTAGGGTTTGGTGCGTGGGTAGAAAACCCCGCACGGTCTCCACTTATATATTGCGTGACATACAATTACATACGTATACGAGTCATATACGTGTTACAAGACAGGCAGGGTTGGAGTCCAAATACAATTCTAACACTCCCCCTCAATCTAAACCGTTACAACAAGGTTAAGATTGGACTTAAATCTATCTAACATCTGTCGAGTGGCTGGTTTAGTAAGTACATCAGCCAGTTGGTCACGCGTGGAGATGAACCTGACATCCAAGTCGCCGGCTGCTACTCGTTCTCGCACAAAATGGAAATCTATCTCAATGTGCTTCGTTCGAGCATGAAAGACTGGATTTGCTGTCAGATAAGTTGCCCCTAGGTTATCCCCGCACGGTCTCCACTTATATATTGCGTGACATACAATTACATACGTATACGAGTCGTATACGTGTTACAAGACAGGCAGGGTTGGAGTCCAAATACAATTCTAACACGTCTTAGGACGCAAAGGATGGTGATCAATGTAATTGAGTGGAAGTGTTTCTTAATTATGCGCAAGGGAGGGATACCGTTCCACTAAGACAATTCACAATCCGCAGTATCATATACTAGTATTATGTATATGATATTACTATATAATATCATTCCTACAATGCATTGTATCATATAGTAGTACCATAGTTCTATTATATTTAATGTTTTATAAAATGTCAAAATAAATAGATATGATGCATTTGCTAGTATACTTTCTAGTTTTATCTGTCATGATACAGTATCATATTATGATACAACTCTTATCTCTCTCTTTATTAATTATTGCGTCACATCAGATTTTTGCCAACATAATATACATGATACTAGCTATGACTAATCGTAACTAGTCTAAAGGTACTCATGTTGTTAACTACTTTGACAAAAATGGTTCATCAAGACAGGGCATGCATCATCAAGACCATCTCCAAGTTCTTAATGAGAAACTTGGGCCTTCTGACGCTTTATGTCGTCATAGAACTGAAGCAGTCACCGGGGGTGACCACCCTCAAGCAAACCGCATTTGCCGGCAATCTGCTAGAAAAGGCGGGCTACAATGTTGCGCACGTGCAAATGGAGCTTTGCCTCGAATTGTCCAAGGAAAGATCAAACACGCATGTGAACGTCACACTATATCAGAGCATCGTTGGCAGCCTCCATACCTGGTGCAGCCGCGGCCAGATATCTCGCTCAGCATCGTTTCGTTAGTCCTGTATGGAAACCGAAGGAGTTCTTTAGAGCATCTTCAGCCGTTGGCGCTCTTTATGGTTAAATTCGGCGATAAATAGCGTTGGATTGGACGGAATTTTAGCATGGGGAGCGCTGAACTTCCAGCCGTCTTCCCAGGTAGATGTCCAAAAATCGGTGTTTTTGGCTTATTTTTATAAATAAACGTTATAGTTTGGCGAATTTGATGAAGTTTGCCAATATTTGGCTTATTTTTATAAATAAACGTTACAGTTCAACAAAATAAGCAAATAATTTGACAAGTTTTCAAACAAATCAAATGAAAACTAGTTGGTGTTGCGTCGAAGCCTCCATATGTGCTCCACCAGATCATCCTGCAGCAGTTGATTGATTGTGGAGTCTCGAATCTCCTGACGCATAGCGATGAACGCAACCCACAATGCCGGCACCTGGTGATTAGGCTCTGCAAGAGGACCCTCTCTCTCATATGGTACAGCTTGTTCGCTCAGAGGAACCGGATACTTTCGCTCATTCTCAACAATCATGTTGTGTAAGCACACATAATAGTTCATCACCTTCCACATCTGATCTTTGGACTAACTCATAGCGGGGAACCGGACTACAGCAAATCTTTGCTGTAGGACACCAAATGCACGCTCGACGTCTTTTCGACAACCTTCTTGTGCCTTGACAAACTCCAACTCTTTCGGGAGGATGGGACTTGAGATAGTCTTCACAAATGTTGCCCACTTTGGATAGATACCGTCTGCAAGATAGTATCCCTTGTTGTAGTGCCGGCCATTGATCACAAATTCAACCGGATGAGCATGACCCTCAACAAGTTTGGAGAAGATCGGTGAGAACTGCAAGACGTTGATGTCGTTGTTGGATCCCGGCATGCCAAAGAAGGAGTGCCAAATCCATAGATCATGGGTAGCCACTACCTCAAGTATCACAGTGCAGCCTTTTTTATGATCCTTGTACATTCCCTGTCAGAAAAACAGATAGTTTTTCCATTTCCAATGCATGCATTCAATGCTTCCAAGCATCCCCGGAAATCCTCGAGCTTCATTGAAAGCAAGGATCTGAGCAGTGTCTTGGACAGTGGGTGATCTCAAGTAGATATCCCCAAACACTGCTATCACCACCCTGCAGAACCGGTAGAAACAATCAAAGGCTATGGACTCCGCCATCCAAAGATAGTCATCGGTAGAATCACCAGGAGCTCCATATGACAGCATTCGCATAGCCACCGTGCACTTTTGCAGGGCGGAAAACCCTGCCATGCCGGTGCAATCCAACTTGCATCTGAAATAGGAGTCGTAGTCTCGAAGGGCATAGACAATTTTCAGGATTGTCGGCGAAGTAGTCGGCGTAGAGTATGCAGTAGCCCTCCATTCGCTGCCTCGGCTCCCACTTCCGGCGACCTGGTGCCGACCCACCATGGCGACCAATGGCCGTCTCCACGTACAAGCCCGACAGGCAAGCTAGGATCAACATATGCTCCTCGTCTTGGGCGGCGACTGCCATCTCTTCTTCAAAAAGCTCGACGAACATCTGCTCCTCCTCGTCGTCTGAGTCCATGTCCGCCCGCCCAGGCAAATAGACGAACACCAGTCGGGCGTGTCGATGAGCCGCGATGGGAGGAGTTGCCTAACGGTGGAATATAGGCAGACGGCACGCCGGACGGTGGAATATAGGCTGGTGGGAGGAGGAACGGCGGAGTGCAGGCAACCGGTCGGCGGATTGGTGAGGGGTGGTGTCGGCAGCGACAGAGCAAAGAGGGGAGGGGGATTTGCGATGAGAAAGTGGGGTTTGCGTGTTCTCTCACCGACAGAGCGGGCCCATCCCCATTTTTCTCTCGTCTGGAGTCTCCGAGCGCACCCCGGGGGCCCGGGGATGGCATGGGCTCTCCGGATGGATGAAGGCCCAAATCTGGGGGAAAACAAGGAACCGGGGGCGCGGCTGGGCCGAATAACGCCGTCCGGATGAAAAAAGGGCTGCCGGGGGCCTCGTCGGGGAGACGGCTGGAGATGCTCTTACCTGGTGATCCTGGGCACGATCACCGCGTGACGCGCATCCGTGGTGGATCCCACAACCACCTGCCCCCCTCCTTATTTTCTTTTTGTTACCTTCTTTCTCCCGATGCTCCCTTATCCCCTTCCGATTTCTCTCTCATCCTCTAGCTGTTGCACAATTCCTCGCATCGGGGCCAATGTATTCTTCGTCGGCACCACCTATCTGTTTCCCTCGCTGGAAGCCATCTTCATCTTTCCCCATACCACAACCGAGAGAAGAGGATCAGTACCTCGCCGCCCACCTACCCAGAGCCTTAGGGTTGGGGGTAGGGGGGGCATCGGTGCCGAAGATGGATGGGGCAGGGTGGAGCTTAGAGGGAAGCTGGGGCTGCGGAGGACCGGTGGAGGTGGAGCTTAGAGGAGGGCGGGGCGGCGAGGCGGTCGCGGTAGCACCGCCGGGCACGGGTGGTGGTGGCAGGCGGTCAGGCCGGCGGTGGATGCGGGGGTGAAGCCAATTTGGAGTACCGGGCGACACTCACCTTCTCCTCTTCTTTTCCCTCTCTCCGACGGGATGCTCTTTCCAGCAGGAGGCGGGGCTGCTACCTGCTACGGTACCGGTCGGGAAGTTAAATGTGGTCACGGGTGACCGTAAGATAGCATTCCCCATGGAAACAACAACGACCGAGCACATGAGCAACACCAAGCACATCCTATGGTACATGGGACATTGCACTTTGGTTGTAGCTACCATTCAAGCGAAAAGGGCACATATATGAGAGGCCAGATTTAGCGAGTAAATGTTAATGATAGAAAGAGCACGACCGGGATCGACTATTTTCTTCCCCAGTCAGGGTCCAATCACTTGGCAATCTCTGAAGTAAAAGGTGGCGAAAACTGCAAATGGTGCTCGGGCTCCAGGGAGCCCGCTCCTTTTTCTTCTTCTTTAAAGTATAAAAAAATTGAATATGAATATTTCAAAAAATCAAAAAATACCATGATGTAGGTAATGTTGCACTATATCATTCTGTAAATTTTTAGAATGAAATATGTCATATTTTGGGCTCAGTAAAAATAACAAAGTCGCTGACAAGGGTATAACTATTAAGGCCCGTTATCTTAGTACCCCTGGGGCCCGTTCGGGTAATAGCCCATGGAAACTAGGCCCAAGTATAGTCATAGTCGAAATACGAGATCATATTGTAATCCTCATTGTAATTTGTATTGAACCCAATCGGTTCTTCGAGACCTGGCCACCTATATATAGGGGAGAGGACGGTCAGGGACAGATTGAGATTGAGCCAATTGTTTACTAGCTTATTCTCAACATGCACCAAGTTTTGCCTTGTTTGTCTAAATTGGTATGAAAAGGCTGACTTGGAGACTTTGCGCACTGTGCGCGAGGGATCCATCTGGACCACGGATCCGGAACACATCCGGCGCCGACGGGAGCTGGCCCACAGCTATGTGGACTATGCCGACACCGACGCCTTCGTTCGGGATATCCGTGAGCCGGAGAAGAAGGACGATGCCGGGACATCCGCCGCTGCTGAGGGCTCCGACTCCAGCCAGGATAAAGATGAAGCTGAAGAGGCCGACACTGATGTCCCGGAACAGGCATCTGCCCTGGGCGAAGGTGATGGCTCCATTCCATCTGCTGGGTCCGGCACTCCTGAAGCCGACATCTCCACCGCCACTGCTCCACCAGCCGGCACCTCTGCTTCTGCCGCTGCTCCTTGACTTTGCAGCACAAACACTTTAAGTTTTATCAGATCCCCGGTATGCCGGGTGCAGATGTAATATACACGTTTAATTTCCTTTGGTTTGCTTCCTGAACAAGTTTTATCTTGGTTTGCTTGTTACTAATGCCGGATCATCTTTTGGCTAAGTCACCGAGTTGTTTTCCTGTTTCCTCAATTTCACAACCTTGGCTGCTTGTCTACCTCAATTGGCTTTCGACGTATGAGTCTCAAGGTTGCTTCCTCGAACATACAGTACTTTAACTTTGAGACTTAGACTTCAAATCATCCGACACTTTAAATTTTAACTTTAGCTTTAACGAAAATGTCGGTTCGCTTGCTTTGTATTTCCTTAGCCGTTTTCCATGTGTAGACAATCTCCGGCATCTACTCTTGCTAGCCATGAAGCCGGGTTTCGGACAGCAGCTGAGTCGAAGAGTGGCCTTTGGTGCCGACACATTACTAGGCCGACATAGGAAACATTCAAATAAAGCCAGCCGGCATATAACAAAAAAACTGTAAATAAACAACAAATATACCTCGGAGCTAGTTACCTGGCTTCTTCGGGATGCCGGTATTTCATTCATTAGTCTTGTGCCGGCACAACACGCCGGCATACAAAGGAAAATATGGAAATACATACATTGTGTTGCTCAGGAGTAAAAGGGGCGCAGTAGAGCTATGTTCCATGGCCTCTTGGTTTCTTCTCCGGACCTGTCCGCCTTATTCTTCTTGGGGTCCTGCGCATCTATAAGATAATAGGCATCATTGTGCAGAGCTCTGCTCACAATGAATGGCCCCTCCCATGGAGGAGTTAACTTATGCCGGCCTTCTGTTCCTTGCTTTAGCCAGAGTACTAGATCTCCCTCTTGAAATCTCCTTGGATTTACCTTCTGCGCGTGATAGCGTCTGAGGTTCTGCTGATATACTGCTGTTCTTGACAGAGTTATTTCCCTTGCTTCCTCTAGCAGATCAACATCATTTTCTCTGGCTTCTTTAGCCTCTTCCTCAGTATATAGCACTATTCTTGGTGCATCATGTATTACATCTCTTGGAAGCACAGCTTCTGCTCCATACACCAGGAAAAATGGTGTGTAGCCTGTTGATCTATTCGGAGTAGTTCTTAAACTCCACAGCACTGCTGGCAGCTCATCTAGCCAACATCCCGGAGTTTTCTCCAGGGGCTCTATCAGCCGGGGTTTTATGCCGGATAATACTAGCCCATTCGATCTCTCTACTTGGCCATTGGCACAAGGGTGGGCAACCGACGCAACGTCCAGCCGGATTCCCACCTCCTCACAAAATCTGGCAAATGGCCCCTGGGCAAAGTTTGACCCATTGTCAGTGATGATGCTATGAGGAACACCATATCTCAAAATTATATCCTTTAAGAATTTCACTGCTGTGTGACCATCACACTTGCTTATGGGCTTCACTTCAATCCACTTGGTGAACTTGTCCACCATGACCAGGATATGGGTCATTTTCCCTCTGGCCGGCTTAAAAGCCCCGACCATATCCAGGCCCCAAACAGCAAAGGGCCAGGTTATTGGGATAGTTTTCAGGGCAGATGCCGGCTGATGAATCTGGTGGGCATATCTTTGACACCCATTACATTTCCGGACCAAGTTTTCTGCCTCTTGCAGTGCCGTTGGCCAATAGAAGCCATGCCGGAATACCTTTGCCACCAATGCCCTGGACGAAGCATGGTGACCACACTCCCCCTGGTGAATTTCCCGGAGCATCTCCAGACCCTCCGCAGATTCGACACATCTCTGCAATACTCCGGTGGTACTTCTCTTGTATATTTCTTTGTTGATGATGGTATACGCTTTGGATCTCCTTATAACCCGGCGGGCCTCGGTTTCATCCGCCGGCACTTGACCATCCACCATGAAGTTCATGATAGGACGTGCCCATGAGGGCACTTCCCTGACAGTGAACACTGCCTGATCTATTTCCATCATTTCGACCGACACATAATCGATCTCCATGGGCTGCGAAGTCCCCGGGACTGAAGAATCAGTCCCCGGGTATGCCGGAGCAGTCCCCGGGTATACCGGCACAACCTCTTGGCACATTTTACCCTTGCCTTTAGTTTTGCTCCGGAATACTGTACTAACAGCATATGCCGGCCCAGTCCCCGGGACTGAGGAAACAGTCCCCAGGTTATCCGTCCTGGCTCCGGCATTTATCTCCATTGGAGCTGCTTCGTCTGGACCTGGCGGGACATAAATGGAGGATGACTCCGGCGAGGGTTTGATCGATGGCTTCCTCAGATGCTCCAGCGAAATGCCGGGCGGGATTGAATCTCGGGAAGACCCCAGCTTGGATAATGCATCGGCTGCATCGTTCTGAGCCCGGAGAACGTGCCGGAACTCACAACCTTCAAAGTAACCACTTAACTGCTGCACTAGGAAACGGTATGATGCCATGTTAGCATCATGCGCGTCCCATATGCCGGAACACTGCTGAATCACTAAGTCAGAATCCCCGAAGCACATAATCCGGCGAATTCCTATGTCCTTAGACACCTTCAGGCCATGCACAAGTGCCTCATATTCCGCCACATTATTTGATGCTGCAAAGTGAATCTGCAGGACGTATCTCAGCTGGTCATTCTTTGGTGAACTGAGAACTATGCCGGCACCCAAGCCATGGATTGTCTTGGACCCATCGAAATGCATCCTCCAATAATTGGCATCTGGCAATGGTGGCTCATACTGTATCTCGGCCCAGTCAATAAAGAAATCAGCCAAGACCTGGGACTTGATTGTATCCCTCTTATCATACTGCGGTGTATATGGTGAAAGCTCTATTGCCCACTTTGCTATCCGGCCGCTGGCATCTTTGTTGCCTATAATTTCCGAGATAGGGGCCTCGGCCACTACCCGGATTGGATGCTCTTGGAAGTAATGCTTGAGCTTCTTGGCCGCCATATAGACACCATAGGTCATCTTCTGATAGTGGGGGTAGTTTTGCTTTGAGGTGGAGAGGACTTCACTCAGATAATATACCGGCCGCTGCACGGTTTTGCCTCCTTCCTCTCGCTCTACTACCACCACAGCACTGACAACTCGGTTGGTTGCCGCTATATAGAGCAACATTGGCTCCCGGGGCATCGGAGACACTAATACCGGAGCTGTTGACAACAACTGTTTCAATTCTTTGAAAGCTGCATCTGCTTGCGTTGTCCAGACAAATGTGTCGGACTTTTTCATCAACTGATATAACGGCAGAGCTTTCTCTCCCAGCCGGCTTATGAAGCGGCTCAGGGATGCGAGGCACCCAGTGAACTTCTGTACTTCCCTCAAATCTGTCGGCGGCTTCATCCTTTCTATGGCACGAATCTTGCCGGGATTCACCTCAATACCCCGGCTGGAAACAAGGAAACCGAGCAACTTGCCCGCCGGCACACCAAAGGTGCACTTAGCCGGATTCAACTTCATCCGGAATCTCCTTAGGTTCCCAAAGGTTTCCCGGAGATCATCTATGAGAGTCTTGCTCTCCTTGGTTTTTATGACGATATCATCGACATATACCTGCACATTTTTATCTATCTGATCGTGCAAACACTTTTGCATACACCTTTGGTAAGTTGCGCCGGCATTTCTTAAACCGAACGGCATAGTGAGATAGCAATAAGCCCCGTACGGGGTAATAAAGGATGTCTTTATTTGATCTGGCTCATATAAAGGGATCTGGTGGAAACCAGAATAGGCATCTACAAATGATAACAGTTCACATCCGGCTGTGGAATCAATCACTTGATCGATCCGAGGGAGCGGGAATGGATCTTTAGGACATGCCTTATTCAAGTTGGTGTAATCAACACACATCCGCCATACTTTCACTATGGCGGGCTCGTCTTTCTTCTTTTCCACCAAAACCGGATTAGACACCCAATCCGGATGAAGTACTTCCTTTATAAAGCCAGAGGCTAAGAGCCTGGCCACTTCCTCCCATATGGCTTTCCTTCTATCGCCGGCATTCCGCCGGAGCGGCTGCTTCACTGGCTTAGCATCGGGTCTCACGTGCAATGCGTGCTCAGCCAGCTCCCTCGGCACACCTTGCAGGTCCGAAGTAGACCATGCAAAGATATCCCGATTCTCACGGAGGAAGCTGATGAGCTCGCTTTCCTATTTGGGATCCAAACTTGCCCCAACCAGGGCATGGCGCTCCGGGAAAGCTTCATCCAGTGGCACCTTTTTGACTTCCTTACTCACTTGAAAAGAAACGCTGCCACCGGGATTTGTCATGCCCGGCATAGATTTGCCGGCCACGACCGTCTCAGCAATCTCCACTGCTCGCTTGAGCCTCTTCCTCTCCTCTGCAATGATCAGAGTCTCGGCCAGATTGGATCCGGCGGTGGCACATGCCATCGAACACTTGTAATCACCAATGATGGTGATCACTCCTTTGGGTCCCGGCATCTTCATCTTCAGATACGCCACATGCGTAGAGGCCATGAATTTTGCCAGTGCCGGTCTACCCAGCAAAGCATGGTAGGGGCTCTCCAGATCAACCACCTCGAACATGAGGTTTTCCACCCTGCAGTTATCCCGGCTGCCAAACATCACATCCATCCGGATCTTGCCCATCGGCGCACACGAAAGTCCCGGCACAATGCCGTGGAACGTGGTCTTGCTCAGTTCCAGCATATTTTCCTTGATTCCCAGCTTCTCCATCGTATCCCGATACATGATGTTGATGTTGCTTCCATTATCAATGAGGACCTTGCTGAATCTTACGTTATTAGCCGGCCCAACGAATGTCGGATCCATCACCAGAGCATATCCGCCGGGATTTGGCATGATCCGGGGATGATCTGCCCTGTCCCAACCAACAGCCTGGTCAGACCAGTACATCAGCTTTGGCACAGCCGACATAACGGCATTTACCTCCAGACACCGCCGGTACAAGCTCTGCTTGTCTGTTCTCTCGGTCTCAAAGACCATATAGCTCTGATCATACTCCTTGTACTCATTCGCCATCTGGCCGCCACTCCTGGGCCTCCGGCGTTATATTCCGGATTATAGCTCTGGTCAACTTGATTTACGCCGGCATTTCCGGCGTTGCTCTGATTCCCAGGATTAACCGGCCTAGGTGGGACTGCAATCGTATTGGCACCTGTCAACGGCGATGGAGCTGCCGGGACAGAGGGTCTAGCCGGTCCCCAGGGACCTGCATGACCTGCTAATATGTCGTCCAGCCACGAACAGTTCCTTGTCAAATGGTTTGCCGGCTTTCCCGGCTGGAATGTGTGGAACACACAAGGCTTGTCCATGGCAAGACCCACAGTATACTTCGGCCACTGCTTCTTCTGGCCGGCGGCTCCGCCGGCATTCTTGTTGGTCCAGACATTCTTCTTCTGGAACGGCTGTGCTTGCTGCTGCGGCTGCTGCTGAGGCTGCTGATAGTTCTCATATCTCGGACGCTGGCTACTGCCGGCGCCCCCTTGCTCTTCCTCCACAGCTGCAACTTGTGCTGCCCCATACCGGTGATCCGGCCTTTCCTCTCTTCTCTTGTTCCGGTTATCAGTGCGATAATATTGCCCTGATCTCCCGGCATTGCTGGTGTTCCCCTGGGTTTGCCCCTGTCCTTGTGAATCGAGACTGGGCTGCATGGGATCTCCCAGAGCATAACTATCAGCGATCTTGATTGTTTTGGCCAGCGTGGCCGGCATTTGCCTCTGAAGCTTTTGCCACAGCATGGTGCCATGCCGGCACCCATGAGCGAACCACATGATGGCCTGCTGCTCATTGATTCCTTCGCAGGAATTGCGCAACGTGCACCACCTGGTCAGATAGTCACGGTCAGTCTCATTCACTCCTTGCCGGCAGTTAGCCAGCTGCTGCGGACGGTTGGGCCTCTTGTATGTACTGGTAAAGTTCGACACAAACTGCTCTTCGAAATCAATCCAGCCGTTGATACTCCCGGCCGGCAAATTATTCAGCCATATCCTGGCTGGACCTTCCAACATCTGCGGCACATATCGTACTGCCCATCTGAGGTTTCCTCCGGCGATGTTCACCGCTGTGGAGTAATCCTCCAACCAATCTTCCGGCTTCGTACTGCCATTATATGTCCTCGCGCCACGCGCGAGCTGGAAGAAGTAAGGCACCGGCTCCCCCATAATCCGGGGTCCGAAACACATAGGGCCCGGAGCTCCTTGTCTCTCCACCAACTCTGATTGGTGGATCTTGTCCAGCTTGAAACGTGCATCATTGGCTTCCAAGGACCGAGGTCCAAGCCGGGATGCTATTGGGCCTGCGATCATCTGCTGCTGCTGCTCCGGCTGATGCTGCTCACTATGCCGGCCTTGCTGGTGCTGCTGCTGATATCCCGCCCTGGCAAGGGCGGAATTGCCGTCATCCTCTCGATGTCCCGGATGGCCTGCACCCTGCTGCTGCGCTGCACCTCCGGTGCCCTGTTGCTGACGCCGGGCTGCACTGTTACTCCGGCCACCACCGGCCGCGCCTGCTTCATGCCCGGCCGGCACACTCTGGCCGAGCTTCTTGCTGCCGACATACTTGTCAGCTTGGCCGACATTCTTCTGCACCACCGCCTGCTTTCCGGCGGCAGCTGGATCGTACACCTGGATCTGCTTGTCCCGGCGGCTAGAGGTCACACTTCCGGCACGCCGGGCACTAGGATGCGGGGACGAGGCTTGGCCCCTCGACCTCGCACCGGCACCTCCCGCCGACACAATGTACTGAGACGCCCCGGCACCCGGGTTTGCCTTCTTAAAGGCCTCCTGCTGCTTTGTAGCTTCAGACAAAAGTTGGTTAAGCCGGGCTTGCTGCTCACGCAGTGCTTCGCCGGATAAACAAGATAAATCCTTAGCTACCTCGGCCGCTGCTCTAAGGTTCTTTACTGGCGAACTATAGACTACCTTAGGCACAGTACTAGTTGCAGTATGACTCTTATCTCTAGCATCTTTTCCTATCTCAGCATTAAGATTTCTGCCTCTAGTTCTAACCTCTTCTATCCGGCTAGGCCGGATTACTACAGGAGTAAAACCATGGGCTGCCTCATACTCACGGAGTTGCCGGTTAAACCGTTCGCGCTCCTGGTTCATGGCCAGGGCCTCGTCGACGAGGGCCTGACGAGATCCCTCCAGGACCTCCCTTGTCTGCTCCGGATCAACGCCGGATCGCACCGGCTCGAGAAGCCGGTCGATGATGGGAAGAAGAACCTCGCCCCTAGCCGGCACACCGGAAGTGCCGGCCAGGTTCTCCGCACGCTCCAACGGAGGACGCGCCGACCTCTTGACCTTCGGCAGCTCCGGAGGAGAAGCTCCGGCCGCTGCTGCTTTGTCGGCACCCTCCGCCGGCGGCACGGATGTGCCGGCCATCATCACCTCAGCCGGCTCTACTGAGCGAGCGCTACGCCCAGCGTGAGCCAGCCGATGTGACGGAGGATCCGACGCCACCAGCACCTCCTTCCTGCAAATTCTCTCAGTCCCCACGTACACCTCGTGGGAACCGAAAGACATAATCCGGCCATCCCTGGGGAACGGCCGGCCACCGAGACAACCTGGCGTTGTCACTGACGAAACTGAGCGAGCCTAGCCTCTGGACGAGGCCAGAGACCACGCGCACTCCCGAAGCTGCTATCACAGACCCCGTCCGAATGAACACTCCGCTCAGCATATCGATCTGCCCCACGGTGGGCGCCAAATGTCGTCGTGGTGAAACAACATATGCCATAGGATGGCTTAAATGGGGGCCGAACTAGATGCTGGAGGATTCGGGAGAGGGGAACGAGCTAAAAAGCACGACAGAAAGAGACACTGATCTACCCAGGTTCGGGGCTCTCGTAAGGAGATAACACCCCTACTCCTGCTCTACTGGTTGTATATTTGGGTCGATGTAGTACACAACAATGGTGCTTCCAAGCTCTCTGCTAGAGAAGGAAGATGAACTGCTAAGTGTAGGAACACAGAGTGACCAACAAACCTCCAACCCTTTGCTAGGACTCCCTGTGCCACCTTATATAGTGGTGGCCAGGGTTACAACGGTCATAGAAGACCAGGAGACACCAACTACACTCCAAACAGGACTTGCTGTCGAGGGCAGACGCCCATGACTTCGCCCCTGATTGCTCTCGATGGGACGCCATATCCCTGTACCTTGTACCTCTTGAACTGTGGCCTTACCTCTGTGCGGTAAGCTCGTACTTGTGCACTGTGAGGGTAGGTAACCTCCACTGTGCACCCTGCCATCTTACTCTGCTACCATGCTTGGATGTTTTCTTCCTTGATTGTAGGGATGTGACACCTTAGTTGACTTAAGTATCCCGGATATGACCGTTGGCCACACCCAGGACTTATATGCCGGACCAACGACCTACGAGGGTCGGGTAATCCGGCCTCCCCTGCTCCTGCACAACACATCAAATGGTTAGGCCGGCATATCTAAGTATATACCGGCACACTTTTATAAGTATTCCGGCTATGCCGGCATATCCAAGTATCAGCCGGGATACACATTATATGCCGGCCTGGCCGATGCTCTTATATTCCGGCCAGGCCCTTCCTTGATAACCCGGCATAAAGTCAATCATAGACCTTGTGTCTTTCTACTCTCTTGACCCTACCGGGGGTCATCCCCCCGACACTCACATTCTTTGGCTACTAAGTCTTTTAGTTGCCGGTGAGTGCTCGAAGTTATTTCGTTTAGATTCTGCAATTATATCTTTTTGTTTCTTGTTTTTATTTTCACTAGTTAGGCTTAATGGAAAATAAAGAGTTTTATAGTATCTTTCCTGAGTTAAGACTTGAAGTGTTTGAAAAACCTTTGGAGCATTATTCGCATAGCAATGTTATTTGTATGAATTCCTTGAATACCGTTGTTGCTAATACCATAGAAAGGTCTAAGCTTGGGGAAGCTGGTTTTGTTAAGCATGATATTTTTAGTTCCCCAGCTTTAGTGGAGAAAATTCGCTCTGATGATATTTTATCTCCCATATGTGATGATTCTAATGATGTTTGTGATCCTCATTCTTTTAAAATACCTATGAAAATTGTTGAACGTGCTTTGAGTAACTGCTATTTAGGGGATGGAACTATCCATCCTGGTGATCATTTGCTCTTTATACATGAATTATGCGAGTTGTTCAAGTGTGTAGATATTTCGATGAACCAAGTTAAGAGGAAGCTATTTTCTTTATCACTAAAGGGCAGAGCTGCAGAATGGTATAAAACACTGAAGGATGGCTGACCTATTGACTGGGAGGAAATTGTACCTCTCTTTTATTCTAAATTCTATCCTTCTAGTGAGGTTCATAAAGATAGGAATTATATTTAATAATTTTCATCCTCATGATGGAGAAAGCATTGCCCAAGCGTGGGGAAGATTGAAGTCACTAATGCTCAAATGTCCTATTCATGAGCTTCCCCGTAATATTGTTATTAATAATTTTTATGCAAGGCTTTCAGGATATTACAAGGACTATCTAGATGCATGCTTTGATGGGTCTTTCACAAGCAAGGAGGTTGACACCAAGTGGGATCTGCTTGAAACAATTCAAAGCAATATCGAAGATTGGGATATCAACAAAGGTAAAGGATCAGGTATAAATTATGAGTATGATTGCATTAAGTCTTTCGCTGAAACTGCTGATTTTCAAGAGCTTAGTGCTAAATATGGTCTTGATCCTCAAATTATGGTTGATTGCTTTAAAGCCTTTGATTCTCATATTAATGTTCCCAAAGGAAATGGGGATGTGTATCATGAACCTTTTAAAGACACTTGCATAGAAAGTGATATTGATATTGATGATTGCAATAAACATGCTCAAACTTCTGAAAGTACTATTTCTTATAAGCATGTTAATTTTTGTGGAGTACTTAGACCTTGTGAAAAGAGTCACGACAAAGAAGATTATTGTATCCACCAGAAAAATGAAGAAACCCGAATGTGGCACAAGGCTCTAGATGAGCTTGGTTGTAACACCCTCGAATTTATAACAAATTCGAAGTGCCCGTTATGTAATCCATCACAATCCCAGAATCATTGTTGTGATTTACATAACGTAGTTGATATCACAGTCATAGACATTAATAGTAAATAAAAGGGGATTACATAGGTGGTCGCACAGACCAAACCTTACAATACATCAACATGCAGCGGAATAACACTTTGGGTCCATATTGTCGAGCTTCAACCGCACAGGCAAAGCAGACAGTAGGAAACGAGCCTAATTCGCAAAGTCGTCAATGAGTCCTTCCTTCTTGATCTTGCTCCTTCAAGTCTGGCCAAGTTAATAGCCAGGGACACAGCCATGAGTACATTGGATGCACTCGCAAACCATCTTATAAACAAGTGATGAAAGGAATATGCATGGTTGATATGGTGGTCTAAGCACTAAGTTTATTTACAAAAGCTAGTTTTATTTCCCAAGAATTTTCATTAGTAGAGAAGAAGATTTAATTCTCTAAGTTCAATCTAAAGAGGAACTTCAAGTGTTGGTCAACATCAATGTCAAGTCAAGTCATTCACCAAGTTCACCATAGGTTGTTAACATTCTTGACAAAAGTCAAGTACAGCTTGCCAACTGTCCATGACCACGGACGCGGCTATTCGAATAGTTTTGAAAACCTCTGCAGAGGGGTACACTTTACCCACAAGATTCGATACATCTGCCGGGAGAAATCCACGGATCGTCATACACAAAGTATGCGAGGTTCAGATAATCAAACAAAATCTTTCACTTGCCTACTTTAGTATAGGATCCTCCCTAAGAGTCCATATACGGAATGGAACTCATAGTTTTTCCGGCTACAGAGTGCCGTATTTTGGACTCCCATAGTCTGTGGTATCCTCCATCACAGCTATGGCAAGTCCCGGCTTCGGAAGCATCCCTCTGGGATTCACGCTTCTATAAGTTCAAATGAGGTCTCCCATACTAAAGCAAACAAACTACGGACTAAGCCCCTTCCCATTTAGGGGTAATGTGGTCATACGGTATGGTTGGCTCACATATTACATCACTTATTATCATTTAGAAATTCATTCCATAGTTCTTAGTCAAGATTATTTTCTTTCGGAAAACCATCAAGTATGAGTAGTCTCCCATTTCAAGCTTTCAAGTTCAAGTCACCACGTTCAAATAGGTTTCCCCCATAGATGACTTCCATTTTATTAGCGACTAAGCGGCTACTAAGAGTGATGCTACCACTAAGGGGATATTGGATAAACTCAGTTTGATGCTCTTGTTAAGCAAGATATCACTACACAATTATTGTTCTACTCTAGCAATTCAATCATGCAATTTAATTTGGAAAGCAAGTAAATATGCAAGTTGAAATCTAGGTATTTGATTATGATTCAAAAGATGGCTTGCCTGGCTTGGCAATGTCAAAATAGTCTTCATCTTCATCTTCGGTTGATTGATCTCCATCTCCATTTCTTGGTGGACTTCGGGATCCATTCTCCTTACTCTCTTTGTCATCTAATCGTTGAAAAATACATACATACAATCACCAAACATTTCACAAACCACACACATTCAACAATCAAGGATACTAGGGTAAGGAAAGTTATCTAAGAATGCTATGGAGAGTGGCTTAAACTTAATCGAGTTCATATAGAGGGAATTATCACTTTGTTGACTTAAGTGAGGATTTAATTTACTTTGAATCGTGAAATATCTCTTGCAAGTCCTTATTGACCATGGTCATAGACCACATGTAGATATTCCAGATTATGGTTCAACCAAGGAGGCTTCATAGAATGTGGAGTATTTTTCTTTTATTGAAGCCATTTCTAGTTTACAAAAATTTAGTACTCAAGTTTGAATCTACAAGTACAATCTATCAATCCTAGTTGAATTGGATCAGGGTTTATAGATTCATATTTAGAAATGTGGTTGATTTGAATTGGTTTCATATCATTTTCATATTTTGAGGTAGGAGTGCAGGTTTGAGTTTCTAATTACTACTATGTAGTATTAAATTTCCAAATATCTTCTACAAGTCTACATGGACTGAGATCAATATCTGCAAATAGGTATTTGTAAATGTGGTTTAACACTAAGAGTTCCATAGGTATTTTGATTAGAGGTTTGAGTTTAATAAAATCCTATATGGCAAATGCTTATTTAACCATATAGGTAAATAGCATTTACTTTAAAAGGTTCAAAAATGCGATCTAATGGTATAGGCAGATGGGTATCACTAATTGTGAATTTCTAAAGTTGGATTTATATTTTTAGGAATTTTATTTGAATGGATATGCATTTTCTAAGGTGGTAAAGCTCTAGTTTTGTTATTTTTATTAGATTTAATACATAATGCTAAATTGGTTGAAAACAATCTCATAGGCTAGATAATGTTTAGGGCTTTCCAGGGAATATTCATTTGCTATTTTTGGATTCCTAAATCTCTAGGAAATTGAATTTGAAGAGGCAGTACTTAAAGAAATAGATAAAAGGTTTTCCTAAAAAAAAACTGGACTAACTGAATTGATGCGGGCCGGGGAGACGAACTCGGGCCGGCCCAGCTAGTGTTTACCGGGCACGCGCGGGGGAAAAAAGAAAGTGGCCTGACCGGAGGGGCCTGCCGGTCAGGGCCTTTATAACCCGAAGGGGTATGGGCTCACGTGAGCCGTTCGATTACGACCGGATCCGACGGCCTGAGGCTGTCTTCTCCGCCTCGACACGGACGGAAGCGGGGGAGGTCGCTGGGAGGCGGCGGTGGTTGGGAAGCTCACCGAAGCGGGCAGCGACCGGCGGCGAGGGGCTGTGGCGGCGGAGGGGTCACGTCTCGCCCACTTCCCGCAAGCTCTGCGTCGGGGGAGGCTCAGTAGCGCCGGGAACGGGCGGTGGTCTGCGGGGATGTCATCGCCGGCGTGCTCGAACTAGGGAGACGGGGAGCTGGATATGTTGTCTAGGAGGTTTCTGGTGATGGTGTGGATCTTTTCAGCCAAGAACGGTGGCCTTTTTATAGACGGGAGAGGGAGCACGAAGGATGGTCTCGGGCGGACAGGACACCGTGCGTGTCGGCTGTGGGAGGGGCAAGGCGTGGTTCTGGCGTGGGCGGCGGGTTACGGTGCGTTGCAGAAGCTCTCTGGCGCACTTGCGGGCGGAGGGGTGGTCTGGTTCAGAGGGGGACAAGGAAGGGGTCCAGGTGTGTTTTCATCTGTTCTTCCGTGTCTCACGGCCCGGGTCGGGGCAGGGAGACAGGGAGTTGACAGAGGAGAGGTAGGGGCACTGTTGGAAGGACATGGGCACGTCAGAGCTGGCTCTCCACTGCTTGCAAACATAGGATTCGATTTTGTTCGATTTCTGCCCCGAAGGTGTTCGACACAAAGTCCGCAAGAAGTCAAAATTTGAATTTTCAAAATTTTCAAATTGGGTTGGTCATTATATTGGATAGGGATTCTAAAACAATTTTTGTTAGGTCAAGAGGTGGTGTTTTGCTTCAGGGCTATTTTGAATTTGGGGTTGTCCTATGTTTCAGATTCAATCTTTTGCAGATGTTTGAGTTAGGTTAGCATTTGAGTTTTTGTTTGAAATTTGTTGGTCAAGCAAGAATGTGGTATGGTCTTGCTCAACCAACTGATCACACCCTTAGTTGAGTTGCAGATTTCTTAATCTAAGGGTCCAAAGTAGGGTAGTCAATAATATTTTCTAGATCAAACTTTTCTTTTCCTTTCTTTATTTCTTTTGCTTCTGGTTTCTTTAGCTCTTGTGGTACTTCTCTAATGCTTCTGCTAGTTGGGTGTGGCTTATCTAAACAATGCACAACCAATTATAACACACATGAAATCATAAAAGACCTATATTAAACATCTATGCATACATGCAATATGAAGTGCAAAAGTTTTATCTTGGTCCAAAGGTGTTGGTTTTCTTGGAGATGACATGGGGTTGGGAATGACCTCTTATTTGAATTCAAACTTTGGTAGAAATTTGAATAGGGTTAAACATAGTTTCTGGCTTCAAACTATGCGGTCTTGAATCTTTATAACTTGTTATTGTGTACTGTGGAGAGATCCATGATGGTCTAGATCAACGATTTCTTAATATAGAAGGGCAAAGTGGTGTAGGCAATAATATTTTGAAGATAGCTTTTCTTATCTTTCCGATTCAGGGTTTTGTGTTTCTTCTCATTTCTTTATGTTTTCTTCCTGGTTGCATGGGATTGCATGACTTTGTTTATTGAGACTATGTTTCCCGAATGGATTTGGCCTGCACTTATGCAAGATTTAAATATGTAGAAAAACTATTTTGATTAAATCGTTTAATAAGCACATGTCTTATTTTGGTCTTCAAGTTTGGCTAAGAAATCAGGGGAGGTTTTCAAAGGGTTAATATTTGGAATAAGGTAGTATATACATACAAATCATTTTGGAAATCTTCATTTGATGAAGAGAAAAAAAATAATTTTTCGAAAATGGGATCTTTTTATTCTACTATTTTAAAAACAATCTAGGTTTCTTGAAATAAGATTTTACTTCCTTTCCAAATATTTTCTTTTTGGATGGTTTAAATTGTTTGGCTCAAAGGATTTGTTTTAAAACCTTTCTCATATTCTTTCTTTTTATTTGAAGCATGGGAGCAAATGCTCAAACTCAGAAGTTTCGAAACGGCAAGAAATTAATCTTGTATTCAAAATAAAAGTTTTTGTTGGCTCCAAAATTTGGTATTTTGATAAATTCCATTTATTTCTATTTTCCAAAAACTTGGGTTGTTACATTGGTGAAAAGGTCTGTGAGCTTTATCCTTTTATTTGTGAACTTTGTCATGAAAAGGGTCATTTTCATTTTCAATGCTCATGCCATAATAATGACCTTTCTCATCCAATGAGGACCGCAGTTTTGTCTTGTGATGACAAGATCACTCTCAATCAGCATGATGAGTTTGCTTTATTTTTAGGGTGTGAAGAGTTATCTAGAAAGACTTCTTTGGTAGATATGAGTGCTTTTGATATTAATAGCATCCTTCGTGGTTGTCATCTCTATTGTGTTAAAGATTGCCTTGCAAATACTTACATACAAAATGTTATAAAAGTGGATGCTTTACCCAAATTTGACAGGGATGATTTTTGTTTCTATCTTATTAATAAAAAGGAGGAATCCTCCAAAGTTTCTTCTGTAGTTTCTGTCAGTAAACCAGATTATGTGGAGAAGCTTCCTTTCAAGCCTCTCCCTCCTAAAGAAGTGAAGAAGAAGAAGAAGTAGAAGAAGAAGAAGAAGAGGAGGAGTAAAAGGAGATAGGAAACAATATCTTCCCCTAAGCATGTTGCTCCTATTATAATTTTTGATGAATCTGAACTTGATGATGTTCTTATGCCTGTTACATATGTTAGTGATCATGATTGGGAAAAGCACTCTACTTTTGATATTGAAAATCTTTTTGGTACCAATTCTGAAAATGTTGATGTTAATAATTGTTGTACCATTAGTGCTATCCATGTTCCTTCCAATGATAATATGTTTACATATGAACACGCTTTGGGAGATAGCTATTCTATCGCTTATGATGATACTAAACCTCTAGTTTATGATGGTTACAATGATGAGTATAACATTTTCAGTTCACCTACCATTGAGGAGGAAACAAGGTATGATTACAATATGCCTCCTATTTTTGATGATTATGGTGATGAGAATAATTTTGTTGAATTTGCTCCTACTACGATTGTTCATGTGGGGAGTATTAATTCTTTTGTGCATGTGGCTCATGATAGGGATGTTTTATGTGATAGTTATATTGTTAATACTATTCATGATGCTACTGAAAGTTACTATGAGAGAGGGAAACATGGTTTGATGGATCTCAACAATATTAAGTTTCCCCTCTTTATGTTGCAAATCTCGAAGTTGCACTTGTTTTATCTATCCACGTTTGTTACTATGTGCCTTGTTGATTTATTTTCTGACAAGATTCCTATGCATAGGAAGTGGTTTAGATTTAAAGGTGTTTCATATTTGCTTTTTAATGCTCTCTCTTGCTTCAAGTTCTCTTGTGGCGCCTTTGCCTTAAGTTCTTTTCGGGCGCCTATGTGAGCATTTTCTAAAATTACTGCGCCTAGCTCAAAGGCGTTAAAGAAAAGCACTCTTGGGAGATAACCCAATGTTTTATTTTCAGTACTTTTTCTTTTATTTGAGTCTTGGAAGTTATGAATACTTTAGTGACCTCTCCTTATCATTTTTATTTAGTTGTTGTGCCAAGAAGAACCTCTAATTTGAGGGAGGTAAGATTTGGGGAAGTTGCTGTCCTGAAACAGATTTCGGTGCTGCACCGTAAAATTTTCACAATATCTTTTTTATCTGCGATTTCTTGTGCATATGCCCCAGGTTATTTCCAAACTTTTATTAGTTTTGCACTTTTCGATTTGAGCAACATCAAAACCCTCTAAAAAATCGATCTTTGTCAGCTGTTCCGTGTTGACAGATTTCTGCCACTATTTGTGTTTGCCTCTCGATCGCTTTCTTTTTTAGTTCTTTTGATCCGGGAACTTTTGAGGAAGTTGCTACAGTAGTAGATGCTTTAATATATGGTGTGCTTGAGTTAAAATCTGAACCAAAAGAGTTGATTTATTATTATGCTTACACTAATGTTGCTAATAGAATTGTGTGAAGTTTTGTATGAATGAAGTTTTCAAGTGTAGGGAATGGAGAGTGATGAGATGAGATGAAGAATGGATAAAAGATCAAGCTTTGGGATGCCCATGTCACCCCAAGAAATATCCAAGAAGTACAAGCATCAAAGCTTGGGGATGCCCCCGAGGCACCCCTTCTTCATCGGCAAAAATCAGGTCACCTTTCAAGACACTATATTTTTATTGCTTCATATTCTATGCATTTTTCTTGGAGCGTCTTTACTTTTTCTTTCATTTTTCTTTTGCTTTGTTTGCTGAAATAAATTGTTGGATCACATCATGTTTGTTTTGGAGGGAGATATACTCTGTTTTTCATTGCCAAGAACACTCTAGTTTTCACTCTTATCGTTCAGCGAGTGTTCTTTTTTTCTGCTACTGCGTTTAGCTTTCGTTTTTCGCCTTGATTTTTGTTCAGATCTTGTTATATCTTTGCATCAAGGTGTATTTAGACCACTGGTCTATGTTGGTTTTCATCAAAAGAGTTCTCTCAAAAAGGTTTGAATGGTGTTGGAAAAGAGAAAAAGTTTTCATGCAAAAAGTGGTACAAAAAGGAGCTTGTTTAGACTGCGGCTTAGACTTTTACATGCCATGCTTGATGTCGTTTTGATAGTTTGCTTAGTAGTTTTTTCTGTAGCATGACTTGTCTCAAATGACTGAGAATGCTTAATGAGTCTTTGAAAAAATAATGCGTTGTTTTTATTGTATGGAAGCATTTATTTGGTTTTCTCCTTGATGCTGGGTTGACTTGGCGCATGCTTACAACATGTTTGACTCTTACAAAGTCACCATAAGCCTCTATGATCATTTGGTTTTTGACTTGTGATGCTGCTGTTGGCGGTGTTGATGATGTAAATCACCGTCCAGTTGGGAACCCCAAGAGAAAGGTTTGATGAGTAAAGCAGCAAGTTTTTCCGTCAGTAAGAAACCAAGGCTTATCGTATCCAGGAAAAAGCCAAACTCAAGAAGGTGATGCTTGCTAGCTTCGCGACAGCTCTGGAAAATTTATAAGGCGCCTCGTCCAGTGCTTTGCTTTGCCAGCTGCAATGCGGAACCTGCATACAACACAACCAAGTACTTTGCTCCCAACTTACGATGAGGTTGTCAATCTCACCGGTTTGCTGTAAACAAAGGAATGAGCGTATCGAGTGGAAAGCAATAGTAGTATGCAAGAAAGTAAACAGTGCGAGTAAAGTAAACAGGTGATAGCAATAAAAAAAATTGGACCGGGGTCCACAGTTCACTAGTGGTGTCTCTCCATAAGATAAATAATAACATGCTGGGTAAACAAATTACAGTTGGGCAATTGATAGAATAAAGACAACGTGTATATGTCGAGAGGATCACTATGAGATTTACTCTAAGCATTACAACAAGATACATAGACCGCCATCCAACTACATCTATGACTAATAATCCACTCACGGGGAATCACCCGAGGACCCCTTGAGTATTAAGTTGCGAACAACAGATAACTGCATTAAGCAAAGTGTGTAATGTAAACAAGGCATATGCCCTTGGATATAAGAATGTTGTTTTCTCCCTAGTGGCAATAGCACATCTACAACCTTAGAGGTTTCTGTCACTCCCTCAGATTAAATAGAGGCATGAACCCAACTATCGAGCATAAATACCCCCTCTTGGAGTCACTAGTATATACTCGGCCAAGATAGCTAC
Source organism: Dactylis glomerata (assembly GCA_007115705.1). NCBI lineage: Eukaryota > Viridiplantae > Streptophyta > Magnoliopsida > Poales > Poaceae > Dactylis > Dactylis glomerata. The sequence continues at coordinate 778,800 of QXEO01000701.1, read as the reverse complement.
TAACAACGGAGAGCATGCAAGATCATAAACAACATAGAGATAACATAAGATAATATTCAGCACATCAACTCAATCATAACACTAATATTCATCGGATCCCAACAAACACAACATGTAGAATTACATAAAGGTAGTCTTGATCATGTAAAGCAGCTCACGAGATCTAAACATGAAGCACATGGTGGAGAACACAACCAACTAGCTACTGCTATGGACCTATAGTCCAAGGTAGACTACTCACTCATCGCACCGGAGGCAAGCATGGCGATGAAGAAGACCTCCGGTGGCGATTCCCCTCTCCGGCAGGGTGCCGGGAAGAGCTTCTGGACCCTCCCGATCTCGGGTCGATGACGGCGGTGGATCGCAATGCTTTTCTTGAAAAGTGATCGGGTCTTTAGGTTTTTCCCGTCGGGGGGTCTTTATAGGCGAAGGGGCAGCATCTGAAGTGGACCAGGTGGGGCTCACCATAGGGCGGCGCGACCAGGCCCTGGGCCGAGCCCCCTGGTGGTGAGGCTGGCCCCTGGCTCTCCTCCGTCTCCTCTTCGGTCTTCTGGAAGCTTCGTTTAATATCTGGATGTTTGGCTTTTGTTTCGTCCAATTCTGAGAATATTTCCTGTGTAATTTTTCTGAAACACAAAAATAGCAGAAAACAGGGAACTGGCACTATGGCATCTCGTTAATAGGTTAGTTCCAGAAAATGCATAAAAATGCCACGAAGTGTAATGAAACACTAAGCAAATGGTGTAAAAACAAGCATGGAGCATCAAAAATTATAGATACGTTTGAGACGTATCAAGCATCCCCAAGCTTAACTCCTGCTCGTCCTCGAGTAGGTAAGTGATAACAAAGAAATAATTTTTGAGGTGACATGCACCTACACAATCTTGATCATCTATGTAAGCATTGTGTGCTGGGATCAAAAGAACTTAAAACATGGGCATGAAAGATATAATCTTGATAGAAGAAACTTAGCAACCATGTTATAACATGAAAAAGAACATAAACGAAAGATCATGAAAATGAAACAATGAAAGTCAAACGTGTGTTCTAATCATATGGAAAAACATAGGAAATGGTTTTCAGCTTGCCCTTCATGGAATAGCAAAACATAAATGCATAGGACACCTTCAAGTTTAAGAGGGCGACTAGATACAAATAATTTAAGAACAAGTGAAACCAAAATCATGAATCAATCAATGAAAACTTTGGGACAATGCACATTATACTAAGAATGACAACTATGCTCTCTTAGACGGTGCATAAAGGTAGAAGGTGGCGACTCAACATAAAAGTAAAAGAAAGGCCCTTCGCAGAGGGAAGCAGTGATTGCGAGTTTTATAAACCTTCAAAAATTATGGTACTTACTAGCTTTGAGCTCTCATTGCCCCCATCATAAGCATCTTGAATGGTTAGAGTTAATGCGAGTACAATTATGAAGCATATGCTTGACAAATCATAAGTTGAAAACCTCGTGTCCCGTGAAGTACGAATACCCAAACCTCATGCTACTCGACTTAGAGTCCCAAGCAGGCTCTTGTCATTATAAATATATGTGTATCATCGAGAACCACCAACGGGGTACCTCCTGCCCGATGACATGGAACAAGCCCACATCAAAATGATAAGACAAACAGATAATGAATACATCAACATCTCTTTTATTTACCATTGGTATAGCTTTTTATTGTGAGATGCGTCGTCGAATGTTCACTATGGGCATGCTGTAAATTTCCACCATGAATGATGCATGGCTTAGATTAGCGGCCCAGGCGTTTCCCTAACACATATAAAAACTCCATGATCCCGCAAGATTCTCAACTTATTTCACATCGCGAGTATCCATAAACAAAAGATCACGATATCAACTCAAATGAAAGATAGTGCAATATTGAAAGCTTGCCCCATGACGACATGGCTGGGCTAATTTCCAACTTACAGCTTGCAAGCATAACAACTCAACATAAGAGAGCCACAATGTCAAAATTTTAAGAACGAGAAAAAGTAAAGTGTGCCACCAGGTTCGTGAGAGCTTTACTGACCAATTTTCGCATAACACCAAAAAGAGTTTAATTTGAAGGATAGATAAAAGCAAGTCAAATGTACTTTGGAATAGCAAATTGCTAATAGGTATATATGGTGGACACATTGGAACAACTTGGTTTTTAGGAGTTGGATGCACGAGTAGAGCTCATACTCAGTACAAAATGAGGGCTAGCAAAAGACTGGGAGCGACCAACTAAGAGAGCAATAACGGCCATAATCATACAAAGCGACAAAGCAACATTAAAAGAAGCATAAGATGGCATAAAAAGTCAAAAACTAAATGATCATAGAGGCTTATGGCGACTTTGTATGAGTCTAACATGTGTGAGCATGCGCCAAGTCAACCCAAATAAAGCATCAAGGAGAAAACCAAATTAATCCTTCCAAATAATAAAAACATGCAAAACCACTAAGCATACTATCAAAAAGACATCAAGCATGATATGCAAAAGCCTAGGCCACAGTCTCCACAAGCTCCTTTTGTACCACTTTTTTGCATGAAACTTTTTCTCTTTTCCAACACCATTCGAACCTTTTTAAAACAACTCTTTTGATGAAAACCAACATGGACCAGAGGTCAAAATACACCTTGATGTAAAGATATAACAAGATTTGAACACAAATTAAGGCGAAAAACGAAAGCTAAACACAATTCTAGAAAAAGATAACACTCGTTGAACGATAAGAGTAAAAAATGGAGTGTTCTTGGCAAATGAAAAGCAAGGCAACTTCTCCGAAAGAAATTTGTTGGGGTCCAACCATTTATTGCAGCAAACAAAACTAAACAAAACTGAAAACTAAAGCAACTGACGCTCCAAGAAAAACACATAGTGCATAAAGCAATAAAAATATAGTGTGTTGAAAGGTGACCTGATTTTTGCCGATGAAGAAGGGGTGCCTCGGGGGCATCCCCAAGCTTTGATGCTTGTACCTCTTGGATATTTCTTGGGGTGCGTGGGCATCCCCAAGCTTGAGCTTTTGTCCATTCTTCAACTCATCTCATCATTCTCCAATCCCTACACTTGAAAACTTCCTACATACAAAACTCAACACAATTCTATTAGCAACATTAGTGTAAGCATAATAATGAATCAACCCTTTTTGCTTTAGGTTTCAACTCAAAACCACCACATATAAAGCATATACTACTGTAGCAACTTCCCAAAAAGTTCCGTGATCAAAAGAACTCAAAAAGAAAATGATCGAGCGGCAAACACAAATAATGGCAGAAATCTGTCAAAACAGAACAGCCAACAAAGGTCGAATTTTTAGAGGGTTTTCTGTTGCTCAAATCGAAAAGTGTTAAACTAATTAAAGTTTGGATATAACCTGGGGCATATGAACAAGAAATCGCAGGTCCAAAAGATATACTGAGAATTTTCACAATTTTTTTACGGTACAGCACCGAAATCTTTTCAGGACAGCAACATCCCCAAATCTTACCTCACTCAAATTAGAGGCTTCTCTTGGCACAAAAACGAAATAAAAATAATAAGGAGAGGTTATTATAGTAGTAATAACTTCCAAGACTCAAATAAAAGAAAAAGAACTGAAAGTAAAAACATTGGGTTATCTCCCAAGAGTGCTTTTCTTTAACGCCTTTGAGCTAGGCGCAGAAAGTGCAAATCAAGTAATATCAAGTGATGAAGCATTAGGGTCATAATTTGCTCTAAGAATAGAGTCAAAAAGTAATTTCTTCCTCTTTATAGGGAAGTGTTTAATACCTTTCTTGAGTGGGAATTGATATTTGATGGTGCCTTCCCTCATATCAATGATGGCACCTAGAGTTCGAAGAAAGGGTCTTCCCAAAATAATAGGACATGAAGTATTGCATTGAACATCCATGACAAGAAAATCAACAGGAACAAGGTTATTGTTAACCATAATAAGAACATCATTAATCTTTCCCAAAGGTTTCTTCTTAGCAACATCAGCAATAGGAACATCATAATAACACTTTTCAAGCGGTGGTAAATCAAGCATGTCATAAATCTTTCTAGGCATAATAGAAATACTAGGACCTAGATCACATAAAGCATGACAATCAAAACCATTAACATGCATATCAATGATGGGTTGCCAACCATCTTCTAACTTCTTAGGATTAGAAGCTTTTTGCTTCAACTTTTCATCCCTAATTTTCATGAGAGCATTGGTAATATGCTTAGTAAAAGCAACATTTATAGAACTAGCATTGGGACTCAAAGCAAGATTTTGCAAGAACAAAATAACTTCAGATATATTGCAGCCATCAACATCAAAATCATTAAAAGAAATAGAGCTATCATCTCCTACACTCCGAAAAATTTCAGCACTCTTTTGAGAAAAAGCTTTTTAGTACAAGGAGTGGGAGTTTTCTCTACACCAATCAAAGTAAGAGGATTGCTAGCATTTGGAACAACATCATTAGAGGTAGTAATGGTACATACCTTCATCTTTCTAGCCATCTCATTTTCTCTTTCCCACCTGGCATGCAATTCTGCTAACATCGTAACATTTTCATCAATTCTAACTTGGATAGCATTAGCAGTAGCAAAAGTATTGTTCTCCTTCACATAATTAGGCAACACTTTTAGTTTCAGAAGTTCAACATCAAGAGCAAGGCTATCAACTTTAGAAGCAAGAATGTCAATTTTGCCTAACTTTTTCTCAACAGACTTGTTAAAAGCAGATTGCTTACCGATGAAGTCCTTGAGCATTACCTCAAGCTCAGAGGGTGCAGCCCTAGTGTTGTTGGAGGAATTACCATAAGAGTTACCATAACCATTGCCATTGGTAGAAGGATACGGCCTATAATTGTTACTAGCAAAATTGTTCCTATAAGCATTGTTGTTAAAATTATTATTTCTAATGAAGTTTACATCAACATGCTCTTCTTGAGCAACCAAAGACGCTAAAGGAACATTATTAGGATCAAAATGAGTCCTATCATTAGAAAGCATAAGCATAATAGCATCAATCTTATCACTCAAGGAAGAGATTTCCTCAATAGAATTTACCTTCTTACCTCGTGGAGCTCTCTCGGTGTGCCACTCAAAATAATTTACCATCATGTTGTCGAGAAGGTTTGTTGTGGCGCCCAAGGTAAGGGACATAAAAGTGCCTCCAGTAGCTAAATCCAATAGATTTCTTAAAGAAAAATTCAGTCCTGCATAAAAATTTGGACAATCATTCAAGTAGTCAGTCCATGAGTAGGGCAATTCTTTATCATAGATTTCATTCTTTCCCAAGCCTGAGCAACATGTTCATTATCAAACTGGCTAAACTTCATAATATCACTACGCAAAGCTATAATCTTAGCAGGAGGATAGTATCTTCCAACAAAAGCATCCTTACACTTAGCCCATGAATCAATACTATTTCTAGGCAAAGATAGCAACCAATCCTTAGCTTTTCCTTTCAAAGAAAAAGGAAACAACTTAAGCTTAATAATATCACCTTCTACATCCTTATATTTCTGCATCTCACATAGCTCAACAAAATTGTTGAGATGAGCTGCAGCATCATCAGTACTAGCACCAGAAAATTGCTCTTTCATAACAAGGTTCAACAAAGCAGGCTTACTCTCATAAAAATTTGCAGCAGGAGCAGGTGGCGCAATAGGAGTGCAGATAAAATCACTATTATTAGTGCTAGTAAAATCACACAACTTGGTGTTCTCATGATTACCCATTCTAGCAAAGCTAAAAGCAGACAAGTAAAAATAACAACTAATAGGAAACTAATTTTTTTTGTATTTTTGATAAAACGATGCAAGCAAAAATAAAGTAAAGCAAAACTAAAACAAAGTAAAGGATGTGCGTGCAAAACTCCCCTTGCAGAAATCTTCTTTTTCCCCAGCAATGGCGTCAGAAAAACAGCTTTATGCGTGATACGTCTCAAACGTATCTATAATTTTTGATGCTCCATGCTTGTTTTTACACCATTTGCCTTGTGTTTTGTTACACTTCGTGGCGTTTTTATGCATTTTCCGGAACTAACCTATTGACAAGATGCCACAGTGCCAGTTCCCTGTTTTCTGCTGTTTTTGTGTTTCAGAAAAGCTACACAGGAAATATTCTCAGGAATTGGACGAAACAAGTTCCTGAAGTCTTATTTTCCCGGAAGCTTCCAGAGATTCGAAGACGCGAAGGAGAGGGGCCACTGGACAGCCTCACACTAGGCTGGCGCGGCCCAGGCCCTGGCCGCGCCGCCTAGGTGTGAGGAGGCCTGGGGTCACTCCTGACGACGTCCCTTCGCCTATAAGAAGCCTCGGGACGGAAAACCCTAGGGGAGTGGGCGAAATTTCAAGAACAGTTCCGCAGCTCCGCCGCCGCCGTCGACGAAATTTGGGGGACAGAAGTATCTGTTCTGGCACCCTGCCGGGACGGGGAAGTGCCCCCGGAGCCATCTCCATCGCCGTCTCCGCCATCTCCATCAACCTTGCTGTCTCCTATGATGAGGAGGGAGTAGTTCACCCCCAGGGCTGAGGGCTCTACCAGTAGCTATGTGGTTCACCTCTCTCTCCCATGATGTGATCTTTATGTGATCGTGAGCTTTGTATCATGTTGAATAAGTAGATGTTACTCTTCTTCGTTATGTGTACTCTAGTGTGTTATTAAAGTAATCTATTCCTCCTGCCATGGTGTAACGGTGATAGTGCGTGCATCGTGGTGGTACTTGGTCTAGGCTACGATTGTGATCTCTTATGGATTATGAGAATAATTATCACTATGATAGTATTGAAGTGATCTATTCCTCCTTTCATGGTGTAATGTTGACAGTGTGTGCACCGTGTTAGTACTTGGTCTAAGTTACAATAATATTTATCTTGAGTTGTGATTTGATTTGGATATCTCTATGAGTGGTGTTTGTCAAGTACTTGATGAACTTTGAGGAGTGCTTCGTAGCCCTACGCAATGATTAGTGTTATTCAATAGGAGAGTAATTCAGAGTACCATAGTGAACAGAAGTTATTTATTTGTTCAATTATGTTATATTTGTTGGGAGTGTGTCCACTAGTGAAAGTATGATCCCTAGGCCTTGTTTCCAAGCTTTGTACACCGTTTACTTGCAGTTTTGTTACTTGTTTACTTGCTGCCATTTTTATTCCAGATTGTATGTACTACTTATAATCATCACTACCACTTGTATTTCACTATCTCTTTGCCGAACTAGTGCACCTATACATCTGACAAGTGTATTGGGTGTGTTGGGGACACAAGAGACTTTCTGTATCGTAATTGCAGGGTTGCTTGAGAGGGATAGCTTTGACCTCTTCCTCCCTGAGTTCGATAAACCTTGGGTGATCCTCTTAAGAGAAACTTGCTGCTGCTCTACAAACCTCTGCACTTGGAGGCCCAACACTGTCTACAAGAACAGAAGCGTGTGTAGACATCAAGCTCTTTTCTGGCGCTGTTGCCGGGGAGGTAAGGTAAAAGGTACTCGCATCCTCCTGTGTGAGTGCTCGGAGTTATTTCCTTTAGATTCTGCAATTGCATCTTTTTGTTTCTTGTTTTTATTTTCACTAGTTAGGCTTAATGGAAAACAAAGAGTTCTCTAGTCTTTTTCCTGAGTTTAGATATGAAGTGTTTGAAGAGAAAATTGAAAAACCTTTGGAGCTTAATTTGCATGCTAATAGTGATGTTAGTATGAATGCTTTGAACACCGTTATTGCTAATGCTATAGAAAAGTCTAAGCTTGGGGAAGCTGCTTTTGTTAAGTATGATATTTTTAGTTCCCCAGATTTAGTGGAGAAAGTTTGCTCTGATGATATTTTATCTCCCCTATGTGATGTTCCTTCTTATGATGATATGTTTGAAGAATATGCTTTGAGAAATAGCTGTTCTCTAGCTTGTGATGATACTAAACCTCTAGTTTATGATGGCTATGATGATGGGTATAATATTTTCAGGTCACCTACTATTGAGGATAAAATTAGTTATGATTACAATATGCCTCCTATTTTTGATGATTATGGTGATGAGAATAATTATTCTATTGAATCTGCTCCTACTACGATTGTTCATGTGGGGAGTATTAATTCTTTTATGCATGTGGCTCATGATAGGGAAGCTTTATGTGATAGTTATATTATTAATTATATTCATGATGCTACTGAAAGTTATTATGAGAGAGGGAAACATGGTTTGATGGATCTCAACAATATTGAGTTTCCCCTCTTTATGTTGCAATTCTTGAAGTTGTACTTGTTTTGCCTTTCTATGCTTTTTGCTTTGCGCTTTCATGACTTGTCTCTTTACAAAACTATTTTTCATAGGAAATGGTTTAGATTTAAATGTCTTTCACATTTGCTTTTTGATGCTCTCTATTGCTTTAAGTTCTTATATGGCGCCTTTGCCTAAAGTTCTTATATGGCGCCCACATGAGCATCTTTGCAAATTAATGCGCCTAGCTCAAAGGCGTTAAAGAAAAGCACTCTTGGGAGATAACCCAATGTTTTACTTTCCAGTACTTTTTATTTTATTTGAGTCTTGGAAGTTATTACTACTGTAATAACCGCTCCTTATCATTTTTATTTCGTTTTTGTGTCAAGAGAAGCCTCTAATTTGAGTGAGGTAAGATTTGGGGATGTTGCTGTCCTGGAATAGTTTTCGGTGCTGCACCATAAAAATTCGTGAAAATGCTCTGTATATCTTTTGGACTTGCGATTTCTTGTGCATATTTCCCAGGTTATATCCAAACTTTCATTAGTTGGACACTTTTTGATTTGAGTAACATAAAACCCTCTAAAAATTCGACCTTTGTCAGCTGTTCTATTTTGACAGATTTCTGCCAATATTTGTGTTTGCCTCTCGATCGCTTTCTTTTTGAGTTCTTTTGATCATGGAACTTTTGGAGAAGTTGCTACAGTAGTATATGCTTAATATGTGGTGGTTTTAGGTTGAAACCTGAAGCAAAAAGGGTTGATTCTATGTTATGCTTAAACTAATGTTGCTAATAGATTTGTGTTTAGTTTTGTATGAAGGAAGTTTTCAAGTGTAGGGATCGGAGAGTGATGAGATGAGTTGAAGAATGGACAAGAGCTCAAGCTTGGGGATGCCCATGCATCACCCCAAGAAATATCCAAGAAGTACAAGCGTCAAAGCTTGGGGATGCCCCTGAGGCACCCCTTTTTTCATCAGCAAAAACCAGGTCACCTTTCAAAACACTATATTTTTATTGCTTCATGCACTATGCGTTTTTCTTGGAGCGTCAGTTGTTTTTGTTTTCAATTTCTTTTGCTTTGTTTGCTGCAATAAATGTTTGGATCACATCATGTGTTTGGAGAGAGACATGCTCCATTTTTCATTTGCCAAGAACACTCCGTTTTTCACTCTTATCGTTTCAACGAGTGTTCTCTTTTTCTGCTACTGGGTTTAGCTTGCATTTTTCGCCTTGATTTTTGTTCAGATCTTGTTTTATCTTTGCATCAAGGTGTATTTGGACCTCTGGTCTATGTTGGCTTTTATCAAAAGAGTTGTCTCAAAAAGGTTTGAATGGTGTTGGAAAAGAGAAAAAGCTTTATGCAAAAAAGTGGTACAAAAAGGAGCTTGTGTAGACTGCGGGTTAGGCTTTTGCATGTCGTGCTTGATGTCGTTTCGATAGTATGCTTAGTGGTTTTGCTGTAGCATGACTTGTCCTCAAATAACTGAGATTGCTTAATGAGTCTTCGAAAAAATCATGCATTGTTTTTATTATTTGGAAGCATTATTTTGGTTTTCTCCTTGATGCTTTATTTGGGTTGACTTGGCGCATGCTCACACATGTTAGACTCTTACAAAGTCACCAATAGCCTCTATTATCATTTAGTTTTTGACTTTTGATGCCATCTTATGCTTCTTTTAATGTTGCTTTATCGCTTTACATGATTATGGCCGTTATTGCTCTCTTAGTTGGTCGCTCCCAGTCTTTTGCTAGCCCTCATTTTGTACTGAGTATGAGCTCTACTCGTGCATCCAACTCCCAAAAACCAAGTTTGCCATTGTGTCCACTATAAATTCCTATGCATGGTATTTGTAAGCCATTCCAAGTAAATTTGCATGTGCTACCTTTCAAAAACCTTCAAAACACTTCTTGTTTTGTGACACTATTTTCAGCTCATGGGGACGTAGTAGTCGGATTTGCTATCTTCCATATTGTCTTATTCCAAAAATAAAAAAAAGAGAAAAAAAGAAAGAAAAAAGGCACTCCTCCATGGTATGTGAATGTTGGTGGGCACCCGATGGAATCGGTTAGCCATGGTTTGAGAAAGAAAAAAAGGTGGGGAGGAGTGCCAAGCTTTATAAAAGAGCACAAATGTGCCAATCTCTCTCTCAAAAACTTGCTTCATTTTTGTATGGAAGATAGTAAGAACCCCATTGCCAGTCGTTGACAAAAGCAACCACCTCTCAAAACCCAAGTTTTATCTCTCTGTTTTACAAATGAAAAGCTCTAGCATATGTTTAATCACTACTTCCCTCTGCAAAGGGCCTTTCTTTTACTTTTATGTTGAATCTTCACCTTCTATCTTTATGCACCATTAGGAGAGCATAGTTGTCATTCTGAGTATAATGTGCATTGTCCCAAAGTTTTCATTGATTGATTCATATTGTTGGTTTCACTTGTTCTCAAATTATTTGTATCTAGTCGCCCTCTTAAACTTGAAGGTGTCCTATGCATTTATGTTTTGCTCTCTATTAAGGACAAGCTGAAAACCATTTGTATGTTTTTCCTTATGATTTGAACACACGTTTGACTTTCATTGTTTCATTTTCATGATCTTTTGTTTGTGTTCATTTGCATGTTTACAACATGGTTGCTAAGTTCTTATTGTCATGATTATATCTTTCATGCCCATGTTTTAAGTTCTTTGATCTCAGCTCACAACGCTTACATATATGATCAAGATTGTGTAGGTGCATGTCACCTCAAAAATTATTTCTTTTGTTATCACTTACCTACTCAAGGACGAGCAGGAGTTAAGCTTGGGGATGCTGATACGTCTCAAACGTATCTATAATTTTTGATGCTCCATGCTTGCTTTTACACCATTTGCCTTGTGTTTCGTTACACTTTGTGGCGTTTTTATGCATTTTCCGGAACTAACCTATTGACAAGATGCCACAGTGCCAGTTCCCTGTTTTCTGCTATTTTTGTGTTTCAGAAAAGCTACATAGGAAATATTCTCGGAATTGGACGAAACAAGTTCCTGAAGTCTTATTTTTCCCGGCAGCTTCCAGAGATCCGAAGAGGCGAAGGAGAGGGGCCACAGGCCAGCCTCACACTAGGCCGGCGTGGCCCAGGCCCTGGCCGCGCCGCCTAGGTGTGAGGAGGCCTGGGGCCACTCCTGACGACGCCCCTTCGCCTATAAGAAGCCTCGGGACGGAAAACCCTAGGGGAGTGGGCGAAATTTCTAGAATAGTTCTGTAGCTCCGCCGCCGCCGTCGATGAAATTCGGGGGACAGAAGTCTCTGTTTCGGCACCCTGCCGGGACAGGGAAGTGCCCCCGGAGCCATCTCCATCGCCGTCTCCGCCATCTCCATCAACCTTGCTGTCTCCTATGATGAGGAGGGAGTAGTTCACCCCCGGGGCTGAGGGCTCTACCGGTAGCTATGTGGTTCACCTCTCTCTCCCATGATGTGATCTTTATGTGATCGTGAGCTTTGTATCATGTTGAATAAGTAGATGTTACTCTTCTTCATTATGTGTACTCTAGTGTGTTATTAAAGTAATCTATTCCTCCTGCCATGGTGTAACGGTGACAGTGCGTGCATCGTGGTGGTACTTGGTCTAGGCTACGATTGTGATCTCTTATGGATTATGAGAATAATTATCACTATGATAGTATTGAAGTGATCTATTCCTCCTTTCATTGTGTAATGTTGACAGTGTGTGCACCGTGTTAGTACTTGGTCTAAGTTGTAATAATATTTATCTTGAGTTGTGATTTGATTTGGATATCTCTATGAGTGGTGTTTGTCAAGTACTTGATGAACTTTGAGGAGTGCTTCGTAGCCCTACGCAATGATTAGTGTTATTCAATAGGAGAGTAATTCAGAGTACCATAGTGAAGAGAAGTTATTTATTTGTTCAATTATGTTATATTTGTTGGGAGTGTGTCCACTAGTGAAAGTATGATCCCTAGGCCTTGTTTGCAAGCTTTGTACACCGTTTACTTGCAGTTTTGTTACTTGTTTACTTCCTGCCATTTTTATTCCAGATTGTATGTACTACTTATAATCATCACTACCACTTGTATTTCACTATCTCTTCGCCGAACTAGTGCACCTATACATCTGACAAGTGTATTGGGTGTGTTGGGGACACAAGAGACTTTCTGTATCGTAATTGCAAGGTTGCTTTAGAGGGATAGCTTTGACCTCTTCCTCCCTGAGTTCGATAAACCTTGGGTGATCCACTTAAGGGAAACTTGCTGCTGCTCTACAAACCTCTGCACTTGGAGGCCCAACACTGTCTACAAGAACAGAAGCGTGTGTAGACATCAATGCGGGCAGGATAACCACCCAGTTGGGAACCCCAAGAGGAAGGTATGAAGAGCACAGTAGCAAGTCTTTCCCTCAATAAGAAACCGAGGTTTATCGAACCAGTAGGAAAAAGCCAAACTTTAGAAGGTGATGCCTGCTAGCTTCGCGATAGCTCCGGACAATTTATAAGGCGCCTCATCTAGGGCTTTGCTTTGCACCAGCAGCAACGTGGAACCTGCACACAACACAACCAAGAACTTTGCTCCCAACTTACGATGAGGTTGTCAATCTCACCGGTTTGCTGCAAACAAAGGAATGAGCATATCGAGTGGAAAACCATAGTAGTATGCGAGAAAGTAAACAGTGCGAGTAAAAGTAAACAGTAATAGCAATCTAAAGGAAATTGGACCGGGGTCCACAGTTCAGTAGTGGTGTCTCTCCATAAGATAAATAACAACATGCTGGGTAAACAAATTACAGTTGGGCAATTGATAGAATAAAGATAACGTGCATATGTCACGAGGATCACTATGAGATTTACTCTGGGCATTACAACAAAATACATAGACCGCCATCCAACTGCATCTATGACTAATAATCCACTCGCGGGGATATCGTCCGAACACCCCTCGAGTATTAAGTTGCGAACAACTGATAACTGCATTAAGCAAAGTGTGTAATGTAAACAAAACGAATGTCCTTGGACACAAGAATGTTGTTTTCTCCCTAGTGGCAACAACATATCTACAACCTTAGAGGTTTCTGTCACTCCCCCAGATTAAATAGAGGCATGAACCCAACTATCGAGCATAAATACCCCCTCTTGGAGTCACTAGTATCTACTCGGCCAAGATAGCTACTAACAACGGAGAGCATGCAAGATCATAAACAACATAGAGATAACATAAGATAATATTCAGCACATCAACTTAACATAACACCAATATTCATCGGATCCCAATAAACACAACATGTAGAATTACATAAAGGTAGTCTCGATCATGTAAGGCAGCTCACGAGATCTAAACATGAAGCACATGGTGGAGAATACATCCATCTAGCTACTGCTATGGACCCATAGTCCAAGGTAGACTACTCACTCATCACGCTAGAGGCAAGCATGGTGATGAAGAAGACCTCCGGTGGCGATTCCCCTCTTCGGCAGGGTGCCGGGAAGAGCTTCTAGACCCTCCCGATCTCGGGTCGACGACGACGGCAGATCGCGATGTGTTTCTGGAAAATTGATCGGGGATTTAGGTTTTTCCCATCGAGGGGTCTTTATAGGCGAAGGGGCAGCGTCAGAAGTGGACCAGGGCACCCTCACCATAGGGCGGCGCGGCCAGGGGCTGGGCCGCGCCCCCTGGTGGTGAGGCTGGCCCCTGGCCCCTCTCCGTCTCCTCTTCGGTCTTCTGGAAGCTTTGTTAAATATTGGGAGGTTCGGCTTTTGTTTCATCCAATTCCGAGAATATTTCCTGTGTAACTTTTCTGAAACACAAAAATAGCGGAAAACAGGGAACTGGCACTGTGGCATCTTGTTAATAGGTTAGTTCTGGAAAATGCATAAAAACGCCACGAAGTGTAACAAAACACTAAGAAAATGGCGTAACAAGCATGGAGCATCGAAAATTATAGATACATTTGAGACATATCAACCATCTAGTGCGTTCACGGTGATAGTGTGGGACAATCTAGTTTGGGGACATGCGAACTTTGAGGAGTGCTTCGTAGCCCTACGCATGATTAGTGTTCGTTATCCATTGGAGAATAGTTTAGAGTGGCATATTGAAGTTAGTATCTATTGATTCAATTATGTTATTTTTTTGAGAGTGACCACTAGTGAAAGTATGATCCCTAGGCCTTGTTTCCAAGCATTGAACATCATTTACATTCAGTTTTGTTACATGTTTGCTCGCAGCAATATTTATTTCAGATTACATTTACTACTTATAATCATCACTACCACTTGTATTTCACTATCTCTTTGCCGAACTAGTGCACCTATACATCTGACAAGTGTATTGGGTGTGTTGGGGACAAAAGAGACTTTCTGTATCATAATTACAGGGTTGCTTGAGAGGGATAGCTTTGACATCTTCCTTCCTGAGTTCGATAAACCTTGGGTGATCCACTTAAGGGAAACTTGTGCTGTTCTACAAACCTCTATACTTGGAGGCCCAACACTGTCTACAAGAACAGACGCGTGCATAGACATCAATACTGCAAAAATCCTATTTTACCAGAAGACCCACTTTGCCAGAATATGAGACGGAGAGGGGCTGGGAGGCCGCCACACCACCTGGTGGCGCAGCCCAAGCCTGGCCGCGCCAGGGTGTGGTGAGGCGACCCCATCCATCTCCTCGAGCCCTCCTTCCGCCTACAAATACCCTTCGACCTAAAACTATCGAGGGTTGGGCGTTTTTCCCAGATAGAGTTCCGCTGCGCTGCCACCATCAGAAACCACGATTCGGAACCAGAAACTCCGTTCTGGCACCCTGCCGGGACAGGGATTTGGAGGAGAACTTCATCATCATCATCACCGACGTCTCTCCATCAACCATCCATGACTCCCCCATCCATGTGTGAGGAATTCTCACTGTAGGTGAAGGGGATGGTAGGGATTGGATGAGATCATTCATGTAATTGCTATGAGATTGTTAGGGCATGGTGCTTAGTATCTATTGTTAGTGCTTATGACATTGTTGCAACTTGTTGTGCTTAATGCTTGTCACTTTGGGCCCGAGTGCCATGATCTCAGATCTGAACTTGTTATTGTCTTATGATGATAGTTGTTGTTTATGGTCTTACTTGCAAGTTGTATACACATATCGTTTTCCGGAACCCGAGGCCCCAAAGTGACAACAATTGGGATAACCGGAGGGGATGACTGTGATGTGAGGATCATATGTGTTCACCGAGTGTTAATGCTTTGCTCCGGTACTTTATTAAAAGGAATACCTTAATTACCAGTAGATTCCCTTGAGGCCCTGCTGCAAACAGGCTGGTAGGACAGAAGATGTCGTGCAAGTTTCTCATTGCGAGCACGCACGACTATATACAGAACACATGCCTATGGTTGTTTAGTACTAGGATACTTTATCATTATTTATCTACAATTGCCCAAGTCTTGATTATTACATGAATTATCTTATCCATGCAACGCCCGTTCATCCATCCCTATGCCTACAGTATTTAATCCTACTGTTTACTATTGCTACTATTACCGTCTTTACTTTATTATTGTTGCTACTATTTTACTGCTACCACCACTATAAAAACTGTTGCTACTGATAAATTGCTGCGACCAAGTCTGTTTCCAGGTGCAGCTGAATTGACAACTTATCTGTTAAGGCTTATAAATATCCTTTGGCTCCCCTTGTGTCGAATCAATAAATTTTGGTTTTACTTCCCTCGAAGACTGTTGCGATACCCTATACTTGTGGGACATCAAGACTATTTTCTGGCGCCGTTGCCGGGGAGCATAGCTTTATTTGTAGGTTCACTTGGGATTCATATTGTTCACTGCAATCCATTCATCATGGGTAAACCTTGTGATGGAAAAGTTCCTATATTGCCATCCACTACAAGAAGAGGTACGACTCTGAACACCTCTGTTGCTCTTGATTCGCCATCTGTTATGAGTAAGTTGCTTACACCATCGCATGCACATGCTACTTCTTCTGCTGAGTTTGAAAATGCTACTGATAGTTTTGATGATGCTTCTACTATGCTTGATGAGAGTGGTTCATTAGGTTCCTTTTTAGAAGCTACAATTGCTAGAGCTAAGCAAATGTGGAACACCACTATTACACCTGCTAGTTCACCTGAGTCTAGGGAACACCCTAGTGATGATTTTGATGATGCTTATATTGAGCTAGATGATGCTTTTATTGATGAATTTCATGCTACTAGTGATGCTGGCGCTATTAGAGATCTTCTTGCAAGACGTGTTGTTAGATATAAGTTATCTCCTGATGCTAAGTTTGCTGCTTCTCCCATAAATATTAGTGATAAGGATTATGATTTCTCTTTGGATTTATCTTACATATCTATTGTTGAGAAAGAACCTTTTTGTGGTACTGAAAGTAAGAGTGCTATGGAGCACATGAATGAGCTTTCTTCTTTGAGTAATTTGTTTTCTGATGATACTAAGCTGCCTACTCACTTTGTTGCTAAGATTTTCCCTTTTTCGTTGAAAGGTGCAGCTAAAGCTTGGTTTAATAATTTGTCTCCTGGATCTATTGATAGTCCTATTGCTTTGGTTAACGCTTTCTTTTAGAAATATTTTCATGCTAGTGCTCAACATGCTACTTTGCAGAAAATCTTTGACTTTGAGTAGGTAAAAGGAGAGAAACTGCCTGAATCATGGTGAAGGTTTTGCTCTTTAATCAGAGTACTGCCTGGAGAGCCAATGCCTAAAAATGAACTCCTTGATATATTTTATAATGGACTAACTGTTGAATCTAAGACATACTTGGATAGTTGTGCTGGTGGTGTTTTTAGGAAAAGGACTCCAGCTGAAGCTGAAGAATTAATGGCTAAAATAAGCCGGAATTATGAAGATTGGACTATGGCTGAGTCAACACCAGCGCCAACGCCAACACCAGTGCCAACGCCAAAGAAGAGAGGAATGATTAAATTAAATGATGAAGTGAAGAGAGAAGCCAAGAAATCTCTTAAGGAGAAGGGTATCAAATCCGAATATGTGAAGAATCTACCACCTATAGAAGAATTATGTAAGCCAATCCCTCGCTCATCCACTATTGAGGTACACTCTCTCCAACGCTTTGATAATAGAGATATTCCTTACTCTAAACCTCCAGATCAATGCCTAGATGAGTTTGATAATTTCATCGTCAAGCAAGATAATTTTAATAAGAGAGTGCAGAATCATTTGTTGGAAAACTCTAGAGCTATTAACAAGTTGCAGGATATTGTGGAGAGAACCTCCAATGATGTGAATATGCTTGTTAAACATTTTAAATGGTTCAAACTCAAATTGATCAGCTTACCAAGGTGCAAAAAGATTTGCTAGTTAATGATTCTAGAGAAAAACAAGCTTGTGAAATACGCACTAGAGGTGGCGCTACTACTCAAGATCCCTTATACCCTGAAGGAGATCCTAAGAGGATCGAGCAGGATTCTCAACGTACTGCAGGAAATGATATTCCTTCTAAGAAGAAGAAGAAGAAGAAGAAGCATAAAACGGTTGCAGAATCTTCTGAAACAGGTAAAAATCCTAATAGTGTTTCTATTTCTGATGCTGAAACCGAAAGTGGTAATGCTTCCGATAAAGAAGAAGTTGAAGAGGAACCAGAAAAGCTTGCCAAGAATGCAAAGTACACTGAGGAAGACTTCATTGCCAACAAGCATGGTAATGAGAGAGAACCTTAGGTGCAGAAACCTATGCCTTTTCCTGGTAAGAAACATAAATCCAAGGAAGAAGAACACTACAACAGGTTTTGTGAATGGATGAGACCTTTATTTTTACAAATACCTTTGACTGATGCTATTAAAATGCCTCCTTATTCAAAGTATATGAAATATATTGTTACTAAAAAGAGGAAGATTCCTAGTGAGCAAATTTCCACTTTACTTGCTAATTATTCTTTTGATGGTAAAGTTCTAGAGAAGCTTGGAGATCCAGGTATACCAACCATTCCTTGCTCTATTAAAAATAATTATGTTAGAACTGCTTTATGTGATTTGGGAGCTGGAGTTAGTGTAATGTCTTTTTTCTCTCTATAAGAGACTTGATCTAGAAAAATGGATATTGACTGATATATCTTTGCAAATGGCTGATAAGTCTACTACTATTCCTATTGGTATATGTGAGAATGATCCTGTTCAGGTTGCTAATAATTGTTTGATATTAACTGATTTTGTTGTGTTAGAAATGCCTGAAGATGACAATATGTCTATTATTCTTGGGAGACCTTTTCTAAACACTGCAGGTGCTGTTATTGATTGCAACCAAGGGAAATTCACTTTTAATGTTAATGATAAAGAGCACACGGTTTATTTTTCCAAGAAGATTGATAGGAAATATGCTCTAAACTCAATCAAGAATGTTGAGACCATCAAAGTTGGTCAAATTTATTGTTCAGAGCCAAAGCCCAAAGAAGAATATCAAATTGTTATGGTTGGGACTATGCCTATCAAGGTCGAGGTAACATAATCATTTAGTGAAATGCAAAGTTTTGCTTCATATAAAATTGGTTGGGTAACAAGACTTGATCAACCTTGTTAACAAAGCAGTTTTTGAATGAACGAAACTATGTTTTCACCGTATTTACTTTTCTTTATTCATGCTTCCACCTTGTTCACTCTTGTTCCCACTGTTTAGTTGCATATTAGAGTATCTTAGAGCTGCTGTGGAATTGTTTTAATTTCACTTTCTATCATTCCATATTCGTTTTCCCGAGTTTTTATTCTCTTGTCAATTTCTGAAAAATCCTCGAAAATAAAGTTTCTCGAAAAATTTCAGGAAATTCTTTTTAAATTTTTATGTAAAAAATGGGGCAGAGAGGCACCTGGGACACCTCAGGGGGACCCACCATGCCACCACACCACATGGTGGCGCGGCCCAGGCTTGGCCGCGCCGTGGCATGGTAAGGGGGCCCCCTGGCCCTCCACTTACCTCTCCACCTCCACTTCACTCTCTCTCCCGAAATATCTCTACACCACAGCTCAAACCCGTGTTCTTGCTGTTCTTCCTCATGATTTTTCGATCTCCTTGCTCAGCCCATCTTTGCTGCTGAGATTTGGAGCATTTGTTCTCTGGTATGTGACTCCTTCGATTGTCCAAATAGAATTTTGTTTAGTGGAGTATTTCTTGAGTATTTTAGCACTATAGGTGACAGGTTAAATGAGTTTGCATGCTTGTTCTATTGCTTAGAAATGTTATTTTGATGCATGTTAACCCTCTTGCAACTCCCTATAGTAGTTCCCTATATTTGTTTGTTTCAAAATCACTTTTTATGAGGTTTGCTTAAAAATTTCAGAGATGGAGGAGAATGCATACCAACTCTTTCAACATGAACTAGAGGTGCATGAGGTCATGAGAGTTTACCATGAAGAGGGAGTCTTTCCCTCAATCTATCCATGCTCAGAGTTCATGAATGCTGCTGGGATTCTGCAGCACTTCCAAACTCTAATCTCTAATGCAGGACTGGAACATTTTATTGATGGTGAACCTCACCAATATGCTAAACTAACAATGTCTATGGTGTAGGATTTTGGCTTCAGTTGGTCCTCATCTAACCCCATGGTTCATTATAAAATTTACAATAAATCTGTGGACTTACCTTTTGATGTTTTCTGTGCAGCTATTAGAAAACCACAGTGGGGATCGCGCGAAAAGATGAGGGAGCGACCCAGGCCATTGATAGACTTATGTGAGGAGATTTGTCAAGGAAGGAGCTTCTCAGAGGAGAGTGGTAAAATTTGGAGTATTCATTTCCCATCTATTCGATATTTTGCCTACTTTGTTACCAAGTGTGTTCTTGCTAGGAAGACTGCAAGCAAGTTATCCTCCTATGATCTATCTTTTATTGCTGCTGCTTTCACACATGATAGGACTTATAATTTGGGTGCTCTAATAGCTTTTCGTCTTGATGCTAACCGTGAGAAAGGGGGAGTTTATGGAGGTCTTATTGCTTCTCGCTTATTAGCTTTGCATGGTGTAGTGCCTCATGCTTTAGACCTTCAGATCCCCGTAGAGAGGCTTGATTTTAATTCTATGTTACATCATAAGTTTATTTCTCCTCATGCTTGTTTGGATAACTTATCGTTTGAGATAACCTTTTTCAAGAAATCAGCTTGGAAGGTAGTTAAGACTGATCGATCAGTCCATTTGCCTGCACCTCTTTTGTTTAACCTTGATCGCAGGAATGGATGGTCACTCATGGAGGATGAGCTTGACGCATACATAGAGGAGCACCCTCAGCACGCACATGAGGATGGGGAGGCGACCGAAGAGTCGGTCCAGCCCTCCAACACTTGGGAGTTTCCGTACCAGCAATCCTATTATGATTATGCACCATTTGCTTCATCTTCACGAGAGCCAGGCTATGACCATGCCAATGATGACCCACCAGCCTGGGGCGACTACCAGCATTGGGGTTAACTTCCACTTAGGCCAAAATCCTAAGCTTGGGGGGGAGGCACGCCGACGATTCACTCATCTACATATCATATTTTGTCGGTACTTTGTATATACATGATTCACTTTCTTTCTTTTCTTTGTTTCTCTTGTTCTTATTACTGCTTTTCAAAACACAAAAAGACCAAAAATATTTCCGTTGTTTCTCTTTGTTTGCCTTTTTAGTTCTCTAGCTTTGTTTAGCATTGTTTCTTATTTTCGGTTTGGTATTCAAAAAATCCAAAAATATTTTGGTTTGTTTACTGTTTCCTTCTGTTCTTGTTTCAAAATTCAAAAACCCAAAAATATTTGTTGTTCCTCTTCGGTTTTGTAAAGTTTGTTGCAGAGTTCAGTCTCCCGTGACTCCATTGGAGCTTGGTTATCACTTCATATTATTCAAGCCGCACAAGTGAAAGGCAATAATGATGACGTATGACAATCCGAGATGTGGTAAGAGGCTGGTATGAACTCTATTTGTTTTAATTTTTGTACATATACTCATCTATGTGGACATGCTTAGCCTGTTCATGTAAGGTATATGTTATCTAATGGATGCTTTGTAGTTCTTGCTCTCATATGATTAGTTCCAATTTACTAATAGTTTGTAGCATGTCATGTAGATGTTTGCTTGCATTGTTTTATTCATAAAACGGTATGACTTTGTGGTATCATCCTCTAAAAGTTTCATTTGAATCGACTTGGCACATGCTCAAGCATGCATATGACTGAACAAAAAGTCAATTAAGCCTCTATGATTTACTTTGCCTCAGAGTTCTTTGATACGTCTCAAACGTATCTATAATTTTTGATGCTCCATGCTTGTTTTTACACCATTTGCTTAGTGTTTTGTTACATTTCGTGGCGTTTTTATGCATTTCTGGAACTAACCTATTAATAAGATGCCACAGTGCCAGTTCCCTGTTTTCTGCTATTTTTATGTTTTAGAAAAGTTACACAGGAAATATTCTCAGAATTGGACAAAACAAAAGCCGAACATCCAGATATTTAACGAAGCTTCTAGAGGACCGAAGAGGAGACGGAGACGAGCCAGAGGCTGGTCTCACCACCAGGAGGCGCGGCCCAGGGCCTGGCCGCGCCGCCCTATGGTGAGCCTCCCCTGGTCCACTTCTGACGCTGCCCCTTTGCCTATAAAGACCCCCCGACGGGAAAAACCTAAAGACCCAATCAATTTTCTAGAAACACATCGCGATCCTCCGCCGTCGTCGACCCGAGATCGGGAGGGTCCAGAGGCTCTTCCCGGCACCCTGCCGGAGAGGGGAATCACCACCGGAGGTCTTCTTCATTGCCATGCTTGCCTCCAGCGCGATGAGTGAGTAGTCTACCTTGGACTATGGGTCCATAGCAGTAGCTAGTTGGTTGCCTTCTCCACCATGTGCTTCATGTTTAGATCTCGTGAGCTGCCTTACATGATCGAGATCACCGTTATGTAATTCTACATGTTGTGTTTGTTGGGATCCGATGAATATTGGTGTTATGATTGAGTTGATGTGCTGAATATTATCTTATGTTATCTCTATGTTGTTTATGATCTTGCATGCTCTCTGTTGTTAGTAGCTATCTTGGCCGAGTAGATACTAGTGACTCCAAGAGGGGGTATTTATGCTCGATAGTTGGGTTCATGCCTCTATTTAATCTGGGGGAGTGACAGAAACCTCTAAGGTTGTAGATGTGCTTATGCCACTAGGGAGAAAACAACATTCTTATGTCCAAGGACATATGCTTTGTTTACATTACACACTTTTCTTAATGCAGTTATCTGTTGTTCGCAAATTAATATTGACGGGGTCCTCGGATGATTCCCCGTGGGTGGATTATTAGTCATAGATGCAGTTGGATGGCGGTCTATGTATCTTGTTGTAATGCCCAAAGTAAATCTCATAGTGATCCACTCGACATATGCACGCTATCTTTATTCTATCAATTGCCCAACTGTAATTTGTTTACCCAGCATGTCGTTATTTATCTTATGGAGAGACACCACTAGTGAACTGTGGACCCCGGTCCATGTTGGGGATATACCAAATAGGTATACCAGCGACGTAGTCCTAAACCAACAAGCCAGGGTGGCCCATCAGGGTGGTATGGCGGATTGCCTACCGGGCGGCCCAGTTGCTGGAAAGACCATGGCGGTATTGGACGCAGGAGCTCATGGCGGATCTGAGACAGGCCCATGGCGGGTTGCCTTGTAGTACATGCATAGGACTTAGTCTAGGACTCCATGTTGTATCCGCTCCGGTACCATCGTGTAGCCCACGCCAGGCGCCTTTATAAGCTGGCGTGGAGAAGCCCTTGAGGCAAGAACTTAGACATACGGCCAATCGCATAGCGAAACAACCAACCTCATCATTGTAACCGAGCACTTGTTGCCATATAGTGAATTATAGCAGCACATAGGGTCTCACCACTATTGCGGGATCTGAAGCTGGGTAAACTCGTGCTACCACCGTCCCGGATCGCTCCGCCGTGTTCACCCCCTTCCACAAACCGCCACACACCTACCCCTATGGCAGATCTGTTAACGAAACCACGACAGTTGGCGCCCACCGTGGGGCATAATGCGTCAGGAGCGCGGATCTAGGCGGGATCCTCCTTCGCAGACATCGGTGACACCATCGCCATCAGGCGAGTCCTTACGATTCCGGCTTCCCCATCGTCCCAGCGGATAACCTCTGGGTGCCGGCTAGAGAAGACCCTACCCGATTTACCGTTGTTCCGATCGGAGACATCCACATCTTCATTGGAGAAACGGACCTTACCCCCGCCACGGAAAGCAATTTCCAGTGGATTGGTATGGCTGAAACCCCCAAACGGACCGCTTTCGAGCTGGATACGGAGGAGGAATCATCTGATTTGGAACCTTCCAAGCTATCTAGATCGGAACGACGGTAAATCGGGTAGGGTCTTCTTTCGCCCTAGAGGTGGAGGAAGAGGTGGAGGACCGCTCTGAATCCGCCATGAGCAATCTGGCGTTAGAAGCACTGCGGTATTGCCTTGTTGCTTTCGCAGGAACCACTTCGGGATCTGCCTCCAATGGAGATGACAGCCTAGGTGAATCCATCCTAGAGGCACTTAACGAAAGTGGTGAATCGGATGAATGGGATAGCAAAGGCTATGACTCTGATCATTATGAAGCCGCCATGAGAAAGATCGAGGCGGAATTAGCTCAGCAAGCACTTGAAGAGCAGAACGCAGCTGCCAAGCAGGTGTTCATGACCAACAAAGGAGATGATGCTGGACAAACAACTGGTGATCCGCCATCCCAGGCAGCCCATGACGGAGATGTCGGCAAAGAGCAGGGTAACCCGCCTCCATCCGCCGATCCCGCCACGGAACAACTTCCTGAGATCCAGGGCGGCCCTAGGCCTCTGCAACCCGCCATCCCCGTGGTGCATCACCCAGAAGACTTCACGACCCCGCTGAACAAAGTCGTCTATGGAACTCTAGCAGATCCAATCACCCCTGACTATGTCAGTGACGTGAACGATCTCAAGAAGAAAAGGTAAGCACTCCTCAAAGAAGCAAAGCGAGTCGAGAAGATGGACGAAAAGCTAGATGGCGACATTGCTAAAGCTCAAGACACGCTGAAACGCACAAGGAACATGGAGGAGAAGTATGTTACTCTCATCCAGAACCAAATGAATGAGGGAGGCGACCCACAGCTGGCATGAAACCTTGAATTCACCGTGCCAATCGTAGAAACTCTGGCAAGGATGTACATCAAGAATCCGCCATATGTGGACAAGAACCGCGATGAAGTCAGGGCTACGCCCGTTGAGAACATCGTGGCCGCAAAGGAGCTATTGGAACATAATAAAAGCCCAGCAGCCCTTGAGACGGCGGTAAAACTGATGACCAAAGCACTGGTGCGGCAGGAGAAGGCTACATCATCACGACAGCTTGAATCTGATCCCGCGCTATGCAGGTCTAGCACTACCTCCAAAGCTCGGGGTAATGGCAACTATGGTACCCGCCCTGATAACAAATCTCACACCGGATCCTCAGAAGTCCGAAGAAGAGAAGCTCGCAACAGGGCAGACGCCATCCCAATATCCTCCGATGATAAGCCACATGGCAAAGGCCATCAAAGAAATCCATCGCCACCCCACAAGAACTACCCTGCTTATGGATACCAAGACAAGGCCCAACCTCGCCATAAGTCCAACATGCCGCCACCAAAGTACAAGACGTTCGACATCCCACAGGGAGGAATTGTCATACGCGATAATGATGGCAAGCGAGGAAGGAGTCGTGACGCTGGCCGGAGAGACGAGCCGCCACAACGTGAAACCAGTCGGGATGGCAGGTCCAGGCATAGGGAACCATCTCGCCATGACGACGGCGTGCATCGCAATGGCGAGAAAGATAAGCATCGCTCTTCACGCCGCCGCGATGATAAAGGGAAGGACTCCCGCCGCCAGGACGATGACCTAGCTCCACGAAGAGCAGAGGGAAGCCGTCGTAGTTGCAGAGAACCATCACAGGACGTCGAGAGTAAAAGGCGTGACCCTTCACCATCCCCACCAAGAAGCCCCCATGGCGGTGGCGGTGGCGGTGGTGGTGGCGGCCCAGCCAGGTCACGCGCCTCCCAGAAAGATCCGCAGGACAAGAAGCCATACAACGCGCGAACCCACCTAAATGAGATTGCCAAGTCTCAAACAGCCTTCTTCCTCGGCCCGAAGTGCTTTGGACAACGGATTCACGATGAGCCCATCCCACATGGGTTCAAGATCGAGAAAAACATCCGCCAGTACAACGGAGTTGACAGGCCCTTAACTTGGCTGCAAGATTACCTCAACGTAGTGCAGTTCGTAGGGGGATCACCCAATGTTGCTGTCCGCTATCTGCCCCTGATGTTGTCCGGCACAGCGCAACAGTGGATCAACGACTTGGCGGAAAATTCCATCCAAACCTGGTTCGATATGCAGACCACGTTCACCGAAAACTTTGAGGGTACCTATAAGCGACCTCACAATATAGGTGACCTCCAACGGTGTCGGCGAGCAGACGACGAGACCTCCCAAACTTTCCTCGCGTGTTGGCTGGATATGAAGAACTCCTGTGAAGGAGTTACCGACGAATCCGCCATCCTCGCATTCATTGATAGTTTGGAGAGAGGCCAGCTACTCTGCCATCGCCTGTTACGAGAAAGGAACAAAGGGAAACTAACCCTAAATTCCATGATCACCATTGCAATCAACTAGGCGGCCGCCGCCGACGACGCCCGCGAATCTTTGAAGGCTTCCGCCATCCAGAACACCGGAAAGTGGAACAGTAGCAACAAACAGAAGAATCCACCAGAAGAGCAGCAAACCCCGGACATGGTGGCCACAACCTTCTCCGACAAAGGACAGTACAGCCAACACGGCCGGGGACGAGGTTCCAGCAGCGGCCAGCCGCGAAGCTCTCCAGCTTCTGCTACGGCACTAGCTGCACCTATGTCCTACGACGAATACCGCGACATGCCATGCTTCGCCCATCGGGACGCTTCAGGAAAGTGCAACCACACCAACCAGAACTGCAAATTTGTCAACGACCTCAAGGCAGACCAAGAAGCTGGCTACAAACGCACCCGGTGACAACGGCCTCGTGGCAAAGGGAAAGCGGACAAGGAAAAGGAGTCCAAGGATAGCAGTGACATGGTTGAAGACCCTGCGCCAAAACCTGCCAAAAAGGCAGAGGGTGGAACTGGCACGGGCAACCCATTCAAGAGCACCAAGAAGGGAGCATTTCACACCTTCCTTGGACCTCCCACGACTAAGGCACAGAGAGCAGCCATGCGCTCCTTAAATGCCACCGTACCTAAAGTCCGTCAGTACGTCCGATGGTCCGAGATGTCGGTGCAATGGAGCCGCGACGATCACCCAGAGCACATCCCGGATGGATACTATGCCATGGTGGTTAACCCCCTGATCCAAGGCTACGAGTTCTCCAAGTGCCTGATGGATGGCGGAAGTAGCCTGAACATCATGTATGTGGAAACCCTGACAAAGCTAGGCCTTACCAAGACCCAACTCCACCATAGTGCTTGTCACTTTCTATGGAGTGGTTCCTGGCTGCCAAGCAAAGTCCCTCGGGTCCATCACCCTCAAGGTTGCCTTCGGCGATGAAAAAAACTACCGCGAAGAGCCCATAACTTTTGAGGTGGTCCCTTTCAAGAGTACATACCACGTGATCTTCGGCCGCCCTGCCTTCCACAGCTTTCACACTAGGCTGTGCTACATCTACAACTAGCTGAAAATGCCAGGACCTGAAGGCATCATCATAGTTTATGGCAGCTTCAGAAAGGCCAAGGAGTGCGAGGACGGAGAAGCCGCCTTCGCGGAAGCAGTGTTCTTTGGCGAGGAGTTCAAGGAAATCCATGCCGCCACGGACCCTGCGGAGATGCCGGCATCCAAGCAAGAAGTATCTGCGTCCCCACCAACCTTCAAGCCTACAGTTGATACCAAGCAGGTGGAACTTGTCGCTGGCGATGCCGCCAAGACCACCTCAATAGGGACAAACCTGTCCCCGAAATAGGAAAGCGCGCTCATCGAGTTCCTCCGTGAGAACTGTGACATCTTCGCATGGCAGCCATCTGACATGACAGGTGTACCCAGGGAACTCGTCGAGCATGCCCTGCAAATAATTCCTTGCTCCAAGCCAGTAAGACAAGTAATGAGATGCTTCGGAGATGAAAAGCGCCACACCATAGCAAAGGAAATTTCCAAGCTATTGAAAGCAGGCTTCATCAAATAAGTGATCCATACAAAGTGGGTGGAAAATCCCGTGTTAGTTCCTAAGAAAAACACAAAGGTTCTGCGCATGTGTGTAGATTACACCGGCCTGAATAAAGCGTGTCCCAAAGACCCTTTTCCCTTGCCGCGCATTGACCAAGTCATTGATTCGATAGCAGGATCGGAGCTGCTGTGTTTCTTAGACGCCTACTCAGGTTACCACCATATCAAGATGAAGGAGTCCGATCAGCTCGCTACCTCGTTTGTAACACCTTATGGCACATATTGCTATGTGACAATGCCATTCGGTCTAAAGAACGCAGGCGCGACGTACTAACGCACCATGCAAAAGTGTCTGGTGGATCAAATCGGACGTAACATCCACGCATACATGGACGACATCGCCGTCATGTCCAAAAAGCAGGATGACCTTATAGCGGATTTGCAGGATACCTTCAACAACCTAAGGAAATACAACATGATGCTTAACCCCATGAAGTGCGTCTTCGGGGTACCAGCTGGACAACTCCTAGGGTTCATCGTCTCCCACCGTGGTATTGAAGTTAACCCAGAGAAAATTAAGGCTATCCTCGAAATCTCCCGGCCTCATGACTTGAAAGACGTACAACGACTCACAGGCTGCATGGCAGCAGTGAGCAGATTCATCAGTCATCTTGGCGAGAAGGCTTTGCCACTCTACAAGCTGATGAAGAAATCAGATGAATTCGTCTGGACCGACGAGGCAGATGCTGCACTCAAGGATCTGAAGAGAGTGCTATCCACTGCACCAGTCCTAGCAGCTCCCGAAGACCAGGAGCCCATGTTACTATACATGGCGGCAACCAACAGGGTCGTCAGCATCGTCATCGTGGTAGAACGCAAGGAAGAAGCGTAGGAGTACGACGTACAGAGACCAGTCTAATATGTCAGCGAGGTCCTGACGGAATCCAAGCAGCGCTACCCTCACTACCAAAAGTTGGCATACGGAGTTTTCCTAGCTTCTCGTAAGTTACGATACTACTTCTATGACCATAAGATCACAGTGGTAAGCAAGGCTCCAGTGAAGGACATCATCAACAATAGCGACGCAACAGGACGAGTTGCAAAGTGGGGCATTGAATTGGCCTCCTTCGACATCGACTACAAGCCTCGCACCGCCATCAAGTCTCAGGCTTTGGCGGAGTTCATGGCGGATTGGAAGGAAGCGCAGGAGACTACGCCCGTCCTAGAACCGGAGCATTGGGTGATGCACTTTGATGGCTCAAAGTTGCTACACGGCTCGGGGGCTGGAGTGACACTCAAATCCCCTAAGGGAGATGAGCTCAGCTACGTTCTCCAGATCCACTTCCCCACTACCAACAACATCGTGAAGTATGAAGCGCTACTGCACGGGCTACGCGTCGCAAAGGAGATTGGCGTACAATACATTATGTGTTGTGGTGACTCTGACCTTGTCGCTCAGCAGGTCGCTGGCACATACAAAGCTCGGAGTGAAGTCATGGCGGCCTATAGAGACAAAGTGGACGAGATGGCCAAAAGTTTCCTCGGCTACAACATAACACACGTACGGCGAGAGGACAACATGGCAGCCGACACCCTGTCCAAGCTAGGGTCTAGCCGCAAGGCAGTCCCGCCAGACGTATTCCTCGAGCACCTGCACGTACCATCGGTCAAGATGGTAGATCCAGAAAATCCGGAACTAGCGAGCTCCCCCGTTATGGCGGTTTTGCCCAGCAACCCGCCATGGGCAGAGCCCTACCTGGAGTATCTGCTGAATAAGAAACTACCCAAAGACGAAGTCCAAAAGAGACAAATCGAGCATAGAATAAAAGCGTACACCATCATCAATGGCCAGCTCTATAAACGAAGCACCTCGGGAGTATTCATGAAGTGCATATCCCAAGTGGACGGAATTGAAATACTAAGGGAGATCCACGAAGGCGAATGTGGGCATCACGCCGCCGCCAGATCCCTAGTTGCCAAGGCATTCCGCCATGGGTTCTACTGGCCAACAGCCAAGGCAGATGCAGACCGTATCGTGGAGCTTTTCCAAGGGTGCCAGATGTACTCCAAGCAAACCCACATGCCTGCCACAGCACTGTACATGATACCTATAACTTGGCCTTTCGCGGTCTGGGGGCTGGACATGGTGGGTCCGCTAAAAATAGCACCGTCAGGATTTACGCACCTCTTGGTAGCGGTAGACAATTTCACAAAGTGGGTGGAAGCTAAGCCCATCAGGAAACTTGATGGCAAAACCACCCTAAAATTTGTCAAGGACATTGTGGTTAGATTCGGCATTCCACATAGCATCATCACCGACAACGACACTAACTTGTCTCAGGGAGAAGTTGCAGAATACTGCCATCACAACGGAATTCGCCTTGACCTTGCATCTGTGGCACATCCACAATCCAATGGCCAAGTTGAGAGGACCAACGGACTAATCATGTCAGGGATCAAGCCACGCCTAGAAGCACCGCTACATAGAGCAGCAGGAGCCTGGGCACAAGAATTGCCATCTATGCTATGGAGTCTACGGACCACGGCAAACAGATCAACAGGCCTTACCCCTTTCTTCTTAGTCTACGGAGCAGAGGCAATCCTGCCAAGTGATGTATAGTATGATTCTCCAAGAGGCAAGGCCTATGAGGAAGAAGATGCAGAAGCGTCTAGACAACTATGTGTGGACCTGCTGGAAGAAGAACGAGACCTAGCAGCCCAGAGATCTGCCATCTACCAGTAGAACCTCCGCCGCTATCACAGCCGCCGAGTTTGCAAACGCTCGTTCAAAGAAGGGGACCTAGTGCTACGCCTCAAACAGCAGAAGTCACACAAGCTATCCCCGCCTTGGGAAGGACCCTTCGTCATCAGCAAAGCTCTACTGAATGGTTCCTACTACCTCGTTGATGTTCGTGAGCTAGATAAGCAACCCAGTAAGAAGCGCAAACGAAGAGACCCTGACGATATCTACGATGAAACAGATCGTCTATGGAACATCGCACAACTACGTCCTTTCTACACTTAGCACTTACCTAGGCTATGTAATAGGCACCTCTATATGATCAATGAAATAAAGCATCTGGTTCACTCTTGATTTTTTCTGAGTCTTTTACCTCCTTTATTGTTCATTTAGATCGTATGGAACCTTTGCGCAATTGTGCTCTGCACTTGTGTATTTTTAAATCTTCCATAAGCGGTCCGCGTAGCATATTTATGTTTTAATCTCCATCTGATGTTCTTTGTGTGGATTCCCGAGTAGTGACTTTTTGATGATCTAAGCCGCTATCTGCTAAGGGTTTTGGACGGTTGCTATTAAGTATCGTCGCCCTGGCAGATTGTTTGTGCAAAGATTCCGCCATCTCACGAAAAGTCAAGCACAAAGAGCCGGATGGCGGATGGCATAATCCTACGCGTGATTTTTTTTTTCAAAGTGTTGTTTTTTGAGCATGTCAAACTGCTGCAAGTTGCATAAAAATAGGCATGGCAGTTTTTTCGCACATAAACCACTTAAAAGACTTAATAAAACTGTGCCATCAGTTCAAAAGCATTCTCTGATCCGCCACAGGCAGATCAGGCACAGTACAAGCATGCACGCAGTTTAAAGTTTAAACTTACAGACCCACTCAGGGGCCGAATTGATGCATTGTTTCTTCCTGCCACATTGCAGGGTATAACTTAAGATGGCCGAACAGCAGAGGACACATCATCACCGCCATCAGCACCAGCAGTGGCTACAGAGACCGACGCTGAAGCTTGGCTTGGAGACCCTGGCAGATCTTACGCTTCATAGTATATGTTCAGCTGAGTGCCCAGGGCACAAAGCTGATCATATCCTAGCACGCTCTGCCAGATGGCGGCCTCGTCCGCCGGTGCTCCGTCCTCGCCGCTCTCCAGGATGCCGGAGGTGATCAAGTCTAGGTCCAGCTCGGGGTAGTGGGCCTTTGCCAAAGTTAGAGCAGTTCTGGCACCACCCCGAGCGGAAGACTGC
Organism: Dactylis glomerata; assembly: GCA_007115705.1. Classification (NCBI taxonomy): domain Eukaryota; kingdom Viridiplantae; phylum Streptophyta; class Magnoliopsida; order Poales; family Poaceae; genus Dactylis; species Dactylis glomerata. The sequence goes on along the minus strand of QXEO01000701.1, from coordinate 747,447 downwards.
TTCCAGTCCGCCACCAGCCCAGGCACAAGCAGCAGCTTCTTGGTGAGCCCAATGGCAGAAAGGCCAGATGAACCCGCTATCTGCAGGCTGCCGCACGCCTGACGACCAGCATTAAGAAGGCCATCCAGCTCCTTCTTTGCAGCGTCAGTGGCCATGCGTAAGCCCATGGTGGAATCCACCTCTCCTTGCTCCAGGGTCACTGCATAACAGAAACAAACAAGGCATCATACTATACATAGCATATTATTACAAACTACACAGTATGGAGAGCCATCGCTACCTAGCAAAGTCTTCTGGAAATGATCGAGGACCTCGTTGAAGCCATCCTGCCACTTTTCAAAATCATTGGCGGCTTTACGAAGATCCTCTACCTCCTTTTGCTTCTGGCGATTCTGGCATTCCTAGTCCTTGAGCTTCTCTTCAAGGAGGGTATTCGAGGCCAAAGATTTTTGGAGCTGCTGGTGCAACCCCTCCATCGCGATAGCATGGCCCTTTTCCACCCCCTCGAGTGTGGACTTTAGCTTGGCAGCATTTGCATGGCGGAAATAATAGCAAAGTATTGATCGGCTAGCGCAAAGGTACTTAAACTTGTCAAAGGCAAAAGAAAATTACCACTATTCTCGAGCTGCTTCTGCAAGTCCGCCACGAGCGTGCTCTTTTCCGCCAGCTTCTTCTCTTGCGGGCTGAGGACTTGGACCAGGTCCTCCACAACTTTCTTGTAATTCTGATAAAATGATATTATGTGTTAGTCACTCTTAGAGCTTTATGCCGGATAGTCATCTGCCATAACGCTCGGGGGCTACTCATGATGATTTTTTAACTTAGTCACTCTTAGAGCTTTATGCCGGACAAAAATCCGCCATAACACTCGGGGGCTACTCATGATGATTTTTTAGTCTTCTTAGAGCTTTATGCCGGACAGTTATCCGCCATAACGCTTGGGGGCTACTCAGTGCAAAATTTAAGTTCTCTAAGAGCACCGCAGAATATGACGGCACTCAGGGGCTATAATATGCAAAAATTTAAAGTAGTTTCTCTTAGAGCACCATAACGGATCATCTACAAAAATCCACCATGTTGCTCGGGGGCTACTGGGAGTACATACCTCTTTCACGATACTGGTTCTCTGGACAAAATATGACATAGTGGTTGACACATGGTTGCTGGCGTCCTCCTGCAGGCAATCAAGACGAAAAAGAGCATCTGCCTTCTTTTTCCATTTTGAAGCCTCTCCAACTCCCGCACCCATCTCGACTGCCTTTCCGCCAAAACTTACCTTCTTTGGGCCCTTAACAGGATTGGCGGAGGGCCTGGCATCCTTTTTCAAGGCATCCGCCACCTTGCTAGCCTTTTGGGCAGAAGTGGAAGGTCCAGTGGGGCAGACAGGAGCATCAGGCGTAGGTGGAACAACTGCAGGAGATGGCTTTGTCTTTGGAGGCTTTTGGCCAGCAGTTTTCCTCCTCCTATGCGCAAAGTCACATATAAGAACAAGTCAAGTTAGAGATGGTGTGAAATCGAAAGATTATCTTGCTTACTTCCGTTCTGGCAGCTTGATAGTAGCGGAATGCTCAGGAACGGTCTCCAGGTGGCCGCGCAGTGCTGGGGACGGATGGCGGGAGATGACTCTCTTGCCTAAGCCACGTATGCGCTCGCCCAAGCCGCGAACACCACGGCGTACAGTTGCCACGGGCTCCTCCGCCATAGTTTCTTCTTCTGCCACCTTCTATCTTTTTGGAGATGAGGATGTCTCGTCCTCATGATCGGTGAGTTCCTTTGATCAGGGATAGCGGACCAGACGGCTCAGCTCGGAAGGGGGAAGGGATGAAAGCTGCAGGAAGATGCAAGTTAGTCAAGAAAAATAAACGATTATAGCGGAACAGGAAAACACTCACCTCTGGACAATTGCTGTTCTCATACATGGGAATCTTCAGCTCCAACTTCTCATCTCGCCCCACCTTGATGATGTTGCGGATTCGATGCTCGATCTCTTCGGAAGACAATTCCTCCTTGGAGTAGCGTTGAGGATCGTCGATTCCGCTATACTCGCACATCAGAGCTGAGCGGTATTGAAGAGGCTGAATCCGCCGTGAGATCCAACAATGGATGGTGTCTGCACTTGTCAGTCCAGAAAACACAAGTTTGGAAATCCGTCATGAGCAGAGTTGGCATTCGTCATCCATGGTAAAATCATCCATAATGCCCCAGCTATCCTGCTCCTTGGCAGGACCATCAACAAAAGACCGCAGGCCGTACTTCCTTTCAGGAGGGGCCTGGTCAGCCTAATAGAAGAAAGATCCCCACCATCCCTTTGCAGAATCATGCAGTTTGATATAAGGGTATGATTTCCCGCTACGAGGAACAAATGAGACTGGTCCGCAGTTGCGAGGGTCTCCATTTGCATCCCGGTTATGGCGGATATTGAAACACAAGCGGAATAAGTCTCCGTGTGGATAGATACCCAGATATCCTTCGCACAGCGCGACAAATCCCGCTATGATAGTGAAGCTATTCGGGGCAATGTGGTGTAGCTGTAACCTGTAATTCCGAATCATTCCCTTTAAGAAGTAGGATGGCGGAAGGCTGAAGCCTCGGTCGATGTGGGATTTGAGCATCACGATCTCTCCATCTGAAGGGGCAGGCATGGCTGCACCAGGATCTACTCGCCATCTTGAGATCTCCAGAGAAGACAAAGTTCCTTCGTCCAGGTTGCAGGGATCCCAGCTACCTCCCGAGGTTTCGAGTATAGCGGATTCCGTATCTGATGACCTTGCTGAACTCTCAGCAGCTTCAGACGCTGCAGCCTGATGGGGTGATTCTGGATCCATGGCGGCAAGAGGTGTGGCGGAAATGATGTCCAGGATCTCAAAAGAAGAAGAGGAAGATGAAGCCAGCTTGTGGCAGAAAAATGACCGGCGGCGAAGAACTCCGGGCGGCGGCTCGTCGGAGATCGCGGAGCTCTCGTGGTGGCACCGAGGAGAGAGAATGCACGGGGGTGAATGAAGAGTGAACCGGCTGGGGGTGAGCGGCCGGGGTATATATAGGCCCCGGGCCTCGAGATTCGTGCCCGCCATCAGCACTGTTCATCCGGATCGTGAAAACCCTAGATCGGCTACACATGTCCAAGGGTAAAATAGTAACTATTGTGAACAGTACGTATGCTGTGAATCTTGCCCTAGAAGGAACTACGTGCCGAAAGTTACGGCGGATTTTTATGGTATGATCCAACGGATCCCAGAAATCTTGCTGAATCGAAACTACGTCGCATAATCCGATATCTACGGCGGATTGAGAGATGGAGAAGAGAGGAACATCAAGAACCGCCATCCAGACGCAAAAAAGAAGACGAGCTATGACAGATGGACTTCACCAAAAACAAGGCATGGCGGATGGAGATGGCAATCTTGAAGTTCCCTGGGGGCTACTGTTGGGGATATACCAAATAGGTATACCAACAACGTAGTCCTAAACTAGCAAGCTAGGGTGGCCCATCAGGGTGGTATGGCAGATTGCCTACCGGGCGGCCCAGTTGCTGGAAAGACCATGGCGGTATTGGACGCAGGAGCTCATGGCGGATCCGAGACAGGCCCATGGCAGGTTGCCTTGTAGTACACGCATAGGACTTAGTCTAGGACTCCAAGTTGTATCCGCTCCGGTACCATCATGTAGCCCACGCCAGGCACCTTTATAAGCCGGCGTCGAGAAGCCCTTGAGGCAAGAACTTAGACATATGGCCAATCGCATAGCGAAATAGCCAACCTCATCATTGTAACCGAGCACTTGTTGCCATATAGTGAATTATAGCAGCACGTAGGGTCTCGCCACCGTTGTGGGATCTGAAGTTGGGTAAACTCGTGCTACCACCGTCCCGGATCGCTCCGCCGTGTTCACCCCCTTCCACAAACCGCCATACACCTACCACTATGGCAGATCTATTGACGAAACCACGACAGTCCGATTTCCTTTATATTGCTATCACCTGTTTACTTTACTCGCACTGTTTACTTTCTCGCATACTACTATTGCTTTCCACTCGATATGCTCATTCCTTTGTTTACAGCAAACCGGTGAGATTGACAACCTCATCGTAAGTTGGGAGCAAAGTTCTTGGTTGTGTTGTGTGCAGGTTCCACGTTGCTGCCGGCGAAGCAAAGCACTGGACGAGGTGCCCTATAAATTGTCTGGAGCTGTCGCGAAGCTAGCAAGCATCACCTTCTGGAGTTTGGCTTTTTCCTACTGGACTGACAAACCTTGGTTTCTTACTGAGGGAAAATTTGCTACTGTGCTCATCATACCTTCCTCTTGGAGTTCCCAACTGGACAGTGATTTACATCAACACCGTGCCACATCAAGCTAATTTTCTGGCACCATTGCCGGGGAAAAAGAAGACTTTTGCAAGGGGAGTTCTGCACGCACATCCTTTACTTTGTTTATTGTTTTGCTTTACTTTATTTTTGCTTGCATCATTTTATCAAAAATACAAAAAAATTAGTTCCTACTATAGTTGTTATTTTTGTTGGTCTGTTATTCTCTTGCTTTATCATGCTTTCTATCAATGGTTGGTTTCTTTGAAACTAAATCTTTTTGGCAAGGTGGGTTCACGGAAGAGCAACAAAAATATTATGAGGAACACCGCTTGTCACAAAAAGGGAAACACTTATGGGAACAAATTGATAAATTGTATATCATTGCTAGAAATGTATGCTCTACTTATCATGTTACTTATTTCTTTGATAAATCTTGTTGCTGTAGGAGGTATAAACACCTCCCTTTTCAATGTGAGTATAATGATGATGTTACCATATCTTCTTATATTAATGGAAATTATGACTTTTATGATGTGGAACAAAGTGAAGAATTTATTGCTTGGAAGGGTGCATTTGAACTTGCTTATTTGCTTGAAAATACTGATGATGCACCTTATAAATATGAGGTTTATGATATACTTAATTTTTTCTTTGATAATTACAAGGAAGAAAATGGCTATATTCTTAAATATCTCAATAGATGCTCTCCAACGGAAGAGACTAATGCCTTGAAGGAGCCTATGGAAGAAGAAATTGCTGAAACTGGAATCTCTTTGGATGAAAAAGAAGAGGAGAGTGATGATCAAGAGGAGGAAGAATGGAGCTACCCATGTCTACCTCCCAATAAGAGTAACTCTTTAACTAATACCTTATTTGATCGCCCTCCATGCTTAAAAAAAGGAGAATGAGTGTGATATTTATATTGTTGAGTTCGTTCATGATGCTACTAAAAATTATTATGAGAGAGGAAAATATGGTTGTTGGAATTTTCATGTTACTAAAACACCTCTCTTTATATTGAAAGTTCCTAAGTTGCTTTTATTTTATCTACCCATGCTTATTATTATGTGCTTCTTTGATTTATTTTCCTACAAGATTCCTATGCATAGGAAGTGGGTTAGACTTAAATGTGTTTCATATTTGCTCCTTGATGCTCTCTTTTTCTTCAATTCATATTTTTTATGTGAGCATCTTCTCAAATTACTGAGCCTAGCTCAAAGGCGTTAAAGAAAAGCACTCTTGGGAGATAACCCAATGTTTTACTTTTAGTTCTTTTTCTTTTATTTGAGTCTTGGAAGTTATTATTACTGTAATAACCTCTCCTTATCATTTTTATTTCGTTGTTGTGCCAAGAGAAGCCTCTAATTTGAGTGAGGTAAGATTTGGGGTTGTTGCTGTCCTGAAACAGATTTCGGTGCTGCACCATAAAAATTCGTGAAAATTCTCTGTAAATCTTTTGGACATGCGATTTCTTGTGCATATGCCCCAGGTTATATCCAATCTTTCATTAGTTGAACACTTTTTGATTTGAGCAACATAAAACCCCTCAAAAATTCGACCTTTGTCAGCTGTTCTGTTTTGACAGATTTCGGCCACTATTTGTGTTTGCCTCTCGATCGCTTTCTTTTTGAGTTCTTTTGATCACGGAACTTTTGGGGAAGTTGCTACAGTAGTATATGCCTTATATGTGATGGTTTTGAGTTAAAACCTGAAGCAAAAAGGGGTTGATTCATTATTATGCTTACACTAATGTTGCTAATAGAATTGTGTTGAGTTTTGTATGAAGTAAGTTTTCAAGTGTAGGGATTGGAGAATGATGAGATGAGTTGAAGAATGGACAAAAGCTCAAGCTTGGGGATGCCCACGCACCCCAAGAAATATCCAAGAGGTACAAGCGTTAAAGCTTGGGGATGCCCCCGAGGCACCCCTTCATCGGCAAAAATCAGGTCACCTTTCAACACACTATATTTTTATTGCTTCATGCACTATGCGTTTTTCTTGGAGCGTCAGTCGCTTTAGTTTTTAGTTTTGTTTAGTTTTGTTTTCTGCAATAAATGGTTGGACCCCAACAAATTTCTTTTGGAGAAGTTGCCTTGCTTTTCATTTGCCTAGAACACTCCGTTTTTCACTCTTATCGTTCAACGAGTGTGTTCTATTTTTCTGCTACTGCGTTTAGTTTTCGTTTTTCGCCTTGATTTCTGTTCAGATCTTGTTATATCTTTGCATCAAGTTGTATTATGACCTCTGGTCCATGTTGGTATTCATCAAAAAGAGTTATTTCAAAAAGGTTCGAATGGTGTTGGAAAAGAGAAAAAGTCCTGCGCCCTAGGCTTTTGCATGTCGTGCTTCATGTCTTTTTGATAGTATGCTTAGTGGTTTTGCTGTAGCATGACTTGACTCAAATGACTGAGATTGCTTAATGAGCCTTTGAAAAAAATCATGCGTTGTTTTTATTATTTAGTAGTATTATTTTGGTTTTCTCCTTGATGCTTTATTTGGGTTGACTTGGCGCATGCTCGCACATGTTAGACTCATACAAAGTCGCCATAGCCTCTATGATCATTTAGTTTTTGACTTTTGATGCCATCTTATGCTTCTTTTAATGTTGCTTTGTCGCTTTGCATGATTATGGCCGTTATTGCTCTCTTAGTTGGTCGCTCCCAGTCTTTTGCTAGCCCTCATTTTGTACTGAGTATGAGCTCTACTCATGCATACAACTCCTAAAAACCAAGTTTGCCATTGTGTCCACTATAAATTCCTATGCATGGTATTTGTAAGCCATTCCAAGTAAATTTTCATGTGCTACCTTTCAAAAAACCTTCAAAATACTTCTCGTTTTGTGACACTGTTTTCAGCTCATGGGGACGTAGTGGTCGGATTTGCTATCTTCCATATTGTTTATTCCAAAAAGAAAAAAAAAGAAAAAAAAAAGAAAGAAAAAAGGCACTCCTCCATGGTATGTGAATGTTGGTGGGCACCCGATGGAATCGGTTAGCCATGGTTTATGAAAGAAAAAGGTGGGGAGGAGTGCCAAGCTTTATAAAAGAGCACAAAAGTGCCAATCTCTCTCAAAAACTTGCTTCATTTTTGTATGGAAGATAGTAAGAACCCCATTGCCAGTCGTTGACAAAGACAACCACCTCTCAAAACCCAAGTTTTTATCTCTCTGTTTTACAAATGAAAAGCTCTAGCACATGTTTAATCACTGCTTCCCTCTGCGAAGGGCATTTCTTTTACTTTTATGTTGAGTCACCACCTTCTACCTTTATGCACCGTTTAAGAGAGCATAGTTGTCATTCTTAGTATAATGTGCATTGTCCCAAAGTTTTCATTGATTGATTCATGATGTTGGTTTCACTTGTTCTTAAATTATTTGTATCTAGTTGCCCTCTTAAACTTGAAGGTGTCCTATGCATTTATGTTTTGCTATTCCATGAAGGACAAGCTGAAAACCATTTGCTATGTTTTTCCTTGTGATTTGACCACACGTTTGACTTTCATTGTTTCATTTTCATGATCTTTCGTTTGTGTTCTTTTTCATATTATAACATGGTTGCTAAGTTTCTTCTATCAAGATTATGTCTTTCATGCCCATGTTTTAAGTTTTTTTGATCCCAGCACACAATGCTTACATAGATGATCAAGATTGTGTAGGTGCATGTCACCTCAAAAATTATTTCTTTGTTATCACTTACCTACTCGAGGATGAGCAGGAGTTAAGCTTGGGGATGCTTGATAAGTCTCAAACGTATCTATAATTTTTGATGCTCCATGCTTGTTTTTACACCATTTGCTTAGTGTTTCGTTACACTTCGTGGCACTTTTATGCATTTTCCGGAACTAACCTATTAACAAGTCGCCACAGTGCCAGTTCCCTGTTTTCTGCTGTTTTTGTGTTTCAGAAAAGCTACATAGGAAATATTCTCAGAATTGGACGAAACAAAAGCCGAACGTCCAGAAATTCACCGAAGCTTCCAGAGAACCGAAGAGGAGACGGAGTGGGGCCACGAGGGCCCCACACAACAGGGCGGCGTGGCCTGGCCCCTGGCCGCACCCCCTATGTGTGAGGGCGCCTCGGCCCACTCCTGACGATGCCCCTTCGCCTATAAAGACCCCTCGACGGGAAAAACCTAAGGGCCCGATCACTTTTCCAGAACACATCGCGATCCGCCGCCGCCGTCGACCCAAAGATTGGGAGGGTCCAGAAGCTCTTCCCGGCACCGTGCCGGAGAGGGGAATCGCCACCGGAGGTCTTCTTCATCGCCATGCTTGCCTCCGGAGCGATGAGTGAGTAGTCTACCTTGGACTATGGGCCCATAGCAGTAGCTAGATGGTTGTCTTCTCCACTATGTGCTTCATGTTTAGATCTCATGAGCTGCCTTACATGATTGAGATCACCGTTATGTAATTCTACATGTTGTGTTTGTTGGGATCCGATAAATATTGGTGTTATGATTGAGTTGAAGTACTGAATATTATCTTTTGTTATCTCTATGTTGTTTATGATCTTGCATGCTCTCCGTTGTTAGTAGCTATCTTGGCCGAGTAGTTGCTAGTGACTCCAAGAGGGGGTATTTATGCTTGATAGTGGGTTCATGCCTCTATTTAATCTGGGGGAGTGACAGAAACCTCTAAGGTTGTAGATGTGTTGTTGCTACTAGGGGGAAAACAACATTCATATGCTCAAGGGCATATGCTTTGTTTACATTACACACTTTGCTTAATGCAATTATCTGTTGTTCGCAACTTAATACTTGTGGAGTTCTCGAATTGATTCGCCACAAGTGGATTATTAGTCATAGATGCAGTTGGATGGCGGTCTATGTATCTTGTTGTAATGCCCAGAGTAAATCTCATAGTGATCCTCTCATCATATGCATGTTGTCTTTATTCTATCAATTGCCCAACTGTAATTTGTTTACCCAGCATGTGTTATTTTATCTTATGGAGAGACACCACTAGTGAACTGTGGACCCCGGTCCGATTTCCTTTATATTGCTATCACCTGTTTACTTTACTCGCACTGTTTACTTTACTCGCATACTACTATTGCTTTCCACTCGATACGCTCATTCTTTTGTTTACAGCAAACCGGAGAGATTGACAACCTCATCGTAAGTTGGTGATACATCTCAAACGTATCTATAATTTTTGATGCTCCATGCTTGTTTTTACACCATTTGCTTTGTGTTTTGTTACACTTCGTGGCATTTTTATGCGATTTCCGGAACTAACCTATTGACAAGATGCCACAGTGCCAGTTCCCTGTTTTCTGCTGTTTTTGTGTTTTAGAAAAGCTACACAGGAAATATTCTCAGAATTGGACGAAACGACCACCGAAACTCCTATTTTTCCCGAACGAAGGACGAGGACCGAAGGAGAGCCGAAGGGGGGCCAGAGGGCAGCCTCACCATGAGGGGGCGCGTCCCAGGCCCTGGCCGCGCCCACCTGTGGTGAGGAGCCCCTGGTCCACTCCTGACGACGCCCCTTTGCCTATAAGAAGCCTCGGGACGGAAAACCCTAAAACAATCGTTAAATTTCCAAAAGGAGTTCCGCAGCTCCGCTGCCGCCGCCGACGAATTTCGGGGGACAGAATTCTCTGTTCCAGCACCCTGCCGGGACGGGGAAGTGCCCCCGGAGCCATCTCCATCGGTCTCCATCGCCGTCTCCGCCATCTCCATCGACCTCACCGCCATCTCCATCAACCTTGCTGTCTCCTATGATGAGGAGGGTGTAGTTTAACACTTTTTGATTTGAGCAACAGAAAACCCTCTAAAAATTCGACCTTTGTCAGCTGTTCTGTTTTGACAGATTTCTGCCACTATTTATGTTTGCCTCTCGACCGCTTTCTTTTTTGAGTTCTTTTGATCACAGAACTTTTGGGGAAGTTGCTACAGTAGTATATGCTTTATATGTGGTGGTTTTGAGTTGAAACCTGAAGCAAAAAGGGGTTGATTCATTATTATGCTTACACTAATGTTGCTAATAGAATTGTGTTGATTTTGTATGAAGGAAGTTTTCAAGTGTAGGGATTGGAGAATGATGAGATGAGATGAAGAATGGACAAAAGCTCAAGCTCGGGGATGCCCCCAAGGCACCCCTTCTTCATCGGCAAAAATCAGGTCACCTTTCAAAACACTATATTTTTATTGCTTCATGCACTATGCATTTTTCTTGGAGCGTCACTTGTTTTTGCTTTCAGTTTTCTTTTCTTTTGTTTGTTGCAATAAATGGTTGGATCACATCATGTTTGTTTTGGAGAGAGCCATGCTCCGTTTTTCATTGCCAAGAACACTCTAGTTTTCACTCTTATCGTTCAAAGAGTGTTCTCTTTTTCTGCTACTGCGTTTAGCTTTCATTTTTTGCTTTGATTTGTGTTCAGATCTTGTTATATATTTGCATCAAGGTGTATTTAGACCAATGGTCTATGTTGGTTTTCATCAAAAGAGTTGTTTTAAAAAGGTTTGAATGGTGTTGGAAAAGAGAAAAAGTTTCATGCAAAAAAGTGGTACAAAAGGGAGCTTGTTTAAACTGCGGCTTAGACTTTTGCATGCCATGCTTGATATCGTTTTGATAGTATGCTTAGTGATTTTTGCTGTAGCATGACTTGTCTCAAATGACTGAGATTGCTTAATGAGCCTTTGAAAAAATCATGCGTTGTTTTTATTATGTGGAAGCATATATTTGGTTTTCTCCTTTGATGCTTTATTTGGGTTGACTTGGCACATGCTTACAACATGGTTGACTCTAACAAGTCACCAATAGCCTCTATGATCATTTGGTTTTTGACTTGTGATGCCACTTTATGCTTATTTTAATGATGTTTTGTTGGTGGGCACTCCTCCATGGTATGTGAATGTTGGTGGGCACCCGATGGAATCGGTTAGCCATGGTTTGTGAAAGGAAAAAAGGTGGGGAGAAGTGCCAAGCTTTATAAAAGAGCACCAAAGTGCCAATCCCTCTCTCAAAAACTTGCTTACTTTTTGTATGGAAGATAGTAAGAACCCCATTGCTAGTCGTTGACAAAGACAACCACCTCTCAAAATCTAGTTTTTATCTCTCTGTTTTACAAATGAAAAGCTCTAGCACATGTTTAATCACTGCTTCCCTCTGCGAAGGGCCTTTCTTTTACTTTTATGTTGAGTCTCCACCTCTACCTTTATGCACCATCTAAGAGAGCATAGTTGTCATTCTGAGTATAATGTGCATAGTCCCAAAGTTTATTATTGATTGATTCATGATTATGGTTTTGCTTGTTCTTAAATACTTGTATCTAGTCACCCTCTTAAACTTGAAGGTGTCCTATGCATTTATGTTTTGCTACTCCATGAGGGACAAGCTGAAAACCATTTGCTATGTTTTCCATATGGTTGAAACACACACGTGACTTTCATTGTTTCATTTTCATGATCTTTCCTTTGTGTTTCTTTTTATGCTATAACATGGTTGCTAAGTTCCTATTATCAAGATTATGTCTTTCATGCCCATGTTTTAAGTTCTTTGATCTCAGCACTCAATGCTCTATCTCGTTGATCAAATTGTGATGGTGCATGTCACCTCAAAAATTATTCTTTTGTTATCACTTACCTACTCGAGGACGAGCAGGAGTTAAGCTTGGGGATGCTTGATACGTCTCAAACGTATATATAATTTTTGATGCTTCATGCTTGTTTTTACACCATTTGCTTTGTGTTTTGTTACACTTTGTGACGTTTTTATGCGATTTCTGGAACTAACCTATTGACAAGATGCCATAGTGCCAGTTCCCTGTTTTTTGCTGTTTTTGTGTTTCAGAAAAGCTACACAGGAAATATTCTCGGAATTGGATGAAACGACCACCAAAACTCCTAAGTTCAATTTGCATGCTAATAGTGTTGTTAGTGTGAATGCTTTGAACACCGTTATTGCTAACGCTATAGAAAAGTCTAAGCTTGGGGAAGCTGGTTTTGTTAAGCATGATATTTTTAGTTCCCCAGCTTTAGTGGAGAAAATTTGCTCTGATGATATTTTATCTCCCATGTGTGATAATTCTTATGATGCGTGTGCTACTCATCCTTTTAAAATACCTATGAAAATTGTCGAACGTGCTATGAATAACTACTATTTAGGAGATGGAACTGTCCATCCTGGTGATCATTTGCTTTTTATACATGAATTATGCGAGTTGTTCAAGTGTGCAGGTATTTCAATGAACCGAGTTAAGAAGAAGCTATTCTCTTTATCATTGAAGGGCAGAGTTGCGGAATGGTACAAGACGCTAAAGGATGGCTGACAAGGGTATAGATAATAGAGCCTGTCAGTTGAGTACCCCTGAGGCCCGTTAAGCTAGGCCCAATTGTAATACTAGTCGAAATACGAGTTCTTACCGTATGTCGATATTGTAATCTGTATCAGACCCTACCCGATCCTCGAGACCTGGCCACCTATATATAGGGGCCAGGAGGGGACGGTGTAGGCCAAATTGAAAGCAAGCCAGGTTCTACACCCACGTTTACTTTCATAGCCACCTTGTTTGACTGAGTTTACCTTTGAGTTCATCCGACGCCCTGTCTTCCCGATCCTAAGTCCTTCATCTAGGACATTTGTCGAGTTTAACCCTCGTCAATTGGCGCCGACCATGGGGATCTTGGGCATTGGCATCATGAACTCGACAGCTTTTTCGCTTTCAGCCAACAACAACTCGCAAGTCAACGAAATTCAGATACCCTTCAGAACCGTCGATTTTCAACCTCACCAGTCAAGTTTCACGCAAGTATTCGAGAGTATGGACCAGGATATGGATTTGACGATCGGAAGTTTAAACTTTCTCGTCGGATCACTAGGTTCGATTTGCCTTTCAGATCCCATGAAAACGGGTCCGTCGGCAAGCGAACCCGAGACAGTAGCAATGTTGGAATCATCAGAAGGCTCTTCTAGCGAGGTAAACTCACCGGTCAGCTTACCAGAAGCAAAAGAAGGAAAAATCGCAGGAGGCGACGAAACCATGGAGAATTTTGAATTAGAAGTGCAACTCGAAGATCTCACAATCCACCACGAGGACAACTCAGATCAATCAACAGACTCCTAGAAAACGGGACTAGAACTTTCTGAAGACGACAACTCGATCTTCTCAAGTCACAACAGCAAGCTCGACAATCGTTATCAGATACTCGCCATCGCAGGAGATAACTCAGAAGAACTCGACGACAACAACAACCCAGTGCTTAATCCAGCAAATATAAACAGAGGGGTGAATCATTTAGCAGAGGGAGAAACCGCTAACTCCCTCACAACGAGGGTAAAAGTTCGACTATCAGAAGAAGAGTGGAGAACAATCAACACAGCCGTGGAGCACGGCATGCCAATACCAACAAACTCTAGTCAAAACATGCTTTTGGGGTATCATTACGCCCTAAGGCAACAGGCGAAGCAATTAGCAAAAGAGAGGATTGAAATACAAAAAAGGAAGGATTCAGCCATTGCAGCAAGCGAAGCTGCTCACAGAGCACGTAGTGATGCATCATACACAAACAGAAGGCATCATCGACATGGATCAAGATATGAGAATCTAGAGTACTCAGAAAGGCAAAGCATCTCGAAAAACCTCGACTCGTCCTTCCTATCGGTCGACGAGCAAGGAAATATTATCCCAAAAACTCCGGAAGCAGCATTAGTGGCCGCTCAAGCGTACCTGCATACAACACGACCAAATCTAGGAGACCCGAGGGAACATATGCACCGAGCAGCGCTAAATGGATTGAAGATGGTAGGCAACAAATTATCAGCAAAAGAAGAGGAGGCATATCGCAACAAAGGAACTCACAAACCTAGATCACCACGCCGTCACATCAGTCCTCGGCACAGAAGTGGAAGTCGCCGATCTAGGACGCCATCACCTGGACGATACAATAGTCCAAAGAACAAAGGAACCCAACGATCCAGAACTCCCAACAGAACATATGACTACGAAGACGATGAAAAGGAGATGGGGGTGCCATGCTTTACCCGTAGGGTTCGCATCACGCCAGTACCCAAAGGTTTCAAACTACCCCATGATCAACAAAAGTACGACGGATCTCAGGAGCCACAGTCATGGCTCTCAGATTATCTGCAAGCAGTAAAACTACTAGGAGGAACCAAGGAAACAGGAATGCAAAGTTTGCAATTACACCTCACCAGAGCGGCAAGGTCATGGCTAAGCAAATTAGAAAAAGAAACAATTGGAAGCTGAGAGGAGCTCACAAAGCAATTTACAAGTAACTTCAAGTCAACATACAAGTGGCCAGCATCCATAGAAGAAGTCAAAGCCTGCGTACAGCAGCGCGGAGAGACATTAAGAACATATATCCAAAGGTGGAGTCTTATCAAAAATTCGGCAGTCGAAGTCTCGGACGAAAGAGCAATAGATGCATTCATAATCGGGTTACGATGAGGAGACCTAGTCGAAGAGATGGGCAGGATCAAGCCAAAAACAGTATCAGATCTAATGGATGTAGCAAATAGATTTGCAGATGGAGAAGATGCATGCAACAATAAACGCATGCGATCACCAGAAGATGACAGAGGAACCAGATATGGAGGTCAAAGGAGAAGGTCCCATAATTACGACAATTATGGCTCCCACAGCCAAGTAGCCGCAGGATATAAAGATAATAGCTACCAAGGCAACGATCGCAAAAGTTCGGGATACCGTAACTATGGCAGAGAAGAGTACAAAAAATTTCCGCCAAGGGAATCCAGAGAGTACAACCCATCACCAGAAGACATGCTCAACGGGCCATGTCATATCCACTCTGCGTTCGTCGATGGGAAACGAGTATCCAGACACGCAATAAAAGATTGCACAACATTCTTGAAACTACAAGAATTAGCACTCAACAAGCAAGCCGAGGCAAAACGCCAGGGATACGAGGGAAACACAAGCAACGCGCCGGTAACCCAACAAGGAAATAGTGGAGCTCCCAAGGGTCAAGATCAATCAAACCAGGGACGCGACGACGAGGAAGGATATGTTCCATCTAAAGGGCACATCACAGCAATGATACAACCAGTGCCCAAGTCTAACAAAGAGGAGAAAAGCATAACTCGACAAGTCAACCTCGCAATAACTTCACCTCCAGCGACAACGGAATACCTACATTGGTCAGAGCAACCCATAGAATTCAGCAGAGATGATCACCCAATAACAGTACCTCGGCCAGGAAATGCGCCCTTGGTACTCAAAGCTCAAATAGGAACATACGATGTCGACAGAATATTCATGGACGCAGGAAGTGGAATAAACCTGATTTACGTAAAAACCCTACGGGCAATGCATATTTCATTGGAGTTCCTAAAGCCAACTGACTGCTCTTTCCACGGAATAGTCCTAGGGAGTGCTAACTATCCACTTGGTCGAATAGCACTCAACGTCTACTTTGGAAATCGACAAAACTACAGAAGGGAGAAACTTGACTTCGAAGTCATGGACTGGCCATCACAATATCATGCGATCCTTGGGAGACCCGCATTTTCGCGATTCATGGTAGTACCTCACTACACCTATCTGGTACTAAAAATGCCAGGACCCAAAGGAATTATCACAGTCAAAGGAAGCTTCGAATTATCAGACCTATGCGACAAGGAATTTCACAAGATGGCCCAAAACTTCGGCACGATGGCAAGCTACGGGGAACCCAAAACAAAAAGCACGACTACAGGAGTCACTCAGCAACTCGAAGAAAACCACAAGGAACAAGAAGTAAAGAAACCTCAAGTACAGCCACCGGATCAAGAGAAGTCCACAAGAGAAGGAGAGAAGACTCAAGCGACATAGGCGAATAAATAGAATAGGAAAATAAGGTTGTAAAAGCCACGAGTTATTCTAGGGCAATGCCCTCTAGATCCAGAACACAGGTCACTGGCCGGATCTCCTGGGTTATCCCATGTATCTTACATTATACGCATAAATAAAAGACAAAAGTTCCTCTTATCTGAGTTTACGTGTCTTTAAAAGTTGCGGTAAGCACACCAACATACACACAAAAAGTGCAATGCTCTGAGCACAAAAAATTATGATGCAAAGTTAGAAAACAACAAACTGTCGCATTGTACGCACACAAACTTTACATCAATGGCTGATCAGAATCGTCTATGCCCAAAGGGTCTAAATAGTGATGCTCGCGGAAAAACGCGGCATCCTCTCGAAGTAACCTAGCTATAAGCCTCCTAGCCGGTTGGAGAGTAGCATCCATATGAACTCATAGCTGAGCTCCTCCCGAAGGCAAGCTCAGTGACATGGAAATGAAATTGAGCCTCGGGTGCCACTTGCGCGTCCAACCAAGGGCAAAATTGGCACCAACCACTAAGTTAAGTTCTATAAGGCGATGAATACGCTGAGTAGACCTAAAAACAGCAGGCAGCTGAGGAAAAGTTCCAGGAAGAGGATTACGAAGAAGCATCACGGAATGCATGGTAGTCAGAGCTTTTCGACAACCGTCAACCGCCTCTCCAATGTGTTGAGCACGATCTTGGAGGAGCACAATGGTACTGCGGCGCCGGGGATCGGACCAAAAAGTTTTGACTCCACCTGACGATCTCTCAAGAGCTGCGATCCGTTCAGAAATGCGACGAGCTTCGCCAACGAAGTCCAAGCAAGTACCTACAGTGATAAAAATCATGGGATAGCAACATTGCAGCAAAAAGAAAAAGAGGAGAATGGCAGGGAAACTCACATCGCAGCAACTCGCAAGCAGACTCGATAATACCAATGAGAAAGGAGTTGCACTCCTCCAAGTGTACAATTTTAGCTGTCAGACTTGACACCTTATCCTCGAGTATGGATATCTGCTTCACAAACCCGCAAGATTTGCTGGCTTTACCTATAGCCATCTGCGCTTAGCGTTTAGACAAAGTCAAACAACTTTCAAGATCTACAATCCGTAAGGAATACTCATCACATCGGCAAACAGGACGAGGAGGCGACGAAACTCCGGAGTCAAAAGCATCGGCAGATAGTGGAGCTTGACCACGACCAGATAATTTACCAGCACGCACAGGCTGGAAGGCAAAGAAAAAGAAAAGAGGAGCATCTCAGTAGCTAAACCAAACATAATATTTCGCAAAAGAGGATATATTTACAAAAGCATAAGCCCTTTGACTAAGGTTCTTGGGCTACATGCGACTAGAAAGTTTG
Source organism: Dactylis glomerata (assembly GCA_007115705.1). Lineage (NCBI taxonomy): Eukaryota > Viridiplantae > Streptophyta > Magnoliopsida > Poales > Poaceae > Dactylis > Dactylis glomerata. Next base: position 729,990 of record QXEO01000701.1, on the reverse strand, counting down.
CCATATCAGAATGAAACTAAAATTACAAGGGAGGCCAAGTCTATGCCACCTCAGCCTCATGATCCGTAGCGGAGGAAGGCGTAGCAGAAGCAGCACCAGCATCAGGAGGAGGCACAGAACCACTTGTGGCCGGAGTCAAAGAAATCGGCGCCATACCGGTCGCGGAAGCCACCGAAGGGGAAATCATCGACATAATGCCCGGTGCATATTTTTTCGCCTTCTCGAAAAAAGGCTTCAGTTCCGAACGAGGACGGTCGGGGGAAGAGCTAACCTTCTCCCAGTTCACCTCCTCACCATGCGCATAGGCAAAGGCAATGGCCCCCTCGGCACCTCGCTTCAGGGAGAGACCCTTCATAGTAAGTATGGGGTCTTCATCGGTGTCGAGGGCTTTGGCAAGATTTTTCAAGTCCGATACATTGGCCTTCTTCTTGGGCCATAACCCGACAAAAATCCGCGTAAGCATGTGGTTAACCAATTCGAAGATTTCCCGGACAGAAATCCAGTTTGCTTCAAGCAGGCTGACCGCGGCCAAGAGAGGATCTTCGTCAAGCTGCAAAGTCGACGCAGACACTTCACTATATTCTGCAAAACCAAGGAAACAGCAAAACAGCAGAAAAGGAATAAATCAGCAAACATAAGAGAGCAAGAAAGCCATCAAAGAGTATAGTATGTACCTCCAGCAGCAGCAGACATCTGGTTTAGTTGTTCAGCCACGGCTTGTTCCCGCTGAGGTGCTCCTTCTTAGCGGTACCCAGGTCCTTTTCTGCTTTCTTCGCCTTAGCCAATGCTGATTTAGAAGACTTCTCAGCATTGACTTTGGCAGCAGTGGCGGCATCAAAAGTTGTCCTAGAAGTTTTGAGTTCAGCTTCTAGCGACGCAATGCGAGCAAGGGCTGCCTTTAGAGCACCTAAGTTAAACAAAGAGGAAAGAAACAGTCAAGCAAGGAAGCAAAGACATGCATGCAAAGATAAGGAAGTGAAAAAACAAAAAGAACGAGACTTGCCTTCAGAGGCCTTGGCAAATTTTAGGTACTAGACGCATTCATTGCCCAAGTCGACGAATCTCTTCATCAGGCTCTGTCCAGAAAATAAGATGTGAGCATCAACACGTAAAAGTTGAAGTAAATATAATAGTATGTTTATACACGTCATCGGAGGAGCTTGTGGACTGATGGGCCTCAAGGGTAGCACTGGCGTCGGAAGCTTTTTGCAAACGCCTAGAGCTACGAACAGTGACTGCCTTCTTGGTAGGCTTCTTCAGAGCTTTTTGAGGTTTCACTGCTGCAACAACCCCTTGTGACGGCGGCTCATTGATGACAAGAGTATCAGTGGCGGGGGCCTCAGCAGCAAATCTCTTCGGGTCCTCCTCGTCCCTGAGAAAAAGAGAAAAAGACAAAGTCATCTATCAAGGTCGACAACAAAAAAGCTAAATATATGAAAACAAACAGATGAACACTCACGAGTCCATGTAGTCGAAGAGTTCTCCACCGTCCTCTGGCTCGAAGGATTCCCCGGCCACAGTCTTAGGGGTGGAGGCACTGGAAGAAGCAATTTCTTCAACACGTTTCCTCTTCTTGTCCACGACAAGGTCTTCAGAAAGTGCAGGAGGAGGTGATGTGGTGGAACTGGACCTTTCCAGCGAATCCTCGCCTTCGTCTCCATCATGGCTGCCCTCAGTCTCGGGGGCTTCGGAGGCCGCAGAAATAGGAACATGCTGAATGGCCCCTCCCTCTGGGACAGGAGGGCAACAAATAAGAAGTCGATGATCCTGAAAAGACAAAACAATCCAAAAGATATAAGGCGAAGAATAAAAGGAAAAAAACAAGGCAAAATAAAGACAGCAAAAATTACGGCAGGTAAGGGATGCTCGGAGTCAAAATAGCTTGCGGCTAAGTCCGCAACTTCATGATCTTTGGTGAGAGTGGTAAGAGCTCTCACATGCCTATCGAGATCCTTCTTCTCCATAAGATTTTCAGATACTCGAGAAGGACCCTCCAAGCCAGAAAAAGTCCACAACTTGGAAAGACGATGCTGCAGGGGTTGAACCCGACGTTGCAAGAAAAAAGCCATGAGTTGTGTACCCGAAAGGGCACCTCCCCTGCCACTTTTCAGCTCCTGGATGTGAGCCAGGAGTGGCTTGATCTCCTCCATTTCAGCTTCCGTGGGAGGCAAATCCCACGAGGCCAATTTCTTCAATTCCTGGGAGGCGTCAAATGGGGCAAGGCCGTACTTGTCGGAGGGGGAATTCTTCCGGTCCTTGATGTAAAACCACCTAGTTCTCCAACCTTGTACCGAGGCAGCCATTGAAAACTCCAAATACTGCGATTCAGAGCGAAGAGAGATACAAGCTTCGCCCAGTTCGGGTTTCTTGGACAACGCGACACTGGGGCGGAGCCGAAAGAGGGCTCTCCAAAGAAGAAAATGGGGATCAATCCCCAGAAATGACTCGCACAAAGTTATGAAGCAAGCAATGTGCAAGATGGAGTTTGGTATGAGCTGGTGAAGCTGCACACCATAAACAAAAAGAAGCCCACGAAGGAATTCGTGGGCAGGAAGGGAAAGACCGCGCAAAAGATAGGCAAAGAACATCACCCGAAAACCATCTCTGGGCTTGGGGATCCGCTCAGCGCTGGCGAAGATAACCTCGTCGTCGTTGGAGACAAGGCCATCCGCTCGGGCCTTCTCCAGCTCCTTCTGCGTAAAGGCAGAAGGTACCCAGCTCATCGCGACGTTCGTCCCCTTGGTCATCTTGTGCTTCTGCGCCTGATGCTTCACGCGCATCTACGATCTGCGCACGGGGGCTCAGCAGGAGATCAAAGGAGAGCAGAGATTGCAGCAATTGTGGCGGCGGCGGAAGCAATGAACTTGTAAACAGTAAATTTCCCCACTCTCCCCTTATGTAGCTTCCAGGTAACGGAACGTGGGCTGAGATGTGGCACAAAGAGCAGAAACGGCAGCCCACTAACGGGCAGAAGAATTGCGAAATTACCTGTGCTGCCCGTGGGCAACGGTCAAAATCTAGAGATAAATGTAAACAGATTAATGATGTCACAAGCGTACGGGTAACAAGAACTGGAGACTATGATAAGCACTGGACACTAGTAAGAAGAATATTCCAAAGATGGTTCGAGTTGGTGAACTTAGGAAAAGAAAGATCAAAGAAGCCGACGAAAAATTGAACCTGGTGAAAGAGGAGTCATTCTTTGAGACCATACTCGAAAAAAGATTTTTCGACAATAGCCTCGGGGGCTACTACCATCGGGAGCGCTGGGCGCGCACCCTACGATATTACTGAGTCACATTATGATCTCACGATATGAGAGAAGACACGCTGTCTTTGAGACTATACTCGAAAAAAAAGATTTTTCGGCTATAGCCTCGGGGGCTACTACCATCGGGAGCGCTGGGCGTGCACCCGATGATGTTCTATAGTGGACAATGAAGGCGAATAAGATTCTGGAAGAATAATTACTACCATCAGGAGGAAGATTTTTATTGATCAAGGTTGAATAAACCCGAATATTTTGTGGGCTGAAACAGTCAAACAAGGCTGCAACGTATGATTCTCGAGTTGCGTCATCGCGACAAAACTTGAATGCCGTGGTTGAAATATATCACGACGGTAAGACCCCAGGATCCGTCCTGTGTGACCCGGTATACGCACATGGATGCGCTCTGCTGATATGTATCCGTGTCTACGACACGAAGAAAAATCCTGGTGGACGCATGATACGTCTCCAACGTATCTATAATTTTTGATGCTCCATGCTTGTTTTTACACCATTTGCCTATTGTTTCGTTACACTTCGTGGCACTTTTATGCATTTTCCGGAACTAACCTATTAACGAGTTGCCATAGTGCCAGTTCCCTGTTTTCTGCTGTTTTTGTGTTTCAGAAGTGATACACAGGAAATATTCTCGGAATTGGACGAAACAAGTTCCTGAAGTCTTATTTTACCCGGAAGCTTCCAGAGATCCGAAGGAGAGAAGGAGGTGGGCCACCAGGGGCCCACACGCCAGGGCGGCGCGGCCAGGCCCCTGGCTGCGCGAGCCTGGCGTGAGGCCGCCTGGTCCCTCCTCTGACATCGCCCCTTCGCCTATAAAGACCCCCCGACGGAAAAAACCTAAGTACCCGATCACTTTTCTAGAACACATCGCGATCCGCTGGCGCCGTCGACCCGAAGATCGGGAGGGTCCAGAAGCTCTTCCCGACACCCTGTCGGAGAGGGGAATCGCCACCGGAGGTCTTCTTCATCGCCATGCTTGCCTCCGGAGCAATGAGTGAGTAGTCTACCTTGGACTATGGGTCCATAGCAGTAGCTAGATGCTTGTCTCCTCCACCATGTGCTTCATGTTTAGATCTCATGAGCTGCCCTACATGATTGAGATCACCGTTATGTAATATTACATGTTTGGTTTGTTGGGATCCGATGAATATTGGTGTTTATGATTAAGTTGCTGTACTGAATATTATCTTTTGTTATCTCTATGTTGTTTATGATCTTGCATGCTCTCCGTTGTTAGTAGCTATCTTGGCCGAGTAGTTGCTAGTGACTCCAAGAGGGGTATTTATGCTCGATAGTGGGTTCATGCCTCTATTTAACCTGGGGGAGTGACAGAAACCTCTAAGGTTGTAGATGTGTTGTTGCTACTAGGGAGAAAACAACATTCATATGCTCAAGGGCATATGCTTTGTTTACATTACACACTTTGCTTAATGCAATTATCTGTTGTTCGCAACTTAATACTTGTGGAGTTCTCGGATTGATTCACCACAAGTGGATTATTAGTCATAGATGCAGTTGGATGGCGGTCTATGTATTTTGTTGTAATGCCCAGAGTAAATCTCATAGTGATCTTCTTGACATATCACGTTATCTTTATTCTATCAATTGCCCAACTGTAATTTGTTTACCCAGCATGTGTTATTTATCTTATGGAGAGACACCACTAGTGAACTATGGACCCCGGTCCTATTTCCATCATATTGCTATCACCTGTTTACTTTACTCGCACTGTTTACTTTACTCGCATTGTTTACTTTACTCGCATACTTTATTGTTTTCCACTCGATACGCTCATAACCTTTGTTTCAAGCAAACCGGTGAGATTGACGACCTCATCGCAAGTTGGGAACAAAGTACTTGGTTGTGTTGTGTGCAGGTTCCGCATTGCAGCTAGCAAGCAAAGCTTGGACGGGGCGCCATATATAAATTGTCCGAAGCTGTCGCAAGCCAGCAAGCATCACCTTCAGTCGTTTGTCTCTCCTCTCCAAGAACGATAAACCTCGGTTTCTTAACTGAGGGAAAACTAGCTGCTATACTCATCATACCTTCCTCTTGGGGTTCCCAACGGGCTGGTTATTCACCACGCACAAGGAATCTTCTGGTGCTGTTGACAGGGACTTGAAGAATAAGAAGCTACTACATCAATTACATTCTCCCACGTCAACCACGCGCCAGCAGCTAATTTTTTGGCGCCGTTGCCGGGGAGGAAGTAGAAGACTTCTGCAAGGGGAGTTTTCGCACACACATCCTTTACTTTGTTTTATTGTTTTGCTTTACTTTATTTATTTTACCTGCATCGTTTTATATCAAAAACCCAAAAAAATTAGAATCCTTGGTAGTTGTTTTTTACTTGTTTACTTTAGTTTTGCTGAAATGGCTACTCCTGAAAACACCAAGTTGTGTGACTTTACTAGCACAAACAATAGTGATTTTATCTGCACTCCTATTGCACCACCTGCTACTGCTGCAAATTTTTATGAGATTAAGCCTGCTTTGTTGAACCTTGTTATGAAAGAACAATTTTCTGGTGCTAGTACTGAAGATGCTGCAGCTCATCTCAACAATTTTGTTGAGCTATGTGAGATGCAGAAATATAAGGATGTTGATAGTGATATTATTAAGCTCAAGTTGTTTCCTTTTTCTTTGAGAGGAAAAGCTAAAGATTGGTTGCTGTCTTTGACTAAGAATAGTATTGATTCATGGGCTAAGTGTAAGGATGCTTTTATTGGTAGATACTATCCTCCTGCTAAGATTATATCTCTGCGTACCAATATTATGAAGTTTACTCAGTTTGATAATGAACATGTTGCTCAAGCTTGGGAAAGAATAAAATCTATGATAAAGAATTGCCCCACTCATGGACTGACTACTTGGATGATTGTCCAAACTTTTTATGCAGGACTAAAATTTTCTTCGAGGAACCTACTTGATTCAGCTGCTGGAGGCACTTTTATGTCCCTTACCTTGGGCGCCGCATCAAAGCTACTCGACAACATGATGGTAAATTATTCTGAATGGCACACCGAGAGAGCTCCACAAGGTAAGAAGGTAAATTCTGTCGAGGAAACCTCTTCCCTGAATGATAAGATTGATACTATTATGGCTATGCTTGCTAATGATAGGACTCATATTGATCCTAATAATGTTCCTTTAGCCTCTCTGGTTGCTCAAGAAGAGCATGTTGATGTGAATTTCATTAGAAACAATAATTTTAACAACAATGCTTATAGGAACAATTTTGCTAGTAACAATTATAGGCCGTATCCTTCTAGTAATGGTTATGGTAACTCTTATGGTAATTCCTACAACAACACTAGGGCCGCGCCCTCCGAGCTTGAGGTAATGCTCAAGGACTTCATCGGTAAGCAAACTGCTTTTAACAAGTCTGTTGAGGAAAAGTTAGGCAAAATTGATATTCTTGCTTCTAAAGTTGATAGCCTTGCTCATGATGTTGAACTTCTGAAATTAAAAGTGTTGCCTAATGATGCGAAAGAGAACAATGTTTTTGCTACCGCTAATGCTATTCAAGTTGGAATTGATGAAAATATTAGATTGTTAGCGGAATTGCATGCCAGGTGGGAAAGAGAAGATGAGATGGCTAGAGAAATGAAGGTATGTACCATTACTACCTCTAATGATGTTGCTCCTAATGCTAGCAATCCTCTTACTTTGATTGGCGTAGAGAAAACTCCCACTCCTTGCGTTAAAAAGCCTAAAACTGCCAAAACTTTTTCTCAAAAGAGTGCTGAAATTTTTCGGAGTGTAGGAGATGATAGCTCTACTTCTTCTAATGATTTTGATGTTGATGGCTGCAATATATCTGAAGTAATTTTGTTCTTACAAAAGCTTGCTTTGACTCCCAATGCTAGTTCTTTAAATATTGCTTTTACTAAGCATATTACCAATGCTCTCATAAAAATTAGGGATGAAAAGTTGAAGCAAAAAGCCTCTGTTCCCAAGAAGTTAGAAGATGGTTGGGAACCCATCATTGATATGCATGTTAATGGTTTTGATTGCCATGCTTTATGTGATCTAGGTGCTAATATTTCTATCATGCCTAGAAAGATTTATGACATGCTTGATTTACCACCGCTTGAAAAATGTTATTTTGATGTTCCTATTGCTGATGCTGCTAAGAAGAAACCTTTGGGAAGGATTAATGATGTTCTTATTGTGGTTAATAATAACCTTGTTCCCGTTGATTTTCTTGTTATGGACATTGAATGCCATGCTTCATGTCCTATTATTTTGGGAAGACCCTTTCTTCGAACTGTAGGTGATATCATTGATATGAGGGAAGGCACTATCAAGTATCAATTCCCACTAAAGAAAGGTATGGAACACTTCCCTAGGAAAAGAAAGAAATTGATTTTTGACTCTATTCTTAGAGCAAATTATGAGCTTGATGCTTCATCACTTGATGTTACTTGATTCGCAATTTTCTGCGCCTAGCTCAAAGGCGTTAAAGAAAAGCACTCTTGGGAGATAACCCAATGTTTTCTTTTCAGTACTTTTTTCTTTTATTTGAGTCTTGGAAGTCATTACTACTGTAATGACCGCTCCTTATCTTGTTTATTTCGTTTTTGTGCCAAGAGAAGCCTCTAATTTGAGTGAGGTAAAGATTTGGGGATGTTGCTGTCCTGAAACTGTTTTCGGTGCTGCACCGTAAAAATTCGTATAAATTCTCTGTATATATTTTGGACCTGCGATTTCTTGTGCATATGCCCCAGGTTATATCCAAACTTTTGTTAGTTGAACACTTTTTGATTTGAGCAACAGAAAATCCCTCAAAAATTCGACCTTTGTCAGCTGTTCAGTTTTGACAGATTTCTGCCAATATTTGTGTTTGCCACTTTATCGCTTTCTTTTGAGTTCTTTTGATCACGGAACTTTTAGAGAAGTTGGTACAGTAGTATTGCTACATATGTGGTGGTTTTGAGTTGAAACCTGAAGCAAAAACAGGATTGATTATATGTTATGCTACACTAATGTTGCTAATAGAATTGTGTTTAGTTTTGTATGAAGGAAGTTTTCAAGTGTAGGGATTGGAGAATGATGAGATGAGTTGAAGAATGGACAAAAGCTCAAGCTTGGGGATGCCCAGCACCCCAAGAAATATCCAAGAAGTACAAGCGTCAAAGCTTGGGGATGCCCCCGAGGCACCCCTTCTTCATCGGCAAAAATCAGGTCACCTTTCAAGACGCTATATTTTTATTGCTTCATGCACTATGTGTTTTTCTTGGAGCGTCAGTTGTTTTAGTTTTCTTAGTTAGTTTAGTTTGTTTGTTTGCTGCAATAAATGGTTGTACCCCAACAAATTTTCTTTGGAGAAGTTGCCTTGCTTTTCATTTGCCAAGAACACTCCGTTTTCATTCTTACAAATTTCACCGGGTGTTCTTCTTTTTCCGCTACTGCTTTTGGTTTTCGTTTTCGCCTTGATTTGCGTTCAGACCTTGTCATATCTTTTCATCAAGGTGTATTTTTGCCTCTGATCTTTATTGGTTTTCATCAAAAGAGGTATTTATAAAAATTTCAAATGGTGTTGGAAAAGAGAAAAAGCTTTGTGCAAAAAAGTGGTACAAGAAGGAGCTTGTGTAGACTGCGGCTTAGGCTTTTTCATGTCATGCTTGATGTCTTTTTGATAGTATGCTTAGTGGTTTTGCTGTAGCATGACTTGTCTCAAATAACTGAGATTGCTTAATGAGCCTTTGAAAAAATCATGCGTTGTTTTTATTGTATGGAAGCATTATTTTGGTTTTCTCCTTGATGCTTTATTTGGGTTGACTTGGCGCATGCTCACACATGTTAGACTCTTACAAAGTCGCCAATAGCCTCTATGATCATTTATTTTTTGACTTTTGATGCCATCTTATGCTTCTTTTAATGACGCTTTGTCGCTTTGCATGATTATGGCCATTATTGCTCTCTTAGTTGGTCGCTCCCAGTCTTTTGCTAGCCCTCGCCTTAAACTGAGTATGAGCTCTACTCGTGCATCCAACTCCTAAAAACCAAGTTTGCCATTGTGTCCACTATAAATTCCTATGCATGGTATTTGTAAGCCATTCCAAGTAAATTTTCATGTGCTACCTTTCAAAAAACCTTCAAAATATTTCTCGTTTTGTGACACTGTTTTCAGCTCATGGGGACGTAGTGGTCGGATTTGCTATCTTCCATATTGCTTATTCCAAAAAGAAAAAAAAAGAAAAAAAAGGCACTCCTCCATGGAATGTGAATGTTGGTGGGCACCCGATGGAATCGGTTAGCCATGGTTTGAGAAAGGAAAAAAGGTGGGGAGGAGTGCCAAGCTTTATAAAAGAGCACAAAAGTGCCAATCTCTCTCTCAAAAACTTGCTTCATTTTTGTATGGAAGATAGTAAGAACCCCATTGCCAGTCGTTGACAAAGACAACCACCTCTCAAAACCAATTTTTATCTCTCTGTTTTACAAATGAAAAGCTCTAGCACATGTTTAATCACTGCTTCCCTCTGCGAAGGGCCTTTCTTTTACTTTTATATTGAGTCACCACCTTCTATCTTTATGCACCATTAAGAGAGCATAGTTGTCATTCTTAGTGTGATATGCATTGTCCCAAAGTTCATTGATTGATTCATATTGTTGGTTTCACTTATTCTTAAATTATTTGTATCTAGTCGCCCTCTTAAACTTGAAGGTGTCCTATGCATTTATGTTTTGCTCTCTTTGAAGGACAAGCTGAAAACCATTTGTATGTTTTTCCTTATGATTTGAACACACGTTTGACTTTCATTCTTTCATTTTCATGATCTTTTGTTTGTGTTCATTTGCTTGTTTACAACATGGTTGCTAAGTTCTTATTGTCAAGATTATATCTTCATGCCCATGTTTTAAGTTCTTATGATCCCAGCTCACAAATGCTTACATATATGATCAAGATTGTGTAGGTGCATGTCACCTCAAAAATTATTCTTTTGTTATCACTTACCTACTCGAGGACGAGCAGGAGTTAAGCTTGGGGATGCTTGATACGTCTCCAACGTATCTATAATTTTTGATGCTCCATGCTTGTTTTTACACCATTTGCCTATTGTTTCGTTACACTTCGTGGTACTTTTATGCATTTTCCGGAACTAACCTATTAACGAGTTGCCACAGTGCCAGTTCCCTGTTTTCTGCTGTTTTTGTGTTTTAGAAGTGATACACAGGAAATATTCTCGGAATTGGACGAAACAAGTTCCTGAAGTCTTATTTTACCCGGAAGCTTCCAGAGATCCGAAGGAGAGAAGGATGTGGGCAACCAGGGGCCCACAAGCCAGGGCGGCGCGGCAAGGCCCCTGGCCGTGCGAGCCTGGTGTGAGGACGCTTGGTCCCTCCTCTGACATCGCCCCTTCGCCTATAAAGACCCCCCGACGGAAAAAACCTAAGTACTCGATCACTTTTCTAGAACACATCGCGATCCGCCGCCGCCGTCGACCCGAAGATCGGGAGGGTCCAGAAGCTCTTCCCGGCACCCTGCCGGAGAGGGGAATCGCCACCAGAGGTCTTCTTCATCGCCATGCTTGCCTCCGGAGCGATGAGTGAGTAGTCTACCTTGGACTATGGGTCCATAGCAGTAGCTAGATGGTTGTCTCCTCCACCATGTGCTTCATGTTTAGATCTCATGAGCTGCCCTACATGATTGAGATCACCGTTATGTAATTCTCAATGTTTGGTTTGTTGGGATCCGATGAATATTGGTGTTTATGATTAAGTTGTTGTACTGAATATTATCTTTTGTTATCTCTATGTTGTTTATGATCTTCCATGCTCTCCGTTGTTAGTAGCTATCTTGGTCGAGTAGTTGCTAGTGACTCCAAGAGGGGGTATTTATGCTCGATAGTGGGTTCATGCCTCTATTTAACCTGGGGGAGTGACAGAAACCTCTAAGGCTGTAGATGTGCTGTTGCTACTAGGGAGAAAACAACATTCATATGCTCAAGGGCATATGCTTTGTTTACATTACACACTTTGCTTAATGCAATTATCTGTTGTTCGCAACTTAATACTTGTGGAGTTCTCGGATTGATTCACCACAAGTGGATTATTAGTCATAGATGCAGTTGGATGGCGGTCTATGTATTTTGTTGTAATGCCCAGAGTAAATCTCATAGTGATCTTCTTGACATATCACGTTATCTTTATTCTATCAATTGCCCAACTGTAATTTGTTTACCCAGCATGTGTTATTTATCTTATGGAGAGACACCACTAGTGAACTGTGGACCCCGGTCCTATTTCCATCATATTGCTATCACCTGTTTACTTTACTCGCACTGTTTACTTTACTCGCATTATTTACTTTACTCGCATACTTTATTGTTTTCCACTCGATACGCTCATAACCTTTGTTTCAAGCAAACCGGTGAGATTGACAACCTCATCGCAAGTTGGGAACGAAGTACTTGGTTGTGTTGTGTGCAGGTTCCGCGTTGCAGTTAGCAAGCAAAGCATGGATGAGGCGCCATATATAAATTGTCCGAAGCTGTCGCAAGCCAGCAAGCATCACCTTCAGTCATTTGTCTCTCCTCTCCAAGAACGATAAACCTCAGTTTCTTAACTGAGGGAAAACTAGCTGCTATACTCATTATACCTTCCTCTTGGGGTTCCCAATAGGCTGGTTATTCACCACGCACAAGGAATCTTCTGGTGCTGTTGACAGGGACTTGAAGAATAAGAAGCTACTACATCAATTACGTTCTCCCACGTCAACCATGCGCCAGCAACGCACTAGGTACCCTGAGAACCACTGGGACTCATTCTTTGTAAGTCCTAAATGCGGCAAAAGAATGGGTTTGACCGGTTTCCCGAATTTAAGTCCAAGGGGATTGAATTTGAAGTAGGTGGCAAGTGTCTGTTCCGGCAGTTAACTGACCTCTTGATCTGTCAGAGGTGTCAGGCTTGTTCATCAAAGCCCCTTGTGAGATACTATACTATAAATAAAGACAAGTCAAAAGACCAAGTCAAAGATTTAAAGATGTGAAGAAGTCAAAGAATTGATCAAGTCGAAGAATAGAAGATCTGAGATTCAACCCGAATCTGCAATTTTGGTAGAATCTCGGGGGCTACTGACAAGGGTATAGATAATAGAGCCTGTCAGTTGAGTACCCCTGAGGCCCGTTAAGCTAGGCCCAATTGTAATACTAGTCGAAATATGAGTTCTTACCGTATGTCGATATTGTAATCTGTATCGGACCCTACCCGATCCTCGAGACCTGGCCACCTATATATAGGGGCCAGGAGGGGACGGTGTAGGCCAGATTGAAAGCAAGCCAGCTTCTACACCCACATTTACTTTCATAGCCACCTTGTTTGACTGAGTTTACCTTCGAGTTCATCCGATGCCCTGTCTCCCCGATCCTAAGTCCTTCATCTAGGACATTTGTCGAGTTTAACCCTCGTCAACGGCCGACCTATTGATTGGGAGGAAATTGTACCTCTCTTTTATTCTAAATTCTATCCTTCTAGTGAAGTTTATAAAGATAGGAATTATATTTATAATTTTTATCCGCATGAGGGAGAAAGCATTGCCCAAGCATGGGGAAGATTGAAGTCACTAATGCTCAAATGTCCTATTCATGATCTTCCCCGTAATATTGTTATTAATAATTTTTATGCAAGGCTTTCAGGATATTACAAGGACTATCTAGATGCATGCTTTGATGGCTCTTTCACAAGCAAAGATGTTGGCGTCAAGTGGGATCTTCTTGAAACAAGTCAAAACAATATTGAAGATTGGGAGAGCGACAAAGGTAAAGGATCAGGTATAAATTACAAGTATGATTGCATTAAGTCTTTCGCTGAAACTGCTGATTTTCAAGAGCTTAGTGCTAAATATGGTCTTGATCCTCAAATTATGGTTGATTGTTTTAGAGCCTTTGCTTCTCATATTAATGTTCCTAAAGGAAATGGGGACGTGTATCATGAACCTCTTAAAGACACTTGCATAGAAAGTGATATTGTTATTGATGATTGCAATAAACATGCTCAAACTTCTAAAAGTCCTATTTCTTATAAGCATGTTAATTTTTGTGGAGTACATAGACCTTAAGAACAGAGTCACAACAAGGAAAATTATTGTATCCACCACGGGAATGAGGAAACCCAAATGTGGCACAAGGCTGTAGATGAGCTTGGTGAAAAGGTTTGCAAGCTTTATCCTTTTCTTTGTGAGTTTTGCGATGACACAGGTCATTTTATTTTTCAATGCTCAGGCCCTAATAGTCACCTTTCTAATCGAATGAGTACCGCAAGTTTGTATTGTGATGACAAGATCACTCTCAATCAGCATGATGAGCTTACTTTGTTTTTGGGGTGTGAAGAGTTATCTAGAAAAACTTCTTTGGTAGATATGAGCGTTTTTAAAAATATTAGCATCCTGCAGGGTTGTCGTCTTTATTGTGTTAAAGATTGTCGCGCAAATACTTACATACAAAATGTTATAAAACATGATGTTTTGCCAAGCTATGATAGGACTGATAGATGTTTCTATCTTATTAATAGAGAGGGGGAATCCTCCAAAGTTTCTTCTGTCATTTTTCTATCAGTAAACCAGATTATGTGGAGAAGATGCCTTTCAAGTCTCTCCCTCCTGAAGGAGAGAGTAAGAAGAGTAAGAAGAGTAAGAAGAAGAAGAAGAGGAGTAAAAGGCGAGAAGAAACAATATCTTTTCCTAAGCATGTTGCTCCTATTATAGATTATGATAATTCTGATCTTGATGATGTTCCTATGCCTGTTACCTATGTTAGTGATCATGATTGGGAAAAGCACTCTACTTTTGATATTGAAAATCTTTTTGGTACCAATTCTAAGGTTAATAATTGTTGTACCATTAGTACTATCCATGTTCCTTCTTATGATGATATGTTTGATGAATATGCTTTGCGAAATAGCTGTTCTCTCGTTTACGATGATACTAAACCTCTAGTTTATGATGGTTATGATGATGGGTATAATATTTTCAGTTCACCTACTTTAGAGGAGAAAATTAGTTATAATTACAATATGCCTCCTGTTTTTGATGATTATGGTGATGAGAATAATTATTCTGTTGAAGCTGCTCCTACTACGATTGTTCATGTGAGGAGTATTAATTCTTTTATGCATGTAGCTCATGATAGGGATGCTTTATGTGATAGTTATATTGTTAATTCTATTCATGATGCTACTGAAAGTTACTATGAGAGAGGGAAACATGGTTTGATGGATCTCAACAATATTGAGTTTCCCCTCTTTTTGTTGGAATTCTTGAGGTTGTACTTGTTTTGCCTTCCTATGTTTTTCGCTTTGCGCTTTCATGACTTGTCTCTTTACAAGACTATTTTTCTTAGGAAGTGGTTTAGATTTAAATGTGTTTCATATTTGCTTTTTGATGCTCTCTCTTGCTTCAAGTTCTTTTGTGGCGCATTTGCCTTAAGTTCTTCTCCGGCGCCTACATAAGCATCTTTTCAAATTACTGCGCCTAGCTCAAAGGCGTTAAAGAAAAGCACCCTTTGGAGATAACCCAATGTTTTACTTTCAGTACTTTTTCTTTTATTTGAGTCTTGGAAGTTATTACTACTGTAATAACCGCTCCTTATCATTTTTATTTCATGGTTGTGCCAAGAGAAACCTCTAATGCGAGGGAGGTAAGATTTGGGGAAGTTGCTATCCTAAAACAGATTTCAGTGCTGCACCGTAAAAATTTGTGAAAATTCTCAGAATATCTTTTTGACCTGCGATTTCTTTTGCATATGCCCCAGGTTATTTACAAACTTTCATTAGTTTAACACTTTTTGATTTGAGCAACAGAAAACCCTCTAAAAATTCTACCTTTGTCAGCTGTTCTGTTTTGACAGATTTCTGCCACTATTTGTGTTTGCCTCTCGATCGCTTTATTTTTTTAGTTCTTTTGATCACGGAACTTTTGGGGAAGTTGCTACAGTAGTATATCCTTTATATGTGGTGGTTTTGAGTTGAAACCTGAAGCAAAAAGGGGTTGATTCATTATTATGCTTACACTAATGTTGCTAATAGAATTGTGTTGAGTTTTGTATGAAGGAAGTTTTCAAGTGTAGGGATTGGAGAATGATGAGATGAGATAAAGAATGGACAAAAGCTCAAGCTTGGGGATCCCACGCACCCCAAGAAATATCCAAGAGGTACAAGCATCAAAGCTTGGGGATGCCCCCAAGGCACCCCTTCTTCATCGGCAAAAATCAGGTCACCTTTCAAAACACTATATTTTTATTGCTTCATGCACTATGCGTTTTTCTTGGAGCGTCAATTGTTTTTGCTTTCAGTTTTCTTTTGTTTTGTTTGCTGCAATAAATGGTTGGATCACATCATGTTTGTTTTGGAGAGACCCATGCTCCGTTTTTCATTGCCAAGAACACTCTAGTTTTCACTCTTATCGTTCAATGAGTGTTCTCTTTTTCTGCTACTGCGTTTAGCTTTTGTTTTTCGCCTTGATTTATGTTCAGATCTTGTTATATCTTTGCATCAAGGTGTATTTAGACCACTGGTCTATGTTGGTTTTCATCAAAAGAGTTGTTTTAAAAAGTTTCAAATGGTGTTGGAAAAGAGAAAAAGTTTCATGCAAAAAAGTGGTACAAAAAGGAGCTTGTTTAGACTGCGGCTTAGACTTTTGCATGCCATGCTTGATATCGTTTTGATAGTATGCTTAGTGATTTTTTTTGTAGCATGACTTGTCTCAAATGACTGAGATTGCTTAATGAGCCTTTGAAAAAATCATGCGTTGTTTTTATTATGTGGAAGCATATATTTGGTTTTCTCCTTTGATGCTTTATTTGGGTTGACTTGGCACATGCTTACAACATGGTTGACTCTAACAAGTCGCCAATAGCCTCTATGATCATTTGGTTTCTGACTTGTGATGCCACTTTATGCTTCTTTTAATGATGTTTTGTTGCTGGGCACTCCTCCATGGTATGTGAATGTTGGTGGGCACCCGATGGAATCGGTTAGCCATGGTTTGTGAAAGGAAAAAAGGTGGGGAGGAGTGCCAAGATTTATAAAAGAGCACCAAAGTGCTAATCCCTCTCTCAAAAACTTGCTTACTTTTTTTATGGAAGATAGTAAGAACCCCATTGCTAGTCGTTGACAAAGACAACCACCTCTCAAAATTCAGTTTTTATCTCTCTGTTTTACAAATGAAAAGCTCTAGCACATGTTTAATCACTGCTTCCCTCTGCGAAGGGCCTTTCTTTTACTTTTATGTTGAGTCTCCACCTCTACCTTTATGCACCGTCTAAGAGAGCATAGTTGTCATTCTGAGTATAATGTGCATAGTCCCAAAGTTTATTATTGATTGATTCATGATTATGGTTTTGCTTGTTCTTAAATTACTTGTATCTAGTCACCCTCTTAAACTTGAAGGTGTCCTATGCATTTATGTTTTGCTACTCCATGAGGGACAAGCTAAAAACCATTTGCTATGTTTTCCATATGGTTGAAACACACACGTGACTTTCATTGTTTCATTTTCATGATCTTTCCTTTGTGTTTCTTTTCATGCTATAACATGGTTGCTAAGTTTCTATTATCAAGATTATGTCTTTCATGCCCACGTTTTAAGTTCTTTGATCTCAGCACTCAATGCTCTATCTCGTTGATCAAATTGTGATGGTGCATGTCACCTCAAAAATTATTCTTTTGTTATCACTTACCTACTCGAGGACGAGCAGGAGTTAAGCTTGGGGATGCTTGATACGTCTCAAACGTATCTATAATTTTTGATGCTCCATGCTTGTTTTTACACCATTTGTTTTGTGTTTTGTTACACTTCGTGGCATTTTTATGCGATTTCCGGAACTAACCTATTGACAAGATGCCACAGTGCCAGTTCCCTATTTTCTGCTGTTTTTGTGTTTCAGAAAAGCAACACTGGAAATATTCTCGAAATTGGACGAAACGACCACCGAAACTCCTATTTTTCCCGAACGAAGGACGAGGACCGAAGGAGAGCCGGAGGGGGGCCAGAGGGCAGCCTCACCATGAGGGGGCGCGTCCTAGGCCCTGGCCGCGCCCACCTGTGGTGAGGAGCCCCTGGTCCACTCCTGATGACGCCCCTTCGCCTATAAGAAGCCTCGGGATGGAAAACCCTAAAACAATCAGCAAATTTCCAGAAGGAGTTTCGCAGCTCCGCCGCCGCCGCCGACGAATTTTGGGGGACAGAAGTCTCTGTTCCAGCACCCTGCCAGGA
The DNA here is from genome assembly GCA_007115705.1 of Dactylis glomerata. Lineage (NCBI taxonomy): Eukaryota > Viridiplantae > Streptophyta > Magnoliopsida > Poales > Poaceae > Dactylis > Dactylis glomerata. The sequence continues at coordinate 712,489 of QXEO01000701.1, read as the reverse complement.
TGGGGAAGTGCCCCCGGAGCCATCTTCATCGGTCTCCATCGCCGTCTCTACCGTCTCCATTGACCTCACCGCCGTCTCCATCAACCTTGCTGTCTCCAATGATGAGGAGGGAGTAGTTCTCCCCCGGGGCTAAGGGCTCTACCGGTAGCTATGTGGTTCACCTCTCTCTACCATGATGTGATCTTTATGTGATCATGAGCTTTGTATCTAGTTGAATTGGTAGATGTTATTATTCAGATATTATGCTACTCCCGTGCTTTATTATTGTAATCTTCGGAGATACCTTGTATCATGGTGTGAAGGTGACTAGTGTGCGCATCATGTGTATCTTTTTGGTTAATGTCTCTATGAATTGTTGGTTTTTGTTGGAACCATCTAGTGTGTTCATGGTGATAGTGTGGGACAATCTAGTTTGGGGAAATACGGACTTTGAGGAGTGCTTCGTAGCCCTACGCATGATTAGTGTTCGTTTTCCATTGGAGAATTGTTTTGAGTTGCATATTGAAGTTAGCATCTATTGGTTCAATTATGTTATATTTGTTGGGAGTGTGTCCACTAGTGAAAGTATGATCCCTAGGCCTTGTTTCCAAGCTTTGCACACCGTTTCCTTTCAGTTTTGTTACATGTTTGCTTGCAGCGATACTTATTTCAGATTACATTTACTACTTATAATCATCACTACTACTTGTATTTCACTATCTCTTCGCCGAACTAGTGCACCTATACATCTGACAAGTGTATTGGGTGTGTTGGGGACACAAGAGACTTTCTGTATTGTAATTGCAGGGTTGTTTGAAAGGGATAGCTTTGACCTCCTCCTCCCTGAGTTCGATAAACCTTGGGTGATCCACTTAAGGGAAACTTGTTGCTGCTCTACAAACCTCTGCACTTGGAGGCCCAACACTGTCTACAAGAACAGACGCGTGCGTAGACATCAGTTGGGAGCAAAGTTCTTGGTTGTGTTGTATGCAGGTTCCGCGTTGCTGCTGGCGAAGCAAAGCACTGGATGAGGTGCCCTATAAATTATCCGGAGCTGTCGCGAAGCTAGCAAGCATCACCTTCTGGAGTTTGGCTTTTTCCTACTGGACTGACAAACCTTGGTTTCTTACTGAGGGAAAATTTGCTACTGTGCTCATCATACCTTCCTTTTGGGGTTCCCAACTGGACGGTGATTTACATCAACACCGTGCCGCATCATTCTTGTATCATTTTTATGCCTATATTAATTTTGTTTTGTCGCAAGCATGATTATGACAGTAATTGCTCTCTCGATTGTCGCTTTCCAGTCTTTTGCTAGGCTTCACCTGTACTGAGAGGGAATACTTCGCGTGCATCCAACTCCTGAAAACCAAGTAACCCCAAAGAGTCCACTATAAATTCCTATGCATAGTATTTCAAAGCCATTCCAAGTAAATTTTCATGTGCTACCTTTCAAAACTTTCAAATACTTCTCATTTTGTGCCACTATTTTTAGCTCATGAGGACGTAGTGGTCGGAATTGCTATCTTCCATATTAAATTAAGTACCCCTCGACTTACATGCTTCATCTACTCGTCTTTAATTTTGCAAGGGAGCTAGTCAGACCATTGTAATCTAAATCTAAAAAAAAGAAAAAAGGGCACTCATCCATGGTATGTGAAAGTTGGTGGGCACCCGATGGAATCGGTTTGCCATGGTTTGAGAAAGGAAAAAGTGGGGAGGAGTGCCAAAGCTTTATAAAAGAGCACCAATGTGCCAAATTTTCAAAGAACTCGGAACTGCTCTCACTTGTTTAGTATGGAAGATAGCAAGAACCCATTGCCAGTCATTGACAGGAAACAACCACCTCTCGAAACAAACTTTTATCTCCATTTTACAAATGAAAAGCTCTAGCACATGTTAAATCACTGCTTCCCTCTGCGAAGGGCCTTTCTTTTACTTTTATGTTGAGTCTTCATCTTCTAACTTTAAGCACTTTCTTGAGAGCATGGTTGTTATTCTTAGTGTAATGTGCTTGTCCCAGAACACGGTTAATTGTGGTATAACTTTGATGCTTGTATCTTTGATATTTTTACTTCTAGCCTTCTCTTGAACTTCAGAGGTGCCTCAACATTTATGTTTTGCTCTACAAATAAAGGCAAGCGGGATACCACTCTTTCATATCTTATTATGAGCATTACAATCTTGTAGCTTCTTATGTTTCATGTTGCTTGTTATTAGTGCATTGGCACTCTTTCATAGCTTGCATAATTATGAGATAACATTAGTTGCATATTTCTTATTATGAATTGTTTAAGTACTTGATCATATAGTGAGAATATTTACATCTTATGAAGCAAATGTGTTCGTGAAAGTTTCTTTTATCGCTTTTAGTTGTTAACTGAATTGCTTGAGGACAAGCAAATAGCTAAGCTTGGGGGGAGTTGATACGTCCAAAATGTATCTACTTTTCCGAACACTTTTGCTGTTGTTTCTCCTCTAATTTGTGTGTTTTGAATACAATTAACACGGACTAACATTGTTTTCAGCAGAATTGCCCTGGTGTCTTGTTTTTGTGCAGAAATCCAACTTTCAGGAAAAATTCCCGAAAATACTGCAAAAATCCTATTTTACCAGAAGACTGATACGTCCAAAACGTATCTACTTTCCCGAACACTTTTGCTATTGTTTCTCCTCTAATTTGTGTGTTTTGAATACAACTAACACGAACTAACGCTGTTTTCAGCAGAATTGCTCTGGTGTCTCGTTTTTTTGCAGAAATCTGACTTTCAGGAAAAATCCCGGAAAATACTGCAAAAATTCTATTTTGCCAGAAGACCCATGGAGCCAGAAGGAGAGACGAAGGGGGGGCAGCGACCTGGGCTCACCACCAGGGGGCGTGGCCCAGCCCTGGCCGCGCCCACCTGTGGTGAGGCTGCCTCGGCCATCGCCTCGACCCCTCCTTCTGCCTACATATACCCTCTGACCTGAAAACAGCGTGGGTTCGGCGTTTTTCCCAGATAGACTTCCGCTACGCTGCCGCCATCAGAAACCGCGATTCGGAACCAGAAACTCCATTCTGGCACCCTGCCGGGACGGGTATTTGGAGGAGATCTTCATCACCATCATCACCGAAGTCTCTCCATCAACCATCCATGACTCCCCCATCCATGTGTGAGTAATACCCGCTGTAGGCAAAGGGGATGGTAGGGATTGGATGAGATCATTCATGTAATTTGCTATGAGGTTGTTAGGGCATAGTGCCTAGTATCTTTTATTAGTGCTTATGACATTGTTGCAACTTGTTGTGCTTAATGCTTGTCACTTTGGGCCCGAGTGCCATGATTTCAGATCTGAACATGTTATTATTTCTATGATGATACTTGTTGTTTATGGTCTTACCTACAAGTTGTATACATATATTGTTGTTCGGAACCCGAGGCCCCAAAGTGACAGAAATTGGGATAACCGGAGGGGATGGCTGTGATGTGAGGATCACATGTGTTCACCGAGTGCTAATGCTTTGCTCCGGTACTTTATTAAAAGGAGTACCTTAATTACCAGTAGTTTCCCTTGAGGCCCTGCTGCAACAGGCTGGTAGGACAAAAGATGTCGTGCAAGTTTTTCCTTGCGAGCACGTATGACTATATACGGAACACATGCCTATGATTGTTAGTACTAGGATGCCTTATCATTATTTATCTGCAATGCCCATGTCTCACTGATTTCATGAATTATCTTATCCATGCAGCGCCCGTACATCCATCCCTATGCCTACAGTATTTCATCCTACTGTTTACTATTGCTACTATTACCGCTTTTATTTTACTACTGCTGTTACTGTTTCACTACTATCACCACTATAAAAATGTTGCTACTGATAAACCGCTGCGAGCAAGTCTTTTTCCAGGTGCAGCTGAATTGACAACTCAACTGTTAAGGCTTATAAGTATTCTTTGGCTCCCCTTGTGTCGAATCAATAAATTTGGGTTTTACTTCCCTTGAAGACTGTTGTGATCCCCTATACTTGTGGGTCATCAAGACTATTTTCTGGCGCCGTTGCCGGGGACCATAGCTTTATTTGTAAGTTCACTTGGGATTTATATTGTTCGCTGCAATCCTTTCATCATGGGTAAACCTCGTGATGGAAAAGTTCCTATATTGCCATCCACTACAAGAAGAGGTACGACTTTGAACACTTCTGCTGCTCTTGATTAACCATCTGTTATGAGTAAGTTGCTTACACCACCACACGCACATGCTACTGCTACTACTTCTGCTGAGCTTGAAAATGCCACTGATAATTTAGATGATGCTTCTACTGTGCTTGATGAGAGTGGTTCGCTAGGTTCCTTTTTAGATGCTACAATTGCTAGAGCTAAGATGGGAAACACCACTGTTACACCTGTTAGTTCACCTGAGTCTAGGGAATGTCCTAGTGATGATTTTGATGATGCTTATATTGAGCTTGACGATGATTTTATTGCTGAAGCTCGTGCTACTCGTGATGCTAAAGCTGTTAAGGAACTTCTAGTGAGATGTGCTGTTAGATATAAATTGTCTCCTGATCCTAAGTTTGCTGCTTCTCCCATAAATATTAGAGACAAGGATTATGATTTCTCTTTAGATTTATCTTACATATCTATTGTTGAGAAAGAGCCTTTTTGTGGTACTGAGAATGAAAGTGCTATGGAGCACATGAATGAGCTTTCTACTTTGAGTAATTTGTTTTCTGATGATATTAAGCTTCGCACTTACTTTGTTGCTAAGATTTTTTCTTTCTCGTTGAAAGGTGCAGCTAAGACTTGGTTTAATAGCTTGTCTCCTGGATCTCTTAATAGTCCTATTTCTTTGGTTAATGCTTTGTTTCAGAAATATTTTCCTGCTAGTGCTCAACATGCTGCTGTGCAGAAAATCTTTGATTTTGAACAGGGAAAAGGAGAGATATTGCCTGAATCTTGGACAAGGTTTTGTTCTTTAATTAGAGCTTTTCCTAAAGAGCCATTGCCTAAAAATGAACTCCTTGATATATTTTATAATGGACTAACTAATGAATCTAAGTCTTATTTGGATAGTTGTGCTGGTTGTGTTTTCAGGGAAAGAACTCCGGCTGAAGCTGCAGAATTAATGGCTAAAATAAGCCGGAATCATGATGATTGGACTCTAGTTGAGCCAACTCCAGCACCAACACCTGCACCAGTTCCAGAACCGACACCGAAGAAGAGAGGAATGATTGACTGAAATGATGAAGTTATGAAGGAAGCCAAGAAATCTCTTAAGGAGAAAGGTATTAAGGCCGAAGATGTGAAGAATTTACCTCCTATAGAAGAATTATGTAAGCCAATCCCTCACTTATCTACTATTGAGGTACATTCTCTCCAACGCTTTGATGATAGAGATATTCCATACTCTAAACCTCCTGATCAATGCTTAGATGAGTTAGATAATTTTATTGTTAAGCAAGATAATTTTAAAAGAATGGTGCATAATTATTTGTTGGAAAATTCTAGAGCTATTAACAAGTTGCAGGATATTGTGGAGAGAACCTCCAATGATGTGAAGATACTTGTTAAACATTTTCAAATGGTTCAGACTCAAATTGATCAGCTTACCAAGGTGCAAAAAGACTTGCTAGTTAATGCCGCAAGAGAAAAACAAGCATGTGAAATACGCACAAGAGGAGGTGCTACCACTCAAGACCCCTTATATCCTGAAGGACATCCTAAGAGGATCAAGCAAGATTCTCAACGCACTTCAAGAGATGATATTCCTTCCAAGAAGAAGAAGAAGAAGAAGCATAAAACAACTGCAGAATCCTCTGAAGCAGGTGAAGATCCTAATAGTGTTTCTATTTCTGATGCTGAAACTGAACCAGGTGATGCTTCCGATAAAGAAGAAGTTGAAGAGGAACCTGAAAAGATTGATAAGAATGCAAAGTACACCAAAGAAGACTTCATTGCCAACAAGCATGGTAATGAGAGAGAACCCTGGGTACAGAAACCAGTGCCTTTTCCTGGTAAGAAACACAAGTCCAAGGAAGAAGAACACTACAACAGGTTTTGTGAATGGATGAGACCTTTATTTTTGCAAATTCCTTTGACTGATGCTATTAGAATGCCTCCTTATGCGAAGTATATTAAAGATATTGTTACTAATAAAAGGAAGATTCCTAATAAGGAAATTTCCACTCTACTTGCTAATTATTCTTTTGATGGTAAAGTTCCGGAGAAGCTTGGAGATCCAGGTATACCAACTATTCCTTGCTCCATTAAAAATAACTATGTTAGAACTGCTTTATGTGATTTGGGTGCCGGAGTTAGTGTCATGCCTTTTTTCTCTTTATAAGAGACTTGATCTAGAAAAATTGGTATCGACTGATATATCTTTGCAGATGGCTGATAAGTCTACTACTATTCCTATTGGTATATGTGAAAATGTTCCTGTTCAAGTTGCTAACAGTTGTTTGATATTAACTGACTTTGTTGTGTTGGAAATGCCTGAAGATGATAATATGTCTATTATTCTTGGAAGACCTTTTCTAAATACTGCAGCTGCTGTTATTAATTGCAATCAAGGAAAAGTAACTTTTAATGTCAATGACAAAGAGTACACGGTCTATTTTCCCAAGAAGACTGATAGAAAGAATGCTCTAAATTCAATCAAGAATGTTGAGACCATTCGAGTTGGTCAAATTATTTGTTCAGAGCAAAAGCCCAAAGAAGAATATAAAATTGTTATGATTGGGACTATGCCTATCAAGGTCGAGGTAACATAAGCAAATAGTGAAATGCAAAGTTTTGCCTTATATAAAGTTAGTTTGGTAACACATGCCTATGGTTGTTTAGTACTAAACAACCATAGATTCCCTTGAGGCCCTACTGCAAATAGGCTAGCAGGACAGAAGATGTCGTGCAAGTTTCTCATTGCGAGCATGCACGACTATATACGGAACACATGCCTATGGTTGTTTAGCACTAGGATGCTTTATCATTATTTATCTGCAATTGCCCAAGTCTTGATTATTACATGAATTATCTTGTCCATGCAACGCCCGTTCATCCATCCCTATGCCTACAGTATTTAATCCTACTGTTTACTATTGCTACTATTTTACTACTGTCACCACTATAAAAATGTTGCTACTGATAAACCGCTGCGAGCAAGTCTGTTTCCAGGTGCAGCTGAATTGACAACTCTTTTGTTAAGGCTTATAAATATCCTTTGGCTCCCCTTGTGTAGAATCAATAAATTTGGGTTTTACTTCCCTCGAAGACTGTTGCGATCCCCTATACTTGTGGGACATCAGTGTGCCACTCAGAATAATTTACCATCATATTATCAAGAAGCTTCCTTACACTTAACCCAAGAATCAATTCTATTTCTAGGCAAAGATAGCTGATACGTCTCCAACGTATCTATAATTTTTGATGCTCCATGCTTGTTTTTACACCATTTACCCGATGTTTCGTTACACTTCGTGGCACTTTTATGCATTTTCCGGAACTAACCTATTAACAAGTGCCACAGTGCCAGTTCCCTGTTTTCTGCTGTTTTTGTGTTTCAGAAGTGATACACAGGAAATATTCTCGGAATTGAACGAAACAAGTTCCTGAAGTCTTATTTTTCCCGGAAGCTTCCAGAGATCCGAAGAGGCGAAGGAGAGGGGCCACAGGCCAGCCTCACACTAGGCTCGCGCGGGCCAGCCCCTGGCCGCGCCACCTAGGTGTGAGGAGGCCTGGGGCCACTCCTGACGATGCCCCTTCGCCTATAAGAAGCCTCGGGACGGAAAACCCTAAAGGAGTCGGCAATTTTCCAGAAAGAGTTCCGCAGTTCCGCCGCCGCCACCGACGAATTTCGGGGGACAGAAGTCTCTGTTCCGGCACCCTGCCGGGACGGGGAAGTGCCCCCGGAGCCATCTCCATCGCCGTCTTCGCCGTCTCCATCGACCTCACCGCCATCTCCATCAACCTTGCTTTCTCCTATGATGAGGAGGGAGTAGTTCATCCCCGGGGCTGAGGGCTCTACCGGTAGCTATGTGGTTCACCTCTCTCTCCCATGATGTGATCTTTATGTGATCATGAGCTTTGTATCATGTTGAACAAGTAGATGTTATTATTCAGATATTATGTGTACTCTAGTGATGTTATTAAAGTAATCTATTCCTCCTGCCATGGTGCAACGGTGACAGTGCGTGCATCATGGTGGTACTTGGTTTAGGCTATGATTGTGATCTCTTGTGGATTATGAGAGTAATTATTACTATGATAGTATTGAAGTGATCTATTCCTCCTTTCATGGTGTAATGTTGACAGTGTGTGCACCGTGTTAGTACTTGGTCTAAGTTGCAATAATATCTATCTTGAGTTGTGCTTTGATTTGGATATCTCTATGAGTGGTGTTTGTCAAGTACTTGATAAACTTTAAGGGGTGCTTCTGTAGCCACTACACAATGATTAATGTTATTCAATAGGAGAGTAATTCAGAGTACCATAGTGGAGAGAAGTTGTTTATTTGTTCAATCATGTTATATTTGTTGGGAGTGTGTCCACTAGTGAAAGTATGATCCCTAGGCCTTGTTTCCAAGCATTGCACACCGTTTACTTGCTATTTTGTTACTTGTTTGCTCGCAGCGATATTTATTTCACATCACGTTTGCTACTTATAATCATTTATACCACTTGTATTTCACTATCTCTTCGCCGAACTAGTGCACCTATACATTTGACAAGTGTATTGGGTGTGTTGGGGACACAAGAGACTTTCTGTATCGTAATTGTAGGGTTTCTTGAGAGGGATAGCTTTGACCTCTTCCTCCCTGAGTTCGATAAACCTTGGGTGATCCACTTAAGCGAAACTTGTTGCTGTTCTACAAACCTCTGCACTTGGAGGCCCAACAAGTGTCTACAAGAATAGAAGTGCGTAGACATCAAGCTCTTTTCTGGCGCCGTTGCCGGGGAGGTAAGGTAAAAGGTACTCGCATCCTCCTGTGTGAGTGCTCGGAGTTATTTCCTTTAGATTCTGCAATTACATCTTTTTGTTTCTTATTTTTATTTTCACTAGTTAGGCTTAATGGAAAACAAAGAGTTCTTTAGTCTTTTTCCTGATTTTAGATTTGAAGAGAAAATTGAAAATCCTTTGGAGCTTATTTCGCATAGCAATGGTATTAGTACGAATGCTTTGAATATTGTTAATGCTAATGCTATAGAAAAGTCTAAGCTTGGGGAAGCTGGTTTTGTTAAGTATGATATTTTTAGTCCCCCAGCTTTAGTGGAGAAGGTCTGTTCTGATAATATTTTATCTCCCATATGTGATGTTTCTAGTGATGCTTGTGCTCCTCATCCTTTTAAAATACCTACGAAGATTGTTGAATGTGTTAAGAATAACTGCTATTTAGGAGATGGAACTGTCCATCCTGGCGATCATTTGCTCTTTATACATGAATTATGTGAGTTGTTCCAGTGTGCAGGTATTTCGATGAACCAAGTTAAGAAGAAGCTATTTTCTTTATCACTGAAAGGCAGAGCTGAGGAGTGGTATCGACTGCTCCAAGATGGTCGATCTATTGACTGGGATGAAATTGAACCTCTCTTTTATTCTAAATTCTATCCTTCTAGTCAGGTTTATAAAGATAGGAACTACATTTATAATTTTCATCCGCATGAGGGAGAAAGCATTGCCCAAGCGTGGGGAAGATTGAAGTTACTAATGCATAAATGTCCTATTCATGATCTTCCCCGTAATATTATTATTAATAATTTTTATGCAAGGCTTTCAGGATATTACAAGGACTATCTAGATGCATGCTTTGATGGGTCTTTCACAAGCAAGGATGCTGACACCAAGTGGGATCTGCTTGAAACAATTCAAAACAATATTGAAGGTTGGGATAGCGACAAAGGTAAAGGATCAGGTATGAATTACGAGTTTGATTGCATTAAGTCTTTTGCTGAAACTGCTAATTTTCAAGAGCTTAGTGCTAAATATGGTCTTGATCCTCAAATTATGGTTGATTGCTTTAAAGCCTTTGCTTCCCATATGAATGTTCCTAAAGGAAATGGGGACGTGTATCATGAACCTTTTAAGGACACTTGCATAGAAAGTGATATTGTTATTGATGATTGCAATAAACATGCTCAAACTTCTAAAAGTACTATTTCTTATAAGCATGTTAATTTTTGTGGAATACATAGACCTTGTGAACAGAGTTACAACAAGGAAGATTATTGCATCACCCACGCAAATGAAGAAACCAGCATGTGGCTCAAGGATCTAGATGTGCTCGGTGAATGGGTTTGTGAGCTTTATCCTTTTCTTTGTGAATTTTGCGGTGAAAAGGGGCACTTTAATTTTCAATGCCCAATTAATCGAACGAGTACCGCAGATTTGTATTGTGATGATAAGATTACTTTCAATCAGTATGATGAGCTTACTTTGTTTTTGAATTGTGAAGAGATATCTAGAAAGATTGCTTTGGTAGACATAAATGATGTTGATATTAATAGCACCCTTCTTGGTTGTCATCTCTATTGTGCTAAAGACTGCCTTGCAAATACTTACTTACAAGATCTTATAAAACATGATGTTTTGCCAAGCTATGATAGGACTAATAGATGTTTCGATATTATTAATAGAAAGGAGGAATCCTCCAAAGTTTCTTCTGTTGTTTCTATCAGCAAACGAGAATATGTGGAGAAGATGCCCTTCAAGTCTCTCCCTCCTAAAGGAGAGAGTAAGAAGAAGAAGAAGAAGAAGAAGAAGAGGAGGAGTAAAAGGCGAGAGGACACGGTATCTTCCCCTAAGCGTTATGATCCTGCTATAGATTATGATAATTCTGATTGGGATGATGTTCCTATGCCTATTACTTATGTTAGTGATCATGATTGGGAAAAGCACTCTACTTTTGATATTGAAAATCTTTTTGGTACCAATTCTAAGGTTAATAATTGTTGTACCATTAGTGCTATCCATGTTCCTTCTTATGATGATATGTTTGATGAATATGCTTTGCGACATAGTAGTTCTCTATCTTGTGATGATACTAAGCCTCTAGTTTATGATGATGATTATAATGTTTTCAATTCACCTACTTTTGAGGAGAAAAATAGTTATGATTACAATATGCCTCCTGTCTTTGATGATTATGGTGATGAGAATAATTATTCTGTTGAATCTGCTCCTACTACTATTGTTCATGTGGGGAGTATTAATCCTTTTATGCATGTAGCTCGTGATAGGGATGCTTTAAATGATAGTTATATTGTTAGTTATATTCATGATGCTACTGAAAGTTATTATGAGAGAGGGAAACATGGTTTGATGGACCTCAACAATATTGAGTTTCGCCTCTCTATGTTGCAATTCTTGAAGTTGTACTTGTTTTGCCTTCCTATGCTTTTTGCTTTGCGCTTTTATGACTTGTCTCTTTACAAGACTATTTTTCAGAGGAAGTGGTTTAGATTTAAATGTGTTCCACACTTGCTTTTTGATGCTCTCTATTGCTTTAAGTTCCTATATGGCGCCTTTGCCTCAAGCTCTTATATCGCGCCCACATGAGCATCTTTGCAAATTACTGCGCCTAGCTCAAAGGCGTTAAAGAAAAGCACTCTTGGGAGATAACCCATTGTTTTATTTTCAGTACTTTTTCTTTTATTTGAGTCTTGGAAGTTATTACTACTGTAATGACCTCTCCTTATCCTTTTTATTTTGTTTTTGTGCCAAGAGAAGCCTCTAATTTGAGCGAGGTAAGATTTGGGGATGTTGCTGTCCTGAAACAGTTTTCGGTGCTGCACCGTAAAAATTCGTGAAAATTCTCTGTATATCTTTTGGACCTGCGATTTCTTGTGCATATGCCCCAGGTTATATCCAAACTTTAATTGGTTGAACACTTTTTGATTTGAGCAACATAAAACCCCTCAAAAATTCGACCTTTGTCAGCTGTTCTGTTTTGACAGATTTCTGCCAATATTTGTGTTTGCCGCTTTATCGCTTTCTTTTTGAGTTTATTTGATCACGGAACTTTTGGGGAAGTTGCTACAGTAGTATATGCTTAATATGTGGTGGTATTGAGTTGAAACCTGAAGCAAAAAAGGGGTGATTCATTATTATGCTTACACTAATGTTGCTAATAGATTTGTGTTTAGTTTTGTATGAAGGAAGGAAGTTTTCAAGTGTAGGGATTGGAGAATGATGAGATGAGATGAAGAATGGGCAAAAGTTCAAGCTTGGGGATGCCCATGCAACCCCCAAGAAACATCCAAGAAGTACAAGCGTCAAAGCTTGGGGATGCCCCCGAGGCACCCCTTCTTCATCGGCAAAAATCAGGTCACCTTTCAAGACACTATATTTTTATTGCTTCATGCACTATGCATTTTTCTTGGAGCGTCAGTTGTTTTTGTTTTTAGTTTTATTTTTCTTTGTTTGCTGCAATAATTGGTTAGATCACATCATGTTTCTTTTGGAGGAGATGAACTCGCTTTTCATTTGCCAAGAACACTCCGTTTTTCACTCTTATCGTTTCAACGAGTGTTCTCTTTTTCTGCTACTCTGTTTAGCTTGCATTTTTCGCCTTGATTTGTGTTCAGATCTTGTTATATCTTTTCATCAAGGTGTATTTTTGCCTCTGGTCTTTATTGGTTTTCATCAAAAGAGGTGTTTATAAAAGGTTTGAATGGTGTTGGAAAAGAGAAAAAGCTTTATGCAAAAAAGTGGTACAAGAAGGAGCTTGTGTAGACTGCGGCCTAGGCTTTTGCATGTCGTGCTTGATGTCTTTTTGATAGTATGCTTAGTGGTTTTGCTGTAGCATGACTTATCTCAAATAACTGAGATTGCTTAATGAGCCTTTGAAAAAATCATGCGTTGTTTTTATTGTTTGGAAGCATTATTTTGGTTTTCTCCTTGCTGCTTTATTTGGGTTGACTTGGCGCATGCTCACACATGTTAGACTCTTACAAAGTCGCCAATAGCCTCTATGATCATTTAGTTTTTGACTCTTGATGCCATCTTATGCTTCTTTTAATGTCGCTTTGTCGCGATGCATGATTATGGCCGTTATTGCTCTCTTAGTTGGTCGCTCCCAGTCTTTTGCTAGCCCTCATTTTTTACTGAGTATGAGCTCTACTCGTGCATCCAACTCCCAAAAACCAAGTTTGCCATTGTGTCCACTATAAACTCCTATGCATGGTATTTGTAAGCCATTCCAAAGTAAATTTTCATGTGCTACCTTTCAAAAACTTTCAACTACTTCTCATTTTGTGACACTGTTTTCAGCTCATGGGGACGTAGTGGTCGGATTTGCTATCTTCCATGTTGCTTATTCCAAAAAGAAAAGAAAAAAGAGAAAAAGAAAAAGAAAAAAGGCACTCCTCCATGGAAAGTGAATGTTGGTGGGCACCCGATGGAATCGGTTAGCCATGGTTTGAGAAAGGAAAAAGGTGGGGAAGAGTGCCAAGCTTTATAAAAGAGCACAAAAGTGCCAATCTCTCTCTCTCAAAAACTTGCTTCATTTTTGTATGGAAGATAGTAAGAACCCCATTGCCAGTCGTTGACAAAGACAACCACCTCTCAAAACCAATTTTTATCTCTCTGTTTTATAAATGAAAAGCTCTAGCACATGTTTAATCACTGCTTCCCTCTGTGAAGGGCCTTTCTTTTACTTTTATGTTGAGTCTCCACCTTCTACCTTTATGCACCGTCTAAGAGAGCATAGTTGTCATTCGGAGTATAATGTGCATTATCCCAAAGTTTTCATTGATTGATTCATATTGTTGGTTTCACTTGTTCTCAAACTATTTGTATCTAGTCGCCCTCTTCAACTTGAAGGTGTCCTATGCATTTATGTTTTGCTCTCTATTAAGGACAAGCTGAAAACCATTTGTATGTTTTTCCTTATGATTTGAACACACGTTTGACTTTCATTGTTTCCTTTTCATGATCTTTTGTTTGTGTTCATTTGCATGTTTACAACATGGTTGCTAAGTTCTTATTGTCAAAGATTATATCTTTCATGCCCATGTTTTAAGTTCTTATGATCCCAGCTCACAATGCTTACATATATGATCAAGATTGTGTAGGTGCATGTCACCTCAAAAATTATTTCTTTTGTTATCACTTACCTACTCGAGGACGAGCAGGAGTTAAGCTTGGGGATGCTGATACGTCTCCAACGTATCTATAATTTTTGATGCTCCATGCTTGTTTTTACACCATTTACCCGATGTTTCGTTACACTTCGTGGCACTTTTATGCATTTTCCGGAACTAACCTATTAACAAGTGCCACAGTGCTAGTTCCCTGTTTTCTGCTGTTTTTGTGTTTCAGAAGTGATACACAGGAAATATTCTCGGAATTGGACGAAACAAGTTCCTGAAGTCTTATTTTTCCCGGAAGCTTCCAGAGATCCGAAGAGGCGAAGGAGAGGGGCCACAGGCCAGCCTCACACTAGGCTCGCGCGGGCCAGCCCCTGGCCGCGCCACCTAGGTGTGAGGAGGCCTGGGGCCACTCCTGACGATGCCCCTTCGCCTATAAGAAGCCTCGGGACGGAAAACCCTAAAGGAGTCGGCAATTTTCCAGAAAGAGTTCCGCAGTTCTGCCGCCGCCACCGATGAATTTCGGGGGACAGAAGTCTCTGTTCTGGCACCCTGCCGGGACGGGGAAGTGCCCCCGGAGCCATCTCCATCGATCTCCATCGCCGTCTTCGCCGTCTCCATCGACCTCACCGCCATCTCCATCAACCTTGTTGTCTCCTATGATGAGGAGGGAGTAGTTCATCCCCGGGGCTGAGGGCTCTACCGGTAGCTATGTGGTTCACCTCTCTCTCCCATGATGTGATCTTTATGTGATCGTGAGCTTTGTATCATGTTGAACAAGTAGATGTTATTATTCAGATATTATGTGTACTCTAGTGATGTTATTAAAGTAATCTATTCCTCCTGCCATGGTGTAACGGTGACAGTGCGTGCATCATGGTGGTACTTGGTTTAGGCTATCATTGTGATCTCTTGTGGATTATGAGAGTAATTATTACTATGATAGTATTGAAGTGATCTATTCCTCCTTTCATGGTGTAATGTTGACAGTGTGTGCACCGTGTTAGTACTTGGTCTAAGTTGCAATAATATCTATCTTGAGTTGTGCTTTGATTTGGATATCTCTATGAGTGGTGTTTGTCAAGTACTTGATGAACTTTAAGGGGTGCTTCTGTAGCCACTACACAATGATTAGTGTTATTCAATAGGAGAGTAATTCAGAGTACCATAGTGGAGAGAAGTTGTTTATTTGTTCAATCATGTTATATTTGTTGGGAGTGTGTCCACTAGTGAAAGTATGATCCCTAGGCCTTGTTTCCAAGCATTGCACACCGTTTACTTGCTATTTTGTTACTTGTTTGCTCGCAGCGATATTTATTTCACATCACGTTTGCTACTTATAATCATTTATACCACTTGTATTTCTCTATCTCTTCGCCGAACTAGTGCACCTATACATTTGACAAGTGTATTGGGTGTGTTGGGGACACAAGAGACTTTCTGTATCGTAATTGCAGGGTTGCTTGAGAGGGATAGCTTTGACCTCTTCCTCCCTGAGTTCAATAAACCTTGGGTGATCCACTTAAGGGAAACTTGCTGCTGTTCTACAAACCTCTGCACTTGGAGGCCCAACAAGTGTCTACAAGAATAGAAGTGCGTAGACATCAATAGCAACCAATCCTTAGCTCTTCCTCTTAAAGAGAAAGGAAACAACTTAAGCTTAATAATATCACCATCTACATCCTTATACTTCTGCATCTCACGTAGCTCAACAAAATTGTTGAGATGAGCTGCAGCATCATCAGTACTAGCACCAGAAAATTGCTCTTTCATAACAAGATTCAACAAAGTAGGTTTAATCTCATAAAAATTTGCCTCAGGAGTAGGTGGCACAATAGGAGTGCAGATAAAATCATTGTTATTGGTGCTAGTAAAATCACACAAGTTTGTGTTCTCAGGAGTACCCATTCTAGCAAAACTAAAAGCAGAAAAGAAAAAATAACAACTATAAAGGAACTATTTTTTTTGTATTTTTGATAAAAAATGCAAGCAAAGATAAAGTAAAGCAAAACAATAACAAAGTAAAAAGATTGGAAGAGAGAGACTCCCCTTACAGAATTCCTCTTTCTCCCCGGCAACGGCGCCAGAAAAATTCTTTGATGGCGCGTGGTTGACGTGGGAGCTTCTTCTTCTTCAATCTCTGGCAACGGTGCCAGAAAAATTGCTTGATAGTGTGTGTTAGGCACCCAGTTGGGAACCCCAAGAGGAAGGTATGATGAGCACAGCAGCAAGTCTTCCCTCAGTATGAAACCAAGGTTTATCGAACCAGTAGGAGAAAGAACCAACTTCCGAAGGTTGATGCTCGCTGGCTTGGCGACAACTCCAGACAATTTATATATGGCAACTTATCTGGAGTGTAGCTTTGCACTAGCAGCAACGTGGAACCTGCACACAACACAACCAAAGTACTTTACCCCAACTTACAGTGAGGTTGTCAATCTCACTGGTTTGCTATAAACAAAGGATTAAACGTATCGTGTGGTAAAAGATAGTAGTTTTCGAGAAAGTAAATAATGTGAGTAAATAGTAAATGGTAATAAGAATGTAAAAGAATGGACCGGGGTCCACAGTTCACTAGAGGTGTCTCTCCATAAAGATAAATAACATGCTAACAAATTACAGTTGGGCAATTGACAGAATAAAGAAAGCATGCACATGTCATGAGGATCACTATGAGATTCACTTGGGCATTACAACATAATACATAGACCGTAATCCAACTGCATATATGAATAATAATCCACCCGCCGAATACATCCAAACAACCATTGGGTATTAAATTGCAAGCAATAGATTATCGCCTTAAGCAAAGTGTGTATGTAAACAATACAAATGTCCTTGAACACAATATTGTTGTTTTCTCCCTAGTAGCAACAACACATCTACAACCTTAGAGGTTATTGTCACTCTCCCAGATTACTAGAGGCATGAACCCACTATCGAGCATAAATACTCCCTCTTGGAGTCACTAGCATCTACTCGGCCAAGATATCTACTAGCAACGGAGAGCATGCAAGATCATAAACAACATAGAGATGATAAATCAATAAATCAACTTGACATAGTACTCAATTTTCATCGGACCCCAACAAACACAACATGTAGAATTACATAACGATGATCTTGATCATGATAGGCAGCTCATAAGATCTAAACATTAAGCACATGGAGGAGAAGACAACTATCTAGCTACTGCTATGGCCCCGTAGTCCAAGACTACTCACACATCACTCCGGAGGCAGGCATGGTGATGAAGAAGGCCTCCGGTGGTGATTCCCCTCTCCGGTAGGGTGCCGAAAAGAGCTTCTGGACCCTCCCGATCTCGCATCGACGACGGCGGCCGCTTGTAGTATGTTTTCTGGAAAATTGATCGGGCCCTTAGGATTTTCTCGCCGAGGAGAATATATAGGCGGAAGGGTGGCGTCAGTAGGTGGGCCAGGTGGCCCCACCACCTGGTGGCACGGCTAGGGGCTATGCCGCGCCACCCTATGGTGTGGCTGGCCCCTGGCTCCCCTCCGTCTCTGCTTTGGACTCCGTCTCATGTCGGAAAAATAGGAACTTCGGCTTTTGTTTCGTCCAATTCCGAGAATATTTCCTGTGTAGCTTTTCTGAAACACAAAAGTAGCAGAAAACAGGGAACTGGCACTGTGGCATCTCGTTAATAGGTTAGTTCTGGAAAATGCATAAAAACGCCACGAAGTGTAATAAAACACAAAGAAAATGGTGCATAAACAAGCATGGAGCATCAAAAATTATAGATACGTTTGAGACGTATCAAGCATCCCCAAGCTTAACTCCTGCTCGTCCTCGAGTAGGTAAGTGATAACAAAACAATAATTTTTGTGGTGACATGCACCAACATAATCTTGATCAAACGATGTAAAGCATTGAGTGCTGAGATCAAAGTACTCTAAACATGGGAATAAAAGACATAATCTTGACAATAAAACTTAGCAACCATGTTATAACATGAAAAGTAACACAAACAAAAGACATGAGTAATAATGCATTGAAAGTCAAGTGTGTCTTTCGAGCATATAGAAAAACATAGCAAAGTGGTTTTCAGCTTATCCTTCATGGAATAGCAAAACATAAATGCATAGGACACCTTCAAGTTTAAGAGGGCGACTAGATACAAATAATTTAAGAACAAGCAAAACCATAATCATGAATCAATCAATAATAAATATTGGGACTATGCACATTATACTTAGAATGACAACTATGCGCTCTTAGACAGTGCATAACGGTAGAAGGTGAAGACTCAACATAAAAGTAAAAGAAAGGCCCTTCGCAGAGGGAAGTAGTGATTGAACATGTGCTAGAGCTTTTCATTTGTAAAACAGAGATAAAAATTTGTTTTGAGAGGTGGTTGTTCTTGTCAACAACTGGCAATGGGGTTCTTACTATCGTCCATACTAAGCAAGTTTTGAGAGAGATTGGCACTTTTGTGTTCTTTTATATAGCTTGGCACTCCTCCCCACTTTTCCTTTCACAAACCATGGCTAACCGATTTCATCGGGTGCCCACCAACTTTCACATACCATAGAGGAGTGCCTTTTTCTTTTCTTTTTCCTTTTTTTCTTTTTTTTTGAAATAAAACAATATGGAAGATAGGAAATCTGACCACTATGTGCCCATGAGCTGAAAACATTGTCACAAAATGAGAAGTATTTTTAAGGTTTATTTTGAAAGGTAGCACATGAAAATTTACTTGGAATGGCTTGCAAATACCATGCATAGGAATTTATAGTGGACTCTTTGGAATAAACTTGGTTTTTGGGAGTTGGATGCACGAGTAGAGCTCATAATCAGTACAGATGAAGGCTAGTAAAAGACTCAGAGTGACCAACTAAGAGAGCAATAACGGCCATAATCATGCATAGCGATAAAACATTATTAACAAAAGCATAAAGTGGTATCACAAGTCAAAAACCAAATGATCATAGAGGCTTATGGCGACTTGTTAAAGTCAAACGTGGTGTAAGCATGTGATGGCATGTACATGACTGCCTAGTTGGGAACCCCAAGCGGAAGGTATGATGAGCACAGCTGCAAGTCTTCCATCAGTATGAAACCAAGGTTTATGGAACCAGTAGGAGAAAGAACCAACTTCCGAAGGTTGATGCTCGCTAGCTTGGCGACAGCTCCAAACAATTTATATATGGCGCCTTATCTAGAACGTAGCTTTGCACTAGCAGCAACGTGGAACCTGCACACAACACAACCAAGTACTTTGCCCCAACTTACAGTGAGATTGTCAATCTCACCGGTTTGCTGTAAACAAAGGATTAAACGTATCATGTGGTAAAAGATAGTAGTTTGCGAGAATATAAATAATGCGAGTAAATAGTAAACGCTAATAAGAATGTAAAAGAATGGACAGAGGTCCACTGTTCACTAGAGGTGTCTCTCCATAAGATAACTAACATGCTGGGTAAACAAATTACAGTTGGGCAATTCATAGAAAAAAGCAAGCATACAAATGTCATGAGGATCACTATGAGATTCACTTGGGCATTACAACATAATACATAGACCGTAATCCAACTGCATCTATGACTAATAATCCACCCGCCGGATGTCATCCGAGCAACCGTTGGGTATTAAGTTGCAAGCAACAGATTATCGCCTTAAGCAAAGTGTGTAATGTAAACAATACAAATGTCCTTGAACACAAGATTGTTGTTTTCTCCCTAGTAGCAACATCACATCTACAACCTTAGAGGTTTTTGTCACTCCCCCAGATTACTAGAGGCATGAACCCACTATCGAGCATAAATACTCCCTCTTGGAGTCACTAGCATCTACTCGGCCAAGATATCTACTAGCAACGGAGAGCATGCAAGATCATAAAAAACATAGAGATGATAAATCAATAAATCAACTTGACAAAGTACTCAATATTCATCGGATCCCAACAAAAACAACATGTAGAATTACACAATGATGATCTTGATCATGATAGGCAGCTCACAAGATCTAAACATGAAGCACATGGAGGAGAAGACATCCATCTAGCTACTGCTATGGACCCATAGTCCAAGGAAGACTACTCACGCATCACTCCGGAGGCAGGCATGGTGATGAAAAAGTCCTCCGGTGGTGATTCCCCTCTCCGACAGGGTGCCGAGAAGAGCTTCTGGACCATCCCGATCTCACGTCGACGGCGGCGGCGACTAGCAGTATGTTTCGCGAAAAATTGATCGGGTCTCCTAGGTTTTCTCGCCGATAGAATATATAGGCGGA
This sequence comes from Dactylis glomerata, assembly GCA_007115705.1. Lineage (NCBI taxonomy): Eukaryota > Viridiplantae > Streptophyta > Magnoliopsida > Poales > Poaceae > Dactylis > Dactylis glomerata. The sequence continues at coordinate 692,198 of QXEO01000701.1, read as the reverse complement.
AGGGCGGCGTTAGGAGGTGGGTCAAGTGGCCCCACCACCTAGTGGTGCGGGCCAAGGGCTGGCCGCACCACCCTATGGTGTGGCTGGCCCCTGGCTCCCCTCCGTATCTGCTTTGGACTCCGTCTCGTGTCGGGAAAAATAGGAACTTCGGCTTTTGTTTCGTCCAATTTTGAGAATATTTCCTGTGTAGCTTTTCTGAAACACAAAAACAGCAGAAAACAGGGAACTGGCACTGTGGCATCTCGTTAATAGGTTAGTTCTGGAAAATGCATAAAACGCCACGAAGTGTAACAAAACACAAAGCAAATGGTGCATAAACAAGTATGGAGCATAAAAAATTATAGATACGTTTGAGACGTATCAGCCACATTATCAAAAACTTGCATATATCGTGTTCACGACAGCTCGAAAACTGCGACACTATTTCACGGTCCACCCAATAATAGTGGTCAATGAGGCTCCACTATCAAACATATTGAACAACCCGGAAGCAACATGATGTGTCTCCTTATGGGGAATCGAAATTTCTCCTTTGGACATCATGTACGAGAAAAGGAAGGCCATCAAATCACAAGTTTTGCCAGATTTTATAGCAGAATGGCTAGAATTACAGAACACAAGACCACCCGACATGTTGAGCGTTTGGACAATGTATTTCGATGGATCTAAGAGAGTCGAAGGAGCTGGAGCTGGAGTAGTACTAATATCTCCACAAGAAGATAAGCTGAAATATGTGCTGTGGATGAGTTTCCTGCAAGCAGCCAACAATGCAGCCGAATACAAAGCTTTGTTGCATGGTATGATGATGGCTAAAGCTTGTGGTGCAACTCGCTTAAAAATATTCAGAGACTCAAATCTAGTGGTCTAGCAGGTAATGAATTATTGTTATGCAGTAAGCGACAACATGACAGCATACAGAAACTTGTATTATTATTTGGAAGGAACTTTCGAAGAATGCGAAGTATCGCATGTCAGCAGATGCTACTCGAGTGATGGCGCTAGAAAAGAACTGTGGCGTTTAGTTGACGTGGGAGTAGTATGTCCTTGTGCGTGGTGATGACCAGCCCGTTGGGAACCCCAAGAGGAAGGTATGATGAGTGCAGCAGCAAGTTTTCCCTCAGTTAAGAAACCAAGGTTTATCGAACAGGAGAAGGGAGACGATGACGACTGAAGGTGTTTGTGGAACCTGCACACACACAGACAAATACTTTGTTCCCAACTTGCGATGAGGTTGTCAATCTCACCGGTTTGCTTGAAACAAAGGTTATGAGTGTATCGAGTGGAAAACAGTAGAGTATATGCGAGTAAAGTAAACAGTGCGGGAAAAGTAAACAGGTGATTGCAATATGATTAAAATAGGACCGGGGTCCACAGTTCACTAGTGGTGTCTCTCCATAGATAAATAACATGCTGGGTAAACAAATTACAGTTGGGCAATTGATAGAATAAAGATAACGTGATATGTCAAGAAGATCACTATGAGATTCACTCTGGGCATTACAACAAAATACATAGACCGCCATCCAACTGCATCTATGACTAATAATCCACCCCCGGGGATATCATCCGAACACCCTAGAAGTATTAAGTTGCGAACAACAGATAATTGCATTAAGCAAAGTGTGTAATGTAAACAAAGCATATGCCCTTGAGCATATGAATGTTGTTTTCTCCCTAGTAGCAACAGCACATCTACCACCTTAGAGGTTTCTGTCACTCCCCTAGGTGAAATAGAGACATGAACCCACTATCGAGCATAAATACCCCCTCTTGGAGTCACTAGCAACTACTCGGCCAAGATAGCTACTAACAACGGAGAGCATGCAAGATCATAAACAACATAGAGATAACAAAAGATATAATTCAGTACAGCAACTTAATCATAAACACCAATATTCATCGGATCCCAACAAACCAACATCATAGAATTACATAACGGTGATCTCAATCATGTAGGACAGCTCATGAGATCTAAACATGAAGCACATGGTGGAGAAGACAACCATCTAGCTACTGCTATGGACCCATAGTCCAAGGTAGACTACTCACTCATCGCTCCGGAGGCAAGCATGGCGATGAAGAAGACCTCCGGTGGCGATTCCCCTCTCCGGCAGGGTGCCGGGAAGAGCTTCTGGACCCTCCCGATCTTCGGGTCGACGGCGGCGGCGGATCGTGATGTATTCTGGAAAACTGATCGGGCCCTTAGGTTTTTCTCGTCAGGGGGTATATGTAGGAGAAGGGGAACTGTCAGAGGTGGAGCCACGCGGCCTCACAAGGGGGTGGCGCGGCCAGGGGCCAGGCCGCGCCGCCCCTGTGTGTGGGGGCCACGTGGCCCCCCTCCGTCAGGTCTTCGGATGTTTGGGAGCTCCCCGGTGAAATATGACTTCAGGAACTTGTTTCGTCCAATTCCGAGAATATTTCCTGTGTATCACTTCTGAAACACAAAAACAGCAGAAAACAGGAAACTGGCACTGTGGCACTTCGTTAATAGGTTAGTTCCGGAAAATGTATAAAAGTACCACTAAGTGTAACGAAACAATAGGCAAATGGTGTAAAAACAAGCATGGAGCATCAAAAATTATAGATACGTTTGAGACGTATCAAGCATCCCCAAGCTTAACTCCTGCTCGTCCTCGAGTAGGTAAGTGATAACAAAAGAATAATTTTTGAGGTGACATGCACCTACACAATCTTGATCATATATGTAAGCATTGGTGAGCTGGGATCAATAGAACTTAAAACATGGGCATGAAAGATATAATCATGACAATAAGAACTTAGCAACCATGTTGTAAACATGCAAATGAACACAAACAAAAGATCATGATAATGAAACAATGAAAGTCAAACGTGTGTTCAAATCATAAGGAAAAACATACAAATGGTTTTCAGCTTGTCCTTCAAAGAGAGCAAAACATAAATGCATAGGACACCTCAAAGTTTAAGAGGGCGACTAGATACAAATAATTTAAGAACAAGTGAAACCAACAATATGAGTCAATCAATGAACCTTGGGACAATGCATATCACACTAAGAATGACAACTATGCTCTCTTAATGGTGCATAAAGAAAGAAGGTGGTGACTCAACATAAAAGTAAAAGAAAGGCCCTTCGCAGAGGGAAGCAGTGATTGCAAGTTTTATAACCTTCAAAAATTATGGTACTTACCGGCTTTGAGCTCTCATTGCCCCCATCATAAGCTTCTTGAATGGTTAAAGTTAATGCGAGAACAATTATGATGCATATGCTTGACAAATCATAAGTTGAAAACCTCGTGTCCCATGAATACAAGTACCCAAACCATGCTAGTTTACTTAGAGTCCCAAGCAAGGCTCTTGTCATTGTAAGTATATGCATATCATTGAGAACCGCCAATGGGGTACCTCCGTGCCCGATGACATGGAACAAGCCCACACCAAAATGACAGGACAAGCAGACGATGAACACCTCGACATCTCTTTTATTTGCTATATTGTTTAGCTTTTTATTGTGAGATGCGTCGTCGAATGTTCACCATGGGTATGCTGCAAATTTCCACCATGAATTATGCATGGCTTAGATTGGCGGCCCGGCGTTTCCCTAACACATATAAAAACTCCATGATCCTCACAAGATTCCCAATTCATTTCACACAGCGGGCATCCATAAACAAAAGATCACGATATCAACTCAAAAAGAAGTGCAATGTTGAAAGCTTGCCCCATGACGGCATGGTTGGGCTAGAATCCAACTTACAACTTGCAAGCATAACAACTCAACATAAAAGACCACAATGTCAAATTTTTAGAACAGGAAAAAGTAAAGTGTGCCTTCCGGTTCGTGAGAGCTTTACTGACCGAATTTCGCATAACACTGGTAAGAGTTTAATTTGAAGAGAAAATAAAAGCAAGTCAAATTTACTTGGAATAGCAAATTGCTAGTAGGTATGTATGGTGGACACAATGGAAAACTTGGCTTTTAGGAGTTGGATGCACGAGTAGAGCTCATACTCAGTACAAGGCGAGGGCTAGCAAAAGACTGGGAGCGACCAACTAAGAGAGCAATAATGGCCATAATCATGCAAAGCGACAAAGCGACATTAAAAGAAGCATACGATGGCATCAAAAGTCAAAAACTAAATGATCATGAAGGCTAATGGCGACTTTGGAAGAGTCTAACATGTGTGAGCATGTGCCAAGTCAACCCAAATAAAGCATCAAGGAGAAAACCAAAATAATGCTTCCATACAATAAAAACAACGCATGATTTTTTTCAAAGGCTCATTAAGCAATCTCGGTTATTTGAGACAAGTCATGCTACAGCAAAACCACTAAGCATACTATCAAAAAGACATCAAGCATGACATGAAAAAGCCTAAGCCGCAGTCTACACAAGCTCCTTCTTGTACCACTATTTTGCACAAAGCTTTTTCTCTTTTCCAACACCATTCGAAATTTTTATAAACACCTCTTTTGATGAAAACCAATAAAGTTCAGAGGCAAAAATACACCTTGATGAAAAGATATGACAAGATCTGAATGCATATCAAGGCGAAAACGAAAACCAAAAGCAGTAGCAGAAAAACTAGAATGCTCGATTAATAAGAGTGAAAACTAGAGCATTCTTTGCAAATGAAAACGAGTACATCTCCTCCAAAGGAAATTTGTTGGGGTCCAACCATTTATTGCAGCAAACAAACAAACTAAACAAACTAAGAAAACTAAAACAACTGACGCTCTAAGAAAAACACATAATGCATGAAGCAATAAAAATATAGTGTTTTGAAAGGTGACCTGATTTTTGCCGATGAAGAAGGGGTGCCTCGGGGGCATCCCCAAGCTTTGACGCTTGTACTTCTTGGATATTTCTTGGGGTGATGCATGGGCATCCCCAAGCTTGAGCTTTTGTCCATTCTTCAACTCATCTCATCATTCTCCAATCCCTACACTTGAAAACTTCCTTCATACAAAACTAAACACAATTCTATTAGCAACATTAGTGTAAGCATAAAATATATTCAACCTCTTTTAGCGTCAGGTTTCAACCCAAAACTACCACATATAAAGTATATACTACTGTAGCAACTTCCACAAGAGTTCCATGATCAAAAATAACTCAAAAGAAAGCGATAAAGTGGCAAAAACAAATATTGGCAGAAATCTGTCAAAACTGGACAGCTGATAATGGACGAATTTTTGAGGGATTTTCTGTTGCTCAAATCAAAAAGTGTTCAACTAAGAAAAGTTTGGATATAACCTGGGTCATATGCACAAGAAATCGCAGGTCCAAAAGATAAACAGAGAATTTTCACGAATTTTTACGGTGCAGCACCGAAAACAGTTTCAGGACAGCAATAACCCCAAATCTTTACCTCACTCAAATTAGAGGCTTATCTTGGCACAAAAACGAAATAAACAAGATAAGGAGCGGTCATTACAGTAGTAATGACTTCCAAGACTCAAATAAAAGAAAAATTACTGAAAACTAAACAATGGGTTATCTCCCAAGAGTGCTTTTCTTTAACGACTTTGAGCTAGGCGCAGAAAATTGCGAATCAAGTAATATCAAGTGATGAAGCACTAGTTACCTCAGTAGGCTCTTTGAAGGTTCCCGAAGATGCTTCAACCTGCAAGTCACCCTTAGTAGAACTAAGAGTCTTACCAATTTTAAGAACATGTTGAGATTTAAGCGCAGAAACCTTGGGAACATACATAAATTTTTGCTCTTTTCCAACAAACACTTTCTCCTTCTTAAATTTAAGAGAAGAGAAGATTAAACTAAGAGTTTCCATAGACTCCTCTAGTTTACCAATCCTCAAGTTTTGATTGTCATGAGTAGTGCTAGCCTCTAAAATGGTAATTCTCTTACCAATATTTTCTATTAATTCACTAACGCGGCTAGCATTTTCTAGGATACTTGGCAAACTTTTTTCTAAGGAGCTGAGCTTTTCTACCACCTCTTCCAAGGTGGTCTCAGTTTTAGCAACATGAATAGGCGGTACTCCCACTAAACTTTCAATTATAGTGCATGCTTCTCCCGCGGGAGTACCCAAAAAATTACCTCCTGTAAGAGTATCAAGAACATACCTATTCCAGCTAGATATACCAACATAAAAATTTCTAAGGAGGATCGTGGTGGAGTGCTTCTTGGTACACCTATGATGAGCATTGTTAATACGGTACCAAGCATCTTTTAAACTTTCTCCCCCTTGTTGCTTGAAACTACGAACTTCTACTTCAGGATTGCTCATTGTAACAAAACTAAAAGCAGATAAGTAAAAGCAACTACCAAGGATTCTAATTTTTTTGGGTTTTTGATATAAAAGCAATGCAGGTAAAATAAAATAAAGTAAAGCAAAACAAATAACAAAGTAAAGAAAGTGTGTGCGAAGAACTCCCCTCGCAAAAGTCTTCTCTTCCTTCCCTGGCAACGGCGCCAGAAAAGTAGCTGCTACTCGTGTGATGGCGCCAGAAAAGAACTGTGGCGTTTAGTTGACGTGGGAGCAGTATGTCCTTGTGCGTGGTGATGACCAGCCCGTTGGGAACCCCAAGAGGAAGGTATGATGAGTGCAGCAGCAAGTTTTCCCTCAGTTAAGAAACCAAGGTTTATCGAACAGGAGAAGGGAGACGATGACGACTGAAGGTGTTTGTGGAACCTGCACACACACAGACAAATACTTTGTTCCCAACTTGCGATGAGGTTGTCAATCTCACCGGTTTGCTTGAAACAAAGGTTATGAGTGTATCGAGTGGAAAACAGTAGAGTATATGCGAGTAAAGTAAACAGTGCGGGAAAAGTAAACAGGTGATTGCAATATGATTAAAATAGGACCGGGGTCCACAGTTCACTAGTGGTGTCTCTCCATAGATAAATAACATGCTGGGTAAACAAATTACAGTTGGGCAATTGATAGAATAAAGATAACGTGATATGTCAAGAAGATCACTATGAGATTCACTCTGGGCATTACAACAAAATACATAGACCGCCATCCAACTGCATCTATGACTAATAATCCACCCCCGGGGATATCATCCGAACACCCTAGAAGTATTAAGTTGTGAACAACAGATAATTGCATTAAGCAAAGTGTGTAATGTAAAAAAAGCATATGCCCTTGAGCATATGAATGTTGTTTTCTCCCTAGTAGCAACAGCACATCTACCACCTTAGAGGTTTCTGTCACTCCCCTAGGTGAAATAGAGACATGAACCCACTATCGAGCATAAATACCCCCTCTTGGAGTCACTAGCAACTACTCGGCCAAGATAGCTACTAACAACGGAGAGCATGCAAGATCATAAACAACATAGAGATAACAAAAGATATAATTCAGTACAGCAACTTAATCATAAACACCAATATTCATCGGATCCCAACAAACCAACATCATAGAATTACATAACGGTGATCTCAATCATGTAGGGCAGCTCATGAGATCTAAACATGAAGCACATGGTGGAGAAGACAACCATCTAGCTACTGCTATGGACCCATAGTCCAAGGTAGACTACTCACTCATCGCTCCGGAGGCAAGCATGGCGATGAAGAAGACCTCCGGTGGCGATTCCCCTCTCCGGCAGGGTGCCGGGAAGAGCTTCTGGACCCTCCCGATCTTCGGGTCGATGGCAGCGGCGGATCGCGATGTATTCTGGAAAACTGATCGGGCCCTTAGGTTTTTCTCGTCAGGGGGTATATGTAGGAGAAGGGGAACTGTCAGAGGTGGAGCCACGCGGCCTCACAAGGGGGTGGCGCGGCCAGGGGCCAGGCCGCGCCGCCCCTGTGTGTGGGGGCCACGTGGCCCCCCTCCGTCAGGTCTTCGGATGTTTGGGAGCTCCCGGGTGAAATATGACTTCAGGAACTTGTTTCGTCCAATTTCGAGAATATTTCCTGTGTATCACTTCTGAAACACAAAAACAGCAGAAAACAGGAAACTGGCACTGTGGCACTTCGTTAATAGGTTAGTTCCGGAAAATGTATAAAAGTACCACTAAGTGTAACGAAACAATAGGCAAATGGTGTAAAAACAAGCATGGAGCATCAAAAATTATAGATACGTTTGAGACGTATCAGCAGATCAAGCACTGAAGAAGCCGACAATCTGGCAAACATCGGGTCCTAGTGCCTGCCAGTGCCGCCAGGAGTTTTCTAGGAAGAAATAATAAGTATCACACATCAGGAGATCAAGCAATGAAGAAGCCGACAATTTGGCAAACATCGGGTCCTAGTTCCAGCCAGTGCCGCCAGGAGTTTTCTGGGAAGAAATAATAGAACAGTCAATCAAAGAAACTAAATCTTTGGGTTCCAGCTAGGGTTGAAAACGGAACGGAAACGGACGGAAACATGCTTTATCAATTTCTTTTCCGCACATCTTGTCGGAATCGGAAATGAAACCGAAAATCTCGGAAACGAAAACAAAAGCGGAAATCATCGGAGACGAATACGGAGCGGATACGAAACGAATACGTTACGAAAACGGACATGTGTCGGAACCCAATAACATTCTAATACCTTAGGTTGTACGACATAGGTCACACACAAATAAGTAGACAACAACACAAAAAATAGCTCACGACTTTGAAATATGATAGTCGAACATAAAGTAACACACTGGCAGTTCAACACTTTGGCAAGCATATAAGTTCACAAATATAGGTTCACGTAGATGCTAAGACACTCACAATCCTGATAAAAAAACTAGTTCAAGAAAACATGTATGCTTCAACAGCAGTAAAGCACCACGTGCTTCATCATCTTATTAATTCTCATCCATGCCGTCTGTGTCAAAGTCCTTCTCCCCATCGGTACTATCACCATCACTCTCTTGGTCATCAAGCTACAGAAAAGTAACCAAGGCAAGCACGGCAATTTGAGACAATTTAAATTATAATTACAACACTAGAATATTTACGTGGCAATCCTATATATTTACGTGGGCCTGTCTGGACTATATTTCGGAAAATTTCCTTATTTTCTTATACGGAATTTCCTTGCCGTTTCCATTTCCGTCAGAAATGGCTTCCCCATTTCCTTTGCCATTTCCGTTTATGATTATTCCGTTTCCGTTTCTTTTCCGCAAAATGCCGCTTTCGTTTCCGTTTTTTGCTCTCCATTTCCTTTTTCTTCGGAAACGAACGGAAAGTTTCCATTTCGTTTTCAACCCCAGCAAACAGAAACAACATACAACAGCAGGCCCAGAGGCTGAAATAGAAGCAACAGAGGATACGCCAGAACCAGATGAGATTATGATGGTCGAGGTTGTATGGATGCAACCGTATTTGGCATACATGCTAAACAAAACACTGCCTGAAGATGTGGTAGAGGCCCAAAGGATAGTGCGACGGTCCAAAGCCTTTGCGGTAGTACAAGGGAAATTGTACAAGAAAAGCATATCTGGCGTTTTGCAAAGGTGTGTCACCCCCAAGAAGGACAAGTCATACTACAAGACATCCATGCGAGAGTTTGTGGTCATCACGCCAGCAGCAAAGCCATAGCAGCCAAAGCCTTTCGCGCAGGGTTCTACTGGTTAACAGTAGTAGAGGATGCAAAGGACATCGTCAGGCGATGTGAGGCTTGCCAACGATTCACATCTAGACCTCATGCGCCAGCAGCTCAGCTCCATCCAAAACCCATGTCTTAGCCGTTTGCACAATGGGGTTTAGATATAGTGGGAAAACTACACAAATTGTGGCTAGGAGGACACGTCTATATGTTGGTGGCAGTCGATAAGTTCACCAAATGGGTAGAAGCAGCCACAGTAACCACACAAGATTCCACGACAGTAATCAATTTCATCAAGTCAATAATATTCCATTTTAGGGTACCACACAGCATCATCACAGACAATGGGACAAATTTTATGTCAAAAGAATTCAAAAATTATTGCGAGAGCATGGGAATCAAATTGAAGTTTGCATCAGTGGCGCACCTAAATATGAATGGACAAGTCAAAAAAGCTAATGGGCTAATATGCAACGGTATAAAAAAGTGGTTGCTGGCGCCTCTTGAGAAAGCCAAGCATGCTTGGGTAGATGACTTATCCTCCGTGCTTTGGAGTCTAAGAACCACTCCTAGTGTAGCAACTCAAGAGACACCTTTCTTTCTAGTCCATGGCGCAAAAGCCATGCTTCTAGTCAAAATTACTCATGAGGCCCCACGAATTACGAATTACGATGAAAGCACCTCCAACAAGGCACTTCAAGATGATGTCGACGCATTAGATGAAGCAAGAGATGTTGCATTGGCTAGGTCCACACAATACTAGCAGAGCCTGAGAAATTATCATAGCGCTTGAGTTCGGCCCCGCTCTTTCGTGGTGGGTGATCTCGTGTCGCATTTGAAGCAGGACGGTCATGGAAAATTAGAGTCACCATGGCTGGGACTTTACGTTGTAATAAAAGTAGTACCTGGAGGAGCATATCAGCTTCAAGACAAGAATACTAGCAAGAATGAAGGCAGTCCTCGCAATGCTGAGCAACTATGGAGATTCTACGTGTAGAAATTGCATCAAACAGATATATAGGCTTCTCAGCCCAAACAAACAAGTCGTCATTCTCTATTTCTTCGAGTTCTATCCCTCTAAACCCAGAACACAGGCTACAGGTCAGGTTTATTGGGTTATGATCATGTACTTCATTTTGTTACAATTCATTCATGAAATATACTCGGGGGCTTCCCCGCAGAAGCTGAAGCAAGCATATCAAGAAACTATAAGTTTGGTGAGTTATCATGGAAAACACGAGCAAGTTTGCTGGTTAAGCAAAATGAAATAGGCTTCCAGATAGCCGCCAAATGATGATCACATATAATTAATGATATTTTGTGAAAATAAACAATGTGGAAAACTTAAACATAAATCGAATCTTGGAATTATTCAATTCCCTTGGTTCTCTTTATGAGAAAAGTCGAGTACTTTGATGACAAAGGATCATTACAAAAGTGAAAGCACTAAACTTTACAACTTAAACAGAGGAGGTGTACTTCTTCTGGCACTGGGTGCCATTGAAGATCTCGATGTCGAACTTGGCAGTCCCGCGGTGATAATCAAACATCAAGATCCAACCTTGATGCAGATCGTGATCCTAAGCAAAACAGTCCCAACCACCTCTGAAGAAAGCATCACCATTGCAGTCATAATACACCTCCAACTCATATGGTGGCCCGCTGCTGGATGTCTCTCGGAGTACAGCCTCCCAAAGCTCATGGCCCTCCATGAACTCTGTGAACTTCAGAGGAAGACGTTGCTATTCACGGCATTGGGCACCAGCGAAAGAGAAGAAAGAAAATAGATCGCCTGACAATGATGACGACAAGGTAGGATGAGCAACATTTACATCAAGATGATCAACGGGATCCATCGTCACCATAGAGGATTTCTTATTTTTGCTACCAAGTGGACGACCAGTACGGTGCTTGACGGGGGTTGACAACGATGCGGCTACATCAAGAGTAGATTTGGGCTTGTTCTTGCTTCCTTGTGGGCGGCCGCGACCACACTTTTCTATGGTGGCAACATTGCCATAATAGGTAGCATCAGCATCGGCCATAAGGAGGATCAACAGAGGAAACCCTAGATAGATGAAGAAGAAGATGATGCGGCTACAACAGCTAACAGTAAGAGGCTTAGGGTTAAAAGTATTATGGACAATGACTATTTATAACCAAGCAAGATGGGCCTTTGGGCCAAAATATCAGTAGAAGCAGGCCCAATATCTTGATAGTTTTTTATAGTATTGCCCAAAGGACAATTTTAGTTATTTCAAATGGGCAGGAAAAGTCAGTAAGGGAAGAGGAGAAAAATAAAAATGTTAAGAAGAAGTCGAAGAAAAATTTGAGCCTATGATCGACTACAAGTACCCGACCATAGCCTCGGGGGCTACTCTCAACGGGAGCGCTGGTCGCGCACCCGATGATGATGGAAATATCGGCTACTAAATCAATGGCAAACGACAGATAATAAACTCAACAATTCACTCCCATCGGGAGGGATTTGTGACTAAGTTGAAGAAGACAACCTGATGATTTCAATCATTGAAACAGCCCAACAAGGCTCATGATAAAAAGTTGGTTCTCAAGCCGTGTTCGTCGCGATAAAATGCTTGAATGCAGTGGTTGCAAAGATCATGAAGGTAAGTGCAGTGACCCAGTACACCACTGCATGTGTAGTGTACAAGTCGTTGATACAATACTTACAAAAGTCCCCTTTTGTAAATATCACATCCCTCAGAGTAGTACAACAGAAACATTGCGGGTCTGCAACTTTACGTGTTCATAGATACCAACCAAAAGTGTACAAAAGCTTCAAGATCATCCTCGGTCCATTGAGGAGTCTCATTTGTAAACCATTTCAAACTAGAAAATCTAATTAGTAATGGTAATATAAGGCATAGCACCATTACGAGCATGAGCAACTTATTTATGAACAGTCGCTACGCTCCACTAACTATTCTATAATTCTATGCTTTGGTGTCCGGTTCCTCGTCACTAGTACCGTAAACGATACCGTAGTCAAATCCTTCTACTCCTCCGGAGAGATCCGGCTCCTTGTAGTATTGTTCCTCACTATCGTCAGGAACATCTTTGTTGTTCTCACAATCTAAAGGAAGGGTTTTCGAGGATAGATTGATTACAAGCGTACTCAGCAAGTTCTATGGAAATAGTGTATCATGCTGTAACAATAGCTTGGAATAAGAGAATTCCAAACATATGCAAGTTTTGGAAAAATAGTTTTGTTGGATGAATCAAAGTTTTAATTTCATAAACACTATGTTCATCAGTCTTTGCGGGTTGTTAGAACTTTTGCATAGTTCCTTTCCACGTGGCGTTCGCAATTCTTTTCCCGGAATAAGGAGTAACATGTCACAATTTTATATACTCTGCAGAGGTGCGCTAATTTGCCCACAAATGTCTATGGCCCTATTGTCAATATCATACTTCCTATGGTATGAGGCCAGTTACCAAGTATAGCCGAATCATGCCGAGCACCACCTAATTCTGTAATCCACCCATCGTAATTAATCCAAACCTCGGTCTAAATCAATCACCCTCTCCGGTAGAATACATTAACTATTACTCTGTAGCACAGAGCAGGGACGTTTACCATGGGCTCCCACCCATTGATTTTCCCCGAAAGGAATCTCAATCCGGCTATGCCTACGAGGATATACAAAACTCAGAAGTAACTTCTAACTCGCTTGTCCCATACCAAGTTCTGTGGTCAGCGCGATTTACGATGTAGTTGTTATTAAATCCTAAGTATTCCCGATATAATGGAACCTCCACCATACGACATTTCGTTCGTACATCTTATCCGTGGTTCCATCATCCACCAATTCTTTTGGAAGAAGTATTTTGATGCAATTGGTATGAAATACTATGCAATTGGGTACTTTTGAAAATAATCAGCAGATATGAGCAAGAATTAACTTGCCTGAGAACTGCAAGATATTGCAGTTCGAAGGTTTTACTTGACCCTGGACCCCGGATTCTGAAGAATGACCATTTTCCGAATAGAAGACAATGTTTTAAAATCCAAATGATTTTAAAAGATTACTTGCAAACTAATTTTTGATAAACCCTTCCCGTATTTTTGAGTGATTTGTTATTTGAGTTTCTTGTTGATCATATGAATCTTCCTTTAGAACCTTCATATGATTTTCACTTTAGAATGTTCATATATCTGAAGAATTCTTTCATTGTTCACAAGGGATATACTGCTTCGCTATAGAAATACCCATTGAACTGAAGCACATCTTTGATTGAACAACCGGATAAGCTATGAGCCACCGGAAGGATCGCGGATAGCCAGAAATCTGTGAAAATCCTTTCTATGCCCAAAGACGGATATATTGTAAACTCACAAGAAGTTACAAGATATTCTTCTTAAATGGATTTATATACTATTTTGAATATTTCATACTCAAAATGGTATTCTTTAGTTCAAAATAATAATCTCCAAAAATTTGGAAAGTATTATTCTTGGTTTTTGTTTTCTTTTGGTACTTTATTAATACCCAAGTCATTTAACAAAGACATAATTGAAATTTTTGCTTTTCAACCTTCATACAAGTGGTAAACAATATTCAAAACTTTTCTTGATGATTAAAAGTATTTTGATAAATATTAGAATAAGTATTTAAATTTATTCTTCTCATTTATCAACAAAACAATGGTTAGAAACTTTTATTTCTAAATCTTTCATTTTATGTCATAATTGAGTTAGTCAAAAATTTAGCTTTCCAAAAAGGTATTTTTCATAATTTTTCGACTCCTAAATAAAAAGTAATGGCTGATTTACAAGTAAGTCCCTAGAATTAAAACAATTTACAGAAAACCCCTAGGTGGGACCCATCTGTCAATCCAAGCGGTCAAACCGACCGAACCGGTTTGGTCAGACCAAACCGACACTCACCCCCTCACACTCTCTCGCGACGTCCATGGCGACCGAGTAACCGTCACCGTCGCCACCGTAGCCTGGCTGTCTCCGGCCATCACCGGCGAATCGCCGCCACCAGAAGGTTCCCCTCCCTCTGCTCTTCCTTCCCACTAAGGGATTTGGTCTGGGGTGCTCGGGTGCGCTTGCACGCATCCCCTCTAACCCGCTAGGCTTAGGGTTTCGATGAACTCATCGTCTTCGACGAGCTTGGCTGCTCAGCTTGGCTAGGCTGGCTTGGTTGGGACTCCCCAAGGTGACCTAGGTCACTGGCTTGGGCTGCATCGAGGTACTCTTCCTCGATGGCCTCGGCCATGTCTTCGGCTACCTCTGCTTCCCCTCCAATAGAGCTCAGCTCCATAATAAGTAAGTGACCCTCTCTCACACCTCTTTCTCTTGCTCTAGCACTGCTCTAAGTAGTCTCTTGACTTTCCCCTTCTTCCCCAATTTGGGATTTAGGGTTTCGGTGCACTGAAGCTTTTCTTCAGTTCATGCATGCTCTGATGCTATGGCATGCTCTATCTAGTGTTATTTAGTCTACTCATGGACTGCACGAAAGCAGGCTAGTGTTTCTAGGTCGAGTACAGAGGCTGAATATAAAGCTCTTGCTAATGCTACGGCAGAAGTCATGTGGGTGCAGACGTTACTCGAGTTAGGTGTGCCGCCGTCTCCAGCGGCCTGGTTGTGGTGTGATAATATTGGAGCTACGTATCTCTCTGCTAATGTTGTGTTTCATGCTAGAATAAAACACATTGGGGTAGACTACCATTTTGTTCGAGAAAGAGTGGCCCAAAAATTGTTGGACATACGGTTCATTCCTTCAGGAGATTAGATGGCTGATGGTTTTATAAAGTCATTATCTACATGAGAGCTTGAAGTATTTTGTCGCAATCTTAACTTAGATAAGTTATGATTGAGGAGGAGTGTTAGACTATGTAAATTAGACTGTGTAACGTATATGTACCAATCTCTTGTATCGATACCGACTTAGGGCGATATGTGTCCTAGTCGATCTCTACGTTGTACCGTGTATTGTCCTCCTGAATATAAACACACCGCGAACCCCTAATTTGGGGCAATGCAACCCATATTTTGTGATTTTCACGACTGGAGCAAGCGCATAGAGGTGTGCTACCATTTCGTCAGAGAATGTATCGAGGGTGAATAGATCACCATCGAGGTATGGCGATCAGCTCGCGAACATCCTCACCAAAGCACTTGGGTGTGTCAGGTTCCAGTAACTTCGAGGATTGGCATCGTCGAGGTCAAATAATTCTCTGAGGCGTGGGATGTTATTGACTGAAGTAGCCACCACAGCAATGTTTTTATCACACTACTAGTGTAAGGTTTCAGTTCCGTCAGTTAGGACTTTTTTTTAAACAAATAATATATTAAACTCGCAAGCCGTCTTATTAAAAACCTTCCAGTCCTCTTAGGTACCCTGGTAAGGAAAAGAGTGCGTCTGAAACTTGCTGCTTCAATCAAAGTATTGTTACATCGTTTATGAGCTTGCAGATAATAAAGCTCGGGGGTTCATCGACCCAATTACAAGAAGATTTGGTGGAAAAACAGTTACTAGCTAATTCACGAGCTACTTCATTGGCCTCTCTCAGGCAGTGCTTGAAGGAAACTTGATCAATGAGTGCGGCTAGATCAACACAGTCTGCGAAGATAGCTGCTGATTCGCCCCACCAGGTTTGAGCCCCCGTACAAGCTTCGACCGTCTCCGTCAGTTAGGACTTAGTATGTTACTGTACTTCCTCCGATCACTAATACTTGTCTCTATATGGATATATCTAGACATATTTTAGTGTCTAGATATATCTATGTAAAGACAAGTATTAGTGATCAGAGGGAGTACTTTTTTCGGCTAAGTTGCACTTATCAATTCTGTTGCTCAGGGCGCGATCTGTGCGTCGTGAGCGCGTCTTTAGGTTCATCGTGGATCACGCTCCAGGTGGTGGGATGGCACGATCCGGTCGGGGATATGGCCATTGCCATGGCATGTCTTGTTTTCTCTCCGAATAAATCGAAGGACATAAAGCAACGCCAAAACCTCCGGTGTTCATCTCGATTCCTCTCTCTTCTCTGAGTTTGATCTTAGGGACAAGAATCGTCTCATCGACGAGACGAGCCGGTATTCATCAATATACAAATGTACACGCCCGCACTAACTCGATCGCGGGATCGATTTCACAGGGGCCTAAACTCGATGCCTTCGATGATGAGCCCGCGCTTGGTGTGCCACCCGAGCACCTCGAAGCTCACGGCCACCTCCTCCCCGTCCACGGCCTCGTCGCCGGTGCACAGCCGCCCCATCTCCACCTCCCACCATCCGTCGCGCCGCAGCATCGGCCCTCTCGGGGCGTTCGCACCGTCGGCGCCTGTGAACCTGCGCGCCTCGGCGTCGTCTGGGCGGAGGCACACCGCATGGTGCGACGGCGCCCGGCCGCCCACGCTCACCGTGGTCTCCTGGTCCGGGAAGCTCAGGCCGCGGTGGCCGTCCGCGGTGTCGAAGACGAGGTACGCCGCGTAGTCGGTGGCCGGCGTCAGCGCGGCGGTGGGCAGCCGGCCGTAGATGTCCAGGCACGTGCAGGCCTCCAGCTGGGCCACGTCCGCGAACCTGGGATCGATATGCATGGAGCAACACAATCAATTTCCAATAATCAGCAAAATGTAAGATCAAGCAACTTTTTTCTCCAATTAAACAGTCAATCAAAGATTCAAAAGATGATCGCGATTATATGAACACCAACTTAGAAACAAAGGGAGAGAGAAAGCAAGCTACTCCAAATAGTAGTGGGTGCTAGTCAATATCAGGACAACGTAGAACATACATTACTCCTATCTACTTTCTTCGTTGTAAAATATAAGATGTTTTAGCTTTTCTAACATATATGTATCTATACATTTTTAAGTGTATAGATTGAAAGCAAAATGAGTAAACCAATACAGTAAAATGCATATGAAAATATGAGTGTCAGAAAAAGTTAAAACATTTTATATTTTTAGAACAGGGGAAGTATTTATTTAACCTTGGGGGCATCTTTTTTCAAAATCGGTAGTCATAGCCTCTGCATCGAAGAGATGCATACGACCTTCTTTTATTTTATTTATTCAACAAAGATTTGCAAGAAGCCTTACAACAATCATACAAACTGAAGTCATCAAACATATATGTCAAAGGTACCACCAAACTAGTACATCGTTAGATGAATAGACAAGGTCTTTCCTCGGCCATCGCCAACGTCGACTAATGAAAAAAATCCAAAGAAAGCGCCATGTGCGTAAGCTCCAGAGATCACCTCCACCTCTCTCTCTCCGCGAACCCATATTTAGGGTGTTAGACCGAAGCGAAGCTTCTCATCAGGATCGCTATCAACACCACCACGGCGACAGACGGTTCCTCCTCCCTGTGCATGCAACACAAAACACAACCTCCATCGAACCTCCGCGGCACCACGCCACCAAGATCCACTGTAGCCACCTCTAGCCAATGACTGCTCCAAAAAAAATACCCCATAAAGAAAAAATGACACCGTGTATCGCCATCGTCCAATTCGGAAGATCTAGATCTGAGATTTCTCCATAGGAGCACCACTCTAGCCGACATCTACTCCAAAAATAATGCCTACAAGAACATCGAAGTCGGACGACCTCGACGGCATCTGCATCCTTGATCATGTACTTCACACAACACAACCAATAGTATAACAAGAAGGATACTATTAACCCCATTTCGAGAAAAAAGGAGGATACTATTGTTTAGGAGCTTGCATGATACACGCGGATTCGATCGGTGGCAGAGATGCAAAACACAATAGGGATTAGGGATATATCACATGATTGATTGATCCATCGATCGACAGAAGCAGCTTCTTAATTCGATGGCGACGTGGGCAAGTTGACCAACGAATGATCAATGAGGGGTGAATTATTTGAGGAGTCGGGTGGCTCTCAGCCGGCCGCACCGTGTGGCGTGTGAGGTGGATTTTTCTTTTATTTTAACTTGGCCGGTGCGGTGGGGTTGACTTGCCCGTAGTGCACACGCGTATGCATGGATGCAATGTTGCAGCTAATTTGTTGGTTAGCTGCAACCCAGTGCTATGTCATCTATATTCTTCCATATAATTAGTATGTGTTATCGTTAGAGACCTCTAAATAGATTATAAGTAATCGAAGGCCCTAAATAGATTATTGAGGAAAAGCAATCCATAGTTTAGCGATTAACGTCTGCAAGGCATGTTTTAGGGACGCTTCTCCCTACTTACTATTATGATACCGCCGATGACAAGCCCGCCACGGTGATATACAGACATATCAGATCTATAAACTCCACACCCACGCGCCCCTGCCACAGACACCGAACCATTCATAAAAACTAATCTTGTGTCTAACCTAGCTTGCATCTAGTCTATTGTGGCTTCCCTAGGTGCCTTTATATATTAGGCCTAAGTTACAGAGTTCGACTTCAACACGTAAACTATCCGTAATTAATTACAAGTTTAACTATAGCCTAACACAGACACATATTCGACACATATTTTCAACAGGTATGTATAATGGTTTGACATATAAGATGTACTACTTTATTACTATTTGGCCATCTCACATACACACAAAGTGTTTAGGAGCATATGCTGTAGCTGACTCTAATCCTGCATCCCGCTTTCCTTCTCTCCTCTTCTCACTCATCTAATTTAGTAAAAATATATTATTTAATGCCTTATAGTCTGCTAACATAAGCTTATTATACTTGCCCTAACCTGGTTACCCGGCCGATGACAGCGATTTATGCCAGTTTTCATTCGAATATTGCTTGCAAGTTTATGAGGATGTAACAGTTTGTGGATATAAATTTGGGCGACAAGTCTCAGTGTTGGACTTCTTAATTTTCACAAAGAAAATATAGACTTATGAGCTGCTTGGTTGCAAGGAAATGAAATGGACAGTACAGGAATCAGGCATGCCATTTCAGACTAATTTGTGTGTTCTTTTAGAAAGAAAGTGTGCATCAGCATCACCTTTTGTTGTTCGGTCTTTTGAAAATGATAGAAAACGAAGAAAGAATTGTTTTCTTTTAGAAAAAAACCAGAAGAATGAATTGTTGGGATGATCACTACGTAGGGACGTCCCGGTAATGGAAGCAGTTGTCGACACCAACCAACTCCATTTGCGCTTCTGTGTTCCTAATTCACTCCACTCATTCAATTCGTCATCATGTCGACTGACAGTTAATGGATGATCGACGCAACCCAACAAGATGGCAAACTACAGTACTAACACTCGATCGATCTAGTTTTAAATAATACTCATTATCATAAATAAACAAAATAAAGATAGGATCGGAGTTTGCAGGTTTGGTTGATTTAGAGGGAGGGAGAAGAACTGAAGAGACAAATCAGCGCGATCGATGGATCGGATGTGCGTACGTACCTGGAGAGCGGGTGGGGCATCCAGCTCCAGCTGAACTCGCCGTCCTCCCACGGCAGGCTGAGCCTCCTCGCCGACAGCGCCACGCACTTGGCGCCGCTCCCCCTGGCCAGCCACACAGCCATGCCGCCGCCGTCCACCAGCACGGCCACGTCGGTGAGCCCGAGGTAGGCCTCCTTCTTCGTCGACGGCGGCGACGACGGCGACGAGGACGCCTTGGTTCCGGGGCGCGAGAGGAAGAGGCGCGGCGCCGGCGGCTGGTGCAGCTGGAGGATGGCCGGGTAGTCCGGCGGGAGGAAGCGCGCCCAGACGGTGTCGGACCCGGCGGCGTCGCGGAAGCACGGCGACACGGCGGCGCAGCGGCACGCGTCCCGCGGGGAGGTGAGCGCCAGCACGTGCGCCAGGCACGCCTCCGGGAGGTCGAAAGCCCGCGACTGTCCAGGACCCCCCCTCCGCCGCCGTCTCCACGCCGGTAGACTGGCTGCCCATCCGAGCTAGACCAGATAGTATATCCGAAATTGGACTGGAGAAAGCAGGATGGCAATCGATGAAGCTATGTAGGAGTATCTCGGTAGGGAATGAGATGCCAATGCAGGGGAACGTTCTGCCGGTTAATGGCAGTGGTGACCGAGTCGGTCAAGAGAGTGACGCCGGCGGCGACGACGAAACGTGTATAATTTTTAAATATTATTGTGCCAATTTAATAAAAAATACAATGTCATATGATTCCTGAAACCCTTCTAGCGACGTGCTCTCTATCCTCTTATCATGGCACAGATCAGATTAAGAAACTCTATTAGTCATCGAAAACGAAGAGAGCCCCAACTTTCCAAGCAATGTTAGTTGAGCGATAGCACTATGGAAGTGCCAGCAATTTAACCGTTTATTGCAATTCTCCGTGAGTGATTGGCCGCTGAGATACTTGGCTCTCCCACGCAACAACAACAACGCCAAAAGATTCCCAGAAACTCGGGGCATCTACGGGAGATCATTGGCTCACTGGGTTGGTAGCAACCAGGGGTTCCTATCGTTTCCTAAATTTGACAGCCATCGTGTAGACGGAATCGAACGAGCGACACCTCGTCATTCACACTAGAGCTCGACAAGGCAAATCTCAGGAAGAAAATAGTGAGAGAAGGCTTGGCGCGTCACCGTTTGCGTATTTCGAAATATGAATGAGTGGAGGCATGACCGAGACAATTCGCAAGTGCATCACAGTTCTCATGGACCACCCTGTTGAGGAGATGCTCTATTCAAACTTCTCCAAACAGGCTTTCACCCCACTATATTAATATAGCAACCACACGATACAAGCAAAGATTCTCGAAACAAAATAAAATGCTGGAACAACAATAAAAACATGCCCAAAAGAGAAACAAAATGGAGACAAAGGCGAATCAACTAAACGACGGCGACCCGCAACCGCTACGCCCTCCGAAAATGTACCTCCCCGCTCCAAGCACCTTTAGCTATATATGAGTATCTCGGTAGGGAATTAGATGTCAATGCAGGGGAACGTTCTGCCGGTTAATGGCAGTGGTAACCGAGTCGGTCAAGAGAGTGACGCCGGCAACGACGAAAAGTGTATAATTTCTAAATATCGTTGTGCCAATTTGAAAATTACAATGTCATATGATTTGTTCCTGAAACCCTTCTAGCGACGTGCTCTCTATCCTCTTATTATGGCACATATCAAATTAAGAAACTCTATTAGTCATCGAAAACGAAGAGAGCCCCAACTTTCCAAGCAATGTTAGTTGAGCGATAGCACTACGGAAGTGCCAGCAATTTAACCGTTTATTGCAATTCTCCGCGAGTGATTGGCCGCTGAGATACTTGGCTCTCTCACGCAACAACAACAGCGCCAAAAGATTCCTAGAAACTCGGGGCATCTACGGGAGATCATTGGCTCACTGGGTTGGTAGCAACTAGGGGTTCCTATCGTTTCCTGAATTTGACAGCCATCGTGTAGACGGAATCGAACGAGCGACACCTCGTCATTCACACTATAGCTCGACAAGGCAAATCTTAGGAAGAAAATAGTGAGAGAAGGCTTGGCGCGTCACCGTTTGCGTATTTCGAAATATGAATGAGTGGAGGCATGACCAGGGCAATTCGCATGTGCATCACAGTTCTCATGGACCACCCTGTCGAGGAGATGCTCTATTCAAGCTTCTCCAAACAGGCTTTCGCCCCACTATATTAATATAGCAACCACACGATACAAGCAAAGATTCTCGAAACAAAATAAAATGCTAGAACAACAATAAAAACATGCCCAAAAGAGAAACAAAATGGAGACAAAGGCGAATCAACTAAACGACGGTGACCCGCAACCGCTGCGCCCTCCAAAAATGTACCTCCCCGCTCCAAGCACCTTTAGCTATATAGGAGTATCTCGGTTGGGAATTAGATGTCAATGCAGGGGAACGTTCTGCCGGTTAATGGCAGTGGTAACCGAGTCGGTCAAGAGAGTGACGCCGGCAACGACGAAAAGTGTATAATTTCTAAATATTGTTGTGCCAATTTGAAAATTACAATGTCATATGATTTGTTCCTGAAACCCTTCTAGCGACGTGCTCTCTATCCTCTAATTATGGCACATATCAAATTAAGAAACTCTATTAGTCATCGAAAACGAAGAGAGCCCCAACTTTCCAATCAATGTTAGTTGAGTGATAGCACTACGGAAGTGCCAGCAATTTAACCGTTTATTGCAATTCTCCGCGAGTGATTGGCCGCTGAGATACTTGGCTCTCCCACGCAACAACAACAGCGCCAAAAGATTCCCAGAAACTCGGGACATCTATAGGAGATCATTGGCTCACTGGGTTGGTAGCAACCAGGGGTTCCTATCGTTTCCTGAATTTGACAGCCATCGTGTAGACGGAATCGAACGAGCGACACCTCGTCATTCACACTAGAGCTCGACAAGGCAAATCTCAGGAAGAAAATAGTGAGAGAAGGCTTGGCGCGTCACCGTTTGCGTATTTCGAAATATGAATGAGTGGAGGCATGACCAGGACAATTCGCATGTGCATCACAGTTCTCATGGACCACCCTGTCGAGGAGATGCTCTATTCAAGCTTCTCCAAACAGGCTTTCGCCCCACTATATTAATATAGCAACCACATGATACAAGCAAAGATTCTCGAAACAAAATAAAATGCTGGAACAACAATAAAAACATGCCCAAAAGAGAAACAAAATGGAGACAAAGGCGAATCAACTAAACGACGGCGACCCGCAACCGCTGCGCCCTCCGAAAATGTACCTCCCCGCTCCAAGCACCTTTAGCTATATAGGAGTATCTCGGTAGGGAATTAGATGTCAATGCAGGGGAACGTTCTGCCGGTTAATGGCAGTGGTAACCGAGTCGGTCAAGAGAGTGACGTCGGCAACGACAAAAAGTGTATAATTTCTAAATATTGTTGTGCCAATTTGAAAATTACAATGTCATATGACTTGTTCCGGAAACCCTTCTAGCGACGTGCTCTCTATCCTCTTGTTATGGCACATATCAAATTAAGAAACTCTATTAGTCATCGAAAACGAAGAGAGCCCCAACTTTCCAAGCAATGTTAGTTGAGCGATAGCACTACGGAAGTGCCAGCAATTTAACCGTTTATTGCAATTCTCCGCGAGTGATTGGCCACTGAGATACTTGGCTCTCCCACGCAACAACAACAGCGCCAAAAGATTCCCAGAAATCGGGGCATCTATGGGAGATCATTGGCTCACTGGGTTGGTAGCAACTAGGGGTTCCTATCGTTTCCTGAATTTGACAGCCATTGTGTAGACGGAATCGAACGAGCGACACCTCGTCATTCACACTAGAGCTCAACAAGGCAAATCTCAGGAAGAAAATAGTGAGAGAAGGCTTGGCGCGTCACCGTTTGCGTATTTCGAAATATGAATGAGTGGAGGCATGACCAGGACAATTCGCATGTGCATCACAGTTCTCATGGACCATGCTGTCGAGGAGATGCTCTATTCAAGCTTCTCCAAACAGGCTTTCGCCCCACTATATTAATATAGCAACCACACGATACAAGCAAAGATTCTCGAAACAAAATAAAATGCTGGAACAACAATAAAAACATGCCCAAAAGAGAAACAAAATGGAGACAAAGGCGAATCAACTAAACGACGGCGACCCGCAACCGCTGCGCCCTCCGAAAATGTACCTCCCCGCTCCAAACACCTTTAGCTATATAGGAGTATCTCGGTAGGGAATTAGATGTCAATGCAGGGGAACGTTCTGCCGGTTAATGGCAGTGGTAACCGAGTCGGTCAAGAGAGTGACGCCGGCAACGACGAAAAGTGTATAATTTCTAAATATTGTTGTGCCAATTTGAAAATTACAATGTCATACGATTTGTTCCTGAAACCCTTCTAGCGACGTGCTCTCTATCCTCTTATTATGGCACATATCAAATTAAGAAACTCTATTAGTCATCGAAAACGAAGAGAGCCCCAACTTTCCAAGCAATGTTAGTTGAGCGATAGCACTACGGAAGTGCCAGCAATTTAACCGTTTATTGCAATTCTCCGCGAGTGATTGGCCGCTGAGATACTTGGCTCTCCCACGCAACAACAACAGCGCCAAAAGATTCCCAAAAACTCGGGGAATCTATGGGAGATCATTGGCTCACTGGGTTGGTAGCAACCAGGGGTTCCTATCGTTTACTGAATTTGACAGCCATCGTGTAGACGGAATCGAACGAGCGACACCTCGTCATTCACACTAGAGCTCAACAAGGAAAATCTCAAGAAGAAAATAGTGAGAGAAGGCTTGGCGCGTCACCGTTTGGTATTTCGAAATATGAATGAGTGGAGGCATGACCAGGACAATTCGCATGTGCATCACAGTTCTCATGGACCACCCTGTCGAGGAGATGCTCTATTCAAGCTTCTCCAAACAGGCTTTCGCCCCACTATATTAATATAGCAACCACACGATACAAGCAAAGATTCTTGAAACAAAATAAAATGCTGGAACAACAATAAAAACATGAACAAAAGAGAAACAAAATGGAGACAAAGGCGAATCAACTAAACGACGGCGACCCGCAACCGCTGCGCCCTCTGAAAATGTACCTCCCCGCTCCAAGCACCTTTAGCTATATAGGAGTATCTCGGTAGGGAATTAGATGTCAATGCAGGGGAACGTTCTGCCGGTTAATGGCAGTGGTAACCGAGTCGGTCAAGAGAGTGACGCCGGCAACGACGAAAAGTGTATAATTTCTAAATATTGTTGTGCCAATTTGAAAATTACAATGTCATACGATTTGTTCCTGAAACCCTTCTAGCGACGTGCTCTCTATCCTCTTATTATGGCACATATCAAATTAAGAAACTCTATTAGTCATCGAAAATGAAGAGAGCCCCAACTTTCCAAGCAATGTTAGTTGAGCGATAGCACTACGGAAGTGCCAGCAATTTAACCGTTTATTGCAATTCTCCGCGAGTGATTGGCCGCTGAGATCCTTGGCTCTCCCACGCAACAACAACAGCGCCAAAAGATTCCCAAATACTCGGGGCATCTACGGGAGATCATTGGCTCACTGGTTTGGTAGCAACCAGGGGTTCCTATCGTTTCCTGAATTTGACAGCCATCGTGTAGACGGAATCGAACGAGCGACACCTCGTCATTCACACTAGAGCTCAACAAGGAAAATCTCAGGAAGTAAATAGTAAGAGAAGGCTTGGTGCGTCACCGTTTGCGTATTTCGAAATATGAATGAGTGGCGGCATGACCAGGACAATTCGCATGTGCATCACAGTTCTCATGGACCACCCTGTCTAGGAGATGCTCTATTTAAGCTTTTCGAAATAGCCTTTCGCCCCCCTATATTAATATAGCAACCACACGATATAGTAAAGAGTCTCGAAATAAAATAAAATGCTGGGCCAACAGCAAAAACATGCTCAAAAGAGAAACAAAATGGAGACAAAGGTGGATCAACTAAACGACGGCGACCCGCAACCGCTGTGCCCTCCAAAAATGTACCTCCCTGCTCCAAGCACCGAAGTCGATCAAGCCGACAAGGATTTCTCCAGAAAAAACCCATCCACAACCCTCAAACGATCCAATGCATGGGAACCCTCCAAGGTCGAAACCTCACCACCACCAAACTTGTCGCCCGCCAACATGCGCCACTACAGTCAAGAGTCCACCATCGGCGTTTCACCGAAGCTACCGTGACAAGGCCTGCAAGACGAATGCGAATTGGAGCATGAATCGAGGCCGATAGTACCACGGCTGCGCGGGAGGGAACAACCTCCACCACTGAAAGCGGTAGTCGACCGGACGCGTCAGCAGGGCACCCTAGTCCCTCTTAGGTCCGGCCGGGCACCGTAAAGCCCCGCAGAGGCACACTAGTCCCAAGAGGGTCCGATCAGGTCCAGACTAGGCCTGCAAAGCCCGCTTCCACGCTTCAACAGGCCGGCCGCATCGCTGCCATGCCCAGCATCACGCTCCCGCCGTCTCCAGGAAGCTCCTAGGTCACGCAGGTTCACGGCCCGCCCAAGCCCATCTGGGCCTACCCGAGCCCATCTAGGCCCACCCAAGCCCATCCGGACCCGAGCTGCCCAGATCAGAGCCTGAGAATAGTCAGCGATCCTTTGCATCCATGGAGCATCGCCACAAGGGCGCCACCGCACTAGCACCCCCCAGCCGTGTCGGACCATCACCTCTCGAAGTGCACCGCCGCCATGGAGAAGGAGAGCCCCAACCCTCTCTTCAGGGCGCGGGGAAAAGTAGGCCGCCGCCACCAGCGTCGCCCGGTGACCCCTGCCGGCGGCGGCGACAGAGGAAGGAGGGTGGGGGGAAGGGAAGGCAGCCAGAGTTGGGGTGCGCCCCGTCGCCCTCGGGTGGGGCGAGGGTTCATTTTCTCTCTTATCCTTCTCTTCACGCATTCAACGTCCTATTAAAGCTTCTCATACACACTAGTACATGTCAGCTTCTGGAAACCCAGGAACATTACCCCTGCCCACGTGGATTTTCAATTTTGAACACGAAAAAATAGGTAACCAAATCGATACGGGTGTAGTTGAAGGCTTAATTTCAGTTGTCACTCACCGTTGCAACCATAAGCATATTACAGAGGTCACAACTGTTAGGAATATGCAACATAGTATTCTTCGGAGGCCAAAGGCCACATATATAGTACATGTATAGGTGTGTAAATATGCAAGAAACACCCTAACAAGTGGGGAAACTACAATATATAGATATACATCTAACACCCCCCCCCCCCCTCAAACTCATGGTGGATCCATAACACTGAGTTTGGTGAGAAAGAAACTATGATGTGCTCTAGTCTGTGCCTTTGTAAAAAAATCCGCTAACTGCAACTCTGAAGGCACATAGTGGAGCGCAATCACCTGATCATGCACACTAGCACGTGTATAAAAGGCATCAACACCAATATGCTTGATAAGCTCATGCTTTACCGGATCACGTGCAATACTGATAGCACCTGTACTGTCAGACAAGAGTGTAGTGGATGTCGTAATAGAGACCCCAAAGTCAGCAAGTAACCACCGCAACCAGGTAACCTTAGTAGTCAACAAGGCCATAGCGCGCAACTCAGCCTCTACACTCGAATGGGAAACTGCGGTCTGTTTCTTCGTCTTCCATGCAATGAGCGAACCACCAAGAAACACACAGTAAGCAGAAAGTGAACGGCGATCCATAGGATCGCTCGCCCACGTAGCATCCGAGTAGGCCTGGAGCTGGAGAGAGCTGGAACGAGGGAAGAAAAGACAACGAGTAATCGTGCCATGAAGGTAGCGTAGAACACGGAGGAGATGACTATAGTGAACAGTGGTAGGAGCGGAGACAAACTGACTCAGAATATGAATAGGATAAGAGATGTCGGGACAAGTGACAGCAAGATAGACAAGACTCCCAACAAGATGACGATAACGTGTCGGGTCAGGGAGAGGATCACCATCACTAGCACGAAGCTGGACATTGAGCTCTATAGGAGTCTCAATAGTGCACTCATCCCAAGAACAGCACGAGCAAGAAGATCCTAGATATACTTTTCCTGGGAGATAGAAAAACCATCAGGAAACCTCAATCCCAAGAAAGTAGCGAAGAGGACCAAGATCAGTCATAAGAAACTGGTCATGAAGACAGGCCTTAACAAAGGCAATATACTCAGAGTCATCACCAGTGATGATCATATCGTCAACATAGAGGAGAAGAAGAGTGCATCCACGAGGAGAAATGTGAACAAACAGCGTAGGATCATAAGCGCAAGGGGAGAAACCAGCAGCAGTCACCACAGAGGCAAAACGCTCAAACCAGGCGCGAGGGGCCTGTTTCAGGCCATAAAGAGAGCGCCGAAGACGACAAACCATCCCATCAGGAATAGAATACCCGGAGGAGGCTGCATGTAAACCTCCTCACGCAGCTCACCATTGAGAAAAGCATTCTGAACATCAAGCTGAGACACAGACCATTGGCGAACAGAGGCGACAGCAAGAAGAGTGCGCACAGTGGTCATATGAGCCACAGGAGCAAAAGTCTCATCATAGTCATGGCCCTGCTCCTGCTGAAAGCCACGAGCCACAAGACGCGCTTTATAGCGCTCAAGAGATCCATCAGAGCGGGTCTTAATTTTCTAGACCCACTTACACGTGATGGGACGAACACCGGGAGGAGGAGAAACAAGATCCCAAGTGCCAGTGCACTCAAGCGAAGCAATCTCCTCGGCCATGGCAAGCTGTCATTCGGGATGACGCTCAGCATCCCGATAAGAATTCAGCTCAAGGGCAACAGAAAAACCGTACTGACTAGGAGAGTAACGATCAGGTGGACGACACTGATGAGCAGGGAGAGGAGAGGGAATCTCATCAGAAGTAGAAGACACATCGGAAGAAGAGGAAGAAGGGACATCAGGAGGAGTATCCGGAACAGTAGAACGCCAAAAATAATGAAAGGAAAAAGGAGACAAGGGAAAGGTGGATGGGCTGTCAGAAGAGGAAGGAGGAGAACCAGGTGATGAGGAGGACGACATGGTCGAAGGCGAGGCATCGACAATAATGGGTCCCGAAGAAGGATCAATAGAAACAGGGGGAGGTGTGTCAGGAAAAAGTAGAAAAGATATATCCTCCATCGGGTAGGTCGAGGAGGTGGGGCGAGGATAGAAAGGACGCATCTCATCAAACGTGACGTCACGAGAAATGCGCATCCGACGACCAACAGGGTCCCAACACCGATAGCTGATGGCACCGGTGGATATATATATAGATCACCGACCAGTTGGGAACCCCAAGCGGAAGGTATGATGAGCACAGCAGCAGTTTTCCCTCAGTAAGAAACCAAGGTTTGTCAGTCCAGTAGGAGAAAGCCAAACTTAAGAAGGTGATACTTGCTAGCTTAGTGACACTCCAACAAGGGCGCCGTTTACGATTCTTATTAGCGCGTCTTCAACTAGTAACAACGCGGAACCTGCACACAACACAACCAAATACTTTGCTCCCAACTTACGATGAGGTTGTCAATCTCACCGGTTTGCTGTAAACAAAGGTATAAGCGTATCGAGTGGAAAGCAATAGTAGTATGCGAGAAAGTAAACTAGTGCGAGTAATAGTAAATAGGTGATAGCAATATAAAGGAAATTGGACCGGGGTCCACAGTTCACTAGTGGTGTCTCTCCATAAAATAAATAACAACATGCTGGGTAAACAAATTACAGTTGGGCAATTGATAGAATAAAGAAAACGTGCATATGTCGCGAGGATCACTATGAGATTTACTCTGGGCATTACAACAAAATACATAGACCGCCATCCAACTGCATCTATGACTAATAATCCACCCACGGGGATATCGTCCGAACACCCCATGAGTATTAAGTTGCGAACAACAGATAACTGCATTAAGCAAAGTGTGTAATGTAAACAAAGCATATGCCCTTGGACATAAGAATGTTGTTTTCTCCCTAGTGGCAACAACACATCTACAACCTTAGAGGTTTCTGTCACTCCCCCAGATTAAATAAAGGCATAAACCCAACTATCGAGCATAAATACCCCCTCTTGGAGTCAGTAGTATCTACTTGGCCAAGATAGCTACTAACAACGGAGAGCATGCAAGATCATAAACAACATAGAGATAACATAAGATATATGATTCTGCACATCAACTCAACATAACACCAATATTTATCGGATCCCAACAAACACAACATGTAGAATTACATAACGGTGATCTCGATCATGTAAGGCAGCTCACGAGATCTAAACATGAAGCACATGGTGGAGAGGACAACCATCTAGCTACTGCTATGGACCCATAGTCCAAGGTAGACTACTCACTCATCGCGCCGGAGGCAAGCATGGCGATGAAGAAGACCTCCGATGGCGATTCCCCTCTCCGGTAGGGTGCCGGGAAGAGCTTCTGGACCCTCCCGATCTCAGGTCAACGACGGCGGCGGATCGCGATGTGTTTCTGGAAAATTGATCGGGTCTTTTGGTTTTTCTTATCGGGGGGTCTTTATAGGCGAAGGGGCAGCGTCAGAGGTGGACCAGGGTGGTCTCACCCATAGGGGGCGCGGCCAGGGGCTGGCCGGACCGCCCTATGGTGAGGCCAGCCTCTGGCTCGGCTCCGTCTCCTCTTCGGTCTTCTGGAAGCTTTGTTTAATATCTGGATGTTCGACTTTTGTTTCATCCAATTCCTAGAATATTTCCTGTGTAACTTTTCTGAAACACAAAAACAGCAGAAAATAGGGAACTGGCACTGTGGCATCTTGTTAATAGGTTAGTTCCGGAAAATGCATAAAAACGCCACGAAGTGTAATGAAATACTAAGCAAATGGTGTAAAAATAAGCATGGAGCATCAAAAATTATAGATACATTTGAGACGTATCAGCATCCCCAAGCTTAACTCCTGCTCGTCCTCGAGTAGGTAAGTGATAACAAAGAAATAATTTTTGAGGTGACATGCACCTACACAATCTTGATCATCTATGTAAGCATTGAGTGCTGGGATCAAAAGAACTTAAACATGGGCATAAAAGATATAATTTTGATAGAAGAAACTTAGCAACCATGTTATAACATGAAAAAGAACACAAACAAAAGGTCATGAAAATGAAACAATGAAAGTCAAATGTGTGTTCAAATCATATGGAAAAATATACAAATGGTTTTCATCTTGTCCTTCATGAGAGAGCAAAACATAAATGCATAGGACACCTTCAAGTTTAAGAGGGCGACTAGATACAAATAATTTAAGAACAAGTGAAACCAAAATCATGAATCAATCAATGAAAACTTTGGGACAATGCACATTATACTCAGAATGACAACTATGCTCTCTTAGACGGTGCATAAAGATAGAAGGTTGTGACTCAACATAAAAGTAAAAGAAAGGCCCTTCGCAGAGGGAAGCAGTGATTGCAAGTTTTATAAACCTTCAAAAATTATGGTACTTACTAGCTTTGTGCTCTCATTGCCCCCATCATAGGCATCTTGAATGGTTAAAGTTAATGCGAGTATAATTATGAAGCATATGCTTGACAAATCATAAGTTGAAAACCTCGTGTCCCGTGAAGTACGAATACCCAAACCTCATGCTACTCGACTTAGAGTCCCAAGCAAGCTCTCTTCGACGGCATCGTCCGCCTCCACGGGTTTCCTTCGTCCATCGTCAGCGACCGTGATCCTGTGTTCACGGGTCACGTCTGGCGGGATCTCTTTCGGTTGGCGGGCGTAAAGCTCCGTATGAGCACGGCGTTCCACCCTCAGACGGATGGCCAATCCGAGGTGGTCAATAAGGTGATCGCCATGTATTTGCGCTGTGTTACAGGTGATCGTCCACGAGCTTGGGTGGACTGGTTGGCATGGGCGGAGTACTGCTACAACACCTCATATCACTCCACCCTGCATGCCTCGCCTTTCGAGGTGGTCTACGGGCGCCCACCTCCGCCGATGCTTCCTTATGAGCCTGGCACGGCTCGGTCTGAGACGGCGGGCGACTTACTCCGCACCTGCGACGAGATCCTGGCTGAGGCGCGCCAACGTCTTCTCCAAGCACAGCAGCTGGCCAGGAAGTACTATGATGCTCATCATCGCGAGGCGAAGTTCACGGTGGGCGATTGGGTGTGGCTGCGCCTCCTTCACAGGACCACGCAGTCCCTGGACCCGTGCTCCAAGCGCAAATTGGGACCCCGCTACGCCGGTCCCTTTCGTGTGCTGGAGCGTGTTGGCACACTCGCATACCGCCTTGAGCTACCAGCTGGTTCTCGCCTCCACGACGTCTTTCATGTCGGCTTACGGAAGGCCTGCCGAGGGGACCCTCCTGCGGCGACACCGGCCCTTCCTCCTACTTTAGATGGCCGACTTCTGCTAGCCCCCGCGAAGGTGGCGAAGGTGATGCAGGCGCAGCAGCGTCGCGGCGTGTGGCATGTCTTAGTGCAGTGGGCCGGCCTGCCCGCGGAAGAGGCGACTTGGGAGAAGCTCGACGATTTCCGCCAGCAGTTTCCAGATGTTCAGCTCGAGGACGAGCTGTTTGAGAAGGTGGGGAGAGATGTTATGGTCGGGCTCCAGTATGAGGCCCAATAGTGGGCCGAATTAGGGGCTTAGCCCAAGTTATCTAGGGTTTTATTAGCTGGACTATTATATAAACTCATGTAATCTCTCTGTATCAATCAGACAATAAACATATATTGTTGTCGTCTCCCTCAGAAGACGGGAGCCCCAAACCCTAGCCGCACCTTGCCCTAGCCGCCGCCTCTTCTCTCTCTCACAGCGACGGCGCCCAGCCGCCGGCGTCTGCGCCTCCAGCGTCGCCGCCCTCACTTCCACCCCTATAATGTACGCTCGAGACCTGGTAGAACCGTAGACTCTACCAACCATAGGATCACAAGAAAACATGACTTGGTAAGTTCTAATTGTTTGAATGTACGAAATCATACTATACAGAAAACAATGGTTTCAATGCTTAGTGGCTTTACTTTTCTACGCATGTGGAGTTCGTATGCACCATGATCATGCAAAGATTAGGAAGTTATATGAATCCACATTGATCGCTGATGTATTAATTTTAATTATTTCTCTCACGTATATAATAATAAACATTCTCCCAGGCAATGCAAGAAATGAAGAGGCTGAATATATCGTTTTTTGGTTCCAAAATGTACTGTAAACTGGCAATCTCAGAGCACTTCCATTCGTCCTTTCATCCGAAGAAAAGAAGTGAACGGCATGTGCAGTTTTGGTGCAGCCAGGAGATCACTTAGTGGGGTGGTACCCCTTCACCAGAATACATACACAGTGTAGCGTATGTTCAACTGATCCACAATCAATCTCTAATCTACCAAAGGGTACTGCAACTAAGTTGTTTTTTATCAGCAAAGACATTACCCCACCCAAATCAAACTTGTATGATTAGAAACATCGCTATCACAAAGTTGATGAAAAAACATGAAACAATTGTTAGACAATCCGAACGTACGAGCTGAAGAACACAGGAATAGGAAAAGCTTAATACGGGAAAATAAGATGGTACTCCTTCCGATTGGAAAAGGTTATCGGTGAGCTTGTACAACTTTGTACTAAATCATCCGACAACCTTGTCCGATTAGAGGGAGTACTATGACATTTTTTCGACAAACGGGAGTACTATGACATATCGAATGCTAATTGAATAAAATCGCAGGAGTTTCTAAAAATTGTTTGCTTGCACCACAGGGGACAATATTCTTTAGAGATTGATTGCCTGTTATAGTTGTGAGTTGTGACAGACCTAAAATTAGGGGATTGAGGGGATCAAGTTCTCACTGGCTGCCGAGGTAGATCAGGAAATCGTCGCCGCCGTACTCGCCCTGAAGGCCTCGCACTGCCCCTTGCTGCGGAGGACGGCCGCCCGTGCCATCCAGAGGAGGTTAGCCTTGTAGAGTTCGGGGTGGTGTGGCATGTCGATGCGGCGCCAAAGCTCGGGCTCGTCGCGCGCGGCACTGCGCCAGGAGCGGCACACCTGGCTGGCCCGCATTAGGATCTCGATGTGGTCGAGCTTGTGGAAGATGGCAGAGGTCGCGTCCAGCGGCAGCTCCGCCCAGAGCCTCGTCGCATCGCGGCGGCGCCGGCGGCGGCCGCCTCGACGGACGCGAGCAGAGGACGAGGGCATCGCGCTTAACTTGTCCTACGTCAGCTATTTTCTCTCCGGTCATTTTGAACACAACCGTCAGGTTAAGAAAAATCGCGTAACCATATATCTGTGCGGCTTAAAATTTGAACAGAGAAGTTGAATCATAGCAGGTTTTCAACCCAAACAAATGAAAAAGATTTATTCAGAGTACAAACTGTTTTTTCTTCAGTTATGTATGACTTACAGATTTATTTATCTTTTGCTCCAAGCTCAGATAGATTCAAATTAGGTTCAAAATTCAAACTGCATAGAAAAATAAGAAAAATTTATTGAAGGAAATAATTCAGTGCCCAATTGGGTAAACTTTTAGCTAAAATTAGCATACGACTAGAGAGACTTGTCGGTTAAGTTTTACCATCGAGGAGAGAAAGGAGCAGACGTAATAGAGATGAGAGAGAGACAATAGCTGGCACAGCACCGCTTACTACTACAAATTCGGAGTAAAATGGTCAAAACCATTCAACTGAGAATCTGAGATGTTGGATTATCTAGAACCATTCCCGTAGTTTGAAGAAGTAATCTGACCAAGATCAGAGTTAAGGTTGTAATCTGAAACCTAGAACAAGTTTAGGCTTGCGAGAGAATTACACCGTCTACAACCACCAGCTCTTAGATCAGCAACGTTGCGCATGTATGCAGATACACCGGTGTGCTTCACAGAAACAAGTAAACCATTTGGCGTGAGAATCCCATAAACAAGCCAGCGCTGGTCCAACAAGTTCAACAGGGGTACTTAGCATTCCGGTAGCCATACATTTCATATCGACTTGACATAACATAAAATGCTGCTAATCAGCGATGTTGTGAACCATATACGTTCACAGGATCAACACAGTGAAACACACTGGGCATTGTCTACGGTACAGTGCCTAGAAGTTCTCCAGCACAAGCAACAAATCACAAATGCAGTGCGAGAACCCAACAGAACTCACTTCATGAGCGCACGCATAGCCCTGAGACGCATCCTGTCTTTTTCATCAAGCTCGTGAAGGTAGCAGTAAGGATCACAGTAGTCATGTTAGTTCTCCGAGTCCATATCGTAGTCAAAATCATACCCCATTACATCAGAGCCATAGCCGTAAAGGTCGTCTTCACTTCGAGAATCATTGTGGGAGCGAGGCCAGATAGGGCTCTGGACCTGAAAGTCATAGTCAGCAGTCGAGTCGTGGGGAAGCCTCAGCGTCTTGATCCTGGCACACTTTCCTCGAAGAGTGTCAAGGGACTCCAGGTGAGGGCAGTTGTTGTGGTAACCCAGCATACCACTGCATGTGTAGTATGCAAGTCGTTGACATAACACTAATGAAACACCGTCTCACTAGTATTACATCCATCAGAGTGGTACAACAGAAACATCGCAGGTCCACGGTATGTCTATAGGATTACAATTTTCAACATACAGAAGATCTTCAGAACCTCCTCAACAGGTAGAGGTTTAGTCCTGGCGACTACAAACGAGAAAGAATCAAGGAAGTCTAAACTAAACTACAACTAATGCATTTGGCTTGCTACTCAAATATAGAGTTTCTCTAACTACTTAGGTTCTAGGATTAGGAAACTGGTTCCTTTCTAACCCTATTTTAGTTTTTCTCCAAGCTTCATACAATTGTAGGCTCCGCTGATAATCATGACGTTTGTAGAATGCTTCATCTTCATCTTCAATGTCTTGAGATTGTCTCCTTGGGATTGCCTTCAATCTAATTCTTCATAGTCTAGCAAGGATTTAAGAGATTGGGGTGAGTAACGAGCGTTACCCAGCAAGTTTCTTTAGAAAGAAGTTGTGTGATATGCACTAACTAAAGCCATGGACCCAAAAGAGTCGTAGGCCAATGCAAGGTTTTATCAAAGTTTCTTGAAAGATTGCTTTTACTTATAAAAACTATGCCAAACAGCCAACACAGGGTATTAGTGCCTTGAGAGCACCTTTCCTGCGGCGTTCGCAGCTCCTTTCCGGAACAAGGGGTAACATGTCACATCCTTTTACACTCTGCAGAGGTGTGTCCTTCCAAAAGAGATCAAAGCCTTGTTGCACAACCGAGTTGCATGCTCGTCCACACTTCCTTGGTGTGGGGCCCAGTCATTGATCCAAGCCAATCACTGCCTTCTCCGCACAACGCATGCCCACCTAATTCACGCATAGCAGGTTATGCCCCTGATATTCACCCCCAACGATGAAGTACCTAGGCGCCTCTTACGGACCATCATAGACACCAGTTGAAAGGACGAGATGTCGCCTAGAGGGGGGGTGAATAGGCGTTTTAAAAACAATTACGGAATTGGCTTGAAGGAATGCGGAATTAAACTAACGTTTATTTTCTTCAAGCACAAGACCTAAATATGCTAGGCTCAACTAAGTGCAACAACAACAACTAGATATAAGCAAGATAGCACAAGATATAATTCACAAGTGATAAACAAGATATAAGTACTTCAAGCACGATGGCTATCACAAGGAAATAAACTCGGATATAGAGATAACCGAGGCACGCGGAGACGAAGATGTATCCTGATGTTCACTTATATAAAGTAAGCTAATCACCGTTGGAGAGATGCAGGTAACCACGAACGCTCCCGAACGCCACGAAGGCTCACCTTCTTCTCCGAGTCCCCCACGAAGCTAGGGACCCCTTCTTATGGTTAGCTTTTCCTCCACTCCGGAGATGGCAAGCTCCACAACCACTTCACAACTCCCACGAAGGGGAAGCCCGGGCCTCTTCACAATCTTCCACGAAGAGGTCACCGAGGCACCAACCGCCAAGCCAACTAGGAGGTCACCCTCCAAGAGTAACAAGCTCACGGTCTCTCACTCGAATAAATCGTAATGGAGAGCTCAATACTATGCAAGGATCCAAAGCAAGAACACAAGGGGAAGTGCTCAAATCCTTCTCTCTTAAATCCCACCAAGGCAACAAATGCTATGGAGGAGTTAGAGAGGAAGAACAAGGGTGGAGGTCAACCAATGACTCCAAGATCTAGATCCCAAAGGTTCCCCTCACTTGAGGAGGAATGAGTTGGTGGAGATTGTAGATCTAGATCTCCTCTTCCAAATCCCTCAAAAAGATGCAAGAATCATAGGAGGGATGGAGGAGGAAGAAAGCTCTTGAAGGTCAACAATGGAGGTCAATTTCATGCTCTAGAACCTTAGCCAACTTGGGGAAGAAGACCCCTTATATAGCCCCGCAGAAATCTAACCGTTATAGATTTTTCGGTCATCCCAGAGCAGCCCGGAGTAGCCCGGAGCAGCCCGGAGCACAGCCCAGAGTGGCTCCGGCCTATACTCCGGAGCGAGTACCCGGCCACTGCTCAGCCCGGAGCAGCCCGGAGCAACTCCGGATTTCACTCCGGATTTGCAAAACAGCAAAACCACTCATACGAAAAACGCGATATCTTTTGCATCCGAAATCCATTTTTAGCAAACTTGGGCTTTTTGAAAAGCTTAGAAAAAGTACTACAACTTTATGCAGAGAAACACCAAGAAAAGTCAAGAGGAAAAATACGAAATGTGAAGAGGTGTGAAACCTTCCAAAGTGAAGAACCGGTAAAACCTCTCAACTCGAAAACGCAATAGAAGATGCATTTGGATTCCGTTTTCGATGAACTTGGGCTTGTTGGAAAGCTAGCAACAAGCTCAATAACCTCACATAGAGAAGTACCAAGAAGCAACAAAGAAGGTATATGCAAAGTATGCAAAGGATTGAGGTCCCTATGACGATGTGATCAAGTTACCCAACCGAAAGCCCCTCTTGATAGTACGGCTATCTATCCTATAACCCGG
Source organism: Dactylis glomerata (assembly GCA_007115705.1). Classification (NCBI taxonomy): domain Eukaryota; kingdom Viridiplantae; phylum Streptophyta; class Magnoliopsida; order Poales; family Poaceae; genus Dactylis; species Dactylis glomerata. Next base: position 654,414 of record QXEO01000701.1, on the reverse strand, counting down.
TCTTCCAACAAACACCTTGAGACCGGTAAAAGGAAAACCTAGCAAGGACATACCTTTGCCTTGAGCATCCCGCTTGATCTTGATGATGATGCTTCATGCTCTCATCAAGCCGGAATGCTTCACTTGATCATTGTTGCTTCGTGAAGACTTTAATTTGCTCCCCCATAAACCATTATGGGATAGCTTTGTTAACACTCATCTTCACAAGTCCATTATCACCAAATGGTCGACAAGCTTCAAACATATGATCTTCTTGAGATGCTTATCTTGAACTTTCACAACTCAACCTTGATAAAGAACATCATTTGATTTCATTCTCCCATGGGCCATATTGAATCCTTCTTTTGATGTAAGCCCATGGGAAGATACTTGATTCCACTATTCTCTCTTCATCTTGGTCAACCTTGTATCTACTCATGCTCTATCGAATCTCTCTTAAGATGCATAGGGAATTCTTCATTTGATTGCATGCTCTAAGTCTTGGTCAACCATGGCTCAACTCATGAGACCATCGTGACCTCGACATAGAGCCATAACTTGAATTCTTCTCATGTAACCAAACACTCAAGATCTTGAGACTCCTTGGCTTAGCACATAAGCTAGAGCATGGATTACTTGAGTTCTACACAAGAACAACATCTTTATTTCTTCTTCTTGATCATATTGGATTCATCTCTTCTTGTTCAATGATCTTGATGCCAATACTTAAGATATATTGTTATCTTCATGGCATCCAAGCCTTGAATCCAACACATGGACTTCAAGCAATTCCTATGAACAATTCCTTCATAAAAAGCTCAATGAGAATATTAGTCCATAGGAATTGTCATTAATTACCAAAAACACACTTAGGGGCAATTGACCCTTACACCAGTGCCGTGAGAACTGAGGTGTCCCACCCATGTGCAAGTAGTCCCGCAAGATCTACCGCGACCGGCATCTGGCTGCCCGTTGACATGCGAACGAGAGAAGATACAGCTGACTTTCCTGTCCCATTCTAAGTCTCTTGGATGATACGATTTTTACGGCGCTAGAATAACTGTGGCATTGGTAGTTAATTCCTAGGTTTACTTTCCCGTGCAAGTGGAACCTCCACCACAACAATCTTACCGTGGTTCCACCTGCCAGCCATCCTAGGTTATCACCACTGGTCGATAACCACTAGTCATATTACTTATGAAAATAGATTTTCCATCCTTTTTGAAATGTTAGAGTTTGAAGTCAACACTTTGCAAGTAGTTTCAAAACCAGTGCAACCAAGAGATATGAGCAAGATAAACTTGCCTTTTTGACTGCAAGATTATGCAAGTCAAGGTCTTCGATACGTAGGAAATCCAAATATTGAAATAGCACCATCATCTGGTAAAGATGATGTTAAAAGAACTGCAATATGATATGCAAATTATATGCTATGCATCGCTCTAAGCGTAACCTAACCCCGATGGTTTAGTATACAAGGTTGTGATGATTTCTTTATACTGAGTTGCACTTTTATATCCACTCCACAACAAAGTTGTTAAGAATTTTAGATTGGACAACTATCCATCATTAGTACAGGATAAAGCTTAAAACAAGAGTTATTACAAAAGACTGGTATAGCAATAGATGAAGACTTGAAAGTAACACTTTTAAGTGGTATCATATTTTTAGCAAACAAGTAGTTGGTTAGGGACAAGCAAAGCTGAAGTATTTCTTATTTGATAAGAATACCCAGTTAGTTTTAGGGTTGACAACAATCTTAACACACAAATAGACTTATTTAAGTTTAAGCTTATTGAAATGGTTTGTTACTTACTTTCAATGTCTTTTTAAAGAATATCATTTGAAGAACATGTTTGTTAATGATTAGAAGCACTACACACTAGGTTTAGTGTTCTAGGGTTTAGCATAATTGGCCATTACTCAGGGAGTAGTTATTAGGTGGATCATAACAAAGAAACCAGTTAAAGTGTATTCAACATTGGAAGAGTTTTAGTGAAGCATATTTATGGTTCACACTCAATTAGTAAGTCATGAACAAATAGTGTTGAAGGAAACAAATCATAGTTGATTCTAGAGTTGTTAATACTCTTAACATGCATAGGTCATTGCTAGATTTAGGGTATAGAAATTGGTGTGATGCTTATCTGGTATGTTCATAAAAAGAATTACTTTTGAAGAACACAAGTTTTAATGGACACATTTTTATTACTTAGAGGAATGGTGATTAAGTGATGTCAGGAAGTTAATAGTTTATAAGTTGCAATAAAGATGTTGCAAATAGTTAGCTGACTAAGGTGTACCATGTTGAAATAGAGTACCAAACTAACCAATCATGGTTGAATTAGGAGGTATGGCTAGTCTAACACACTAAGATAGTTATTGGTTTTAATACTAAAAGAAATGGTAGGTGATTGAGTTATATGTACGTCAAAAGAATAACTTTTGAAGAACATATACTTTAATAAGTTTTAGTATTAGAATTTCATTTTAGGTTTCAAGTTTTGTTCAGAAATAAGTAGGAAAGCTTGGTTATTTAGGTTCCTAGATTTTCAGGGTTGGAATCCAATTTTTAATTGATTAAAGACTTTAAAATTGGTTTTAGATTCTCTCCTGATGAAACAATTGTTGAAATAGCAATATTAAAGTTAGGAAATAATTCTTATTCAATTTTATGATTTTTCCCAAATTTACAATTTTAAATTTGTTTTTAGGAAAATCATTTTAGGGATTAAAATCCTGATAATAAAGTTTTAGGATTAATATGTAATAATAACAAAATATTAATTGGAATAATAATATTGAAGTAGTCAAATTTTTATTTGGTATTTGAAAACTTGGTTTGAATTATTAATATTAGGTTTGAATTCAAAATTCAAATACTACTTAAACAAGGTTTCAAATTTATTTCAAAATTATTTCAGACAAGTATGTAAGATTATAATCTAAATAGATAGGTTATGTTTTTCTAAACATTTTGATATATCATTTGCATTTTTCTGAATTAAAATGAATAAGATATGAATTTCCTAAGTTTTCAACATTTTCTGGAATTTTTATCTAACAGGCAGGATATTTTGTACCGATACAGACTCTAGCCCTACACGTTGACTAGTGGGGCCCATGCCACGACAGCTGCCACAAGGGCATGCCCGAGTCAAATGTTTGACTGAGCATGGCTGGACGCCGGCGATCGCCGGAATCGGCGTTGCAGACCCTCCCTGGAAGAGCTCTCACATGGAATCGAACTAGGAGACACCGGGGAACCAAACGGTGGTGGTGCGGCTAGCCTAAGATCACCGGAGTGTCGCCGGCGACCTCTTCCTGCGGCGGTGCACGGTGGTCGGAATCGAAGTGGAGCTACGGACCACCATACGATGCAAAAATAGGTTCCAAAGATGCGTATGATTAACATGATCCTGAAGAGAAGCTCAGAGATCCCTGAGGTGGTCGGAGGTAAGAGAATCATGGAGTTTTCCGACGAACACCTGCGAAAGGGAATGATCAAATACGCTCGATTCTGGACACCTCAGCTTGATTCCTTTCATATGGAGACTACTGGAAGCATGGTGGAGCTCCTGAGCTACTCAGCGGAGCTCGAGATGGCTTCAATCGGCGACGACGAACTTCACCGGAGCTAGGGTTCCGATCATCTGCAAGAACTCGAGAGAGAAAGAGAAAGGTGCGGCTCTAGGGTCCTCTGCGGCGGCGGACAACCTTTTATAGGGCGCGGAGGGCGGCGGCCGTCATCTTGTACGTCGAGGAGTCGGCGGTGGATCAAACGCCTGGCAGCGTTCCACCGAGCTGCTTCTCAGCTCGGGGAAGACGATGACCTCCCTCCCGAAACGGTATGCCGGGCCAGCCCAAGCTGGGCCGTGCGGGTTGGGCTGCGACGGCCCGGTTAGGCCAAGTACTCCCTCTCTTATTTTTTTCTCTGCTATGTTTCTTTTCTATTTTCTATTTCTGTTTTCAATTCTAACTTATATTTTCTATTTTGATTTGCAGGTTTTGAACTAGTTACTTAGTTTGCAGGATTTTGAGTTTGAAATTTACTTATCAAATATGAGTATGACACTTCTAATCCAACACATAGAATTAGATAAATTTTATATGTGCATTTGCACACAAAATATAATACATATCCTTAGGATTTTATTATGAATCCTGATTGGATAATTCCCAATTAGTTTTTGTGGAGTATTTGAAACAATTTGCTAGGTTTGAATTAACAGCTAGTAAGTTGTAGAAATATTATCTTGCATCATATTTTATAAAGAAACAAAGAAATAGTGATTAACCACAATTTGCCTTCCTAGTAAGGCAATAGTGAGAGGCATGATTCTATGCTTAACCCAATTCTTCTAATGACATGGGAATGTCCCAAATATCCCAACCTCATTAGTAGTTTCTTGCTACAATCCTTGAAGATATTTTATACCTCTCTCTTACAAGCAAGAACTACCCAACTAAGGGCAGGACATGTAATATGATGTGAGTTAATCACTAAATCAAGATCTTGGTTGATCTAAGAAGAACTATGGTTTGGACATATTTACTTGGTTTAGGGATAATACATAATTCTAGAGTTTTACTCATGATCACAATGTGATGCATAAGTTGGAATGATACTTAGGAATGAATCCCCAAGTAAATGTATAAGAGGTTATGGAATTGGATAGAATGCTATCACACTCAACCAGGTAATAGTGTTCCCTCTAAGCTGTTATCAATGCAACAAAGTCTCTATAGACTAACCAAGTTTCTAGGTCAAGGTTTAGGATCTGCTCAACCTACACCCAGATGATTCTATCAAAGAAACTTGTACACAGATCAAGGTTTCTCATATATATCTTTGAACAAGATAGTTATCTCCTAAGTGATATGTGTTTAAGTTGGACTCCTACTTCACACTTGGTTTTAGGATGATATCTGCTTATTAGAATAGGTTTTATAACTAACCTAATTATCTTGATCACCAAGCATAATCATGCACTTGACATGATCATACTATTTCCTTCATCAACTCCCTCTATCAAGGATTTATTCTAGGTTGTATCAACCTTCTGAGTTTAAGGATATAATCTCCTCTTTGTGGTTCATATAGGATCTACTCCACTTCATAACTCCATAAGTCTAGGTATTGGTCACTTCCTAAGAATGGTTCTAGTCTAGACCAGAATTAGGGTTTATGATGTGATCTCCCCTATATCAAATGACTTGTCCTAATTAGACTTGGAGTAATGTCTAAAGTCTCCTAGTTAGCCTTTATAGGAATGGCTCTAATGTTCTTTAGTTACCTCACCTAGAGTTAAGGTAAATCCTATAATCAAACTGGCATTTAGTTAACCTTTCCACTTCTCATATTAGGTCTCACTAGATTAGGACATAAGAATATATAATAGATCATGATTAAAGAATAAGACTTGTTTTGACTTCTTTAGCATGAAAGAAGTAGGGTTTAAAGAATACCATGATGATCTTGGTGTAAATAAATATTTGGTTCTAAAATGGTGTGTCAAGCATTTTAATTTTACGTCACTTATCTCCTTTAGTTGTTGTGACTATTACTACCCAAAACAAGAATTTTATCAAAGGTCATATTGAAGTTTATCGCGCTCTAGTTGATGAGCTACTTCAATTCTATCAACTCAAGTGAAACTCCAATCACTTTGATATGTTTTATTTAAATGCGCAAAAATTACCCGAATTTTCTATACATGAAATGCAATGCACACATCTGTTGCCTCTATTTTGTAACCTCTAATCCTGGGATATTACAGTTGTCCAGGATGGCTGTCAGTCCTTCATTGGTAAGGTTATTACCGAAAAGCTGCAAAGAGCGTAGTTTGTGCATAGTTGCGATGGCTTCCCCGTCCTTGTTGAAGCCTCTAAATTCAAGGTTGTAGAACACATGCTTACTCAGTCTGAAGCGCTTCAGTTGCGGGCATGCTTTACCTACAGCCCCAAACACACCATTGCCAGACACATTTGAATATAATGTAAGCTCCAGCTCCACAAGCAGGGGAAACTTCTCTATCACCTTTGCAAATCTTTCAGTTGAGACATCATAGCAAGAGATAAGGCGCAGGCTCTTGAGAGATGGTGCCCTGGAAATATAGCCGTTAGATCTCAGTAACCATTACCGGCAAAAAAAGATCTCAGTAACCAATATATATGCGATACAAAAAAACATAAGCACACTGTAGTATATAACAAGTATTGTAGCTAGCATGCATTCAAGGTTGATAGTCTCACTTGTTTAGCTAAGCAGCATAGTCAAATACTCAGATGACAGAACATTCTGGGTAAAAATCAATGAAGTAAATGATTAGGTCATCTTAGATAAATGATTGCCTAGCTTCATAGGTCAACGCTATTGAGTGGTTTAGTGAGACTTCACTATTTCTTAGTTCTGACATGAGGAACGCTCATATAAGGCTCTTCAACTTTATATTGCAACAGCAGAACATATCATGTGATTTAGTGGAAACAAATCTAGCAATCTGTAAGTGTATGAAAATCAGCTGAGTTCATTCTGTATAAATCAAAAGTATCTCCAACTCCATAGTTTAACCTGGTAATGGTCTTATTGATTGAGAGCTAATTCCCAATTGCATTGTATTTCAAATCAAACAAATGAATCATTTCCCCTCTTTTCAGAAATTAACAAGTAGCCTGACGCTACATATTTTGTTGTTGGAAAAGTAGTCACTTTCTTTTTGGATGATAGGTGGGCCCAAGGAATAGATTCATGTGAGTGTTGCTAGGTGAATCTTATTAAAGTGTGAAGGGAAATAGGACCATCAATAACATGGCGATGGATATAGCTCAGTGGAGCAAAATTAATATAATATCACGGATCAACCCATGCATTTGAGAGGGATGATTCCATTTTGAAGTGACACCAAAACCTAAAAAACACATGAAAGTTCTGGAGTCATCCATTAGCAACCACCTTCTCCCTTTATACGTGAAGTATTACTGAATCATAAACTATGGCACAAAAGAAAAATCATAAAGAATCACTAAATTGATTGATAATTGCTAGCATTTGCTTAGAGGCAATGTTTCTGCTTTGCAATTTGTATGTAAGACAGCATGGAGGAAACTAGGAGGAATCACTAGTTCACTGCTCTTACCTATTGCTATTGTAATAATTCCAATCAGAAAGCATTGTACAGTACAATACACATACTGACTCACACACCCGAAAAAAGAGGTGCTTGATCTAACCCCCATCCACCCCAGAACCAACACCAACAAATTGTATGAGGTGTGAATCAGAAACTAGTTGATTCCCCCCGCGTTGCGGCGGTCATGTGAGATGATCTTTACTAGACGGACCGGCCGGCTTCGCCCGGCCCACCTATAGAGCATTTGACATGTAGCCTGTTAGAGTGCTCGGTCTTGCCGTGTTGCTGCCTATTATAAATTTGTTTCCTTTGTGAAATATTTGAGAGTAGCTATTTTATACTAATTGGGAGTAGTTATAATGAGTTTAACCTAAGCTCATGTGGAGATAGATCAGGACCATACAGGCTCTCAGCATAAGATTATGGGAATAAACTTGCGACTTTTCGAGATTGGTAGAATCAACAAAAAAACCATGGTATGCATTCAGTCTACATACTCACTGAAGCTTAACAGCTTACAAAATACGATATAATAATTCTCCAATGCTTCTTCAACACGTAGGACACTAAATAAAAAAAATACACATAACAATTATATAAAGACCCAGTCACACTAAACCACGGTTCTATATATATATATATATATATATATATATAGGTTAAATAGCTACTAAAGGGGCTATTAGCTCTTAAACAAAGAATAATGACCACAAAATATTGCCAATTGTAAAAAACGATAGTAATAATTATATAAAGAGATCTATCAACCGTTGTTGGCATATCATAGGCACATTTGGCTTAAACACTGAACTGGTAGCATTATTTGATCATATCAGTATTCTGCTGAATTAGCAGTATTTACCTGGCTAACATGTCTAAATTTTATAATTATTTGATCATATCAGAATTCTACGATTAGGGTAAAAATAATTCCAAATAATACCAAGGTTGAGATGACGTACCCTAGGGCTAATACAAACATAGCAATCACAAGTATAATTTTTTTTGATTGCCACAAGTATAGTTACGTACACACTAGGAACCAGTCTTTTCCATATATTTCAAATCAGCATTATGTTTCTTTGAAATCCTTGACACAAGTGATGTGTCCTTGAAACCAACAGAACAGACAAATACTGAAACATGTGCAGCTATGAACTTCTACAAACATCAACATACCTTGACCATGGCGCTACCAACTCGACACGCAGCAGGAGGAGGGCTTCCTTGACAGACCCGAGAAGACCCGCACCGACGGGGCTGTTGCTGGATGAAGAAATTTATAGCTAAAGTGTATGCTTATTCTGTCACACACAATTACAGTGTTGATCTACAAATAGGATACTATCTTCTCTACTATAAAACGCCGATCCGTCGGTAGGTAAGTCATGGTCGTTTTACAAAAGAGCCCCTATAAAATTCAAAAATCAACCCGCAGTACGCCAATTTGCTTGGCCCGCACGGCACTTTGAAAGTCACCCCTCGCGTCTCCTATCAACACAGCACATCTCCCGTCTCTCCTCCCATGGTTATCCCATCCCCACCACATAGCACCCCGGCCCTGTCTCCTCCTAGAGGTGACCTCTACCTGGTGGAACGGCATGACAGCGGCTCCCGCTCTCCAGTTCCAGGCCCTCTCGAGGCCGAGTCTCTGTCCCCGAATTTCTCCAACCCGTTCGATTTGCCGCCATCGTTGCCGGCCGAGCTCCTCTGCATCGATCCAGTCGCTGTATACCAGCTCGACGCGCCGCAGCACTACTTATCTAGCCCGGTGCTCCCAGATCATCCGGAACACCACTTCATCACCGCCATATGCCAGTTCAACATTTTCACCCTCCAGTGGGCTCATGTTTCAAGATGCATATGTTTGAACATTTTCACCATCTAGTATCAGCTAACTATCATCGGGGTTTTGACATAAGTTTGAACATAAGACATAATTTTGGTTGGATGATGCAGCTCATTTAAAATTTAGAAAATATTAAAAGTATGCATCTACCAAGAAGATCATGGTATCAATTAACTTATTAATATTGCTTTAGTGAAGAACGACGACCACTTCTTTTGAACTAAACAAACTTTCATTCATTTTGCAAAATACCAGGATATCATTGTGCTTCATTTAACGCAATTCAATCCTATGTAACCTAAAAAATTAGAATCCAATTGTATGCGTTCTGCAAAGGGAGAAAGTGTATGCGCTTATTTTCAACTTTAGGGAACAACAAAAGAAAATATAAGTTCATGAATCTATTGTTAATAGCTTGATCAAAATAAGCAGTGTGTTTCTGACAAGTTATCAAATTCGTAACATTAGAATAAGGACATACGCACTGGCTGCCAAAAATCCAATGGAGGTCATGTAATACAAACCAGACCAGGTGTGAATAAGGTCCTTTGCGTATTTGACATAAAGGTCATCGATCTGCAGTTCTTATTTTATCTAAACATACAAAGAACTATTACTAATATGTAAGATCTGGTACTATAGCATGCGTGCAGATAGCATAATGCAGTTTATAGGTTGCTAAGAATGAGGCAAAACCTTTAGAAATCATTTTCGTAAATTCCTCTAGTTCAGAAACAGAAATAGATGGCACAGTACTTCATGTTCTTTGCCTCCTCCGAATCGGCAGGGAAGAAAGATAAGGAAACTCTCACCTTTTAAGAACAAACACAACGTTGTGGCCTCGGCAGCCGGATGCTTTCACCTCCAATTGCCGCAGTAGCACTGAGGTTATGGTGAGGGCACTGTTGTTGCCATGAGAACAAGGTACACTTGCAAGAGAGACCAATATGGTAATATCAACATTTGGTCGAACTGAAAAAAAAACTTATCGCAGATGTTGTAGGTTGTAAAAAATCTTGTACGAAAATCCACGACTTACATCAACAACAAAAAGGGGGACATCAAAACAGTCATGAAAATTCCTGCATGTTCACCATGAAAACATGCTTAGTTATTCCACATATATTTATCTTGCATAAACGTCTACATGAACAAACAAAACTAAATATCAAACAACATGGATGTGGTTCATTCAGTGAACAAACAAAAATCCTTGAAAAAAATCCGATTTCAATCTCTTGTCTATCAACTAACTCACGAACATGATTTCATACATCTGAATCTATACTTTCTAAACGAATCAATAAAAAAGAACACAATGGATTGCCTGATGAAGCTACACACCGGAGGAGGCTGGAACTCCCTGCTCACATAGCATGGTGATCTCTGGTTTCCCCATCAATTATGGAGATTCCACTAAAAGAGGGGTGATGCATGATGAGGCAGACAGACAGCTAGAGGGAGCTGGGAGCAGAGCGCAAAGAGTCACTCAGCCAGTATGCAGTAGCAAGAAGGAACACTGCATCAACGCAGCTTGAAACCTCTTCTTCCGGCCAGCTTCCCGTCCCAATGTTTCACGGTTGACCAGAATGGCTTGGTGGGGGCGAGAATCGGAGGAGGATATGGAGCGCTGTCGGACCCTTCAGTAGCAAGGCAAGAGGGCAGGTGCGGATGGCGGCAGCGACGGCGTTGGCTACGCGTGGCGGCGGCGGCGCGGCGTTGGCTGCGTGTGGCGGCGGCGTCGGATGCCCAGCGGGCGTTGGCTGCGTGTGGCGGCTGTGCTACACGACGCGGGACCTCGGGCTGCGGCTGGCGGCGGCAGAAGCCAAGGCGACGGCGGCGTTGAGCGAATCCAAGGGGACGGCGGCGGCAGTAGATGGGAAGAGACTTGAAGGATGTGGATCGTGGACAGGGGAGTGAATCGGGGCGGTTACTTTTTTTTACCGTCGAACGTACCCAACCAATGTGGCACGAGCTGAAGTTTGAGGACGGGCCCGTTTGAAACAAAGAAAAGTTGTGTCTCACAGTAACAAAAGACCCTCCTTACCCTACTCAATGGACGGCTCAGATGGCATACATATAAGATTGAACGGACTAAAATGACAGCGGTGAGAACAATCTCACCAGGTTGGGTCATCACCACGCTTAAAGCTTAGAATAATGTATACAAAAGCATGAAGTCTATGAAAAACCATACTTATTTTCAAATGAAATTAGCTAGGTCATAAATGTAAACTATATAAACACGTATCTAGGTATATTAGTGCTAATATAGTACCCCCTCCGGTTCATTGTTACCGCACCGAAACTACAATACAGTTTGCAGTTGTAGAGGAAATTATTCTAGAAAAGTAAGGTAAAATCAAGATAGCTGTGGCTGCCTATTATCAACTAGGTAAGAAAGCGCGGCTTGCCGCGCGCTTGCCCGCCTAACGGCGAGCAAGCAGGTATTTAAAAAATGATGTGAAAGGCTAAATGAATGAAGGACAATTTACACAAAATTATATGTCACATTTTCACTTGATATCAGGAGCCAAATAGGGATATGATCATAATATTGGTATTTTGTACATCCTGAAAGCTCATTGGACGGACATGATAAATAGATACACATATGACAGGAAGTGCAACAACAATATGACAGAAGTAACACTTGGCACTAAAATCGAAAAACACAAGAAAGGCCACATATGTGGGAATAGAAAGAAAACACAAAAGTAGTTAACCACCACATATGACCAGGATATATACATTAAAGAAGCAAATAGAAAACACACAGCTTACTTATAATAAGTGTCGTAGAAATTCACCGATACCATGACAGAACTTTCGGTTACAATCTCATAGGTAAAGCAAAGTATTTAAATGCATGATACTTTCCATACCTACATAAAGTCCTACTTATTCTTCTTGTCCACCTCAAGTGATGCTCCCTCCGGTTCAGATAGCTTAGACCTATATCGATGGTTGTTAGAAGCATAGGCATTAGTTTTCAATTTTATCAAAAGATGGGCGCATATGGGCAGACAAGGAAGATACTACTTCTTAACATTCTTCTCCAGGGAGTGCAGTGCACCCTCTGCAGATGGTTCAATCCTATATAAAAGGTTAGCAAGAATAATAGAAATTATTATTTTTGATTCTGCAACAAAAGGGTGAAGCTGGACAAGCTTAATTAGATGATATCTCTTGTGAAAAAAATGACCTGTCCTAATGTCTCCTGCATCAGTTGCGGTAGATCTTCCTTAGGAGCCAACTTCTCCTTTCCATCAGCAGAACCAGTACCAGCAACCTACATAGATGAGAAGGGCATGTTTTTAACACGACATATCCACAGAACAAAAATAAATCAGACCTTGCAAACTAAGTTTGTATATTGGTTAACATGCACAAAACATGCAACAGAGCCCAAAACAGAGTAGAATAAAGTGCTCATAAGGAGGCAATTATGAAATGCTCGGTGAACTATAATATTTATTCCTTTTTAGTTAGTCACATGTAGAAGGCGGGAAAAGATTTACTCAATAGAGATGCTCCAGGATCTGAGGAACATAAGTATGGCTAAATAAAATATATTAGTTCTGTCCTGTTACAGATCAACTTGAAGGCCTTCTCATATTCTCTTAAAATTATGACTGTTGTTTTTTATCACAATAATAATACTCATGGAGCATTTTTGCCCGTGTAATCTCTTGTAAATTTGGTGTATCTTGTAAATTTGGTTTTCATCAGCCCCCATTTAATAGTGTTTATCACCTTCATCTTCACTGCCTAGCACTGCTATTTATGTCTGAACTCCCTGCTCTGCTCTTTTTCTATATGTCGCATCTTCCATGCAGAAGTTCTTTTGAGATTGCACTCAAATTATTACACTCCTCATCTCTGCAGTTGGAAGCAGGTAAAATATACACTGCTAGGTCCCTGGGTTTTTTTTATTGTTGCCAAGAAGCTGTTCGAAAAAATGGAACCACAAGCAGAAGCTAACGGTTAATACCAATAATTTATTATTATTCTTTCTTATAAACACGCATCTCCTACTTGGTTGCATTATCATTTTTATCTACTTTGCATCGTTAATTCGCAACCACTATTTTTGAAATGTTGTAAATTCAGAAAACTTGGTCTAAAATGCTATACTGAATAAAATCAACATTTATCAAAATTGAACCACTTTTTTGTCCATCGGTTAAGAAATGTAAGCATGGATACGGGTAGCATCACAACTTGCATTTAGTTACCTAGCCCTAACAAATTTCCCAGAATTGCAGTTCTCATTCACATAGTGATCTAAACTATGGAAGCTATAACTTGTGGTACTCACAGAGCTTCCAACGAGAACTCTTGATGTAAACTATGATCCAAAATTCGAGATTCTCATGCATTCTAACCTATTTATCTTTTTTGGGTCACAACCAGACCAACATAACCATACTCGCTACTCTCCTTGGTTAAAAGATGAGTCTAGTGAAAGATCAAACAATAGGGACATTTCATCCTAGTGGTAGCAAATAAATATTTAACCAAGATTTTCCTTTACACGGACACATCACTTTGTTATATATCACTATCATTACCTTCCTACAAAAGATACCTACGCAAAAAACCCACAGGAAATAGGAAGTGAAAGCTAGGAAAACTACAGCTAGGCAATATCTACTATGCCAATGGATAGACAAAAATGTGATGTGAATATAAACACACATCTTCTACTTGGTTGCATTACAATACCTACCATGAGGAGCCAAATATTGATACCATCAAAAGAGTGGTGCATTTACAGCAGTAGCAGCTAGTTCACATTTCAATGCACTGATAATAGCCTCTACCATTTCCCTTTGAATTAGGTGTTCTAATTTATAAGGTAAATGACATACACAAAACTTTGATAGATGGTTTAGTTTATTCTCCCTTTTTGCAGTGAGATGCCAATAATTACTTGAAATTAAAATTATGAGGTAAGAAAAAAATCCATAGCACAGCAAGTTAAACCATGGCAGCCACATTAATAAACCTATCAGTTATCACTAATATGATAAAATCACCAACAATATTTTTGATATTGCATACTTGCCCGCCACCAAGCTTCCACAATTTCTTAATGCACATGCATGAACAACAACGAAGGGAAAAATATGAGACCATTCACCTGATTATCCATGCACATGGGAGCACCAGGGGTGCCCCAAAAATGTGTCACCTGCCGCAGCAGCACCACCCGTCCCATGAACTGGCGTTGGTAGAGGCGTGTAAGTCAAAATCTTGGGCGCTCCTCTCGTCACCAAGATGCATCACTCTTCACCGAGCACGGTAATGGTAAACACCATCTTCTCCGTGATCATCAAATAATTCTCTTCCCTGTATAGAAACACAAATTAGTTGAACATGTCAAGTAGGAGCAGAAATAGTGAACCTGAAGATGAGCCTTCTATGATAGCAGAAAAAAGATCTTCTGTAATAGCAACTTTGCAAAATAGGAAGTAACATGTACCATCACATAACTTTACCGTATGGATACTTGACTATCTTTGATTCTTATGAAACATCAAGTAGACCTCCGTATACTCACAATATATATATATATATTATAAAGTATGTACCACAGGCACAATAGCTATTTTCAATTCTAGACATAGATATGCAAGTATGTCATTAGGAGTTGAGAAGAGGCCGATTCAATTACAGTTTACAAAGAAACAGATAAAACTGCTCTCAACAAGAACCTGTACGATGAGCAGGCCCTCCGAACAATTACAGTCATAAATATGCAAGTATGGGCAGCCCTATCATGCCATACAGAAGTTTAAATCATTAAGATTGCCAGAAGTGAATTAGAATTTAGAAGACCTAAAAATGTTGGATAGCATACAATACTATATTTTTCAGTAACAAAATATTTATCTGAATTAAACATAGAGAGAGATGATTCCTAAAACCGTGAGGCAAAAGCCATGATATTGTGACAATCATATTGCACAAGTGAGATGGACCAAATCTCCAACGTCCATGCAAAATGAAAAAAGGAAGTAAGAAACTAATATCCATCAACACACGCAAAAATGAAAGAAGAAACTGCTACTCTCATATTCTATGGTTAATCTGAACTCCATGCAAAATTTTACGAAGCCACCGGAACGACAGTAGGGGACTCTTACTCGTTCTGCAGGGACTCCTAGCCCACCTCTTTCAGTATCTTGGATCTGAATTCCATGCGAGATTAACAAAACCGGATTAGGGCTCTGCTACTCCAGAGGTGCCTGCTTTGTGCACAAGGATATGCCACTACCCATGGCAGTCCCGTCATCTCATGAAGCTTCTCGATCAACAACACTCGGAGCGGCACCTGGCCACAGATAGATGTAACATCACAACATATTAGTCATTTTTTTAGCTGTATAGGACTTGAAAATGAGTATCTAGGGAGCAAAGGTTTGCATCCAACTAATTATAGTTAATTTTGCATTGTGTATGAAATATGTGAATCTAGCAATGCAGACTAATTTATGCACCTTGTTGAGTTGTGACTTTGTTGACGGTTGTGGTCCAGTTGAGCTCCACCGTGATGGTGCTGAAGGCAAGCATAGCTCTAAATTTATGCATGGACATGTGCACTATGTGTTACTGAAAATGAAAATCATCTAAGAAAAGTCACACATCATCTTTGAAGCTGAATTACCAACAGTAGCTCCAAAAAGCATTTTACATAGATATCCAAGTTTAAGTCAAATATCTCCATGTTCAAGTCAGATCACTACTCAGGACGAGAATCTAAGTAACAGAAAAATATTAACACATGGCAAAGAAAGGCAGTCAAATGCATGATCAAGGAGATTCATGTATCCAATAACGTGGTACCAAAAGGCAGAGAGACCCGGTTTCAGTGACACTAACGATGAAGGGTCATCTGGACAGGTGGAGCCAAACTAACCTTGAGTGCGGGTAGCTGGAGGTAGACACTGACCGGGCAATATGTACAGGCAAAAAAGATTAACCTGCTAGAATAAAACTCACTGCTCCAGGTTTCTCACTCAGATCGACGTCCCTCTCGTATGGTACGACGTCGACCGTGCTCCTCCTGTTGCGCACGCCGAGGAGGTAGAGCCTGAGAAGAAGACGACGAAGCACTAAAGCACAACTTGAAACATACTATATTTTCTAAAAGGACAGCCGACACCAAAGCACAACCTTAATCTGCTACAAAATATACGTAATCTCAATTGATCTCTGAAATTGGAATTACAAAAGCTTCAGTGCGAATGAGTGCTCCACAATTGGTATATCTAACTACATTGTTTTTACCGCAGCAGAAGGAAAAGAACATCAAGCTAAAGTGGCATTTTAGTCACTATGGTGAGAAGGCTAAAGTTTATTTCTAATATCTCATCATAGCAAATTAATCACTCCACATACAAATCAAAAAGCTTGAAACCAGTACGTGGTACAGATCCTAAATCACAATAGGCTTCAATAATATCGCAAGACACTCCTAATAATAGAAGACACTATGTTAGTAATGGAAGAATATGTATAGATAAACTGGAGCCGACGGAAATGAGCTCACCGTGGCTTACTGCAACACATGTGGTCACGGCACCATCTCTTATGTCACCGTGTCCTTCCGCGCCTCCTCAGCACATGGAAAATTGGTGGTGCCAATCCTCGGCTTGGTATCCTCGCCAGTCTCTTCGAAATTCTGTACAAAATTCACAACACTGAACTCAAAACTTAAAATGGTTTCTAAAGAAAGAAAAAACATAGATATTAGTTGATTTCATTTCAAAGAAGATGGCAGACAAAACTCTAAATCTATGCAAAATTAACAGCTGCACACATATGCAACCTGAAAGCCAGAACACAAGTTGAAAAAATGTGTTGCATCTATATCTGAATGATAGTTATCCTGCAAATGAAACCCAATCAGATAGAGGCGAAGGATAAATCAACATATTGTCATCTCTTAACTTTATCTCATAGAGATGAAATCCATGCCCCCTAAAGTAATCAGTCGGGAGCTCCCAAATTCAACAAACACTCATCATGTCCGGACGCCACAAACCATAGGGCATAGATCAGAACCCAACCTGGACAAAACATGAATAAGAAGCCGAGCAGGAAGACAGACCAGGTGACCAACTGACCATCAAGCACGAGCATGAAGCGATCTCGAACTAAAAAGAATCGTCCCCGGCGTAGAAGCATGGTTCTAACGATAGTCAGAATATGATCTATACTAACCATCAAGCATGAGGGCAAAGTGATCCCGAACTGAAAAAAAGTCGTCCCCTACGTAGAAGCATGGTTCTAATGTAGTCAGAATATGATCTATAAGTTGATTTCATGAATGATATCATACAAACGCCTAATCCTGTTCAACATTGACAACAACATGGGCCTTAAATCTGAGAATTGATATTGTTTCCACGAATCACTCATCTATTTAGAAATAATATCTTGCCTCATGGAACTCATATAACCAAGATATATTGCAGCAAACTATGACCTTACTTAGACCAAGCATTAATATAACAATATTTTTGTGAAAGGCAGATATATTTATACTAATATATGTTTTGTGTCTCATTCAGAATGCCAAAACAAAAAATAGATGCACTGTACAACATAACCTGTATATAAACAGAGGTAGTATAATGTACAGGCAAGCATCTTTGGATGCAGGCTAAATTTTAGATAGAAAAAATAAGCTATTGAGCACAGTGAACAATACATAGATTGATTCTTTCCCCTGCAGCTAGCTTGCCTTTTCATCAAACGCCTTGTAGATATAAATTAAAGAGAAGCTGAACAAACAAAGGGTGCATACCAGATGACCTGACAGACCCTTTGAAGAGGAAAATCGACATAATGGAAGAGAAAGCTAGTAGAGCAAACTACAGATCATGACAAGATATTAGCAAGCAAACGTACTTCAGAGCCAAACAAAATCAGATAAAGGATAGTTTATATAACTAAATTAAATAGGCAACATGCCTGCAGCGGTGTCAAGGTCCCAAGTGCCATCAGATTTTAGGTTGAGATTATAGAATACTACCAACTAAGATGTTTTTGCATATACAGTAATTTGGCATTAATCTCAATTCCATGATGTTATGTACCCCAGGGCGCTGAAGAGGATTGAGTGGATGCAGACCTACTGCATCTGATGCTCTCACTGAATCCTCAAAGTTAGCTGACGGGGAAGCTGTCGCCCTCAGTCAATCTACAAAAAATGCAAGAAAAAAAGTGAATCGTAAGAGGGAGTTGCTGGGGTGAGCACGGAGTATGAGGAGGACACCTTCAACAGCTGACCACCGCCTGAACACGACGGGGACGAAGATGACGACCGGCGCCGCTGTAGCCCTCCCGTGATCCTCCTCATGGGACAATACATAGATCAAGGCAAGAATAGCTTGAACTGCTAGCTGGCGGCGGAGGAGGCGGCCGGAATCGACCAAGATCTACAGAAAATCGGCAGCGGCTAAGGGAGGAAGGAAGAAGGAGAAGGGCTGGCTCGGATAAGAAGGGGAGATCAGGGATGGGGAGCATGCCTCCACAGCCATGCCGACGCCTGTAGATGAGTACCCGACCACCTACGAAGACGAACCACGTCGAGGACGGGGCGCACGGAAGGAGGTTAAATCCCACAGCTAGCCCCGGCCAGAGAAGAAAACTACACCCCGGGGCAACACATTCTCTCTCTCCGTCGGCCAGCCTAGGGCCCTCCACGGCCGGGAAGCCGGGATCGCCGTACCCGACGACGGCAGGGACGCCGCCACGCCCGTCCTCTCCACAGGAGGGGGAACAGAATGATATGCGAATTGACGATTTTACCCTCAGGCAGGAGGCGGAACCACGTGCAGCGCCACCGCGTCTCTCTCCTCCCTATCTCATACACACACGGTGCCAAGCGGATACCTTCACTGACAAGCCGGACACGCTCGACGCTGGCCCCATAAATCAGTGATTGTGGCTGGCTGAACGCACAAGTCGGGTAGAATTTCTCAGCCAAACAGGAGCCCAGCGGACGGCTACGATCAACTCGAGCGGGTAATCTAACGGTAGGAAACGCAAGAGGCCTGAGAGCCCGGGGTTGCTGGCGGCAATATTTTGAAGGATAGCGGCAACTTCTTTGTGAACATTGACCTGTTTCTGTTCATCCTTCATCAATCCCGTGAGGATTTAGGGGGACTTCCTTTCAGCTTATCGAAGGCTTCTAGGTTTGTGGGCAGCTGAAGCCCAAAAGAATGTCTCGCTTGCCCAGCTTAATTTCACCGCGAAGTCCAAATCGTGTGTGTCTATCCAGAACACTGCTGTCGACCTGATTTCGATGGCTTCCCGAGCTTCCCGCGGAAACCGAATCGGTATATAGATTCGCTCCTTGTTTTGGGTTCTATTACAACGGAAGCCACCCAACTAAAATAAATAACGCTTCGGCTCATACACATCGAGCGAGGGAGCCTTGGACTCTAGCCGATCGGCCGCTCGTCGAGTCGACAGAGCCGTGGTTGGTACTCTATGCTCCTGGCTAATCCAGGCACTAGAGGATCGCATGCACGCAGATGCACATGCACATGCACTATAACTCAAAATTTTTATTTCTGATTTTGTGTGCCGTAGATGCACATGCAGTCATGCACGCAGAAATTAATTTTGTCGTACTGGAAACGAGTGTCCACGAGAGCACGGTAGACCACCAAGTAATATAAATTTCTATTGTATGCCAACTTTATCCTTTAATCCAGCCACAATCAAAAGTTAGGGGTATTATAGACTTTTCACAACTCAGTAGAGGAAACAAGCTCAAATTCTAAAAGCTGAAAAGAAGTCTCCCTAGCAGTTTCTTGTAGCTTGTCTCCACCGGAGTTTCTCCCCACCGAAGTTCATAAGCCGGCTTCTCTATAAGCTTAAGCCCAAAAGAAGTGGCCCTTAATCCATTGCTCCAAAGAATGGAGTTGGGAGTGCCAATACCCAACTATCCAAATTAAATGGAAACGCAAATGATGTGCATGTTTCTAGTTATGAGCGTTAACTGTTCAGTAAGGCATGTCAATTATGAATACTTATTTCTTTCCACAGGTCAAACAGCTATGGTGCAACACATATAGACAGAATGAATCACAAGGTCAGGGCAAACATTATAAACTGTACAACTACAGTGTAGAAGAAAACTGACTCAGAGACATCAGTAACTTGCAGCACCAACATCTGCAGGGAAGATATCAGAGACAAAAAACGTACTATATTAGCAAATCGATTAGGTAAGTTGGGTATGTAACCTCTGACCACTTGAATCTCAATTCCAAATAAGTTGTACTGGTACTTTATAGAGAATAAAGTTAGATTCTAAACTGTTTACTTGGCCAGCAACACCAAGCTTATATCTGAAAATTCAGCATCCGTAATTTGCAGCACCAACATCTGCATCGAAGATATCAGAGACAAAAAAAATGTAATGTATTAGCAAATCGATGGTATGCTCAACTGAGAACTCCATGAGCAAACCTAAAGGGAGTGATAGAGACTGCAAATATATAACAAAGATATAGATGAAGAGAGAAATATATTCCATCTCAGGAGCAGCCGTTATGCTCCCCTAAATCCTCGTGCATCTTTGATCCGCGGCTGTCGCCATCGCTATGGCTTGGCAAACAACAAATTACGGCAAGCAACATCATACAAATTAGGATAATGGGTACTGCTGGAAACATAACGTCTCGAATAGGCTGGATGAACCAAAATAATTAACTTTACCAAATTAATTAACTGAAGCAGGAAACTTTCTTCTCTAACGGTATGCCTGCAAAAAAACTTAGAATTCAAGTAAAGAGGGTGAGCAGAGTTGAGATGAAGACCTGGGGTGGGGGATCAGGCTTGGGGATTTCGTCAACACCAGCAGCCGCAACCCGCAGGGAACCGAAACAGCGAGTCTGGGGGGTTGAGGGCTTGAGGAAGAGGGGTTCAAATACACGATCCACCGCAATAGGGAGCTTCAGGAAGCCATTAAAATCCTCAGAACCCATCGTGGGAGATGTGTGGACAATGGGTGTTACTACTCAACAACGGCGGAGTGAAAGCGACAGTTACATGGAAGATATGGGGAGACAGAGAAGG
Organism: Dactylis glomerata; assembly: GCA_007115705.1. Classification (NCBI taxonomy): domain Eukaryota; kingdom Viridiplantae; phylum Streptophyta; class Magnoliopsida; order Poales; family Poaceae; genus Dactylis; species Dactylis glomerata. The sequence goes on along the minus strand of QXEO01000701.1, from coordinate 633,348 downwards.
ACGGAGAGATTGGGAGGCGGCAGCCTCCGGTGCGATGCCAGGAGGGATGGGCGGCGTTTGATGCGGCACGACCGATCGAATGAAGGTCTGTGCTCCTGCAGGCTGGAAGAGCAGCCAGAATTGGGCTGGGCCCGAGAGGATGACATGAACGAAGGACGTGTATGAAACCCCTTGGGGCGAAAAAAAGATCGATCGCATGGAGGACGATGAACGGATAGGGGGATTAGCGTGCAGATTGGATGAGTGATGACGTGGACAGTGTGCATGTCACGCTTGCAAACATTAAATGGTTTTAGTGGGGATCAATTTTATAGATATTATAGATGTGTACAGCATTGTTACGCGAGGACCAAACTGAAGGATGCCATAAATTTGCACCAGATAAGTAGCAAAATTGAGCGAGATCTGATGCGAAACCTAGAATGGAGAAATGAAGGGGGTATCAAAATATCTTACTAGTCGCCGAGGTAGTCGAGGAAATCGTCATCATCGGCGTACTCTCCCCAGAACGCCTCGCACCGCCCCTTGCTGCGGCGGACGGCGGCCTGCGCCATCCCGTGCAAGTTGAGCTGATTGAAGAGCTCGGTGTGGAAGCGCATGTCAATGCGGCGCCACAGCTCGGGCTCGTCGCGCGCCGCGTGGCGCCAGGAGCTGCAGACCTAGCCGGCCCCCCATCAGGATGTCGACGTGGTCGAGCTTGCGGGGGACGGCGGAGAGCGCGGCCAGCGGCAGCTGGGCCCAGTTCCTCGTCTCGAGGTCACGGCTTCTGCCTTGCTGATGACCCACAAGTATAGGGGGTGTATCGTAGTACTTTTGATAATTAAGAGTGTCGAACCCAACGAGGAGCAGAAGGTGTTAACAAGTGGTTTTGATCAAGGATTCACTGTAAATACTAGCAAATGGGTTTTCAGGGGTATCTGGTAATGCTAATAAATAAAGTACGAGTAAATAAAAGACAGTAATAATAATTGCTGCAAGTGGCCCAATCCTTTCTAGAGCAAAGGATAAGCCGGTTGTGTAACTTATGATGACCAAACGTTCTCGAGGACACACGGGAGTTTCTGTCAAGTGATTTCGCTTCATACCGCTAAATAATCTTTATTGGTTTGATAAGTGTTATGGGGGTGAACCTGTGCTAGCGCACTACCCTTACTAGGATAAATACACACTTGTGATTATACCCCTTGCAAGCATCCGCAAATACAAGAAAGTAATTAAGATAAATCTAACCACGACCTTAAACTATAAGATCCTACGCTCCCTGGTGCAATGGTTTCCCAATGGAGGTTTAGATTTCTGTCACTCTAGCAACCCCACAATTGGTAGCCAAATACATAATGCATCTCACTAGGCCCATAAATGGTGAAGTATCATGTAGTCGACATTCACATGACACCACTAGTGAAATAGCACCATAACAAATAAATATCAAACCATTAAATATTACTCAACATAATTCCACTACTAACAACTTGACTTCTCCCATGTCCTCAAGAACTAAACGAACTACTCACAAGACATCATATGGATCATGATCAGAGATGAAATAATGGTAAATAACAATCTGAACATAAACCTTAATTCAACGGTTCTACTCAATAGCATCAACCATAAGAATAATTAACACCGGGAAAGTTTCCCCTAAGAATTTGACAAGATTCAACTCAAGATGTTACAGCGGGATGGCGTGGTGATGGTGGAGATGAAGGTGCTGGTGATGAGGATGATGGTGATGATGATCCCGATGAAGTCCGGCGCGATGATGATGACGATGGTGACGATCTCCCCTCTCCGGAAAGGAATTTCCCTGACAGATTTTTGCCTGCCGAAGAGCTTTTCTCTCTCTGGTGTTTTCCGCCCTGCAGAGGCGGCGGTGTCTATCTCTGAGCCCCCCCTTGACTTAGGTTTTCGAGGACGATGAAATACGCGAAGGGGCGATGGCAGAAGTGGGCCAGGGTGGCCACACAACAGGCCGGCGCGGCCAGGGGTCAGGCCGCGCCCCCTGTGTGTGAGCCTGCCCCGTGGCTCCTCTCGACTCCTCCTTCTGGCTCCTTCAGTCTTCTGGTAAAATATAATTTTTTGGTATTTTTCTGGAATTTCCTGATCTTCCGAAATATGGTGTCTTGATAGTCTTTTTTCCAGCAGAATCCTGACTCCGGCAGCAAATCCTCCAATGATCATCAAACATGTAAAAAAAGAGGAAACAACATAAGTATCATCTCTAAATGTGAAATATATCAATGAATAACAGTAAATTATGATACAAAATAGTGATGCAAAATGGACGTATCAACCCCCCCAAGCTTAGACCTCGCTTGTCCCCAAGCGAAAACTAAACTCGGTAAACATGACCACAGGTTTATGGAGTGAAGTGTCGATAATCAAAATACAGACAAGAAGCATCACATTCACCAAGGCACAAATTATAATAGACAACAACTTCCCTTTATATGATATAGACTTGCAATAAGTAAAATGGAATCACAAACAAAGATGCACAAGGTAAACTATAATTGGTGATGGCAAACCTTAGTTCTTGGTCAGAGAACAATGAATAAACTATACTTGCTTTTGAACGGAGCCTTTTAAAAACAGAGCTAATATAGCAAAAACCATATGCTCAACAAGGCAAACTCTTTGTAATCATGGAAAGCTTTCAAAGATATATTCCTTCAGATAAAAAGCATTGTACTAACAAAAGAAGTTAGTAAACATGATTAAACGGATCAATAGATGGATGAGTGAAACATAACAACTCAAATGCGTGCTTGAGATAGAAGGGAATGGGTTGACTTAACATAAAAGTAAAAGACAGGCCCTTCGCAGAGGGAAGCAGAGATTAAACATGTGCTAGAGCTTTTCATTTATAAAACAGAGGTAAAAATTATTTTGAGAGGTGGTTGCTTTTGTCAACGACTAGCAACGGAGTTCTTGATATCTTCCATACTAAACAAGTGAGAGCGGTTCCGAGATGTTGATTAATTGGCACATTGGTGCTCTTTTATAGCTTGGCACTCCTCCCCACCTTTTCCTTTCTCAAACCATGGCTAACCGATTCCATCAGGTGCCCACCAACTTTCACAAACCATGGAGGAGTGCCTTTTTCTTTTCTTTCTTTTTGAGATTACAATGGTCTGACCAGCTCCCTTGCAAAATTAATGACGAGCAGATGAAGCTGCCTAGTCGAGGGATACTTAATTTAGTATGGAAGATAACAAACCCATCCAGTACGTCCTCATGAGCTAAAAACAGTGGTACAAAATGAGAAGTATTTGAAGGTTTTTGAAAGGTAGCACATGAAAATTTACTTGGAATGGCTTGAAATACCATGTATAGGGATTTATAGTGGACTCTTTGGAAGTAACTTGGCTTTTGGGAGTTGGATGCACGAGAAGTATTTCCTCTCAATACAGGTTTTTGGCTAGCAAGGCTGGGTAGCAAGCATAAGAGTTGCATGAAACAAACAAACATACATATAATAGGAACAATCATGCAAACTTCCTTGAAGGTACAACTGATTTTAACTTTGAGAATAATAATGCTTATAAGCCAAACATGAAGGAAAACTGAAGTGATGTAACTAAAAGCACTTCTTTCTTCTTTTCTACTCAAACCTCAAGGTAATGTTGCTACTGACCAAGCTAAGTTTGCCAAAACCAACTAAATTTACTCATGCTCCCAAAGTGATACCAATACTAATCAACAAGACTAATCATATAAGAAAGATTGCAAACTAAAATAAAGTGTGCGAAAAGTAAACGATACCACTTCTCATTAATATTTCATTACCGCAACTCACACCAAGGGATACATAGATAACCAACTAAGGAGGATACTTCCACACTGCAAACTATTCTATAAGATAACTTCTCTATTCATGATATGACTCTACTTGAAAAATAAATGAGTAAAAGATAATGATGTGATACCGCGGCACTCCCCCAAGCTTGGAACAAGCCAAGGGGATGCCAATACCCATGACGAATTACTCCTTTGGCGGTGGGTGTGAGTATTTATCATCATCGTACTTCCAAGGCAGAGGTCCCCCGTCAAGGAAGGATGTCTTGGTCTCCAATATCCTGAAACTTGTAGTGATGACCCACAAGTATAGGGGGTGTATCGTAGTACTTTCGATAAATAAGAGTGTCGAACCCAACGAGAAGCAGAAGGTGTTGATAAGCGGTTTTGATCAAGATTTCACTGTAAACACTAGCAAACGGGTTTTCAGGGGTATTTGGTAATACAAATAAATAAAGTGCGAGTAAACAAAAGACAGTAGTAATAATTGTAGCAAATGGCCCAATCCTTTCTTTAGCAAAAGACAAGCCGGTTGTGTAACTTATGATGACCAAACGTTCTCGAGGACACATGGGAGTTTCTATCAAGAGCTTTCGCTTCATACCGCTAAATAATCTTTACTGGTTTGATAAGTGTTATGGGGGTGAACCTATGCTAGCGCACTACCATTACTAGGATAAATACACACTTGTGATTATACCCCTTGCAAGAATCTGCAAATACAAGAAAGTAATTAAGATAAATCTAACCACAGCCTTAAACTCTAAGATCCTACGCTCCATGGTGCAATGGTTTCCCAACGGAGGTTTAGGTTTCTGTCACTCCAGCAACCCCACAATTGGTAGCCAAATACACAATGCATCTCACTAGGCCCATAAATGGTGAAGTATCATGTAGTCGACGTTCACATGACACCACTAGTGAAATAGCACCACAACAAATAAATATCAAACCACTAAATATTACTCAACAATAATTCACTACTAACATCTTGACTTCTCCCATGTCCTCAAGAACTAAACGAACTACTCACAAGACATCATATGGATCATGATCAGAGGTGAAATAATGGTAAATAACAATCTGAACATAAACCTTAATTCAACGGTTCCACTCAATAGCATCAACTACAAGAGTAATCAACACCGGGAAAGTTTCCCCTAAGAATTTAACAAGATCCAACTCAAGATGTTACAGCGGGATGGCGTGGTGATGGTGGAGATGAAGGTGTTGGTGATGGAGATGATGATGATGATGATCCCGATGAAGTCCGGTGCGATGGTGATGACGATGGCAACGATCTCCCCTCTCCGGGAAGGAATTTCCCCGGCAGATTTCTGCCTGCCAGAGAGCTTTTCTCTCTCTGGTGTTTTCCGCCCCGCAGAGGCGGCGGTGTCTATCTTTGAGCCCCCCCCCCCTTGACTTAGGTTTTCGGGGACGATGAAGTACGCGAAGGGGCGAGACCTGAGCCTGCCCCTGGCTCCTCTCGCCTCCTCCTTCTGGCTTCCTGAGTCTTCTGAGAAAACATAATTTTCTGGTATTTTTCTGGAATTTTCCTGATCTTTCAAAATATGGTGTCTTGACGGTCCTTTTCTAGCAGAATCCTGACTCGGGCAGCAAATCCTCCAATGATCATCAAACATGTAAAAACAGAGAAAATAACATAAGTATCATCTCTAAATATGAAATATATCAATGAATAACAGTAAATTATGATACAAAATAGTGATGCAAAATGGACGTATCATGCAGCAGCACTCATTTGTTGAAATCTAGCTTCATACTCACAATTTTGGTTCTGCAAGTCGTAGAGTTGTGCTTGTAATTGGTTAGTGGTCTCATGGAGTGAAAAGATGTCACTCCAGAGCTCTGTAGTCTCTTTCTTGTACTTGGTGACAAGATCTTGATTAATTCTATGGATCATATTGATGCTCCTTGTGCGTGGTGAATGACCAGCCCGTTGGGAACCCCAAGAGGAAGGTGTGATGAGTATAGCAGCTGGTTTTCCCTCAGTTAAGAAACCAAGGTATGTCGATCTTGGAGAGGAGAGACAAACGACTGAAGGTGATGCTTGCTAGTTTGCGACAGCTTCGGACAATTTATATATGGCGCCTCGTCCAAGCTTTGCTTGCTAGCTGCAACGTGGAACCAGCACACATACAACCAAGTACTTTGTTCCCAACTTACGATGAGGTTGTCAATCTCACCGGTTTGCTTGAAACAAAGGTTATGAGCATATCGAGTGGAAAATAGTAGAGTATGTGAGTAAAGTAAACAGTGCGAGTAAAGTAAACATGTGATAGCAATATGATGGAAATAGGACCGGGGTCCACAGTTCACTAGTGGTGTCTCTCCATAAGATAAATAACACATGCTCGGTAAACAAATTACAGTTGGGCAATTGATAGAATAAAGATAAACGTGATATGTCAAGAAGATCACTATGAGATTTACTCTGGGCATTACAACAAAATACATAGACCGCCATCCAACTGCATCTATGACTAATAATCCACTCACGGGGATATCGTCCGAACACCCCATGAGTATTAAGTTGCGAACAACAGATAATTGCATTAAGCAAAGTGTGTAATGTAAACAAAGCATATGCCCTTGAGCATATGAATGTTGTTTTCTCCCTAGTAGCAACAACACATCTACAACCTTAGAGGTTTCTGTCACTCCCCCAGGTTAAATAGAGGCATGAACCCACTATCGAGCATAAATACCCCCTCTTGGAGTCACTAGCAACTACTCGGCCAAGATAGCTACTAACAACGGAGAGCATGCAAGATCATAAACAACATAGAGATAACAAAAGATATATTTCAGTACAGCAACTCAATCATAACACCAATATTCATCGGATCCCAACAAACCAAACATGTAGAATTACATAACGGTGATCTCAATCATGTAGGGCAGCTCATGAGATCTAAACATGAAGCACATGGTGGAGAAGACAACCATCTAGCTACTGTTATGGACCCATAGTGCAAGGTAGACTACTCACTCATCGCTCCGGAGGCAAGCATGGCGATGAAGAAGACCTCCGGTGGTGATTCCCCTCTCCGGCAGGGTGCCAGGAAGAGCTTCTGGACCCTCCCGATCTTCGGGTCGACGGCGGCGGCGGATCGCGATGTGTTCTGGAAAAGTGATCGGGTACTTAGGTTTTTTCCGTCGGGGGGTCTTTATAGGCGAAGGGGCGATGTCAGAGGTGGAGCCAGGTGGCCTCACACCTGGCTGGCGCGGCCCAGGCCCTGGCTGTGCCGGCCTGGTGTGTGGGGCCCCTGTGGCCCCCCTCCTACTCCTCTTCGGATCTCTGGAAGCTTTCGGGTAAAATAAGACTTCAGGAACTTGTTTCGTCCAATTCCGAGAATATTTCCTGTGTATCACTTCTGAAACACAAAAACAGCAGAAAACAGGGAACTGGCACTGTGGCGACTTGTTAATAGGTTAGTTCCGGAAAATGCATAAAAGTGCCACGAAGTGTAACGAAACATTAGGCAAATGGTGTAAAAACAAGCATGGAGCATCAAAAATTATAGATACGTTTGAGACGTATCAAGCATCCCCAAGCTTAACTCCTGCTTGTCCTCGAGTAGGTAAGTGATAACAAAAGAATAATTTTTGAGGTGACATGCACCTACACAATCTTGATCATATATGTAAGCATTTGTGAGCTGGGATCATAAGAACTTAAAACATGGGCATGAAGATATAATCTTGACAATAAGAAACTTAGCAACCATGTTGTAAACATGCAAATGAACACAAACAAAAGATCATGAAAATGAAACAATGAAAGTCAAACGTGTGTTCAAATCATAAGGAAAAATATACAAATGGTTTTCAGCTTGTCCTTCAAAGAGAGCAAAACATAAATGCATAGGACACCTTCAAGTTTAAGAGGGCGACTAGATACAAATAATTTAAGAACAAGTGAAACCAACAATATGAATCAATCAATGAAAACTTTGGGACAATGCACATTATACTAAGAATGACAACTATGCTCTCTTAATGGTGCATAAAGAAAGAAGGTGGTGACTCAACATAAAAGTAAAAGAAGGGCCCTTCGCGGAGGGAAGCAGTGATTGCAAGTTTTATATCCTTCAAAAATTATGGTACTTACCGGCTTTGAGCTCTCATTGCCCCCATCATAAGCATCTTGAATGGTTAAAATTAATGCGAGAACAATTATGATGCATATGCTTGACAAATCATAAGTTGAAAACCTCGTGTCCCGTGAATACGAGTACCCAAACCTCATGCTACTTTACTTAGAGTCCCAAGCAAGGCTCTTGTCATTGTAAATATATGCATATCATTGAGAACCGCCAATGGGGTACCTCCGTGCCCGATGACATGGAACAAGCCCACACCAAAATGACAGGACAAGCAGACAATGAATACCTCGACATCTCTTTTATTTGCCATTTGTTTAGCTTTTTATTGTGAGATGCGTCGTCGAATGTTCACCATGGGTATGCTGCAAATTTCCACCATGAATTATGCATGGCTTAGATTGGCGACCCGGCGTTTCCCTAACACATATAAAAACTCCATGATCCCCACAAGATTCCCAATTCATTTCATACCGCGGGCATCCATAAACAAAAGATCACGATATCAACTCAAATAAGAAGTGCAATGTTGAAAGCTTGCCCATGACTGCATGGCTGGGCTAGTCTCCAACTTACAACTTGCAAGCATAACAACTCAACATAATAGACCACAATGTCAAATTTTTAAGAATAGGAAAAAGTAAAGTGTGCCTTCCGGTTCGTAAGAGCTTTACTAACCGAATTTCGCATAACACTGGTAAGAGTTTAATTTGAAGAGAAAATAAAAGCAAGTCAAATTTACTTCGAATAGCAAATTGCTATTAGGTATGTATGGTGGACACTTTGGAAGACTTTGGCTTTTAGGAGTTGGATGCACGAGTAGAGCTCATACTCAGTACAAGGCGAGGGCTAGCAAAAGACTGGGAGCGACCAACTAAGAGATCAATAATGGCCATAATTATGCAAAGCGACAAAGCGACATTAAAAGAAGCATAAGATGGCATCAAAAGTCAAAAACTAAATGATCATAGAGGCTATTGGCGACTTTGTAAGAGTCTAACATGTGTGAGCATGCGCCAAGTCAACCCAAATAAAGCATCAAGGAGAAAACCAAAATAATGCTTCCAAATAATTAAAACAACGCATGATTTTTTCAAAGGCTCATTAAGCAATCTCAGTTATTTGAGACAAGTCATGCTACAGCAAAACCACTAAGCATACTATCAAAAATACATCAAGCATGACATGAAAAAGCCTAAGCCGCAGTCTACACAAGCTCCTTCTTGTACCACTATTTTGCATAAAGCTTTTTCTCTTTTCCAACACCATTTGAAAATTTTATAAATACCTCTTTTGATGAAAACCAATAAAGATCAGAGGCAAAAATACACCTTGATGAAGAGATATGACAAGGTCTGAACGCAAATCAAGGCGAAAACGAAAACCAAAAGCAGTAGCGGAAAAAGAAGAACACTCGGTGAACGATAAGAGTGAAAACGGAGTGTTCTTGGCAAATGAAAACGAGTACATCTCCAAAGGAAATTTGTTGGGGTCCAATCATTTATTACAGCAAACAAAACAAACTAACTAAGAAAATTAAAACAACTGACGCTCCAAGAAAAACACATAGTGCATGAAGCAATAAAAATATAGTGTTTTGAAAGGTGACCTGATTTTTGCCGATGAAGAAGGGGTGCCTCGGGGGCATCCCCAAGCTTTGACGCTTGTACTTATTGGATATTTCTTGGGGTGATGCATGGGCATCCCCAAGCTTGAGCTTTTGTCCATTCTTCAACTCATCTTATCATTCTCCAATCCCTACACTTGAAAACTTCCTTCATACAAAACTAAACACAAATCTATTAGCAACATTAGTGCAAGCATAACATATAATCAACCTCTTTTTTGCTTCAGGTTTCAACCCAAAACCACCACATATAAAGCATATACTACTGTAGCAACTTCCACAAGAGTTCCGTGATCAAAAGAACTCAAAAGAAAGCGATAAAGTGGCAAAAACAAATATTGGCAGAAATCTGTCAAAACAGAACAGCTGACAAAGGCCGAATTTTTGAGGGGTTTTTTGTTGCTCAAATCAAAAAGTGTTCAACTAACGAAAGTTTGGATATAACCTGGGGCATATGCACAAGAAATCATAGGTCCAAAAGATATACAGATAATTTACACGAATTTTTACGGTGCAGCACCGAAAACAGTTTCAGGACAGCAACATCCCCAAATCTTTACCTCACTCAAATTAGAGGCTTCTCTTGGCACAAAAACGAAATAAACAAGATAAGGAGCGGTAATTACAGTAGTAATGACTTCCAAGACTCAAATAAAAGAAAAAGTACTAAAAATAAAAACATTGGGTTATCTCCCAAGAGTGCTTTTCTTTAACGCCTTTGAGCTAGGCGCAGAAAATTGCGAATCAAGTAATATCAAGTGATGAAGCATCAAGCTCATAGTTTGCTCTAAGAATAGAGTCAAAAAGTAATTTCTTTCTTTTCCTAGGGAAGTGTTCCATACCTGTCTTGAGTGGGAATTGATATTTGATAGTGCCTTCCCTCATATCAATGATAGCACATACAGTTCGAAGAAAGGGTCTTCCCAAAATAATAGGACATGAAGCATGGCATTCAATGTCCATAACAAGAAAATCAACGGGAACAAGGTTATTGTTAACCACAATAAGAACATCATTAATCCTTCCCAAAGGTTTCTTTTTAGCAACATCAGCAATAGGAACATCAAAATAACATTTTTCAAGAGGTGGTAAATCAAGCATATCATAAATCTTTCTAGGCATGATAGAAATACTAGCACCTAGATCACATAAAGCATGGCAATCAAAACCACTAACATGCATATCAATGATGGGTTCCCAACCATCTTCTAACTTTTTGGGAACAGAGGTTTTTTGCTTCAACTTTTCATCCCTAATTTTTATGAGAGCATTGGTAATATGCTTAGTAAAAGCAATATTTAAAGAACTAGCATTGGGAGTCAAAGCAAGCTTTTGCAAGAACAAAATAACTACAGATATATTGCAGCCATCAACATCAAAATCATTAAAAGAAATAGAGCTATCATCTCCCACACTCCGAAAAATTTCAGCACTCTTTTGAGAAAAAGTTTTGGCAGTTTTAGGCTTTTTAACACAAGGAGTGGGAGTTTTCTCTACACCGATTAAAGTAAGAGGATTGCTAGCATTAGGAGCAACATCATTAGAGGTAGTAATGGTACATACCTTCATCTCTCTAGCCATCTCATCTTCTCTTTCCCACCTGGCATGCAATTCCGCTAACAATCTAATATTTTCATCAATTCCAACTTGAATAGCATTAGCAGTAGAAAAAACATTGTTCTCTTTAACATCATTTGGCAACACTTTTAATTTCAGAATTTCCACATCATGAGCAAGGCTATCAACTTTAGAAGCAAGAATATCAATTTTGCCTAACTTTTCCTCAACAGACTTGTTAAAAGCAGTTTGCTTACCGATGAAGTCCTTGAGCATTACCTCAAGCTCGGAGGGCGCGGCCCTAGTGTTGTTGTAGGAATTACCATAAGAGTTACCATAACCATTACCATTGGTAGAAGGATACGGCCTATAATTGTTACTAGCAAAATTGTTCCTATAAGCATTGTTGTTAAAATTATTGTTTCTAATGAAATTCACATCAACATGCTCTTCTTGAGCAACCAAAGAGGCTAAAGGAACATTATTAGGATCAACATGAGTCCTATCATTAGCAAGCATAGCCATAATGGTAGCAATCTTATCATTCAAGGAAGAGGTTTCCTCAACAGAATTTACCTTCTTACCTTGTGGAGCTCTCTCGGTGTGCCATTCGGAATAATTTACCATCATGTTGTCGAGTAGCTTTGTTGCAGCGCCCAAGGTAAGGGACATAAAAGTGCCTCCAGCAGCTGAATCAAGTAGGTTCCTCGAAGAAAAATTCAGTCCTGCATAAAAAGTTTGGACAATCATCCAAGTAGTCAGTCCATGAGTGGGGCAATTCTTTATCATAGATTTCATTCTTTCCCAAGCTTGAGCAACATGTTCATTATCAAACTGAGTAAACTTCATAATATTGCTACGCAGAGATATAATCTTAGCAGGAGGATAGTATCTACCAATAAAAGCATCCTTACACTTAGCCCATGAATCAATACTATTCTTAGTCAAAGACAGCAACCAATCTTTAGCTTTTCCTCTCAAAGAAAAAGGAAACAACTTGAGCTTAATAATATCACTTTCTACATCCTTATATTTCTGAATCTCACATAGCTCAACAAAATTGTTGAGATGAGCTGCAGCATCTTCAGTACTAGCACCAGAAAATTGCTCTTTCATAACAAGGTTCAACAAAGCAGGCTTAATCTCATAAAAGTTTGCAGCAGGTGGTGCAATAGGAGTGCAGATAAAATCGCTATTGTTCGTGCTAGTAAAGTCACACAACTTGGTATTTTCAGGATTGGCCATTTCAGCAAAACTAAAGTAAACAAGTAAAAACAACTACCAAGGATTCTAAATTTTTTGGGTTTTTGATATAAAACGATGCAGGTAAAATAAATAAAGTAAAGCAAAACTAAAACAAAGTAAAGGATGTGCGTGCGAAAACTCCCCTCACAGAAGTCTTCTACTTCCTCCCTGGCAACGGCGCCAGAAAAACAGCTGATGCTCCTTGTGTGTGGTGAATGACCAGCCCGTTGGGAACCCCAAGAGGAAGGTGTGATGAGTATAGCAGCTGGTTTTCCCTCAGTTAAGAAACCAAGGTATGTCGATCTTGGAGAGGAGAGACAAACGACTGAAGGTGATGCTTGCTACTTTGCGACAGCTTCGGACAATTTATATATGGCGCCTCGTCCAAGCTTTGCTTGCTAGCTGCAACGCACAACCTGCACACATACAACCAAGTACTTTGTTCCCAACTTACGATGAGGTTGTCAATCTCACCGGTTTGCTTGAAACAAAGGTTATGAGCGTATCGAGTGGAAAACAGTAGAGTATGCGAGTAAAGTAAATAGTGCGAGTAAAGTAAACATGTGATAGCAATATGATGGAAATAGGACCGGGGTCCACATTTCACTAGTGGTGTCTCTCCATAAGATAAATAACACATGCTGGGTAAACAAATTACAGTTGGGCAATTGATAGAATAAAGATAAACGTGATATATCAAGAAGATCACTATGAGATTTACTCTGGGCATTACAACAAAATACATAGACCGCCATCCAACTGCATCTATGACTAATAATCCACTCACGGGGATATCGTCCGAACACCCCATGAGTATTAAGTTGCGAACAACAGATAATTGCATTAAGCAAAGTGTGTGATGTAAACAAAGCATATGCCCTTGAGCATATGAATGTTGTTTTCTCCCTAGTAGCAACAGCACATCTACAACCTTAGAGGTTTCTGTCACTCCCCCAGGTTAAATAGAGGCATGAACCCACTATCGAGCATAAATACCCCCTCTTGGAGTCACTAGCAACTACTCGGCCAAGATAGCTACTAACAACGGAGAGATGCAAGATCATAAACAACATAGAGATAACAAAAGATATATTTCAGTACAACAACTCAATCATAACACCAATATTCATCGGATCCCAACAAACCAAACATGTAGAATTACATAACGGTGATCTCAATCATGTAGGGCAGCTCATGAGATCTAAACATGAAGCACATGGTGGAGAAGACAACCATCTAGCTACTGCTATGGACCCATAGTCCAAGGTATACTACTCACTCATCGCTCCGGAGGCAATCATGGCGATGAAGAAGACCTCCGGTGGCGATTCCCCTCTCCGGCAGGGTGCCGGGAAGAGCTTCTGGACCCTCCCGATCTTTGGGTCGACGGCGGCGGCGGATCACGATGTGTTCTGGACAAGTGATCGGGTACTTAGGTTTTTTTCGTCGGGAGGTCTTTATAGGCGAAGGGGCGATGTCAGAGGTCGAGCCAGGTGGCCTCACACCTGGCTGGCGCGGCCCAGGCCCTGGCCGCGCCGGCCTGGTGTGTGGGGCCCCTGTGGCCTCCCTCCTACTCCTCTTCGGATCTCTGGAAGCTTCCGGGTAAAATAAGACTTCAGGAACTTGTTTCGTCCAATTCCGAGAATATTTTCTGTGTATCACTTTTGAAACACAAAAACAGCAGAAAACAGGGAACTGGCACTGTGGCGACTTGTTAATAGGTTAGTTCCAGAAAATGCATAAAAGTGCCACGAAGTGTAACGAAACATTAGGCAAATGGTGTAAAAACAAGCATGGAGCATCAAAAATTATAGATACGTTTGAGACGTAGATATCCACTTCGCGTTCCGCCATCTTCTTATATTTAAAAACTTCTTGTTCTAGCGCTTCCATCCTGACTTCGAGACTCCCTTCTCCCTTAGGGCCTTGGGCATCTTTAATCTGCAACTCCCCATCCTTGAGTAACAACTCCTTTGGATGCATCTTCAGCTCTCTCATGTACGGATTAATGATATCCGCAAGAGAGTTTTCCTCGGATGGACCAGACGAAGACATTGTAACTCCAAAGCTGAGAACAATCCCTGACAGAAATAGCTCGAAACAAAAACACTACGAAAACATGATATACAAACCTCGGGTACTCCGGGGGGTTATATAGGTGAAAATTAAACATCGAAATCAAGTCACAGGAGGAAACCGGGACGGAAATGAGCTCCGGGGTGCTCACACAATAGGTGGGCGCGGCCTGGGGTGGGCCCGCGCCCCGCATCCCCTATGTGTGAGGACACACCGGACTCCTTCTCCTTCCCGTTTTCGTCTCGTGATTTTTTATATTTAACAAAAACAATAAAAATATAACTGAAAAAGTTTAACGCGGACCTTTTCTGACTAGAACTGTTACCTATTCGAAAACAAACTGCAGGTTCCTGCATATTATCCTGGATGAATTCTTTCGGAGAACCCATTTGTATAACATCAACATCTTCATTATAAGAATCTCCAGCAATATAATGTTTGAGTCTTTGACCATTCACCACTTGTGTAGTGTCATCTTTTAACGAAGCAATCTTTATCGCACCTGAGTGGTACACTTCCATAATAATATATGGTCCTTCCCATTTAGAGAGTAATTTTCCTGCAAAAAAATTTGAGACGAGACCTATACAATAGAACTTTCTCACCAACATGAAACTCTCTCTTAAGAATTCTCTTATCATGCCATTGCTTGACTTTCTCTTTGAAAAGTCTGGCATTCTCATAGGCTTTGTTTCTCCACTCATCTAAAGAACTCAAATCTAACAACCTTTTCTTACCGGCAAGTTTAAAATCCCTATTAAGCTCTTTCATTGCCCAACTAGCTTTGTGTTCTAATTCTAAGGGCAAGTGACACGTTTTTCCGTAAACCATTTTGTATGGAGACATTCCATGGGGTTCTTATAAGCAGTTCTATAAGCCCATAAAGCATCATTTAACTTGCTAGCCCAGTTTTTCCTAGATCTATTGACAGTCTTCTGCAAGATAGACTTGATCTCTCTATTTGAAAGCTCTACCTGCCCACTAGTTTGGGGATGATAAGCAGAAGCAATTCTATGATTAACATAATATCTAGCAAGAGTTTTTCTAAAACCGCCGTGAATAAAATGAGAACCTCCGTCAGTCATAAGATATCTAGGCACACCAAACCTAGGAAAAATAACATCCTTAAGCATTTTTAACGAGGTTTCACCATCGGCACTCTGTAGGTATGGCTTCTACCCACTTGGTAACGTAATCAACATCAATAAGTATATGAGTATAGCCTTTTGAAGGAGGAAAAGGACCCATAAAGTCAAATCCCCAACAATCAAATGGTTCAATAACAAGAGTATAACTCATAGGCATTTTATTACGTCTAGAAATATTACCAACTCTTTGACATTCGTCACAAGATAAAACATACCTTCTAGCATCTTTAAAGAGGGTTGGCCAATAAAAACCTGATTGTAGAACCTTTTGTGCAGTTCTATCTCCAGCATGATGTCCTCCATAAGCACTTTCATGGCATTTTCTCAATATTTCTTGTTGCTCATATTCTGGTACACATCTTCGCATAATACCATCAACTCCTTCTTTATATAGGTGTGGGTCATCCCAAAAGTAATGCCTCAAATCATAAAAGAATTTTCTTCTTTTCTGAGCTGTAAAGGTTGGAGACAAATACTTAGAAACAATAAAGTTAGCATAATCAGCATACCAAGGAAGGTCTCGTGAAGTTACATTTATCGAAGCCAACTGTTCATTTGGAAAACTATCATTAACAGGAATAGGATCAAAAGAAATGTTTTCCAATCTAGACAAATTGTCAGCGACAGGATTTTTAGCACCTTTCCTATCTACAATATGCAAATCAAACTCTTGTAAAAGCAAAACCCATCTAATAAGCCTAGGCTTAGCATCCTTCTTAGACATAAGATATCTAATAGCAGCGTGATCAGTATGAATAGTAACTTTAGAATTAACAATGTAAGGTCTAAACTTATCACATGCAAAAACAACAGCAAGAAACTCTTTCTCAGTGGTTGCATAATTCTTCTGAGCAGCATCAAGAGTCTTACTAGCATAATGAATAACATTCAACTTATTATCTACGCGCTGTCCAAGAACAGCACCAACAGCAAAATCACTAGCATCGCACATAATTTCAAAGGGTAAATTCCAATCAGGTGGTTGAACAATAGGAGTAGTAGTTAAAGCCTTCTTAAGAGTTTCAAAAGCTTCCTTACAATCATTATCAAAGACAAATGGTACATCTTTTTGAAGAAGATTAGTAAGAGGCTTTGAAATCTTAGAGAAATCTTTAATAAACCTCCTATAGAAACCAGCATGACCAAGAATACTACGAATACCTTTAACATCTCTGGGACAGGGCATTTTCTCAATTGCTTCCACTTTCGCTCTATCAACCTCAATACCTCTTTCAGAAATTTTATGTCCAAGAACAATTCCTTCATTCACCGTAAAGTGGCATTTCTCCTAATTAAGAACAAGATTAGTTTCTTCACACCTCTGCAAAACTTTATCAAGATTGTGCAAACAGTTATCAAAAGAAGTTCCATAGACAGAAAAATCGTCCATGAAACCTCCACAATTTCTTCACAAAAACCATGAAAAATAGCAGACATGCATCTTTGAAAAGTAGCAGGAGCATTGCATAAACCAAACGGCATACGTCTATAAGCATAAGTTCTATAAGGACAAGTAAAAGTGGTTTTCTCTTGATCTTCCTTTCTAACAGCAATATGAGAGAAACCGGAATAACCATCAAAAAACAAAAGTGAGTCTTCTTAGACAGCCTCTCTAACATTTGATCTATAAACGGTAAAGGATAATGATCTTTCTTGGTAACTTTGTTTACCTTTCTAAAATCAATGCACATACTATAACCAACTACTACCCTTTGAGGAATAAGCTCGTTATTCTCATTAGGCACAACAGTTATACCTCCTTTCTTAGGAACACAATGAACAGGACTAACCCATCTACTATCAGTAATAGGATAGATAATACCAGCATCAAGGAGCTTCAATACCTCATTTCTTACCACTTCCTTCATCTTGGGAATTAAGCGGCGTTGATGTTCTACAACTGGTTTTGCGTCTTCCTCCATGTTAATAGCATGCTGACATAAAGTGGGAGAAATCCCTTTAATTAAATCATCAAGAGTATATCCCATAGCTTCTCGATGTTTCCTCAATATCTCCAATAACCTTTATTCTTCCTTTCCTGAAAGCTTAGAACTGATAATAATAGGATATATTTTCTTATCATCTATATAAGCATATTTAAGATCATAAGGTAAAGGTTTGAATTCAAAAACAGGATCTTCCTTAGGTGGCAAAGTGGTACCAAGATCCTCTACAGGTAGATTGTGCTTGATCAGCGGTGGTTGACAAAAGAAAATATTGTCAATCTCTTCTCTTTCCTTCCTGTAAACATCACTTTCATGGTCCTCCATGAGTTGCTGCAAAGCATTATTAGGAGCAAGAGCAATAGAAGCAAGCTGTTCAACTCAAAAAATTTCATTAGGCATTTCATTTTCATAAGAAGTCTTAGCAAACTTAGAAAAATTAAACTCATAAGATTCTCCATTAAACTTAGTGAAAATTTTCCCCTTCTTACAGTCTATCACAGCACCACAAGTGTTCAAAAAGGGTCTACCAAAAATAATAGGACAAGTTTTACTAGCTTCCTTACCAAGTACTAGAAAATCAGTAGGATATTTAGTCTTACCGCATAAAACTTCCACATCTCGAACAATACCAAGAGGCCAAATAGTCTCTCTGCTAGCAAGCTGAATAACCACAGCAATATCCTCAAGTTCACAAGGGCCAATCTCATGCATAATTTCTCTGTAAAGCTCTAAAGGAATGGCGCTTGAACTAGCACCAATGTCACATAAACCATAATAGCAATGATCTCCAATCCTGACAGAAATAACAGGAACACTTGTTTTCCTACGCCTATTAGGATGTGAAACAATGTTAGTAGCATCTTCACAAAAGATAATATGTTCATCCCCTACATCTTTAGTAACAAGGTCCTTCACTATAGCCACAGGAGACTTAATAGTAATTTGCTCATCAGGTTCTACAGCTTTCTTAGTACTTTTATTAGACACACTTACCAAAGTAGAATGCTCTTTTACCTTAGCAGGGAAAGGTGTCTTCTAAAAAAAAGGTTCAGGCAAAATGCTATCAATAGTACAAACTTCAGTAGCTGTAGCAGGAATATGACTAATGGAATCTTTATAAGGCGCATGATATTTGTTCCAATCTTTCTTTGGAACATCAAGATAAGAGGCAAAGGCCTTAAAATAGTTAGCAAGTATTTGAGAATCAAGACCATAAGCAGTGCTAACATTATGAAAGTCATCAGTTCCCATAAAAGTTTTAATGCATTCATAATCATAATTTATACCTGACCTCCTACCTTTGTTGTTTTCCCATCCTTCAGCATTTTCTTGAATATGATCAAGAAGATTCCACTTAGCATCTTCTTTCATATGGGTAAATGATCCAAAAATAGGAAGCATCCAAATAATCCTCACCGTGAAGAGCAAGCCTCGCATAAAAATTATCAATAACAATATTACTGGGGAGCTCATGAATGGGACATTTGAGCATTAGTAACTTCAATCTCCCCCACGCTTGGGCAATACTCTCTCCATCATGAGGCCAAAAGTTATATATTCGATTATGTAACAACCCAAATTTTTGGAAATTTAGAAACAAATAAAATTTATTAAAATACCAAATTTTGGACCCAACAAAAACTTTTATTTTAAATTCAAGATTTATTTCTTGTCTTTCAGGAATTAGGAATTTGAGCATTTTTGCTCCCATGCTTGAAATAAGAATAATAAGAGAAAGGTTTTAATCAAATACTTTGAGCAAAAAGTTTCAATCCCTTTCTTTTAAAGGAAAATAATTTGAAAGAAAGTAAAACCCTATTTCAATAAATCCAGCTGCTTGTTTTAAACGTTGGAATAAAAATACCCCATTTTGAAAACCATTTTCATGCCTCCAACTAGTACTTCAAAAATGAGTTGAGTCACCTTTTTCAAAATCTACTACCTTAGGAACTTATTTGAAACATCAATATTTTGAAAACTTAATTCCAAAACCTTTGCAAAAATCCACATGATTTCCTAGCCAATCTTTGATACCAAAATAAACCTTTGTTTATAAAATAGTTTATTTGATACAAATTTGTATCCTATCTATTTAAATCTTGCATGAATGCATGCTAAAGCTTCTTAGCAAACTCTAAAGTCAAGCAAGCACAAACAACAAGTAAGAAAACGGAAATAAATGAGCAACAACACAAACCCTAAAACTCCTACAAAGAAAAGAATAGGAAAAAGGATCTAGAAAATATTATTGACTACCCTACTTTGGACCCCTGGATTAAGCAATCCTCAACTCAACTGAAGGTGTGATCAGTTGGTTGAGCAAGGCCAAACCACATTCTTGCTTGACCAACAAATTTCAAACAAAAACTCAAACTCTAGCACATCTCAAATTTCTGCCAAACTTTGAATTCAATTCAGTAACCATTCAAAAATGCCTTTAGCATCCTAGCAAAGCGCCTCCACTCAGCCTAACCAAAACATTTCTGGAACCCTTGAATTATACCCTGACAGCTCCAAGTGGAATTTTTTCAAAAATTCGAATTCAACTTTCTTGCGGACATTTGGTCGAACACTTGGTGAGCAAATTTCAGAGAGAGAAGAACCACGGTAGATGACGACGTCCCTCGTACGCCCTAGCCCCGTAGCAGTACCCGGCGACACCCTCTTTCACCCTGCTGTCGACCCCCCGTCTCCCCTGCCTGGACCCTGGCCTTGTGACTCGGAATAAAGGAGGAGAAGCACCCGGACCCCCCACCTCTGGCCACTGCTCCTCTCTCTCTCCCTCGTCACCCTGCTGGGCCATCACGTCCCCAGCGTCACCCCAGCACTGTCGGACATGCCCACTTCGTGCCAGAGCCACGCCTTGCCCCTCCCACAGCCGACACGCATGGTGTCCTGGCCGCCCGAGGCCATCATTCGTGCTCACCTCTCCCGCCTATAAAAGTCCACCCTTCTTGGCTGAAAAGATCCACACCACCCACAACACTCTCCCAAACATACTCCTCTCCCCTCTAGCTCTTCACTTCGAGCTCGCCGGAGCCGGCCGAGCTCCCAGAGCGCCTCGCGTTCCCGGCGACTCGGACGCTGCCCCGACCTACCGCCGGTCCAGGGCGGCCGAGAAGGACTCCCTCCGCCGCCGTGACACTCCGCCATTGCCTCCCGTCCTCTCTACGCTGATCCCCGTCGCCGCCCTTTTCCCTCTGCCAGTTGCGGTGAGTCCGCTCTCCTTCTCGAGGAAGATGAACCCCGCGCGTACCGCTTCAGTTAGTCCTAACGGCCGGGCCCCCGTTGTCAGTATGTTTTTTTTTCTGTTCTCTCCCCGCCAGTGTGCAGCCTAGTGGGCCGGCCCAGCTCTGTCTGTGCGTCTGGCCCGGTTCTGAAAAAAAAGGGAAATTCGATTTGAAATTTAGAGAAATATAATTCAGATGCTTTCTTAGATTCTAATTTCCCAGAGATCCATAGCTTCAAATTAGACATATGAATATGTTCTGGAAACCTTAGAACATAAGCTATCCATTAGAAGTGGTTTTAACACAATTAGATTTGCATAGTGATTGCAGTAAAAATAACAAAACCTGAGCTTTTTCCACCTTAGAAAATCCATATCAAATCAAATAAAATTCATAAAAATATGATTCCAACTCTCAAAATACTTAATTAGTACTGTGTATCTGTTTATAAGATTAGATTCCCTATTTTAACCTTTTAAGTCAAAAGCTATTTACTATTTGGAGTAAATAAGCATTCTGATCATAGAATTTGGTAAACTCATTTCATAATTGGAAAATCTTCTAAATCCATTTAGGATAAAACACATTTCTAAAGTATTAATCTATAACCCCTAATACAAGTCAACTAGGATCTATAGACCCTACTTGTAGATTTAAACTTGATTACTAAACAGTTGCAAACTAGAACTGGCTTCAATAAAAGAAAAATACTCCACATTCTATGAAGACTCTTTGGTTGAATCATAATCTTGAATATCTACTTGTGGTCTATGACCATGGTCAATAAGGACTTGCAAGAGATATTTCACGATTCAAAGTAAATTAAATCCTCACTTAAGTCAAGAAAGCAATAATCTCATCTTTATGGATTCAATTAAATCGAAACCACTCTCCATAGACTACCTAGATCGCCCCCCTTACCCAAGTATCCTTATTTGCTTGAATATGTGTTGCTTGTGAATTGAGTGGTGATTGTATGCCTATTTTCTTTCTGACGATTAGACGACAACGAGGGTAAGGAGAATGGATTCCGAAGTTCACCAAGAAATGGAGATGGAAATCAATCAACCCAAGATGAAGATGACGACTATTTTGACATTGCCAAGCGAGGCAAGCCATCTTTTGAATCATACCCAAATGCCTAGTTTTCCTATTGCATAATCTCTTGTTCTTAAGTAAATTGCATGATTGAATTGCTACTTTAGAATAGTAGTTGTGTAGTGGTATCTTGCTTAACAAGAGTATCAAACTAGGTTTATCCGACAACTCTTTAGTTGCAACATCACTCCTAGTAGTTGCTTAGTCGCTAATAAATTTGAAGTCATCTATAGGGGAACCCTATTTGAAAGTGGTGACTTGAACTTGAAAGCTCGAATTGGAGACTACTCATACATGATGGATTTCTGAAAGAAAATAATCTTGACTAAGGACTATGGAATGTATTTCTAAATGATAATGAGTGATGTACTATGTGAGCCAACCATACCGTACGACCAGATTACCCCTATATGGGAAGGGGCTTAGTCCGTAGCTTGTTTATTCTAGTATGGGAGACCTTGTATCATCCTTTATAGAAGTGCACCGTGCGCGGGTACTTCCAAACCGAGTGGAAATTTCCATTCATGCAGCACTCTGCAGCGGGCAAAACTATGAGTGCCAAAATGGACTCTTAGGGAATGATCCTGTACTAGAGTAGACAAGTGAAAGAGTTTGTTTGATTATCTGAACCTCGCATACTTTGTGTATGACGATCCGTGGATTTCTCCCGGCAGATGTATCGAATCTTGTGGGTAAAGTGTACCCCTCTGCAGAGGTTTCAAAACTATTTGAATAGCCGTGTCCGCGGTCATGGACAGTTGGCAAGCTGTACTTGACTTTTGTCAAGAATGATAACAACTTACGGTGAACTTGGTGAATGACTTGACTTGATATTTGGTGTTGACAACACTTGAAGTTCCTCTTTAGATTTAACTTAGAGAATTAAATCTTCTTCTCTACTAATGAAAATTCTTGGGAAACAAAACTAGCTTTTTGCAAACAAACTTAGTGCTTAGTCCACCATATCAACCATGCATATATCTTTCATCACTTTGTTTATAAGATGGTTTGCGAGTGCATCCAATGTACTCACGGCTCTGTCCCTGGCTATTAACTTGGCCAGACTTGAAGGAGCAAGATCAAGAAGGAAGGACTCATTGACGACTTTACGAATTAGGCTCGTTTCCTACTGTCCGCTTTGCCTGTGCGGTTGAAGCTTGACAATATGGACCCAAAGTGTTATTCCGCTGCATGTTGATGTAATGTAAGGTTTGGTCTGTGCGACCACCTATGTAATCCCCTTTATTTACTATTAATAGCTATGACTGTGATATCAACTACGTTATGTAAATCACAACAATGATTCTGGGATTGTGATGGATTACATAACGGGAACTTCGAATTTGTTATAAATTCGGGGGTGTTACAAGTTGGTATCAGAGCCTAGGCTGACTCTAGGAAACCCTAGTTAGCATGGTCGTTAGAAAATGATACCTTTGATATCACAAGTTTGATATCAGGACTATCATGACCTTAGGAGACCTTAGTTAGCATGGTCGTTAGCTAAGAAAGTGATATGTTGACAAAAACTTAGTTCTACAAAAGAAATTTATTTACTTTGGTACCCAAAGCCCAACTTATACTCCCATCTTATTCACTTCAAATATCTTACACTCTCAACTTATACTCTCAAGAGATTTTGACAAAGAATTTATTTACCTCTTTAATTACAAAGTCTTTTCAAATATTTGTTTTACTCTATTCCTTATCTATTCCAAATTTATACTTTGGACGAGATACCACCATAAAGCCCCAGAAACAATGGATTAGAAGATTGTGGACTCGATCTTTTCCAAGACTTTAACCTTCGACGTCAATTACGAATGCTACCATCAAAAAGAGAGATGAATCTTCACATTACCCAAAAATCTTCCGACAAGACTCAACCCTGTGCGACAAAGACTTCAAGAGCAAAGAGAGAGTGATCAGAAATGATGAAGACCCAGCAACCTTTTGACCCACAGGATTTATAGAAAACGCTTAGTTAATTTCATTAAGCTGCCCTTACCTCACGATTATTAAGTGTGCTTAGTGCCTTGTGTGTATGAATGATTGATTTGATTTGTGATGTATTACTCATATGCCATCCGGCAACATGTAGCAACCACTTTGAAAACTTGTTTGCTCAAAAATGTTTTTTGTCTTTCTCGCCCAAACCAAACTCTAACCATACCAATCCCACGTTAGAAACCTTTTTAAAGTTGTTCCCTCTCATCTACTGCAGGACTTTACCCCTCTTCTATATCCCATGCTCGCAAGTCTAGCCAACTACACCAGGACCCACCCTAGGAAATCTACATTTCGAGTCATATCAAATTCTCTTCAGCTAGGAGCTCAAGTTGTCAAGACTAGCAAAAAGTCTCGATCTCGTAAGAGGCGAAATCAAGCAAGAGATATGTACCATCAAGCAAGTGGATGTCCAACACGCTGCAACGGAGACTATGAGAAGACTCTGTGATCTGGAAAAATAGTTACTGGTGGCAAGACCAACATTACCTGCTATGAGTGCGGACTCAAGGGGCACTACTCCAACGAGTGCCCAAAGAAGCTGAACGAAGCACCACAATCTATCGCATGCCCGTGAAGCCATGTAATAACTGAAGATCGTGTCAAAGGACGCACCAGCCTCATCATCCTTAACACGACGGAAACACCCTTCCAAAGTAACCACGAGTATGTCTACCAACCGGAAGACACAAAGAAAGGAAAACCAGGAATCAACCACTAGCTACCCGGAAGTTGCACTTAGCTACAAGGATGGTAGGAACAAGTTGGGTCAATATTTTGGAGCACCAATCAAGAAGCCTTAGTCACCTTAGTTTGGGACTAGTAGGCTTGTTTATTTCTTTGTAAATCAAGAGCGAGACTTGTAATCCGCAAGACCCTTTTTAATAAAAGCCTATGGTTTAGATGCCAAATATTTGGTTTTTGAAAAGTGTGATTGTTTGTTTAAAATGCTATGTGATTGATATGGGTTTTGGCCCATATGGCCACATCACATTTCGGGTGTACCCAATCTTTCCATCTTGATATAAATTAATACACACTCTATCTCTTATCTGGTAATCTCATTTCTCAATCTATTTAAATCTTAACTTAGGAATCTCGGGACGAGATTCTTTTTAAGGGGGGGAAGATTGTAACAACCCAAATTTTTGGAAATTTAGAAACAAATAAAATTTATTAAAATACCAAATTTTGGACCCAACAAAAACTTTTATTTTAAATTCAAGATTTATTTCTTGTCTTTCAGGAATTAGGAATTTGAGCATTTTTGCTCCCATGCTTGAAATAAGAATAATAAGAGAAAGGTTTTAATCAAATACTTTGAGCAAAAAGTTTCAATCCCTTTCTTTTAAAGGAAAATAATTTGAAAGAAAGTAAAACCCTATTTCAATAAATCCAGCTGCTTGTTTTAAACGTTGGAATAAAAATACCCCATTTTGAAAACCATTTTCATGCCTCCAACTAGTACTTCAAAAATGAGTTGAGTCACCTTTTTCAAAATCTACTACCTTAGGAACTTATTTGAAACATCAATATTTTGAAAACTTAATTCCAAAACCTTTGCAAAAATCCACATGATTTCCTAGCCAATCTTTGATACCAAAATAAACCTTTGTTTATAAAATAGTTTATTTGATACAAATTTGTATCCTATCTATTTAAATCTTGCATGAATGCATGCTAAAGCTTCTTAGCAAACTCTAAAGTCAAGCAAGCACAAACAACAAGTAAGAAAACGGAAATAAATGAGCAACAACACAAACCCTAAAACT
This sequence comes from Dactylis glomerata, assembly GCA_007115705.1. Lineage (NCBI taxonomy): Eukaryota > Viridiplantae > Streptophyta > Magnoliopsida > Poales > Poaceae > Dactylis > Dactylis glomerata. Next base: position 607,717 of record QXEO01000701.1, on the reverse strand, counting down.
CCTACAAAGAAAAGAATAGGAAAAAGGATCTAGAAAATATTATTGACTACCCTACTTTGGACCCCTGGATTAAGCAATCCTCAACTCAACTGAAGGTGTGATCAGTTGGTTGAGCAAGGCCAAACCACATTCTTGTTTGACCAACAAATTTCAAACAAAAACTCAAACTCTAGCACATCTCAAATTTCTGCCAAACTTTGAATTCAATTCAGTAACCATTCAAAAATGCCTTTAGCATCCTAGCAAAACGCCTCCACTCAGCCTAACCAAAACATTTCTGGAACCCTTGAATTATACCCTGACAGCTCCAAGTGGAATTTTTCAAAAATTCGAATTCAACTTGCTTGCGGACATTTGGTCGAACACTTGGTGGGCAAATTTCAGAGAGAGAAGAACCACGGTAGATGACGACGTCCCTCGTACGCCCTAGCCCCGTAGCAGTACCCGGCGACACCCTCTCTCACCCCGCGGTCGACCCCCCGTCTCCCCTGCCCGGACCCTAGCCTTGTGACTCGGAATAAAGGAGGAGAAGCACCCGGACCCCCCACCTCTGGCCACTGCTCCTCTCTTTCTCCCTCATCACCCTGCTGCGCCATCACGTCCCCAGCGTCACCCCAGCACCGCCGGACATACCCACTTCGCGCCATAGCCACGCCTTGCCCCTCCCACAGCCGACACGCACGGTGTCCTGGCCGCCCGAGGCCATCATTCGTGCTCACCTCTCCCGCCTATAAAAGGCCACCCTTCTTGGCTGAAAAGATCCACACCACCCACAACACTCTCCCAGACATACTCCTCTCCCCTCTAGCTCTTCACATCGAGCTCGCCGGAGCCGGCCGAGCTCCTAGAGCGCCTCACGTTCCCGGCGACTCGGACGCTGCCCCGACCTACCGCCGGTCCAGGGCGTCTGAGAAGGACTCCCTCCGCTGCCGTGACACTCTGCCGTCGCCTCCCATCCTCTCTACGCCGATCCCCGTCGCCGCCCTTTTCCCTGTGCCAGTTGCGGTGAGTCCGCTCTCCTTCTCGAGGAAGACGAACCCCGCGCGTACCGCTTCAGTTAGTCCTGACGGACGGGTCCCCGTTGTCAGTATGTTTTTTTTCTGTTCTCTCCCCGCCAGCGTGCAGCCTAGTGGGCCGGCCCAGCTCTGTCTGTGCGTCTGGCCCGGTTCTGAAAAAAAGGGAAATTCGATTTGAAATTTAGAGAAATATAATTCAGATGCTTTCTTAGATTCTAATTTCCCAGAGATCCATTGCTTCAAATTAGACATATGAATATGTTCTGGAAACCTTAGAACATAAGCTATCCATTAGAAGTGGTTTTAACACAATTAGATTTACATAGTGATTGCAGTAAAAATAACAAAACAGGAGCTTTTTCCACCTTAGAAAATCCATATCAAATCAAATAAAATTCATAAAAATATGATTCCAACTCTCAAAATCCTTAATTAGTACTGTGTATCTGTTTATAAGATTAGATTCCCTATTTTTACCTTTTAAGTCAAAAGCTATTTACTATTTGGAGTAAATAAGCATTCCGATCATAGAATTTGGTAAACTCATTTCATAATTGGAAAATCTTCTAAATCCATTTAGGATAAAACACATTTCTAAAGTATTAATCTATAACCCCTAATACAAGTCAACTAGGATCTATAGACCCTACTTGTAGATTCAAACTTGATTACTAAACAGTTGCAAACTAGAAATGGCTTCAATAAAAGAAAAATACTCCACATTCTATGAAGCCTCTTTGGTTGAATCATAATCTTGAATATCTACTTGTGGTCTATGACCATGGTCAATAAGGACTTGCAAGAGATATTTCACGATTCAAAGTAAATTAAATCCTCACTTAAGTCAAGAAAGCAATAATCTCATCTTTATGGATTCAATGAAATCGAAACCACTCTCCATAGACTACCTAGATCGCTCCCCTTACCCAAGTATCCTTATTTGCTTGAATATGTGTTGCTTGTGAATTGAGTGGTGATTGTATGCCTATTTTCTTTCTGATGATTAGACGACAACGAGGGTAAGAAGAATGGATTCCGAAGTTCACCAAGAAATGGAGATGGAAATCAATCAACCCAAGATGAAGATGACGACTATTTTGACATTGCCAAGCGAGGCAAGCCATCTTTTGAATCATACCCAAATCCCTTGTTTTCCTATTGCATAATCTCTTGTTCTTAAGTAAATTGCATGATTGAATTGCTACTTTAGAATAGTAGTTGTGTAGTGGTATCTTGCTTAACAAGAGTATCAAACTAGGTTTATCCGACAACTCTTTAGTTGCAACATCACTCCTAGTAGTTGCTTAGTCGCTAATAAATTTGAAGTCATCTATAGGGGAACCCTATTTGAAAGTGGTGACTTGAACTTGAAAGCTCGAATTGGAGACTACTCATACATGATGGATTTCTGAAAGAAAATAATCTTGACTAAGGACTATGGAATGTATTTCTAAATGATAATGAGTGATGTACTATGTGAGCCAACCATACCGTACGACCACATTACCCCTATATGGGAAGGGGCTTAGTCCGTAGCTTGTTTATTCTAGTATGGGAGACCTTGTATCATCCTTTATAGAAGTGCACCATGCGCGGGTACTTCCGAACCGAGTGGAAATTTCCATTCATGCAGCACTCTGCAGCGGGCAAAACTATGAGTGCCAAAATGGACTCTTAGGGAAGGATCCTGTACTAGAGTACACAAGTGAAAGAGTTTGTTTGATTATCTGAACCTCACATACTTTGTGTATGACGATCCGTGGATTTCTCCCGGCAAATGTATCGAATCTTGTGGGTAAAGTGTACCCCTCTGCAGAGGTTTCAAAACTATTCGAATAGCCGCGTCCACGGTCATGGACAGTTGGCAAGCTGTACTTGACTTTTGTCAAGAATGATAACAACTTACGGTGAACTTGGTGAATGACTTGACTTGATATTTGGTGTTGACAACACTTGAAGTTCCTCTTTAGATTTAACTTAGAGAATTAAATCATCTTCTCTACTAATGAAAATTCTTGGGAAACAAAACTAGCCTTTTGCAAACAAACTTAGTGCTTAGTCCACCATATCAACCATGCATATATCTTTCATCATTTTGTTTATAAGATGGTTTGCGAGTGCATCCAATGTACTCACGGCTCTGTCCCTGGCTATTAACTTGGCCAGACTTGAAGGAGCAAGATCAAGAAGGAAGGACTCATTGACAACTTTGCGAATTAGGCTCGTTTCCTACTGTCCGCTTTGCCTGTGCAGTTGAAGCTTGACAATATGGACCCAAAGTGTTATTCCGCTGCATGTTGATGTAATGTAAGGTTTGGTCTGTGCGACCACCTATGTAATCCCCTTTATTTACTATTAATAGCTATGACTGTGATATCAACTACGTTATGTAAATCACAACAATGATTCTGGGATTGTGATTGATTACATAACGGGCACTTCGAATTTGTTATAAATTCAGGGGTGTTACAGATTACGATCTTTATGAATTTCGCTTGGAGGATAAAACTTGGAATAAAAGAGAGGTACAATTTCCTCCCATGCAATAGATGGGCCATCTTTAAGCAGCCGATACCACTCCTCCGCTCTGCCATTCAGTGATAAAGAGAATAGCTTCCTCTTGACTTGGCTCGGTGAAATACCTGCACACTTGAAGAACTCGCATAATTCATGTATAAAGAGTAAGTGATCACCCGGATGGACAGTTCCATCTCCTGAATAGCAGTTATCCATAACATGTTCAACAATTTTCATAAGTATTTTAAAAGTATCTAATTGAGCAGGCGGTGGTTGCTACTCGTGTGATGACGCCAGAAAAGACTGTGGCGTTTAGTTGACGTGGGAGCAGTAAGTCCTTGTGCGTGGTGATTGACCAGCCCGTTGGGAACCCCAAGAGGAAGGTATGATGAGTGTAGCGGCTAGTTTTCTCTCAGTTAAGAAACCAAGGTTTAATGTCGATCTTGAAGAAGAGAGACGGTGACGACTGAAGGTGATGTGGACTGGCTTAGTAACACTCCAACAAGGGCGCCGTTAACGATACTTGTTGACACGTCTTCGGCCAGCAGCAACGCGGAACCTGCACACACACAAACAAATACTTTGTCCCCAACTTGCGATGAGGTTGTCAATCTCACCGGTTTGCTTGAAACAAAGGTTATGAGTGTATCGAGTGGAAAACAGTAGTAATATGCGAGTAAAGTAAACAGTGCGGGAAAAGTAAACATGTGATTGCAATATGATTAAAATAGGACCGGGGTCCACAGTTCACTAGTGGTGTCTCTCCATAGACAAAATAACATGCTGGGTAAACAAATTACAGTTGGGCAATTGATAGAGTAAAGATAACGTGATATGTCAAGAAGATCACTATGAGATTTACTCTGGGCATTACAACAAAATACATAGACCGCCATCCAACTGCATCTATGACTAATAATCCACCCCCGGGGATATCATCCGAACACCCTAGAAGTATTAAGTTGCGAACAACAGATAATTGCATTAAGCAAAGTGTGTAATGTAAACAAAGCATATGCCCTTGAGCATATGAATGTTGTTTTCTCCCTAGTAGCAACATCACATCTACCACCTTAGAGGTTTCTGTCACTCCCCCAGGTGAAATAGAGACATGAACCCACTATCGAGCATAAATACCCCCTCTTGGAGTCACTAGCAACTACTCGGCCAAGATAGCTACTAACAACAGAGAGCATGCAAGATCATAAACAACATAGAGATAACAAAAGATATAATTCAGTACAGCAACTTAATCATAAACACCAATATTCATCGGATCCCAACAAACCAACATCATGGAATTACATAACGGTGATCTCAATCATGTAGGGCAGCTCATGAGATCTAAACATGAAGCACATGGTGGAGAAGACAACCATCTAGCTACTGCTATGGACCCATAGTCCAAGGTAGACTACTCACTCATCGCTCTGGAGGCAAGCATGGCGATGAAGAAGACCTCCGGTGGCGATTCCCCTCTCCGGCAGGGTGCCGGGAAGAGCTTCTGGACCCTCCCGATCTTCGGGTCGACGGCGGCGGCGGATCGCGATGTATTCTGGAAAACTGATCGGGCCCTTAGGTTTTTCTTGTCAGGGGGTATATATAGGCGAAAGGGCGATGTCAGAGGGGAGACCACGGCCCCTCACGTGGGCTCGGCGCGGCCAGGGGGGTGGCCGCGCCGCCCCTGTGTGTGGGGGCCACGTGGCCCCCCTCCGTCAGGTCTTCGGATGTTTGGGAGCTTCCCCGTAAAATATGACTTCAGGAACTTGTTTCGTCCAATTCCGAGAATATTTCCTGTGTATCACTTCTGAAACACAAAAACAACAGAAAACAGGAAACTGGCACTGTGGCACTTCGTTAATAGGTTAGTTCCGGAAAATGTATAAAAGTACCACTAAGTGTAACGAAACAATATACAAATGGTGTAAAAACAAGCATGGAGCATCAAAAATTATAGATACGTTTGAGACGTATCAAGCATCCCCAAGCTTAACTCCTGCTCGTCCTCGAGTAGGTAAGTGATAACAAAAGAATAATTTTTGAGGTGACATGCACCTACACAATCTTGATCATATATGTAAGCATTGGTGAGCTGGGATCAATAGAACTTAAAACATGGGCATGAAAGATATAATCATGACAATAAGAACTTAGCAACCATGTTGTAAACATGCAAATGAACACAAACAAAAGATCATGATAATGAAACAATGAAAGTCAAACGTGTGTTCAAATCATAAGGAAAAACATACAAATGGTTTTCAGCTTGTCCTTCAAAGAGAGCAAAACATAAATGCATAGGACACCTCAAAGTTTAAGAGGGCGACTAGATACAAATAATTTAAGAACAAGTGAAACCAACAATATGAGTCAATCAATGAACTTTGGGACAATGCATATCACACTAAGAATGACAACTATGCTCTCTTAATGGTGCATAAAGAAAGAAGGTGGTGACTCAACATAAAAGTAAAAGAAAGGCCCTTCGCAGAGGGAAGCAGTGATTTAAACATGTGCTAGAGCTTTTCATTTGTAAAACAGAGAGATAAAACTTGATTTTGAGAGGTGGTTGTCTTTGTCAACGACTGGCAATGGGGTTCTTACTATCTTCCATACAAAAATAAAGCAAGTTTTTGAGAGAGAGAATGGCACTCTTGTGCTCTTTTTATAAAACTTGGCACTCCTCCCCACCTTTTCCTTTCACATACCATGGCTAACCGATTCCATCGGGTGCCCACCAACATTCACATTCTTTGGAGGAGTGCCATTTTTTTCTTTCTTTTTTTCTTTTTTTTTCTTTTTGGAATAAGCAATATGGAAGATAGCAAATCCGACCACTACGTCCCCATGAGCTGAAAACAGTGTGACAAAACGAGAAGTATTTTGAAGGTTTTTGAAAGGTAGCACATGAAAATTTTACTTTGGAATGGCTTACAAATACCATGCATAGGAATTTATAGTGGACACAATGGCAAACTTTGGCTTTTAGGAGTTGGATGCACGAGTAGAGCTCATACTCAGTACAAGGCGAGGGCTAGCAAAAGACTGGGAGCGACCAACTAAGAGAGCAATAATGGCCATAATCATGCAAAGCGACAAAGCGACATTAAAAGAAGCATACGATGGCATCAAAAGTCAAAAACTAAATGATCATGAAGGCTAATGGCGACTTTGTAAGAGTCTAACATGTGTGAGCATGCGCCAAGTCAACCCAAATAAAGCATCAAGGAGAAAACCAAAATAATGCTTCCATACAATAAAAACAACGCATGATTTTTTCAAAGGCTCATTAAGCAATCTCAGTTATTTGAGACAAGTCATGCTACAGGAAAACCACTAAGCATACTATCAAAAAGACATCAAGCATGGCATGAAAAAGCCTAAGCCGCAGTCTACACAAGCTCCTTCTTGTACCACTATTTTGCACAAAGCTTTTTCTCTTTTCCAACACCATTTGAAATTTTTATAAACACCTCTTTTGATGAAAACCAATGAAGATCAGAGGCAAAAAAATACACCTTGATGAAAAGATATGACAAGATCTGAACGCAAATCAAGGCGAAAACGAAAACCAAAAGCAGTAGCAGAAAAAGTAGAACGCTCGATTTTTAATAAGAGTGAAAACTAGAGCGTTCTTTGCAAATGAAAACGAGTACATCTCCTCCAAAGGAAATTTGTTGGGGTCCAACCATTTATTGCAGCAAACAAACAAACTAAACCAACTAAGAAAACTAAAACAACTGACGCTCCAAGAAAAACACATAGTGCATGAAGCAATAAAAATATAGTGTTTTGAAAGGTGACCTGATTTTTGCCGATGAAGAAGGGGTGCCTCGGGGGCATCCCCAAGCTTTGACGCTTGTACTTCTTGGATATTTCTTGGGGTGATGCATGGGCATCCCCAAGCTTGAGCTTTTGTCCATTCTTCAACTCATCTCATCATTCTCCAATCCCTACACTTGAAAACTTCCTTCATACAAAACTAAACACAATTCTATTAGCAACATTAGTGTAAGCATAAAATATATTCAACCTCTTTTAGCTTCAGGTTTAAACCCAAAACCACCACATATAAAGTATATACTACTGTAGCAACTTCCACAAGAGTTCCATGATCAAAAAGAACTCAAAAGAAAGCGATAAAGTGGCAAAAACAAATATTGGCAGAAATCTGTCAAAACTGGACAGCTGATAATGGACGAATTTTTGAGGGATTTTTTGTTGCTCAAATCAAAAAGTGTTCAACTAAGAAAAGTTTGGATATAACCTGGGGCATATGCACAAGAAATCGCAGGTCCAAAAGATAAACAGAGAATTTTTACGAATTTTTACGGTGCAGCACCGAAAACAGTTTCAGGACAGCAATAACCCCAAATCTTTACCTCACTCAAATTAGAGGCTTCTCTTGGCACAAAAACGAAATAAACAAGATAAGGAGCGGTCATTACAGTAGTAATGACTTCCAAGACTCAAATAAAAGAAAAAGTACTGAAAAGTAAACAATGGGTTATCTCCCAAGAGTGCTTTTCTTTAACGCCTTTGAGCTAGGCGCAGAAAATTGCGAATCAAGTAATATCAGATGAAGCATTAAGATCAATAGAAGAGGTCTTGTCAATAAGGCATTGTATTTCATCCACATAAGTTTTTGAAGACCCTTGGTGATCATGCTTGGGTACACTATTCTCATCAAAAAGATTTTCAGGACAAATCCAGGCAAAATTGTTTTCGAAAGCATCATTCAATCCCAAAAGCTTGCAAGGTATAGGTATCTCGGCCCCGTCATTAGTATCAATAACCTTTATAGGTGAACCGAGTTTATTAAAACGTTTAAGGACCTTCCTAGCTTCAACAACGACATCCTTAAATTCTAGGCGCAAAGTTTCCAAGATAAAAGCCTTCTTTTCGGGATCCTCAATTTCATGAAGCTTAAGGAACATGTATTGCATAAAAGGATTAAGACTAGCAAACCTAGTTTCCAACATGTCAATTAAATAAATAGAAGCAACTTCAATACTAGGAGCAAGCTCAACCCAAGACTTTTCCTCATCTTCATCATGCATACTAATGTAATTAAAGAACTCCTCAATGTTACTTTTGCCAATAATCGAACCACTCCCTACAGAGAGGTCCTCCAGAACAAACTCAGGGAACAACATGATAAACTAAAGTAAAGAAATAACAACTACCAAGGATTCTAATTTTTTTTGGGTTTTTGATATAAAAAGCAATGCAGGTAAAATAAAATAAAGTAAAGCAAAACAAATAACAAAGTAAAGAATGTGTGTGCGAAGAACTCCCCTCGCAGAAGTCTTCTCTCTTCCCCGGCAACGGCGCCAGAAAAGTGGCTGCTACTCGTGTGATGACGCCAGAAAAGACTGTGGCGTTTAGTTGACGTGGGAGCAGTAAGTCCTTGTGCGTGGTGATTGACCAGCCCGTTGGGAACCCCAAGAGGAAGGTATGATGAGTGTAGCGGCTAGTTTTCCCTCAGTTAAGAAACCAAGGTTTAATGTCGATCTTGAAGAAGAGAGACGGTGACGACTGAAGGTGATGCGGACTGGCTTAGTAACACTCCAACAAGGGCGCCGTTAACGATACTTGTTGACACGTCTTCGGCCAGCAGCAACGCGGAACCTGCACACACACAAACAAATACTTTGTCCCCAACTTGCGATGAGGTTGTCAATCTCACCGGTTTGCTTGAAACAAAGGTTATGAGTGTATCGAGTGGAAAATAGTAGTAATATGCGAGTAAAGTAAACAGTGCGGGAAAAGTAAACAGGTGATTGCAATATGATTAAAATAGGACCGGGGTCCATAGTTCACTAGTGGTGTCTCTCCATAGATTAAATAACATGCTGGGTAAACAAATTACAGTTGGGCAATTGATAGAATAAAGATAACGTGATATGTCAAGAAGATCACTATGAGATTTACTCTAGGCATTACAACAAAATACATAGACCGCCATCCAACTGCATCTATGACTAATAATCCACCCCCGGGGATATCATCCGAACACCCTAGAAGTATTAAGTTGCGAACAACAGATAATTGCATTAAGCAAAGTGTGTAATGTAAACAAAGCATATGCCCTTGAGCATATGAATGTTGTTTTCTCCCTAGTAGCAACAGCACATCTACCACCTTAGAGGTTTCTGTCACTCCCCCAGGTGAAATAGAGACATGAACCCACTATCGAGCATAAATACCCCCTCTTGGAGTCACTAGCAACTACTCGGCCAAGATAGCTACTAACAACGGAGAGCATGCAAGATCATAAACAACATAGAGATAACAAAAGATATAATTCAGTACAGCAACTTAATCATAAACACCAATATTCATCGGATCCCAACAAACCAACATCATGGAATTACATAACGGTGATCTCAATCATGTAGGGCAGCTCATGAGATCTAAACATGAAGCACATGGTGGAGAAGACAACCATCTAGCTACTGCTATGGACCCATAGTCCAAGGTAGACTACTCACTCATCGCTCCGGAGGCAAGCATGGCGATGAAGAAGACCTCTGGTGGCGATTCCCCTCTCCGGCAGGGTGCCGGGAAGAGCTTCTGGACCCTCCCGATCTTCGGGTCGACGGCGGCGGCGGATCGCGATGTATTCTGGAAAACTGATCGGGCCCTTAGGTTTTTCTCGTCAGGGGGTATATATAGGCGAAAGGGCGATGTCAGAGGGGAGACCACGGCCCCTCACGTGGGCCCGGCGCGGCCAGGGGGGTGGCCGCGCCGCCCCTGTGTGTGGGGGCCACGTGGCCCCCCTTCGTCAGGTCTTCGGATGTTTGGGAGCTTCCCCGTAAAATATGACTTCAGGAACTTGTTTCGTCCAATTCCAAGAATATTTCCTGTGTATCACTTCTGAAACACAAAAACAGCAGAAAACAGGAAACTGGCACTGTGGCACTTCGTTAATAGGTTAGTTCCGGAAAATATATAAAAGTACCACTAAGTGTAACGAAACAATATACAAATGGTGTAAAAACAAGCATGGAGCATCAAAAATTATAGATACGTTTGAGACGTATCAGTGGTCGTGGTTCATCCACATGTGCAGCAGTGGTAGTAGTGTTCCCGAATAGGAACCCAAATGGAGAACTCTCCATAGCAAAATAAAATAAAAATAAAAGACAAAAATAAAAACAATACTCACAGCGACGGTTACCTTTACCAATTCCACTCTTTAATAGCACTTCACTCCCCGGCAATGACGCCAAAAAATAGTCTTGATGACCCACAAGTATAGGGGGTGTATCGTAGTACTTTCGATAAATAAGAGTGTCGAACCCAACGAGGAGCAGAAGGTGTTGAGAAGTGGTTTTGATCAAGGATTCACTGTAAATACTAGCAAACGGGTTTTTAGGGGTATCTGGTAATGCTAATAAATAAAGTACGAGTAAATAAAAGACAGTAATAATAATTGCTGCAAGTGGCCCAATCCTTTCTAGAGCAAAGTACAAGCCGGTTGTGTAACTTATGATGACCAAACGTTCTCGAGGACACACGGGAGTTTCTATCAAGTGCTTTCGCTTTATACCGCTAAATAATCTTTATTGGTTTCATAAGTGTTATGGGGGTGAACCTGTGCTAGCGCACTACCCTTACTAGGATAAATACACACTTGTGATTATACCCCTTGCAAGCATCCACAAATACAAGAAAGTAATTAAGATAAATCTAACCACAGCCTTAAACTCTAAGATCCTACGCTCCCTGGTGCAATGGTTTCTCAACGGAGGTTTAGGTTTCTCTCACTCCAGCAACCCCACAATTGGTAGCCAAATACACAATGCATCTCACTAGACCCATAAATGGTGAAGTATCATGTAGTCGACATTCACATGACACCACTAGTGAAATAGCACCACAACAAATAAATATCAAACCATTAAATATTACTCAACATAATTCCACTACTAACAACTTGACTTCTCCCATGTCCTCAAGAACTAAACGAACTACTCACAAGACATCATATGGATCATGATTAGAGGTGAAATAATGGTAAATAACAATCTGAATATAAACCTTAATTCAACGGTTCCACTCAATAGCATCAACCACAAGAGTAATTAACACCGAGAAAGTTTCCCCTAAGAATTTGACAAGATTCAACTCAAGATGTTACAGCGGGATGGCATGCTGATGGTGGAGATGAAGGTGCTGGTGATGAGGATGATGGTGATGATGATCCCAATGAAGTCCGGCGTGATGATGATGACGATGGCGACGATCTCCCCTCTCCGGGAAGGAATTTCCCCGACAGATTTCTGCCTGCCGGAGAGCTTTTCTCTCTCTGGTGTTTTCCGCCCCGCAGAGGCGGCGGTGTCTATCTCTGAGCCCCTCCTTGACTTAGGTTTTTGGGGACGATGAAATACACGAAGGGGTGATGGCAGAAGTGGGCCAGGGTGGCCACACAACAGGCCGGCGCGGCCAGGGGTCAAGCCGCGCCCCCTGTGTGTGAGCCTGTCCCGTGGCTCCTCTCGACTCCTCCTTCTGGCTTCTTCAGTCTTCTGGTAAAATATAATTTTCTGGTATTTTTCTGGAATTTTCTGATCTTCCAAAATATGGTGTCTTGATAGTCTTTTTTCCAGCAGAATCCTGACTCCGGCAGCGAATCCTCCAATGATCATCAAACATGTAAAAACAGAGGAAACAACATAAGTATCATCTCTAAATGTGAAATATATCAATGAATAACAGTAAATTATGATACAAAATAGTGATGCAAAATGGACGTATCACTCGCCGGCTGCGGCGACGACGAGAGGAGAGGGAGGCGGAGGATGGCATCGCGTGGTGGGTTGGGATGGTTAGGGTTTGGTTTGAGTTGGATGGGCGGGAATGTGAGGGTTTTGGCCTATCACTATCAGGGCTCTTGGGCGGCCATGGCGAGAGTGGGCAAGTGGAGAAGAAACATTGGTGCACGATATTCACTCCTGTTAAATGTTTATATTTAACAAAATGGAACAGAACGAATATGCACTCAGTTCTTTTTTCGCGAGATTGAATTGTTGGATCACCCTGGATTTTATTTCATTTTCAGAAAAAGTCAAGCGTTCTGTCACTCGATTAATATAGATTTTATTTACAAAATTGATGAAGGGTAATAAAAAGTCATAAAATACACGCTGCGACACAAAGGGCAGCCACGTTGTCAATCAGTGCGGAATACGCTAAGTTTCCTCTCCTTCCACACATCTTACATTTCTCTTTTCAAAAATAAGGTTGAGATCTATCATCTGCATTGAAAAAATGCATGGCCTTTATTTCAATTTTATTCAACAGAAAACTCACAAGACCATACATCAAACAACTCGAAATCACCACACAACCCTTACAATCCTGATGATGTGCCCTAACAACACAAACATCACCGCATCAGATAGGTATCGGGAGCATCACTGAGTCACCATATGGCGAGTCGGGAGCACACATCCGATCTAGCATACACTCGACTCGAGCACCACATGCACATGTTTCTGAAGCCATTACTGCCATCGGACCACTAAGTCATCTCTAGGGCAAAGATTCGTATAATAACAATGCGTTCGGCAAGGAAACAACGCCAATAGGAGCCACCATTGTCCTCCTCAGTTTCACTGGCATCCATGCAAGTACAAAATAGACACCTACTGGACTGTGATGCAGTTGCCGATGACAAACTTGCATGGTGGATATGAGGTGCCCAAGCCTAGCTCCGATTGAGCCCCTATGGACCCACATCGGGCCAGAAACAACCCTGATGTCGCACAAGTCATTATCGCCGGCGTGTGCCAAACACCTCCCTTGCCGATTGGAGTTGAAGACACCTCTAGATCATAGCCACCACCTTGCCTCCTTCACGCTGCCACTGCTCCAGACGTGCGGCCGCCACACGCTAGAGAGCCGAGCTGTCATGGTGCCCGACGATCGCAGCACGCTGTCCAGGCCTTGCGGTTGGCGGATGGGGCTAAAGATTGCGATGCAGACAAGACCTTTGTTGCACGACAGGTGATTTGAGGCTACAAGATCTCGGGCCGTGTGGGAGGTGAGTTGGACTGCATGTTGTTGGCCGTGCAGGGACTGGTCCACTACAATGTTGTGGCTACAACGATGAGGTGTTGAGGCGGCGGAGTGAGCAACCATGGATGAGGTATGCCTCAAGCTCTAGTGAGAATCGATCTTAGGTGTGAGGTGTGCCATGATACAGATGAGAGTCATGGTCGTCTTCAGTCGATGTTGGTGAGGACATCGCCCCTAGGTGCCATTCCTCTCGTTGCAGGCGTCGTTGAGGTGTGTTGGCATGTTCCTTGCTCTCTCTCTCTCTCTCTCTTGCTTGGGTTAGGTTGTTGTCTCAACTAAAATCCTAGGTTTGGCGATGGAGACGTCCTCGATGCCGTTCCTCGGGAGCACCATGTGCGGAGACACATCTTGGAGATTTTGTGTTATGTTCTTGGTAATGGCCGATGCCCGAGGTTGGTTTTCAAGGGCGCAATGTATGCCATCACCAATGAAAGCAACTTTATCGGGTTCAACCAAGTCCCGCCACCTTCTCGACGACTTCTTTGTAGGCATAAGTTCAAGGGTGGATGGCGCTCCGGCAACATAAGTTCATTTGGATATGTTGATCTTTGGAGGTGACCGACTCGTTAGTCGAGAAACATTGAGGATAGGTCTCTATGTGTTTGTAGATGTAATGTTGTGGTGGTGAGTCTTTGGACAAGCCTTGTTGTGGAGTACACACTTCTCTTGTTGTTCATAGCTGGGTAGTTCTGTAACTGAATTTTTCCTTTTATAAATATATGGTGCAGTTCGGGTGTACTCTTATCTTAATAAAAGAAAATCAGACTAATTGTTGTTCTAAACCTTATAGCCACTAATCCTTGTATTCCATAATTGTTGCTGTCAACTATAATTCAAATTTAAACTGAAAGCACGTCAAAGAATGGAGGGAGTATGTTAGGCGTCTCTCAGAAATGCCTAGGTTTTATTTATGGCAATCAATACATGATATATTTATAGTATCAGATAATACATGGTAAAGATAAATGAGTTGTATTTAGCAATTAAAAAATAAAGTCGAAGAGAAACTAGTGAATCATCGAGGTCTTCAACTCTTTCTTCTTTGATGATATAATCTTATACTTTCTGAAAGCAAACACGAAAAAACGATAGAAAAAAGTCCTGTAAATACTAACGAGATGGTTCTCTCATAATTTTCATTTGAGCTGCAATGACAACGCTACATACACACACATAATTATTAAAACAATCGAGAAAAATCGGCAAGAATACCAACTATACCTGAGCATGGACATCCTAGCCCAATCGGCCTGACAGGTCGGGCTCATGCTACAGTTTTAGGCCCGACTGGTTAACCTGGCCCTGGGTAGACCGTTTGAGTATTTTAGTGAAGGGCCGGCCCGATGATTTGATGGCCCAGCAGGAATATGCTTATTCGGTTCAGGACTAGGCTAGAATTTTTAGTCCAACTGCCAAGCCAGACCGGGCTGGGGCCGCAGATTTAGGAGTTGGGCATTTTTCTCTAGCCTAGCAATATGGCCAGGTATAGCGCCAAAATGTCAGTATTTAAGGGAAGACAAACAATCTGATCGACATCGCTGAAGAGTCGAGAGTTAAAATCAGCATTGTCAAAAATATAATAGCTAGGACAAATATTAAGAGGACAAACCTCCTTAGATCGATCATGAAAAACAATCCAACATCGATCTTATGAAGCCAGATCTGATAGTTTTATCTTTGAACACCACCACTGATGTCGGTAAGGATCTTTCGTTGTCAAATGAAGGACCAAAGAACATTATTGAAGAAGTTGTTGCCCATCGACACAAAGGCCAAGAAGAAGATAACCACCATATGCTAAAAGAACTAAATTTATTGGAAAACTCCACCTATAGATCAGGTTCCGCACCCTTTCCGACGTCGGTTGGACTGACCGGAGGAGCGGGCGACTAGGGTACTAGGTGGAGGCTGTGTAAAATATGCTTAAGTTTACAAAAATAGTTTCAAACCATATTTCCTATCATAAAAAACCATTAGGCTCCGTTTGGATGTTTGTATTGGCAGGCTTGGCATTGCATTGAGTGGAATACCAATGTCCTGAGATATTTGCATTGAGATCAATGCCAATATTTTTGTTTGGATGTATAGATATTTGGTACCTTGAATTGATACCATAGTTGAATGCCAAATCCTGTTTGGATGGTCAAAATGATGTATTGCATTTGTATGACGTAAAATCATCATACATGTCTGAAAACAATTTGTTGTGTATTTAAATGATTATATTTGTATGAGGTAAAATCATCATACATGCCCCGGTAATGGTACTGCTCGGTGGTGGTCCTGGTGGAGCTCGACGCCTCGACCTGGTACTGCACGATGGTGGAGCTCGCCCTGGATTTGCTCGCCAGTGGAGATCGCCCTGACACTGCTCGCCACTGCAGATCGCCCCGACCTGCTGAGAGAAAACGATGAGGCAACCGGGATGGAGGGAGAAGGGACGGAGAGGTGGGGGCGCTCCTGCGGCGGCGGGATCAGGAGGGGAAGAGTAGGGGGCGGGATCCGGAGAGGGAGAGTAGGGGCGGGATCACACCGGTCGAGATCCAGAGAGGGAGAGTAGGGGGCGCTCGCTCCGTCGCTCCTGTCCGGTTGGGGAAGACAGCGACCAACGCCTCAATACCGAGCAAAGTCGAGGCAGGGCGCTCGTCTTTCGGGAGGGCTCACGCGGAGTGTAATCGGGCCTACTGAATATTGAGGCCGAATGCCAAGGCCGAATGCCAAGGACAACCAAACAGCTTATATTGAGGTATTCGGGCCTTGAATACCTCAATACCCAATATCTAGCCCCAATACAAACATCCAAACGCTACCTTATCAAAAGTGCTTTTAAGTTTTGTGATCTACTTTGCAGCTTAAAAATAATTTTTAATTAAGCGATCTAAACAATAGGTTAGAGGTAAAGTGGCTCTTTGCTCGCCTGGTGCAAGCCCGGCTCGGCCCGGCCCTCTTTGGTCACCTGTACCGGCCTCCGCCCTTTCCTTTCCAGGAGTCAATCTCGACGGGGTGCCTCGATTTCCTAAATCCGGCGCCGCCGATAGTGCCTCGCCGCCCCACCTCACCGCGTCGTCTCCTACCTCGCCGCCGTCACCATGCTCCTCCGGACGCGTCGCTGCCTCCCTGCCGCTCTTTTCCGCCGCGTCTCCCCTGCGGCGGCCTCCCCTGGACCACCGCCACAGCATGGTCCGGTGGCCGTGGCGAGTCAGGGGAGCGGAATCGGTCCCCGATCTGGGCCGATCGACGGGTTTCGGGTCTCCACGATGGCCCGAGGGAATCTGGCAACGCTGCTTCCAGCATCCATCGGTGGACGCCACAAGGTTAGTCATCAGAAGATTAATCCCTCCTGTTCTTACGTAGCTGTATACTTACGTGGTATGTTTCACTGCAGGTTGGTGTGCAGGCCCGATGGTTCTCGTCCACAGGTAGGCCATTCTAACTTTGATATGGTCTCTGGTGTATATTATTATTACCATTATTATGCCCACTGGAATAATTTTTTGTACTGCATAGACAAGTCAAATAAATACTTTATACTTTAATAGCTTATGCATCCTTTGGAGTTCCTCTATGCTTGTGCGTCAACTGTAATCTTAGAAATGCCAGATTTATGCGGTTCGGAACGTTTAGTGCTTCTTGATTGTTGTGCAATATTCTTAAACAACGAAATGAATTCACATGCAGTCAAGGGAAGTTAGTATCCTGACTCCTAAGCAGGACCCTGATTTCTATGTAGTAACGTTAAATTACTGTTGAATCCTGAGCACATCCTTTGGTAGACATAGTTGGCCATCATATTTTGTTTCTTTTATCCATAGTTGCCAGCGAACCGAATCGCCCGGATCGAGGAACGGGACCGGGGAACGGGGTTCGACATGCCAGCGAACAAGGATCGGTCAGGGGTACACATCTCTGGTACGCCAAGTTGGGATCGGGGATCGCGATCCACTTTGGTTTGGATCGATGACGCAGAATCAAGGGTACTAATAAGCCCAAATATAATGCTTGAAATTAAGGATATTAATAGGCCCAGATATGACGCTTAGAATTAAGGGTATTAATAAGCCAAATAAGCCCAAGTATGTATGAAAGAGCCCAGAATCAAGGCTAATATGGAAACATAGCGCGCACGAACAGGATCGCGACCCAAAAGCGAATTGCATCGATCCACTCGCGTTCCCGACCCTCGATCCGGGTCGATCGATCCGGGGTCGCGGAACGCGCCACCGATCCCGAACCTGGCAACTATGCTTTTATCACATTTTTGATTAAATTTTCACCGCGGAGATCTAATGATATATGTTGATAAAAATAGTAAACACTATCCTTTATATCATTAATTTGCTCTTATCACTTTGGCAGGGCTTCCACCACATATGGTGATAGGGATGCCAGCGCTGTCCCCTACTATGGTAAGAGCTTAAACATTGGTCATAGGAATTCTTGATGCTAGCATTGTGCATTTCCTCTGTCTGTACATATTTGACTCTCTAACATAGTTTTCATTAGAATCAAGGTAACATCACAAAATGGAGAAAGCAGGAAGGAGAGAAGGTAAAGCTTTTGAGATGGATTCTTCTCTGATATAACTTGAATGTACCAGTATAGATTTCTTTACATTTTCCCTTTTCTTAGTAATTATGAGCATATGTATCTTCTAAAGTTACATGTTCTTTCCAGATCGAGGTTGGTGATGTGATCTGTGAGATAGAAACTGACAAAGCTACACTTGAATTTGAAAGTCTTGAAGAGGGGTAATGTCCTCCTTCTGTCGCCTTTGAAGAAAGATTGCTGAATTCTCATGACATTCTTTTCTAACTATACATAATAGTATATATCATGTGTAGAATTCTGGTTTTTACACTTTGCAAAAGTTACGTACTTCTCATTCACTAATAGAACTTGTCAGCATGCTCCTGGGATAGGGGCATCCGAATTTATGGAACTCACATTTTTTCTAGCTGCAAGTAACCTTAGCATTTTCTAAACCTTGTGCCCAGTCTTTATAGAAAATTTGTGATTCTTTGGCTGATTTATCCAATATCCATTGACGATACTTTATTTTCTGTGATTACTTTTGCTAGTACACATCAAATCCTGTTTGATTCCACGAGTTGCTTGAAATGTTCTCATGTTCTGCACGAAATGGTGTTTCAGTAATTTGTGTTTAACTGTTTATTGTTTAACCGATTCCATCACTTTTAGGATGCAATTAACAGGACAACTATCCATGTGCTACTCATCTACCCTGGTTTTGTTGGTGTAAATAAGTATTTTCAATATTTGATATTTTCCTTTGTTGTTGGGGTGCCATATTGCCCTGTTGTACTGAACTGGTATACAGTATAATGTTTTTGTTCTGAACTTATCCATGTATGTATAATTTTTCTTGCCTCTTATATTTACTACTTTGTGTCATTTTATATTTCATAATATCTGTGTAACCTGCACAAACGACAAACCTTCATTTTTTGCATCACTCCTTTAATGCTGCAGGTATCTGGCCAAGATTTTAGTACCTGAAGGTTCAAAGGATGTTCAGGTTGGACAGCCCATTTTTGTCACGGTATAGCTCCATGCTTGACTGGTGGTTATTTTTTAACTGGCCATTACATTTTAATGTCAGCAGTATTTATGTCATGTCCATTTGAAGGTTGAAGACTCGGAGGATATTGCAAAGATACCTGCGGATACCTCCTTTAGAGGCGAACATGACGAGGATCAGTCAAGTGAAAGTGCAGCACAAAGTGTCGAAGTTGATGCTGCTGAGCAAAGCCGAGCACTGAGACACATCAGCCCAACAGCTAAGATGCTCATTAAAGAACATGGTCTTGACATCTCCTTACTGAAGGCATCAGGTCCACGTGGGACTCTTCTGAAAGGCGACGTTTTGGCTGCATTGAAGTCAGGCACCGCTTCAAGTTCAGCCAAAGAAAAGACAGCTCCCGCGACACCTTCACCCCAACCAGCTCGTGATTCCCAAGCTCAATCTCAAACCGCTTCACAAAAGAGTGATACATTTGAAGATATGACCAATACTCAGATACGCAAGGTACTGTGCCTGACTACGTATTCATTTCTGTTTCATGAGTACATACTTTTATGAAAAGCTTAATTCAGATTTGTATTGGGCACATATGACAACCTCTAAAAAGCAGGATAACCAGTCTGACTGAAATTATATTTTTTATATTTAGGTTAACACCAAAGTTCACGTGTTTTTTTTCCCTTGTTGGTACCAAAACACATTATTGGTTACTATAGTGCCAGAGGATACCTTGAGTGAATTTACCTAAACATGTAAGTTGGATTACCAACTCTCCCCTTTAGGCCTTGTTTGTCAACAATCTTCGCTTCCTCTCAAGAGGTCTGCGTTAGCTGGCGTAGACGTGTTGGCCTTCTCAATAACTACGTTCTAAAAAAAGCTTCTAAGTAAATACAAGACTTCATTATGAAGCCCTTGAACAAAAGAACCTGAAACTTGTTTTGTGGGTATACGCTTCTTGCGGTATTAAGCCGAAGATTGGAAATGTAGCTATCTCTTAGTCGGAACTTGTGCTGCCCCTTCTTCAAAGTGACGATACTGTAATGCTACCCCTCCTCCGGAAGTATTTTGGTAGTTTTCCTGATTATCAAATGGTGTTCACCTGAGTGACAAATATAGGGTGCAGAGAGAAGGGAGTTTTTACAGCGGGAGGACGGAAATTAAGAATGCTTTTCTTTTAAATGAACTTGGTTATTTCTTTACTGTAAATTCAAAGTGCGGGATTGTTGTTTCAAAAGTGACAAAAAATTGTATACACAGGTGATTGCAAAAAGGTTGCTTGAATCCAAACAGACTACTCCACATTTGTACCTATCCAAAGGTTTGTATTCATTCAATTTACATTCTGCAATTTTAATGGCGGTGTTGAAATGATTTGTGTTCTGTTGTTGTCAGATGTCATACTGGATCCCTTGCTCGCTTTCAGGAATGAACTGAAAGGTGTGTATTCATCTTCTGCTCATTTGATATTTCAGTGATTCGGCTAATCAGAGTATAACCCCTTTTCCCCTGGGCATTCTAATATTGCAGAACAACACGGCGTGAAAGTTTCAGTAAATGATATCGTCATAAAAGCTGTGGCACTTGCCTTAAGGAATGTCCCTGAAGCAAATGGTAATGCTGCAACATTTTTGGCTATGATAAAATCAATTGTCTTTATTTGTTTTAGACATGACTATGAGTTTTTATCGCAAATCATATGTATCAGGCACAAAACCTTTTCTGTGTAAACCCTTTTTCTGTCAAAAAATAGCGTCAGTGTATTTCAGTGACTGAAGAGGGATTATATTTCCAATCTGTTGAAACTTATAGTGCTACTGTCCCTATGGACAATGGTAGAATCGTATGATAGAACTCCATGAACATAATTTATTTCCATATTGATCAGACAGTACATGGATATATTTGCATACTAACTTGGGTCAGCTCAACATACAATGGTATTGCGCCAGAGTTTGTCTTTCTTAAAATTTGGGCTCCACCGATATAAATGTTCAGTTACATATGCTGGGTTATGTGTGTCAAGTGCATGCTTTGTTTGTCTCTGCTTTTGTAAATCTTATGCTTTATCACCATTTGCCAGCTTACTGGGACAATGTGAAGGAAGAAGCCCAGAAGTGGGATTCAGTCGATATATCTATTGCCGTTGCTACAGAGAAGGTATGACAGAATTGTCCACATAAGTTTTTATTAACATTTCTTGATGTCTCTAATAACAGTCTTTGCTATTCTAGGGCTTGATGACTCCTATAATAAGAAATGCGGATCAAAAGACAATATCAGCAATATCCTCAGAGGTATGACGAAGTTTTTTAAAGCAGAATTTCTTCAGCAGCATGTCTTTCTGTCAGGTGATGAGATACGGTTAAAGTCGTAGGCACGCAGTTCTTATCGTCAACCAGAATCAAGCTTGCACTTGGAAGCACCAAAAATACAAATTTCTCTTACTACCTGTAGATTAATTCCAGTGTTTTCAGTGGCAATGGAAGGTTCATGTTTCTCCCTTTTGAAACGCTGTAGGTCAAGCAGCTAGCCGAAAAGGCACGAGCTGGGAAGCTTGCTCCTAATGAGTTTCAAGGGGGGTCTTTCAGGCAAGTGACGTGTACATATTTGACATTAAAATTTATCGTTTTGCTGTCTCATTGATTATACTCCATATTTGCAATTCTCATTTATCCATGCTTATGCAGCATCTCAAATCTTGGAATGTACCCCGTGGACCATTTCTGTGCAATCATTAACCCTCCACAGGTTTTTCCTTGTCCCTTGTCCTGTCAATTAAGGGGTTCCTTTGAATTCTTACTCTTAATATGCTTTCATATCCTCCTGTAAGGCTGGCATTCTCGCTGTTGGACGTGGTAACAAGGTTGTGGAACCTGTGATGGACAGTGATGGTATATTTTCTTGAAATATGATTGTCCTGCTCAAATGAGTTGCATTCATATCTAACTCATGTTGCATTGTCCAGGAACAGAGAAGGCTGCTGTAGTAACAAAAATGAGCTTGACGCTGTCTGCTGATCATCGTATATTTGATGGGCAAGTAGGAGGTATTGATCATCTTAGCCCTGTAATTTCATTTTATTTTCTCTCATGCTATTTACTCTCTTCCTTTTGTGACACATGGCAGGCAAGTTTTTCACAGAGTTGGCATTGAACTTCAGTGACATCAGGAGACTGCTTTTGTAAATGAAAGATGCTGTTTTATCGTGTTCCAAGAATTCTTTGGAGAAGGTGGCACAGGAAACGATACTAGGTGCAAATTTAGTTTCAGTTGCTTGATCACCAACCCGTGAAAAGTAACCAATTTTATATATTTAATAAGAAAACATTGGCAACTCCACGGCGTTTTCCCCGAGAATCTGCAGCTTTCATGTTTGATGTGGCTGCCCAACATTATTAACTCTTGAGGCTGAGGTTTGCTGCAACTCCGGCCATGTTTCTTGAGGATTTCTGGTAGACACAAACATTTTGGTCATGACTTCGTTACATGGCACGGAGACAGTAATAAGTAACCATTCTTCTTACAATATCGATACATTCTTTTCAGCATCACAGATTGCTTGTCAGTTTATGCCAACTGTGCTAATCAAGTCCTATGTAACAGCATAGTGTAGATGTGTAGTACTACTATTTCTGTGTTCTAAAATAATTGCAGTTCTAGGTTTGTCCTAAGTTGAACTTTCTGAAGTTTAACCAAATTTGAAAATGTTCTAATGTCTACAACATCAAGTATATATAGTATGGAAATATATTTAACAAAACTAAAATGGTGTTTTAGGTGTAGATATTGTTTTTTAGGAAATTTGGTCGAACTTCAAGTATGTTGGGACCATCTAAAAACTTTAGTTATGTTGGAACGGATGGAGTATGTTTTATCCGCGCATTGATTGGTTCCATTAGTCCGTTCTTCCTCGGTGACGGGTCGGCTGTTTCAGATGTGATTGACCATACCCTTTTGAAGACCTTGTTTAGACATTTACAAACAATTGCATTGCTACTATTTTTCAAGGAAAGACATTCACTTTTCTAGTGAAATTCAAGAAGGAAAATGGTATCCGTGTTAATTCATCTTCAGATTTTTATGACAATGACTTTATTCATTACTCAAACAAAGTACATTATATTAAGAAAACACGAGAACAACAAAATCTTGTCATAATACTAAAAGTTTCCTCATTATCAAGTTTTGAAAAAGCCACCTGAGCTGCCTATCCCAACAACTCAGAACTCAAAATCGCTGCCTCTTGCAAACTAGGATGCTGAAGCGCAGTATAAACATAAAAACCACCAAACTATCACGCTTACTACCACCATGATAGGCCAATCCGCCAATGGAAGACTACCCAACGAATCTAGAGTCGATGATCCATGACAAGAACACCACAGATCCTATCCGATATCTACCACGACAGCCACACAAGGCATTTGGGTACAACGACGTCACCAACCATTATGTATGATCGATTTGCTAATTGGGCCAACAAGTGCGGCGGCACATTTCTCCAGCTTGAGCGTCTGGTGATTATGGGGGAACAGATTGTTAAAAATAATAACCCATGCAATTATTAGGGTTAATCCCCGCTCCTTTAGTCATAGCAACCGCACGACGGTTCCGATGTTCACCGCCATATCAAACCGTCACATCCCTCGGAGGCGACTGTTCCATTTGTATATAAGTCTGAATCATTGATGAATAAAACGCCGATTGAATCATTTGTCATTGTCTCTCGTTGCCTCTCGATTACATTCAATACATTATCAGCACGCTCTCATCATCTGGGCGATTCCGAGAAAAAGATCGGAAGAACAAGCAACAAGAGATTGGAAGAACAGGCAAAATCGGTAAGAAAAAATGCCTGAAAAACTTCCTAAGGCCGATTCCTCCGTTTGGCTTCAAGATTTATCAAAATCAACGAACAGAAGAATAGTAGGGAAGAAAAGGTGAGGATCATGAGATTATTCATGCCTTCAATCATCTCTGCATTCTTCTTTGGAAGCACTGAGCGACTCAAGAGGCGTCTGCACCGCCGCCCCTCGCGACGTGAGGCCAGCGACCGCGACGTTGAGGCAACATTGACCCGGCCCGACGAGACGGAGCCCCGGCTCGCATCGTCGCGGCGGCGCCAGCGGGAGAGACCTTCCTCGCCGACGACGCATCCAGGCAAGGCTCCGAACGGCGACCTCGCGCAGCACGATGGCGCCCATGTCGAGGCCTCCTCTGCAGGACCCGGCGGCGCCGGCGACGAGGCCCTCCTTGCAGGGACCCAGCGTCTGCGGCCTCACGGCGAGGCACATGGCGGCACCGACCCAGCGGAGGCGCGGCTAGCGACCAGCGCGCGGGGTGGCCCTCGGCCTCGATGCCTCTGTTCCTGGCGGAGACGACGCCCAGCGCGCGCGTGGCGCTCAGCCCCGGCGAAGTCGTCGGCCACCGGGCGGTTTCCCGCAGCCAACCAAACCGGCGTGGCACTGACTCCTCCTCCGCGACGCGGCCGTGCCTCAGGTGTTGACGAGGCCCTCGGTCTCCCGCTCCCCAACCCGCCGTCAAGCGGCCGCGGGCGTGGCGCCGACACTTGGAGCCTGACCGCGCCGGGGCTCGCAAACAGTAGCGTCTGGCGCCGGCCTCCTCGAAGAATCCTCCGATGAGGACGCCCGCGGAGGGAGCAGCTCCGGCCGCCGGTGAAGTCCGCCCGAGCGGCGGAGCCTCCTGGTGCGCGTGGTGCTACAGGCTCTTGGCCATGGCGTTGACTGAGTGTAGATTGGGGATCGATGGCAACGATCCCTATCCACTCGTGTCAACCGCTCTGGCCAAACTATGGGCCAGCCCACTAGGATGCCTTGTGGGCTAAAATTGTTTGAGATTTAAATTTTAAATTTCGCAATTTCTATCCTTTATCAGTAGTCCTAATTTAGTTCTAATTCAGTTTAGACTATATTTAGACTCTGTTAATCCCAGTATTTCAGTTTCAGTATTGTGTTCAGTTTGAGTACTATGTGTATTCCTGAAAATAAGTGATGTAATATATATTTCCATGTGTTCACATGTCGAGATTTATTTCATCTATTATTTGCAATTGAGATTTTCAATTTCTTGCAAATAAATTGATTCATCATAATCAAATATGCAAAATTCTAAGTGGCTACTTCAAGTTGATGTTTGGGATCAAAGGTAGTGCTCGGATCTATGCAGATTATCTCCGCTACCGTGATTACTTATCAAGTGATCTCCCATACATTTTAATTAAATCATGACATAAGGTACTAGAAACAGGAGTATCTACTGATTTCATCAGATTATACTCTCTAGTGCTGAGAGATGGACCCTAAAATTCTTTTTGGGGACTATCTACAATGTGTCATGCATAACAACTTGAAGTCCACACTAATAGTTTCAAGCCCTCTTCTTGAAATTGCAATTAATTTTGCATCGTTCATTACAATATAACCATGATGGTTTTTGATTTACCATGCGTAAATTAATAATCTCTGGTTTACCCATGATGGTAACCGATGGCCGAAAAGAGAGTTTGATGCACTCAGACCTCAATGGCCTCAACTACCATCTGGGCCATGGACATCAAGATCACTCTTGCGTCCCATGGATTAGTGCGTGCAATCCAGAATCCGGAGGACCCTCTCCCGATTGGAGTCACGCCGCTGCAAGATGAGCAGAAATATTCATCCAGGTCTTAGTCTGAGTATTTGGAGGAGGAATCCCCAATTACTTTGTTTCAGGCCCTAAAGCCATGAAACTCGGACAGTGCGAAATGCATCGCAAAGCAAAGTTTTAACAAAACTAAGCTTAGCGACAAACATGGATGCTACACGCATCCCACTACCAAGTGCAAGACCCAAAGCATCTGGTTGTTCTCTACCAGCAATCCTAGACGCGCAAAGCACCTCAAGGGAAAAGGTTTGAAGCCAACTTCAACCTTCATCCAGATGACACTAATGGAGTTGGTTTGCAAGACGTTCCTCTTGGACCTAGCAACGCTACGACACTCCAGAAGTCATAGGATCCCTATGAGCACGAAGAACATGATAGTAAATATGCCTTAATTGACATGTTTGGAGACTTTAACTAGTCCCACTATCTCCTTAGTGATCAACTCATTCATGTCCATTGATGTTGTTGTAATAGAGCTTAAATATTGCATCAGCACTTTGATATAAATAAGATTGTTTGCGTTCTATATATATCTGAGAAAGATTTCAATCCTGAAAATTCTTTAACTCGATATATAGATTTCTACGGGAAGCAATCCGACGGATGAGGAACAAGTATTTGAAAAGTACCCTCTCCATCGTTTGGATTGTACTACACGTGCATCCAACCCATAGAACATATTGCATATAAAGCAATTCCATTGGTCACAACTTGCTCGAGTTCAAATTCCCTCA
Source organism: Dactylis glomerata (assembly GCA_007115705.1). Classification (NCBI taxonomy): domain Eukaryota; kingdom Viridiplantae; phylum Streptophyta; class Magnoliopsida; order Poales; family Poaceae; genus Dactylis; species Dactylis glomerata. The sequence goes on along the minus strand of QXEO01000701.1, from coordinate 581,162 downwards.
CTAGACTTTGTGTGCACCTCGTGCATCATTACTGGGAAGCCAATTTTGAGGCCTTCACACCTCAACATATGAGATGAACCACTTTATTTCCTTGAACTCATTCAGGGAGACATTTGTGTTCATCCAACCATTGTGTGGACCATATTAGGTACTTTCATGGTATTCATTGACACATCTACACGATGGTCACATGTGTGCATTATGTCCACACGAAACCATGCATTTACCACGATAATGAGGGAAGTAATAAAGTTACAGGCCCATTATCTTGAAAGTCGAATTTTATCAATTCGCATGGACAATGATGCGAATTCTCCTCATGTGGCTTCAATTATATGCATGGCCTTGAGGATTGCAGTTCAGCACTCTATCCCATATGTGTCCATACTTAAAATGGTTTGGCTAGATCCATTATCAAGAGGATCAACTCATTACAAGACCTTTGTTAATGAATTGCAATTACCAACTTGACGTTGGAGTCATGCAGCTTTACACACTGTTCAATGACTAACTGCATATTGCAGTACTCCTCCTCTGCAATTAATACGTGGAAATCCTCCGAGCATTTCCTATCTGCATAAGTTTGGATGCGCTTCACGCGTACCGATCTCACCACCGCAGTGTACATCATTGGGCCCACAGACTAAGGATCTATGTGGGGTACAGATCTCTGTCGATCAATATATACCTTGAACCCCTCATTGGGGATTCATTCATAGCCCAGTATGCTGATTGCTTATATAGGATGGATTATTTCCGGGCATTAGGGGGAGATTTTATGTACCACAAATAATGCCAGGAAATCAATAGGGACTCCACGTCCCACCTTATATCCATGTATTCAAGAATTTGGACTACGTCCAGAATTAACATATTTGCAACTCATTGCAAATAACCTGCCATATTCATTTACTGATCTCAAAGGTGTTACAAAATCCTTTAGTCCGGCTAGAAATGCGCCCGAAAGAGTGGAGGTACCAATAAAAACCACTCAACTCCCTGTAACCTGAAAAGAGGGGGAGTAGTACGGCCTCTAACCAGGATCTAGCTTCCTACAAGCAACAAAGGAAATCGAGGAGATATCCTCTAAATCAGTAAATACAAGTCAACCTTGTGTTGATAAACACCTTATGGGTAGTATACACCCAGTGGAAGGGAAACCTCCACAACCCCAGCTTCAGCTTGCTCACACTGGCTGGGACATCGGAACACCTGGACTCACGCGTATTGGGAAATCACGAAGAGTCATCATAGGTGCATGAGATTTCCTCCTACAATATCGATTCTGGAGAATCATAACAAAAGCCTACAATTGTCGACAAACATTTCTCTTGTATGATTGCATACATCCTTCAAGGTATTCAGATCCAAAGACCATGGCCATGGCAGAGTGTAAACCACTCGCTCGGACTGAAACAAACAAAGGATGCAATCCAAGCAGAATTAGCCTCGCTTCTCCAATTGAATTCCCTACGGGAATCAATATGTTTTCTTCTAGAGAACAACAAGGTGGTAAGAAAGCAGGGCTTGTAGCATAAGGTCGGGTTTCCACAGAGATCCGAGACCTACTCTCCAGACATGATTGGAATCCTCAAAAATTTCCGATAATTATATCACTGGCAGTGCAAAATTGTCTATCTATGCAGTTGATAGATGTAGTGACTACATTTCATGTGGATCACTAGATTTGGACATGTATGGTTCCCGGTGGAATCTCTATTCGGATCGAAATATAAACGCAACATGCATTGTGTAAAATCAATGAGTCATTACATGGCTTATTGTTGTCGGTATATTTTGGTACAACCGACGTAGTGAGTTCTTTATCCACAAGGATTACTCCTACAATGATGATTACCCATGCGTGTTTGTCATACACAAGATACTCCTGCAATGACAAAGCACATGATCATCTAAAAGACGGAATTTGAGATGAAGGATTTGGTTAAATCCAAACAGTGCTTGATACTACAAGTCGGGCTACTTCACTCAAGTATTATGGTACACCAAGCTGCCTATATTATAAATATTGGAGAAACCTAGAATGGACAAGTCATATCCATTTCCCATGCCGGTTGTTCGACCTCTAGACGTAGAGAAAGATTTACTCAAACCACGGGATGGTGTACAAGAGATATTGGGACTTGAAGTTCCATATCTCAATGCCATTGGACCCACCAACAAACTGGTTGGGAATCAAGAATATCTTTCGATATCTCCAAGGCACCACACATTACTTGACCTATTCTGGTAATTTCAAAGAAATCTGAACTGCAATATCATCAGTATACACTGATGTTGGCTACTTGAATGATCCTCACAATGTGTACCTACATGGTAGAAGTGTCACTCCATTGATGTCTTCGAAACAGACTTCAGTGACTCTACCAATCATTCTGAAATATGAAGCCGCGTTACACGTGTAGCTTTACGGAATGATAAATCACATACATAAGTCATGTGGTATTGATTCTCTTGAATCATCGACCATTATCTACACAGATAATGTTGCTTGTGTTGCATGGATGCAAATAGGATACATCGAGAGCAATATCATTAAGCATATTGCCTCTAAATTGTTTTATCTCCATGAGCTCCATAAGAGCCAGAGAATAAACATCTTGCAAGTCAAATCATGCGATAACCTCGCTGACCTATTCATGAAGTCTCTACCAACTTTCATATTCCAGAAATATTTTCATGGAATTGGTATTCGACGGCTTCAGGATTTGCAAGAATCAGGGGGAGTATCTCCATGGACTACTCCTGTTCAAAGCATCATATTACACTCTTTTTCCCTTTATGAGTTTACTATCCATGTTCTCATCAAGGTTTTTAATGAGGTAATATCAACACAAGATCATATGTCATACTTTCTGTTTTTCCCACCGGGGTTTTTCAGAAAAGTACACATGACATATATTGTCCTCTAAACTCTATGGGTTTTCCCTTTTACAAGGTTTTTCTCATATTGAGTTAACACAGAGGCAATAATCGTTATATGTTGTATCATTTTCTCCTTATTTTTCCCACTGGGTTTGAAGGAGTTTTAACAACATATTCAACCATTATATGTTGCATCATTTTCTCCTTATTTTCCCATCGGGTTTAAAGGAGTTTTAGCAACATATCAAACCCCACTCCTCATATTTTTCCCACAGGGTTTTTGGAGGAGACTTAACCAAGATAATGGACTTTCATACATTCAAGCGGTGATTAGGGGGAGTGTTAAAAATAATAACCCATGCAATTATTAGGGTTAATCCCCGCTCCTTTAGTCATAGCAACCGCACGACGGTTCCGATGTTCACCGCCATATCAAACCGTCACATCCCTCGGAGGCGACTGTTCCATTTGTATATAAGTCTGAATCATTGATGAATAAAACGCCGATTGAATCATTTGTCATTGTCTCTCGTTGCCTCTCGATTACATTCAATACAGATTTTGGAAGTAGAACTAAATGACTGCAAATAAATAAAAAACACTAAAAAGATGTATCCGACCTGCCGGATTCGAACCAGCGACCTAAGGATTTATCTGCGAACACTACAGTCCTCCGCTCTACCAACTGAGCTAAGGTCGGGATGTTGGTATTGCAGTTGTAAAGCTATTTATTACGGGGCACAAGGATTACTTGATTTTGCACATGGCAAGGCGAGTAACTCACAGTAACGGTAACTCAATTTCCAGATAGTGTACTGATCAAAATCATTGCTAGATCATATGAATTCGCACTTCTCTTAGAAAATTCATGGTACGAAACTACCTCTTATTTTGCATACATCAGCCATCAAAAGTTGTAATAACCAAATATGACATCATATACCTTGCAGATATAGGAAGTCATACCTAAAAGTACGATGCTTTACATATACCAAGATGCTTTACATATTGGCTGTTGATACACCTCCATCGCTGCCGTCAGGTTTGATTAATAATACTCTGCTAATTGTGAAGCATATATCCACGTAATGATCATGAAAATGATCACACTAGCTAGTACAGATTGTTCCTCAATCATTTGCCACACGAATGGCCATGAGGTGTGTAGCCTTCTTGGTTATCTTAATTTATTAGGCCTTCTCCAATGCATTGTATCTTAGCGCGCTATCCTAGGTGATGGTGTAGTTTAAGAAACAATCTCTCCAATGTATTGTTTCTTAGAGATTGTATCTAAATTTAATGTATTTGGACTCATGCATGCATTTGATTGGGCTAGGCAAATATTTTACCTATAATAGCGTGTAAGGGTTGTAGCTTAGCTAAGATACAACACTCCTCTCTTTCTTCAATTAATATAGTGACACATAAGCAAAATACCTAGGATATAGTGCTAAGAGACTCCCATTGTGAAAGGCCTTATGCTATTCGTATCCAGACATGCATGCATGCAACTACTTTGCTTGCAAGAATTACCATGCACACGTAGCTGACGATGAATTGCGTTTGCGTTGGCTACTTCTAGGCTATTCCATTTTGCATGCTTTTAAATTGCAGAACAAGCGCTCGTCAACGGCCAAAAGGAACACAAATGTAGCTTGTGGAATTCTAGTATGCTTACGTGTTTTGAGATCTGCTGGCACGATTTTGTTCATGCTGATATGGCTACTTAGCTTAGTCTTACTCCATATGATCTTATTTTAGAAAGAAAAACACCAGATCAAGAAAGCTCCAAATGGCCGAATCAGGTGCAAGTTACCGAGATAATTACCATACAAACGGAAAAGGCTACAAAATAAAATAGAAGTAAACAACAGATAATGAAAAGAAGAGAATCTTGTTTTGAAGGTCAAACGGAGAAGCCCAAGTATCCCAAAAATAATACAATGTGGCTTGGACTACAAGTTATTCTCCTAGCCAGGTTATTTCGTTTTGTCAAAAAATTCACCACTAGTAGAGATTTGTAAATTTCGCAAAATTTAACATAATTTTGAAGAAAAATTCAAATATTTTGGTAAGATTCAAAGGTTGGAGTTCAAATTAAATTAGCAAAAACTCAAGGGGATGATCTTTAGTCGATCTCACAACCTAGCAAACGATCACTAATACCATCAACCACTACAATAGTACGATCTTGATACAAAATAATTGATATTGTCTTATTAGAAGTGTTATGGACTGGGATTTTTCAATTTTAATCGAAACTTTTGGACGAGATTATACTTTCTCACCCCCACCAAAAACCGTCAATTTTGAGAAATTCGGCCAAAATTTTGACAAAATTTATTTCCCTTCCTAGTGACAAATATGATTGTACCAAAGATATCAATCCTATCAAATAATATTAAGAACTGAATATTGTAAAATGCCTCTGCAGCCATCATAGAGTCAGGTTTAAGACCCAGTCAACATGCTTTAAATAAAAAAAGACATTTTGTGACCTATGTGTAAGACCAACTAATGAGAGCTCAAGAGTGAGAGGTGTTGAAATATTATTGCCAACCATTTCTAAAAATTCAATAAATGTTCTAATAAATTATGCAAAGTATTAGTATGCATGTGTCAACATATATTTTCTGTACGAGGCTTGCTCCAGTACAACCCCTCCTCCCAAACTCAGCCAAAGCCCATGTTGAAACCCATATCCAAAGCATGGTATATCCAAGTATAGGCATGTGGATTGGGATTATGCCCACAACCCACGTATAGGCATATGGTACTCTTCAACTTGTTGCACACGTTCGTCCTGATCCATCTCACGTAGGTGCCGGCGCCGATCACCACCGCCCCTACCAACCGAGCGATCACTACCATGAATGACCAACCTCGTGACCGCCGCCCGATAGTATTTACCATGACACCAGACAATTCGGCTCCCTGTTTCTGGCCAGGTCAAACAACTGGCCAAACAGTCTTGGTCCCTTGCGCGTTCATTGCCAAACAGCCAAACACATATCTGACATGCCGCTGAACTATTCGTCGTGTCAACACGTGGCTGCATCACCCCATACACGCCGCCGCCAGCCTGCCGACACACACCTACGAGGCCATACCGAGGCTCGTGCCGACCAAAATCACCTCGAAGTGCATTGTGGCCAGCCAGCGCCGCCGCTAGACATCGGCCACAATCGCGACCGCCACAAGCCCGTCGGCCACGATCGCCACCGCATGGCAGAGTCGCCGCAGATGATCCGGCGTACATGGATTCATCAACGGTAACTGTACATACTTGCACCTATACATATGCTACATATTCATACTATTTAGTTGGGCCATACAGGTTTTGTTCAGGGCTACATATAAACATTAAGAAACAGTAATTTAGTATTAATAATGAAGGAGTATCGAGCGATCTCAGCCATCTTTGTGTTTGAATTTGCCTGAGTTTTTGGGGAGGGGTTGTACTAGAGCAAACGCCTCTGTGTACATTTACGAGTTTGAGGTATATTGATTTTGAATGTAGCATTTCCGCAAAAAGAAAAGATTTCGAATGTAGCACCCTGAACAAGATATTTGACATGTCACGATCGATCTACCCTATCTGCTCATCCATGCTATCACATCATAATTGTTTTTTCCTCTCCTTTTTCTAGTGATAGAGAAAGAAGTTGATGACATGACCGGTTAATCTTCCCATACCGCCATATGTATAGCCAAGAAAAAAACTTTAAATTAGGTAGCCTTATGCTGAGAGCGACACACCAATACATATCCCTCCTCCTCCTCCTCCCCGAGGGAATCATGCATAGTTAATTTATGTGTTGAGCATCAATCCAGTGGAATTGTTCTGACGTTGACAGAAGCAACAACATGATGTGCACACACTACACAGTCTATCTTCTTAACTTATCGCAGGTACTCCAAATTAAACCCAGCTACATATGGGCCGGGGGTCGATCGGCAGTGCATGGTGAAATGTGGTGCTAGCATGTCCAAACTCACGACCATCAAATCTCTAGCAGCTACGACTATTATATCCTAGATAACTAGAAATGGTAATATTGCTCTACTATGAGAGCTGGAGACTATGACCATACCTTTCCACTTGTAGCGATAGATGTGCACTATCTTATCTATCACGACAACACATCACATTCATCTCCTCTCTCATATCTCATGTTCGAGCGCAGCCAATAATGGAAGCCAATAATCTTGGCGGTACAGTCATTTTGGATGAAAGACAATGGGGAATAGGGGATTCCACCCGGTGGCCCCGGACGCCGGCGACCATCCGGTGGCCATGAACGGTGACCGGTGGCGATCTCCTGGCCGCTGATTGCTCATTGGACGGTACCGGCGCCGACATGTGGACTGAGGCACGTGAGAGGCCACGTGAAGCGGCCCCGGCTAGGCAGCCATGGCATCGCCGGCGGTCAGTTTCGGTTGGTCGCCGTCGACGTACGTCGTTGTTGTTGTCATGGTGCTACGTTCATGGTGGATAAGACTTGAAAGCGTGCTTCCACTGTCTCTTAGTTAAAGCTGGACAAAGACAGTGAAAAAGAAATTGGTCGAACTACTGCTGGTGAGTGGTGACTGTGGTGATCTACCATGGTCAGTGATTAATTCATTTGGTCTATTTTTTTTGGTAAATCATTTGGTCTCTCTTTAACTAGCATATCGGTACTGATAAGGAAAATTTGACGCTTGCTTGATTAGCTGCACGAAAGCTACTTTTACCGTATCTGGTACTCCCTCTATTCCATAATTCTTATTGTGATTTAGCTCAAATTTAAACTACAATCATGACAAGAATTACGGAGCAGAGGAAGTAATTATTTATTTTCAGAGATTTCTCTAACGTACCAAAGTAGTTATTCATGACAGGTGCATCCATTGACACACCCAAGAACATTTGGAAGCCTGGGCAAACTTCAAATTTAAAGGCTTTGATGCTAATTCCTGTTTGAATTGCTATGAGAAACACTCAGATGTAAAGCGTTGCGTTGCTGCTAAGCTCGAACAACTGACCTGGTGGGGCTTTGGATCTGTCCATGGGTGCATAACTGGTCCAAGTTCACTGTGTGGCTAAAGATGTAAATGGTGCAATTTCACTCCGAATCAGCATCCACATCTTTTTTTTTGACACTGTAATCCGCTCTTTATTCATAAGATAAAAACAAGTTACAAGTTACGAACGAACAGACCTTACAGAACTGAAAAGATAGGGTAAACCTATACAAAAAACCAGCGTCTATCCTCCTCCTTCGACACCACCAAAGCGAACGCCAAAGGGACAGAAGACAGATCACCACAACACCCGAGCTCGACGCGGCTCCATCGCTGATCAGCAGCTTTTCGGACCTCCAAAGTAGTTTGCCGGAGGCAAAACCATTGTCGTTGAAAGAATCAGACCGAGGCAACATGTCCTCAGACACGCGATCGAACTCCAGAACTGATATCCCCCCACGACTACAGCATCGGGGGAGAAAATCAGAACTGCCGGCCTCCATCCACAAACCCAGCATAGGATACACCATCTGCACGTACTCCTGGACAACACATCCTCCCTGCTCCACCATGACGTCGGAGCCAACGCCATAGTAACGGGGACAGAGCAGAAGGATGAACACTCCCGATGGGATCACCGCCTCCGCCTCGACGACACCATCCAAGAAACTGAAAGCCGCCGATCCGAGGAATCGGCAAACACACGATGCCATCAACTCCGAGACGCTGCCATGAAGGACACCGCCGGTGTGGGAGTGGAGCTGAGGCAGATTTATTCGTCCGGGCGCCGCTCCCACCACCCCAACGGCGCTCCATGACCTGCAAAACCAAACCCTAACTACAGAGCGGAGTGACCGGATCCCCCCTCCCCACCGCCGCCGGAGCAAGCGGAGGGAGAGGGGACCAGCACGGCCGGTGAAGATCGGGTGGAAAAGGCGGCGCCTCCCTGATCGCCTCTGGCGGCTAGGTCAGGGAGCGAAGGAACGCATCCACATCTTTGTAAGGATATGGTATGTAGTTTTAAGAATTTGTCGACTATGGATGCAGATGTGGATATTAGTCAACTCGATAACCAACATATATGGTAAAAGTTAATATCTGACAGACATGGACGATCCAATATTTTTTATACACTATATATCCAAGTTATTCAAATAGTAATATTCTCTAAGATTGGCCTAGCTGTGAGCCTGCGAATGCCCAAACAAAGCTATGTAGGCTACCTCGGCTCGCTACATAATTTGTTATTGATATTGCATATTTGCATTATTAATACTCATTAGTATTGGTTACTCTAACCATGATGGCTTGCATGTTGCTTTGTTGTGCAAACAAGTGTGAAATTTTCGCGAAAAGTCTACTCTTAATTACACGGTTGGACAATTTACTGATCTTGTTGTTTGCATAAAACGAGTACATTTGTATTTATGCATGTATTTATTAGATAATTTTGTCCACTTCCAATCTTAGTTTGCTCTATTTTTTGCTCTGAATCCAATATAATCCGCGTTTGAATTTGCATATGATCATAATCCACGCGCTCCGAATCAGTAAACAATATGGTAAGAGCATTAGCAGATCCTCCGTTTTGTTATAAAAGCGATAGGCAATAACAAAGAACGAAAAAGAAATCACAGCACGCAGACACAAGATTTTAACGTGGAAAACCCTCTCTAACAAAAAGAGGTAAAAACCACGGACGTCAGCCAGCAAAACTTAACTATATCTGGAGTGTGTTTACAAACGCCGTGGGCTATCTTATGGTGCGATCTAACCCTAGCCGGCGGCTTACAAGGAGTATATATATGCGGTAGCAACGATCCATACCGTGGGGGGGGGGGGGGGGGGGGCGACAGCCCCCCGCACCCCCCACAGGCATCCCTGTTAGGGCACGTTATGGGCTAACACCTCCGCTTCGCTTCGGCCCAAGCCTCCCGATGACGGGCCTCGCTTCGCTCCATCGTTAGTCTTCTTATAGAATTTGGATCAACATACAACACGTTTGCATCCCTATTTAGATCCACCCACAAACACGAGTTGTATCATTAAAAAAATCAGATTGAATCCTTGCTTTTTTTTGAACGGTAGATGGAATCCTTGCTGATGTCAGCAATTTGTGGTGCTTGCATGCATGCAAAGAGTTCAAAGTGGACATGATAACGCAACCGTTGGTACTAGCCGCCTCCTTTTGGAAAATATGCACCGAAGTAGAAATTCATGAAACGTGCATCGTTGCCTCATGCTAGTCCAAGTTCATTGTGTGATTTACAGCCTCGACGACGATATCACTTTCCATGTCTTTTGCAGTATCGTGACGTCCCTAGATAATTGCAAAACAAAGATGAAAAAAATGAATATTGGTTGTTTGACCTATTATTGGTGGCTAGGGAGTAGTGGTAAGCGAGTGGCCAGTGATTAATTCGTTTAATTAGTCGCTCTATTTGTATGGAAATCATACGGCGGTCTCTCTTTTCTAGTGGCCTACAATGCATACTGTCTCAAACTAATTCACAAGTTCAGTATTTGATTAATTCACAGCCTCGAACACGATCAGTGTCATGTCACTGTCGCTGGCTATCTTTTGCACTATGGTGACGCCCCAAATAATTGGCGCCGGCCACTTGGTCAGGCCGTCAGGGGCCGTTGATCCCACAAAAAAAAGAAGGCTTCAGCTCAGCCAAGGTGCATGCTGATCAGAATCCCTCGCCCATGCCTCTGAGCTCTAGCTAGCTAGAGATCGATGGTCATGGAACGAACCATGTATATCCAGGAAAGGAAACAAACTAAATACCGTATACCCGACGACACGGCACGCTTTCCCAGCAATCTCATATGCGTACGTATACGTATTTATGCCTCTGCATTCAGGAGTAGTGATTCCTGCATCCAACACAAGAAATAATTCTTGCAAATACATAAATACAGTTGTATATTTTCACAAGCACATAAGATTTGAATATATCCAGCTGTTGTATACGTTAGCATATGATTTGTATATATCTTGTATATGGCCTTTAGGATAGGAGGAAAGAGTCGCCGAAGTTGAAGACTTACGGTTTCCAAACCTAACCGTAAGCATGAATGCAAAAGTATATAGCAAGTGGCATACATGCATACTGTTCATGATCAGTTGACCTGCTCGATCGCACTATTAATACGTGTACGTACAGACCGCCCCTTCATCGTCCCGGCCGACTCAACACCCTCCCTAGCTAACCTAGGAATACTTGCTCTCTCCCTCTCTCTCTCTCTCTAGCAGTAGCAGTAGCAGGGGGATGAGCTCTATCGGCATGATGGAGGCGAGGATGCCGCCGGGGTTCCGGTTCCACCCGAGGGACGAGGAGCTGGTCCTCGACTACCTCCTCCACAAGCTCACCGGCCGGCGCGCTTACGGCGGCGTCGACATCGTGGACGTCGACCTCAACAAGTGCGAGCCATGGGATCTTCCAGGTACGCAGTATTGGTCTGCTTCAGTAGCAGTAACACAGTTACACACATGATTCGTAGCGATCTTTCTTCATTCTGTTGGTTAAATCCTGTTCGTGCATCGCCACGGTTGTGGGGATGAACTTAGTTTAGCAATAAGATCCCGCTCCGAGGAAATGAAGAGCGGCTCAAAGAAACATGCATGGATTCGCCTATACAAAATTTTATGGAGGAATCAAAAAAATGAAATTGAAAAAAGACTGTTTGGCTTCGCCCGGGTTCGAACCGGAGACCTTCAGTGTGTTAGACTGACGTGATAACCAACTACACCACGAAACCTTGCTGTTACAATTGGCTCTAACTTCTACTTATACAAATTCTCTGAGATTGATTCGTCTTGTTCTCTGATCGATCCCAGAGGCGGCGTGCGTGGGCGGGAAGGAGTGGTACTTCTTCAGCTTGCGCGATCGCAAGTACGCCACCGGCCAGCGCACCAACCGCGCCACCCGCTCCGGCTACTGGAAGGCCACCGGCAAGGACCGCCCCATCACCGGCGCCGGCGAGGCAGTGGTGGGGATGCGCAAGACGCTCGTCTTCTACCAGGGTAGGGCCCCCAAGGGGACGAGGACGGAGTGGGTCATGCACGAGTTCCGCCTGGAGGAACAAGACCACCACCAGCAGCAGCAAGGTCGCGCCGCCGCCGCCATGGCGAGGTGCCAGCTCAAGGTAGGATCTTGCCGTGCTCTTCTTGCTTGGATTCATTTGGTTTGTGTGACCCCGAGCCAGTGTTAGAACACGCCACTCTCATGCAGAATTGACAAGGAGAGAAGACAAGTTGTCTTTCCTTTTTTTCCAGTATGTCGAAATTGGCTCGATATTTGCGCAATTAATAAATCGCTGAATTTCCTCCCGGCACAAAATATTTCATATTTTCCTTGTTTAAAATTTCGTAGTAAGGTATTTTCCTATAGAAAACAATTCTAGCCAAAGCTGCTTCTATGTCTAAATGGAAATGGTCATGTACAGTGGATAAGTATTTTTGAATGGAGCGAGTACAGTTGATATGTGTTCCTCGCGTCAGCTCATTTATTTGTCATCAAACGTGTTGCCGTCATCACGGATCTCAGGCTAGAATTTCGTATGATCTCTACTGTTTCTGTTTGAATCAATCATCACCTCCTTCATAAAAAGCATGCTGCTCTGACTCTGAATGTACTTATTGCTACGTGATAATTGTACCGCCTGCAAGTTGCCAATTCAGAATTTCAGGTCTACTCCAAAGTCCCTGTCACTGGAATGATCGTTCAAGTGTTTACGTCAGGGCACTAACCAAAGGAAAATAGATAAGTTACTTAAAAATCCCGTGAGAACGATTAATTTGAATCGCCAACGCTCATTGTTTAGCCCAAGTTGCTAGTTAAGAATTATTCAGCCCTGTAATTGATAGTATTATGCCTTTAAAGTTAAACAACTTTCAGAAAAAATATATCAAGTGACCCTGCTGCAGAGGTTGTTATGTTAGTTGTATCAGCATAATTATCTATCAGGTTACTGGATTGATTTAAGCAACGAAAGTCTTCTCATCCTTACCTACTTCATAAGAAAGGATTGACTGTTTAAGGAATAATTTTTCAATTTCAGTTATTACATAGTATGTACACTTAACCAAGTAAACTTGGCACCTACAGGAAGACTGGGTGCTGTGCAGGGTGTTCTACAAGAGCAGAACAACCACCCCAAGGGCACCATCTGACGAAGCCTGCACATTCCCCAGTGAGATGGATCTTCTGGCTGCCCCGCCGTCGCTTGCGCCCCTCATCGACGCCTACATTGCTTTCGACAGCGCCACCGCTGTCGAGCAAGTGTCCTGCTTCTCCGGCCTGCCGGCTCTGCCATTGAAGGGATCGGTGAGCTTCGGGGACCTGCTGGGCTGGGACAACCCTGAAAAGAAGGCCATCAGGACAGCTCTGAGCAACATGTCGAGCAACAGCAACTCAAGGCTGGAGTTGCCCACAAACTGGAGCCAGGAGAATGGACTGTCACAGATGTGGACACTCTGAGTCTTGATATGCGATTATTACGATGTGCTAGGCTGCTAAGTGCAGTGTGGTGGTGACTAGTAATTAGATGACATATTCTTTCTAATGATATTGGAGTTGTATTGGAATATTGGTTAATGCAGTCTCTGTTGTTAGGATTTGGTTAAGGGTGTGTTAATTCACACTCAGTAGATAAGTCAAATGGCTTGGTATAGCATTTGTACATAAGATTGATAAGAAATGCCCTCTTTAGTTCTGCCCTTTCTTTCTACTCTGCTAATGTACTTCTCACTGAAAGGCAATATGTGGATAATCCCTGTAAAACTATTCCCTCTCATTTATGCCAAAATACTACAGAGCTGACATCAATGCCATGTGTGCAAAATACTACAGAGCTGACATCAATGCCAAAGGCGTTCCAAACTGTTAGAATTGTAATAGAATTCCTATATGTATCAGGTACGGTTTAGTATACCTACCTATCCTATTCTTGTAAAGCCACGGTGAGGGCGTTTCTCACCTATATAACACGCACACGATAGCCCCGATCGGGCATCGTTCCGCCTAAACATCAATATGGTATCAGAGCTCCTTCTTCCACGACGTCTCTGCTAGATTCGATTCCATCGCAAAATAACCCACCCGGCCGTGCTTCTGTCGCCGCCGTAGGACCGAAGAAAAACCCACCCGGCTGTGATCCTCTTGTTCGCTGCTGCAGGATCCCCAAAGAAAACAACCCAGTCGCGACTCGCAAGTAATTCCCGATCGCTACTGCAAGACCAGCAACCCCGGCGCGATTCTCCTTGATCGCTACCAGGACAGACAATCACCCGGTCGTGATCCTCCTGATCGCTACTGCAGGACCCAGAAAAACTCAGCCCGTCGTTGATTCTCTTCATCGCTGCAGGATCTACTCAACCTCATGGCTTCACCATCCTCAGTCATGGCGAGTCTGGCAGCAGCCTTGGGTACTCCTCCCACGGACAAGCTGACCAGGGACAACCACCACAGGTTCTTCCGGCACTTCGCGGAGCACAGGTTATGGGGCTGCTTGACGGCTCTGACAGCACACCGCCAAAAACTGTTGAACAAGAAGATTCAGATAAGGTGAAGAAAACTGTTCCAAATCCAGTGTATGAGGTGTGGCATGCACGTGATCAGGCTGTCCTGGGATGGCTAGTGAAATCCATGTCTCAAGATATCCTCGCTCAAGTTACTGATCATGAGCATGCGTTTGAAGTTTGGGCCACGTTGCAAGATCTCTTTTCTTCGCAATCTCGCGCCAAAGCTAACATGCTGCGAGGTGCTCTCTCCAATACAAGGAAAGGTGATCTTACGGCTGCTCTGTATATTGCCAAGATGAAGGGGTTCGTGTCTGAACTTGCAGCCACTGGAAAAACCGTGGATGATGATGAACTCAAAGGGTATATACTTAATGGTCTCGATGGTTCGTATAATGCTTTTGTTACCTCGATCAATGCCGTTCCTTCCACTACTCTTAATGACATGTGTGCACAGTTACAAGCCTATGACCACCGTCAAAACATGTTGGCTGAAACTGGTCAGAATATTGAGTCCTTCCAAACTTCAGCAAACAATGCCTCTCGCCAGCCTTACTACAACAATCGCTACCCTTCCCCTCCTCGTAGTGGCAATGGTCGGCATGATGGTGGAAATTATGGACGCCAGGAGCGTCGTGATGGTGGCAACTATGGGTATCAGTACCAGGAATGGCAACTACAGGTGCCAGTAGCGCTGTGATGCGCCAGGAGCGCCCTGATGGTGGGGGCTATGGTAGGCCTAATGATCAAACTCGTGGTCGGTCCAATGGCCCAGGACGTGGTGGACTCAAGGGAGGTTGTTGTCGTGGCCGCACCCCCTCTACCTTCCAAGATGTCACCTGTCAGATATGCAAGAAGTATGGGCATCCTGCTAGTGAGTGTTGGTGGCGTTATGCAGATAGAGATGATGATGATTCCCACACTGATGAGAAAGGTGCATATTTTTTTTTTTTGGAGCCAACGGGCTCCCCCGTCGATTTCCAGTAAAGAAACCGCCCACAGTTTTTACAAAGAAAAATGCACATCGAACACTCCCCAGATAACCTAGGTAACTACCTACAGCATTCAGGGGAGCACACTCGATGGTGCACCACACCAAGTCCAGAGCACCTCACACCCCAGAGCATAGTTCAACGTAACCACAGCACCTCGGCATTACAGATCAGCAACAGAACAAGAAGAAAGAAGAAGAGGCACAAACAAACTTTTTTCAGCAGATTCTTGCCACCATCGGCGCCCACCCATGCGAATTGGCGTAGGCTTCACGAATCACCATCTTAAGCTTCAGCACGCCCTCCTCAACCTTTCCTTGATCTTGATTTTTCTGCAACAATGCCCAACCATTAAGCACATTACACAGCCTGTAAACCACATTTGCCGGGTCACTAACAGTAGCTCTGTTGAAGCACACATCATTTCTAGTTTTCCAGAGCACCCAGCAAACAGCTGACGCTCCACACATAACCAGATGTCTCTGGTCTTTGGGAAAGGATTTTATCCAAATCCCAAACAAATCTGAAGTACTTTCTGGAGGTCTCACAAGTTGAAAAGCACACATAATCACCTGCCATATCAACTTGGCCAAGGCACAAGTGAATAAGAGATGATCAATGCTTTCATTTTTACTACAGAAATGACAGTGTGAATCCCCAGTCCAACCTCTCCTCAGCAAATTGTCTTTTGTTAACACACTAGTCTTTAACATGAGCCAAAGGAAGATTCTAACTTTCATGGGAATTTTAATTTTCCACATGAATTTTTGTGGGAAGCTCCCTTCAGCTCTCATTTGAAGATACAAGTCTTTGACTCTGAATTGCCCAGAAGTACCAATCTTCCACTTCACCTTATCTACACCTTCAGAAAGCTGAATCTCATCCACCATGTTCTTCAAAGAAAGCCATTGTTGCAAAGTATCCCCCAACAGAGTTCTTCTAAATTGGATCATGCTCCAACCCTGCTGCTTCAAATTTTTAACAGTGAAACCTTTCTGAAAGGATAACTGATACAGTCTGGGAAACTGAACAGCCAGTGGTGCATTATTCACCCATTTGTCCTCCCAGAAAAGAGTCTTCTCTCCATTAAACATTACCCTTTCACTAAATTGTTGAAAAATATCATTCACAGAGAGCAGGCTCTGCAAAAAATGAGAGCACCCAGGCCCCATTCTAGCCTGGGACAAAACTTGATTAGCCAAGTATTTCCTACTTAGCATTTTTTGCCAGGTTCCCTCTGTATTCTCCAGCTTCCATAGCCATTTGCACAGCAAGCTTTTATTCATTGTAGTTAGATCCAACACACCCAGACCACCACAGTCTTTGGGTAAGCACACAGTGTGCCAATTAACTAAGTGATATCTCTTCCTACCATCAATTTCCTGCCAGACCATCCTTTTCCTGTGAATATCTGCTCTATGTATAAATCCTTTTGGAGCTTCCAGAAAGGAAAGCATATAAAGGCATATACTAGTCAAGCAAGCATTTACCAGAGTAACTCTATCTCCTATTGATAACATATTCCCTTTCCAGCCAGCAATCTTTTTAGCAAACTTTTCCTCAATTGGAACCCACTGTGAAACTGCAAGTTTTTTCTCATCTACAGGCATTCCCAAGTATTTCATGGGCAGCTCAGCAGTAGGACAGGTAAAAATCTCACTATATCTTTGTGCCCTTTCTTTAGCATCCCCCAGACAGAATATTTCACTTTTGTGAAAATTGATCTTAAGGCCTGAGATTTGCTCAAAAAGGCATAGTATATACTTAACATTCCTAGCATTTTCTAAATCATCTTCCAACAAAAGAATTGTATCATCTGCATACTGAAGGATAGAAATACCTCCATCAATCAGATGAGGAACCAGCCCTTTAACCAATCCCTCCACTTGTCCTTTCTTCATTAGCAAAGCAAGCCCATCTCCCACTACATCAAACAGTAGTGGAGATAAAGGATCCCCTTGCCTAACACCAGCAAAAGTAGGGAAGTATGGTCCAATATCACTGTTGACTCTAATCGCCACTCTTCCTCCTTTGACCACTTTCATTACCCAGTCACAAAAAGTGTCACCAAAACCTTTCAGTTGCATCATCTGATAAAGAAAAGCCCAATTTACTTTGTCATATGCCTTCTCAAAATCAATTTTGAAAAGGACACCAGACATCTTCTTATGATGAATCTCATGAATTGTTTCATGGAGAATCACAATCCCTTCCATAATAAATCTGTCTCTAATAAAAGCTGTCTGAGTATCAGCAATTACTTTATGAATTATTAATCCCAACCTGACTGCCAAGATTTTTGTTAGTATTTTGTAACTAACATTCAGCAGACAAATTGGTCTGAATTTCTGGATCACATCAGCATCAGGAACTTTTGGAATTAGAGAGATAATCCCATGATTCAGTCTCTCTATATTCAACTGTCCAGAATGGAACTTATCCAACATTTCCTTCAAATCATACTTGATAACTTCCCAAAACTTCTGATAGAACTCAGCTGGGAAACCATCAGGTCCAGCAGCCTTATCATGCTTCAGATCATCTACAATTTCCTTGATCTCCTCCAAAGAAAACGGTTTGATCAAACTCTGTCTATCTTCTTCATTAAGTTGGTTACAGACTACTCCATCCAATCTCAGAGAGGTAACAGGAGAAGGCCCAAAGAGCTTTTTATAAAACTCTGTCACATGTTTAATTAGCTCAGTCTCCCCCAAAATCTCCTCTCCATTATGATGAAGTACTACAATATGATTCTTCTTCTTTCTACCACTAGCTTTCAGGTGAAAATATTTAGTATTGCCATCTCCCTCTTTTAAATCTTTTTCTTTTGCTCTCTGTCTCCATTTTATCTCTTCATCTCTCAAGAGTTTCTTAATTCTCTTGTGCATATCAATCTGCAGCTCTTTCTCCTGCACACTAAGGGTAGTGTGTTCCTCCTTTTTGTCCAAAATATCCATCTTCTCCAACAGCATCTTCTTCTCTTTTCTATAAGCACCTTCCACATTTATATGCCAACCTTTAATATGTCTTCTCAATCTTCTCATTTTTTCCTGCCATTTATCAATATCAAACTTATGATATGAATTAGCAGTCCAGCTTTCCTTAACAACCTCCTCAAAACCTTCTCTCTCCATCCAGCAATTTTCATATCGAAATGATTTACTGTGAGGAGGTGTAGCTCCATACTTTAGCAACAGAGGTACATGGTCTGAAATATCCCTATTCATACCTGTAACCACTGCCAAAGGAAAAGCTTGATCCCACTCAGAAGTAACTAGAACTCTGTCTAGCTTCTCAAATGTTGGATCTGGTAAATTATTTGCCCAAGTATATTGTCTGCCCAGAAGCTTAATCTCTTTCAATCCATTTACTTCAATAATGGAATTAAAGATGTGGCTCCACCTGGGTAATACACAGGGTTTGTTTTTCTCAGATGTTTTCCTGATGATATTAAAATCACCTCCAATAACAGCAGCTCCTGTACATTTATTACACAACTGTGCAAATTCTGCCAGGAAGTCATCTTTATGCTCCACCTGAGCTGGCCCATACACAACTACCAGATGCCAGCTTAGTCTAGACATTCTGTCAGACAACTGCATCCTAATAAAATGCTTGCCAGTCTCAGTATCCACCACCTCATGCAAATCAGAATCCACACCCAGTAATAACCCACCAGATCTTCCAGCTGGAGGTATACTTTCCCACACAAAACTTCTATTACCAGATATTTTTTTAAGCCAATTAGGAGTAAAGCTGTTTTTTATGGTCTCACATAGACCAATAAAACAAACCCCCTCTTCCCTAATTGTTTCTCTCAGGAACCTTTGTTTGTCAGGGTGTTCCACTCCCCTGATATTAACAAAGCATCCTGTCATTTGATAACCTTTGGGGGTCTACCCCTTTTCTTTTTTACCAGCTCTACCCTGAAAACAGGGGAGCACAGTTTAACAATCTTGTTAGCTGGAATGTTTAACTGAGTCCTACTAGGACTAGTATGCATTTCCAACTCATCATCACTATCATCATCCATATCATCCACCATTTCAGTTACTTGAGTAAACATATCAAGATTTTCTGGTGGAACTAATTCTTTCTTTTTTAAACTCTCATCATAAATAATTTTCCTAGTGCTCTCAAGATTTTTAATAACAGAAACAATGGAATAATCCTCACCATCTTTACTAGAAACTACTCCAAGTTTACTATTTATACCAAGGAGCACATCATCAGAAGAATTTAAGACAGTCAGAGTATTATCATTACCTGTGATCTCATTCTTCTTTGCAGTTCTCTTCATGGCCAACTCAGTCCTATCAGCATCTTCTTGCTCTTTCAATCTTGGGCATCGCCTGGGCTCTTCCAATATAGCTTTGTTCTTGGATTTGTCATGTTCCAACTTCACAGCAATCAACTCCTCACTTGTCTTGGAAGCAGCAGTAATTTTGTTCACTTTTGTTGTGAAAGACTCCTGTGACTCAAACACATCCTCTTCCTCTTGATCTCCCAGTTTATCCTGGCTGTCCTCAAAATCAACAAGTTCTTCATCTCTTTCTTCTTCTTCCTTCTCAGCTTCCAAATTTTCCTTCTGTATCTTGTCAGCTTCTGCTCTATTAGTCACTTCCTTTTCTTCTGTCAGCTTCCCATCAGATTTGACTTTATCACCATCCATTCCTTCATCATTCTTCTCTTCACCATCTTCTCTGTCAACATTAATGCTAACCATTTTACTCTCCTCAGTTGAGGCCTTGAGTTTCTTAGCTGCTCTGGCCTGCTCTTCTTCATCAACCATTGGATCATCACTGGATTTTTGTGTTGCACTAGTCACAGTCACCACCTCATCCAAAGTCCCTTCTTCAAGGATTCTTTCAATAGAAAATGTAATGTTATACATCCAAGGTGTAATAGCAAATTGCTTCACCATAGGAATTTTTTTTATACTCCTCACATCAACCTGAAACCTAACCACATCCAAATCAGCCAAAATCTGCATATCAACATCATCAACAGCCCCAATCAAAGATCCAACTTCGCAAATCCCTTTGTAGTGCTTGACTTCATCTGGAACACCTTCTGCTCTAGCCCAAACTGAATAAAACCTGCCAACTGGAACCACTTTTTTGGTGACTGGGGAGACTTTAATGTAAGCTCCAGTACCTTTCAACTTAAACTCATCAAACTCCATCATCATCTTTAGCTTTTCCACACTTGGGAATTGTACCACAAAATCTTTCCCTTTCTCAACCACCTTCCACGTCCACTGCCACTGAAATTGCTCAATCAAGCCACCATAAAGAGTAGTAGCAGTCAGGTAGCCACTCACCACTTGGATCAAACCAAGGGCAGATTCCTTGGCATTTTTCTTCTCAGCTCTGACTTGCTGAGCAGAGAAGAAACCTAAATCAGGATCAGCCAGGCCAACAGCCGGCATGACTGGTTTAGGCTGATTTGGCCAAACACACCTTCTAGTCTTATGAGTATCTTTCTCACAAACCAGACAAGTAACTTGCAGAGAACATTCCTTAGAGTTATGACCTTCCACATCACACTTGTAGCACACAATCGTCTTGTTTGAATTTGAAGTTGGCTTTGGATCACCTTGAGAAGAAGTGTTTTGTGACGAAACCTTTGGCGCAGAAGATTGACCCGAGCTCTGGGTTGTTGAGGAAGAAGATTTGCGCTGCCACTGCACTGTCTGCCTAGGAAACGGGGGTGGAGGAGAGGATCTCGCAGGATTGATGATACCTCTGGACATCCCTCCTCCAGCCGCATCACGGCGCGTATCCCAGTTCCTTTCACGATCAGACCTGTCATCTCGCCTGAATCTCTCCTCACCAAACCTCTCATAACCTCTATGCGCCATCTTCCGTCTGGTCTTCCACCTCTTCTTCTTCTTCCCAACACGCGCCTCCTTCACCGGCGTCAGGAGCACCTCCTTGTACGACCGTCGCCCTACCGCCGCCTCACACAGTGGTTCGGGGTGAATTAGGGTTTGGGAAGGAGAAGTGTAACAACTCAGAAATTGTAATCCACTTCTTATTAAATAAAGTACCAAATTTTGGACCCAAATAAAACTTTTTACTCATTATTTTATGCATACATGTATTTTCTACTCTATGTATTCTATGATTTCATGTGTGTTGTTTTTGATTGTGTATTGTCTAGTTAATTCTAAGTGAACCAACAGAATCAATTGAGAAAGATTATAAGAACCAAAGCAACCAGAAATAAAAATAAGAAAGAAAAAGAGAAGGAAAAGATGATCTAGGAAATCTGTTTGACTACCCTACTTTGAGCCCTTGAGTTAAGAAACCTAGAACCCACCTTCATGTTTGGCCAGTGAGTTGAGCTTAACCAAGTTATGGACTAACTCAACCAACAAAGATCTACCAAAATTTCAAACCAGAACACCACTCAAACTTGAGCCAAAGTTTGAATCTGAAACAGAAACCATTTCAAATTTGAAATATAAATTTTTGCAAAACTCATTATTTCTCCAGAACAAAAATATGCCTGGGTACCTTATCCAATATGATGAGCACCCAAAGTGGCAAATTTGAAAAATTCGAATTTTGAATTCTTGTGAGCATTTCGTCGAACGGTGGCAGAAGAAAATCGAGTGAGATCAACCCCACTGTGCTGCACTGTTCTAAGCGCGACCAAGCGCTGTAGCCATACCCTCTGGCCACCCCTCGACCGATCCCAGCCCCCTCTGCCCCGACCCAAGCCAGGAGAAACGGAGGAACGGCGAGGTTTGCAACCAGGGCCCCCTCCCAGGAACCCACTGTCCCGCGCGATGCCGACCAACGTGAAGGCGCCAGAGGCGACCCACAGTCCCCCGCGGCCGACCCAGTAACTCCCCAGCACGCGAGCGTGGCCGCCGTGACCGGAGGAAGCTTCACGCACCGCCAGGACCCCCGCAACGGCGAGCTTCTGGCCGCGCTTGTCCCCGACGCTCCGGCCTATAAAAGGCCCCGTCGATCAAACGCAGAGACTCACCCAGCCACCAGCTACCTCCCAGACATCGCCGCTTACTCCCTCGTGCCCTAGTTCGCCGTAGCCGACCTCGCCGGCGCAGTACTGGACGGGCGGAGCGCCGCCGCGTCCGACCACCTGGAGGCCAGCTTCTGCAGGGAATCGGAGGAGGAGGAGCACCGCAGCCGATCCCGAGCGTCGCCGTCGAGTTTCGTTTCCTCTACGCCACTCCCTCGCCGTCGAACGGTCTTCGCTGCTCGCAGGTGAGCTCCGCCCCTTTCTCGTCGAGACGATGACTGGGAGCCGTCCGATTCTAATCCGACGCTAGCATACCGATTCGGGAACCGTTAAGTGAACTGACAGCGAGACCCCACCTGTCAGCTCCCCTGTTATTCTTTTTTTCCCCGCGCGAAACATTTTCTGGGCCGGCCCGTTCGGGTTTCGTCTGGACTGGGCCTGGCTAGTGAAGTTTCGGTCCGAACCGTTTTAATTAATTCCCGCCCTTTTCTTTTATTTCAAAACTGTTCAAATGGGATTTTCAAATTCAAATTCCTAGAGTTTTATAAGTCCAAATTTAGCAAATAAATATTCGTTGGAAAGCTTAGAAAATACTCTATCCAATAGTACTGGTTAGATTTAAAAATCAGTTAAGAATAAAATTGGATATGAATAGTGTGACCCTAGCTTGTTAATTAATGAAAGATTTCTAGAAAATTATTTAAGCTATCAAAAATCATGAAAATTAAAATGTGAACTTACTAATGACCCCTCTTACTGTTAGTCAACACTAATCTACCCCAAACCATATTAGTGTGATCATTTAGATCCTAACCCAAACCTATTGGTTAGCATAAAATGATAGATCACTAGTGCACACTTAGAATTAATTGCCCTCTTTACCAATTCACTTAGTGGACCCATCCCACCTAAACTTGTCTTAGTAACCCTAAATCAACACCAATGCGGCACAAGTGGACCACCTATGCTCCCTAGTAGAGAAACTAGCTTGCACACTTGAAGAAAAACTTAGAAGAAAAACTTACAATCCAACCCCATAGCAATGCAACCTAAATGCTTGGTTAGCAAACAAGAATGTGTGCTTGGTGTGTTGTTGGTTTGGTGAAGTGATGGTGTGCTTTGTGTTTATTCGTTATTAGACGCTAGTGTTGCCGAGGAGGATATTGGAGGGGATTATTATTATCAAGAAGAAGAAGAGAACCCCGGACACTTTGCCAACCAAGGCAAGCCATCTTTTGATTCATACTCCCACTACCTAGTTTTAATATTGCATTCCACTTGTTTTAAGTAAATTGCATGATTGAATTGCTAGAGTAGATTGATAGAAGTAAATTGCATGATTGAATTGCTAGAGTAGAATGATAGAAGCATATTGATGTCTTGGTTATCAAGAGCATCAAGCTGAGTTTATCCAACCATAGTAGTAGGACTATCACTCAATGTAGTTGCTTAGTCGCTAATAAAAGTTGAGGCTATCTCTGGAGGAACCCCATTTGAAAGGTGGTGACTTGAAAGTTAAACTTGAAATGGGAGATTGCTCCTCCCTGATGGCTTTATGAAAGAAAATAATCTCGACTAAGAACTATGAAATGTATTTCTCAATTGACAACGAGTGATGTACATGGGTGCCAATTATACCGTACAACCACGTTACCCCTATATGGGAAGGGGCTTAATCCGTAGCTTGTTTATCTTAGTATGGGAGGTCTTGTATTAAAGCTTCATGGGAGGACTCCATGGGCGGATACTTCTTGACCAAGTGGATTCACTAACCCGGTACCCGGGATGGGCAGAACTAGAGGCGCCGGAGCGGGAAGTCCGTATCCCGGGCTCTAGGGAAGGATCCTATACTAGGATGAGCAAGTGAAAGAATTTGTTTGATTATCTGAAAGCCGCATACCTTTGTGTATAGCGAACCGTGGATTTCTCCCGGCAGATGTATCGAATCTTGTGGGTAAAGTGTACCCCTCTGCAGAGGTTTCAAACTATTCGAATAGCCGAGTCCTCGGTCATGGACGGTTGGCAAACTCTACCTGGCTTTTGTCAAGACTAAAAATAACAAGGGTGAACTTGGTGAATGACATGAATTTGAATTGACATGACTTGACCTTGATCTTGACACACTGAAGTCCCCCTTAGAATGAACTTAGAGAACTAAACCTCTTTTCTACAAATGAGCATTCTTGGGAAATAAAACTAGCTTTTGCAAACCAACTTAGTGCTCAGTCCACTATACCCCAACCTTGCACATCTACTTCATCCTTTCATTTATAAGATGGTTTGCGAGTGCATCCAATGTACTCACGGCTGTGTCCCTGGCTATCAACTTGGCCAGACTATGGGGAGGAATACCAGGAGGAAGGGTATGAAGAAGAGTACCAGAACTAAGCTCGTCTCCGTGAGTCGCCAATTGCCTGTAGGGAGAAGGCATGGGCCGAAAACGTTATTTCCGCTGCTATATTGTGTTGTAATATGACTTGGTCTATATGACCATTGTGTTTGAATCATCGTATTGTAATGTCTATGGAACTGGTTACCAACTACGTTATGTATATCGCAACAATGATTCTGGGATTGCGGTGGAATACATAACGGGCACTTCGAATTTGTTATCAAATTTGAGGTCGTCACAAGTTGGTATCAGAGCCTAGGTTGACCATAGGAGACCTTAGTTAGAATGGGCGTTAAAACAAAACCTTGATAAAAGAAAGATACAAGAACGGTTGCAAAAATTGCTTAGTCTTTCCTCTCTAGTTACAAAGTTTTATACATACTTCAGTTTGAGCTTACTTAAAATTTTGCACACTTGAGTTGATCACTAACTTGAACTAATTTAAAATTTTGTAGATGGCCCTGGTATTCACTGAGCAGTACCAGTTGGGCCAAGGTGGCAGCCTTTGTTTCGAGCGCGACCTCACCACTTTGACCTTGTTCCTGAACCGTTTGTACCCGGAGTTCAAGGGAGCCGTGCTCAATGAGCACCCGGATGGAGAGCTACGGTGGCTCATCCGAGCTAGTTGCCGTGGCAAGAAGGGGATGTTGGGTTCTCCAAGGATCAAGTTTGAGCTTGTGGAGAACACTTGGGCCGATGGTTTGGTCCGAGCGATGCAGGAGATGCACGCCCGCTTATGCGGACTGCACGTTGAGGAGGTTCAGGGAGGACGCTTCAAGGACTTTGCTCGGCGTGATGCGGATGGGCGTCCCGCAAACATGCCCGGGCAGAATGAGCCGAGTACCTACATCGACCACATGGACTTCTTGCTATACTCCACTCAGCAGGAGGCCGACCGTGCCCGTACTAGGGCCAACCTCGAGCACGTTGCACTGGTGGAAGCAAGGAGCACTATCAGGATTCTTGCGAAGGAGCGCAAGAGCCTTCGTCGCCAGCGCGATGAGAAGGAGCAGGACCTCGAGGAGTTGAAGGCCAATGTGGCGGAGTTGACTGCGTACATTGAGAGTCTTGAGGATCACCTTGGTGAGGAGGAAGGCATTGATCTCCGCAAGGAGGATAATGCCCTCATTAGTGATGAGGATGACTTCATGGAGGACCTCGATGATCCGGAGGATGGTGGACACAATGGATTCATTGTGAGTGACGAGGAGGAAGACCCCGAGGAGCCCGCTGTTTAGATCCGAGATCCACGTGTTATCTAGCTATGAGTTCCACTTTATGATCACTTCGTGTAGGTGTGAGTTGTATCCCCCTCTCTAGTAGACGAGTCGCAATGGTTTGATGTAAACCATTTGTAATGTGTGAACTCGTATGTATGATATGTTTGATGAGTGATGAATGAAATTTGAATTTGGCCTCTAAGGCCTTAGTAAAACAAAATTGCATCACCCATGTACCTTTAAATCTTAGCAAATTAGCTTTTCCCTCTTATCTTACACACCTTATCTTCAGATGCCGCGAGCACCCCCACCCCCGAACCCGGAAATGGCCGAATTGCTAAGGTTGATCATGGAAGACCGGGAAGCAGCCCGAGCTGAGCGCCAAGCTAACTTGGCCACTCTTCAGCAGTTAACCCAGATGGCAATGAACCACAACAATGGCAACGACAATGGTGAAGGAGAAAACCATGGCAATGGAGAGCACCGATCCAAGTTAAGGAGTTTCCAGAACACCAACCCTCCTATATTCACTAAGTCTGAAGAGCCCTTAGATGCCGATGATTGGCTTCGTACCATGGAGAACAACTTGGCAGTCGCTGAAGTTGGTGAAAATGAGAAGGTCTTATACACCACCCACTATCTTGCTGGAGCAGCAAGAGCTTGGTGGGACAGTACCCGTGCAATGCAAGTCCCAGGGTATGTGATGCCGTGGGAAGAGTTCAAGAGCAAGTTTAGCAAAGCCCATGTTCCCATGGGATTGGTAAAAAGGATGAGAGATGAGTTCAGAAATCTGAAGCAAGGTTCCATGTCGGTGGTGGATTACCGTGACAAGTTCCTTACCTTGTCTAGGTATGCCCCAGATGACACCAACACCACTGAGAAGAAGCAAGAAAGGTTTCTGGATGGACTTCATGATGAGATGCAATGTGTCCTGGTTAGTATTCCCTTTGCCGACCTAGAGTCATTGGTTGACTCTGCCATTCAGATGGAAGGCAAACTTAAGCAAGCTACCGAGAACCGCAAGCGCCGTATGATGTATCAAGGCAACCCGAGCAACTCGCAGAAGCCAAGGGGAAATGCGCCAATGGGTTTCACCCCTAGACCAATGAGGCCGTCTGCACCTGTTCCGCGTCCCAACTATCCTAACCGCCCGCCCGGAAACAACTTCAACCGTGCACCCCCAAGACCTAGTGGCAACAACTTCAACACCAATACTCCAAGGCCAAATGGCGCCCCTGTGTTACCCAAGCCTGGTGACAAGTCTGGTGTTACATGTTATGAGTGTGGACAAAAAGGGCACTACTCCAATGAGTGCCCCAAGAAGCTGAATGATGCATCCAAGACTACTGCTCCTGCTCAGCAACAGCGCCGTGTGGGAAATGGCAAGAACTATCCACCAAGGAACCAGCCTCACTCTCGAGGCCGTCTAAATCACATGAATGTTGAAGAAGCTCAGGAAGCAACCGACGTGGTGCTTGGTATGTTCCCTGTTAACTCAGTTCTTGCAAGAGTTCTGTTTGATTCTGGAGCTTCGCACTCATTTGTTACCCAATTATTCGTTGATAAAAGTGGACTTCAACCCACACCCTTGAAAGATGTCATGTCTGTACAAATTCCCGGGTCAGTAACCAAAGCCAGTTGTACCTGTTTGGCAGTACCCATAGAAATCCATGGGATCTCATTCTTAGCCAGTTTGATTGTGTTAGGAACCAAAGGATTGGAAGTAGTCTTAGGTATGGATTGGATGTCCCAACACCAAGGAATTATAGATTGTGCCAAAAAGACCATCACCATGAGGAGTAGTCATGGAGTTTTCGTGAAGCATGTGTCCGTTAAACCCATTCCAATCCCCAGATGTCATAAGAGTATCTCAGGACCGACTCTGGAGCAAGTCCCCATCGTCTGTGAATACCCGGATGTCTTTCCCAATGAGTTACCCGGAATGCCACCGGATCGGGATATTGAGTTTATCATTGAGCTTATCCCCGGAACTGGATCAATAGCCCAACGACCCTATCGTATGAACCCAGCTGAATTAGTTGAGTTGAAGAAGCAACTGGATGACCTGTTGAGTAAAGGATTAATTCAACCAAGTTCTTCTGCTTGGAGATCACCGGTTTTGTTTGTGGATAAAAGTGACGGTTCTAGCCGACTGTGCACTGATTATCGCAAGCTTAACGATGTGACCATCAAGAACAAGTACCCTCTCCCGAAGATCGAAGATTTGTTTGACCAATTGACTGGAGCCAGAGTATTCTCAAAGATAGATCTTAGAACTGGATACCACCAATTGAAGATCCGTGCAACGGATATCCCCAAAACAGCCTTCACTACCCGATACGGATTGTATGAGTACACCGTAATGTCCTTTGGATTGACCAATGCCCCTGCTTATTTCATGAATCTCATGAATAAGGTTTTTATGGAGTTCCTGGATAAGTTTGTTGTTGTCTTCATTGACGACATTCTTATCTACTCCAAATCCGAAGAAGAGCATGCAACCCATTTGAGATTAATTCTAGAAACCCTAAGAGAGCATCAGCTATATGCTAAGTTCAGTAAATGTGAGTTCTGGTTGAAGGAGGTTGGATTCTTAGGCCATGTGCTGTCAGCAGGAGGAATATCGGTAGATCCCAAGAAGATCAAATCAGTCCTGGAATGGGAAGCCCCTACCACTCAAACGGAAGTTAGAGGTTTCCTCGGATTAGCGGGATATTACCGCAAGTTCGTCGAAGGATTTTCCAGTATTGCCCGTCCGATGACCCAATTATTGAAGAAGGATAAGAAGTTTGAATGGACCCCTAAGTGTGAAGAGAGTTTTCAAGAGCTCAAGAAGAGATTGGTGACCGCCCCTGTCCTAACCATGCCGGATATCACTAAAAACTTTGATGTCTATTGCGACGCTTCCAAACTTGGACTTGGTTGTGTCTTGATGCAAGAAGGGAAGGTCATAGCTTACCTCTCTAGGCAGCTTAAACCTCATGAAGAAAATTATCCAACCCATGATCTAGAGTTAGCAGCCGTGGTTCTAGCTTTGAAGACTTGGAGGCATTATTTGATGGGAAACCGCTGTGAGATCTATTCGGACCACAAGAGTTTGAAGTATATTTTCACCCAAAGGGAGTTGAACATGAGGCAAAGGAGATGGATAGAGTTGATCAAGGATTATGATCTGGAAATTCACTATCACCCTGGTAAGGCCAATGTAGTGGCCGATGCGTTGAGTAGAAAGCCGTGTTCGTTGAATATGAGGATCAAGGAAGAGCAACCTATGTTGCACCAAGAGTTTGAAAGATTTGGATTGGAACTAGTCAGTCAAGGATTTCTCGCCAACCTTGAGTTCCAACCCACCTTGTTGAACCAAATCAAAGAAGCCCAGAAGGGAAATGAGAGTATTGAAGGAATCAAGCGCAGAATTGGTTCCGGCAAGGTGCCAGGATTTGAAGAAGATGATCAAGGAGTTCTTTGGTACAAAGGCCGTATTTGTGTGCCCGCTGACTCAGAATTGAAGGAAGTAATTATGAAGGAAGCCCATGAGACACCTTACTCCATCCACCCCGGTGGAACTAAGATGTACCAAGATTTGAAGGAACAATTTTGGTGGCATGGAATGAAGCGCGAGATTGCATCGTTTATAGCCAAGTGTGATATCTGCCAAAGAGTCAAGGCTGAACATCAACGTCCTGCTGGTTTGCTGCAACCTTTGCAAGTTCCGGAATGGAAGTGGGAATCTGTTGGAATGGATTTCATCACTGGATTTCCAAAGTCTAGCCGTGGAAATGACTCTATTTGGGTCATTGTGGATAGACTAACCAAAGTGGCCCACTTTATTCCTGTCAAGACCACTCATCGCTCAGATCAGCTAGCAGATCTGTACCTATCCAGAATTGTCAGTTTGCATGGAGTTCCTAAAACCATAGTTTCTGATCGAGGAACCCAATTCACCTCGAGATTTTGGAAAAGCTTACATCAAGCTTTGGGAACCAAGTTAGCCTTCAGCACCGCTTACCACCCTCAGACTGATGGACAGACTGAAAGAGTAAATCAAATACTTGAAGATATGTTGAGAGCCTGTGTCCTAGCTTATGGAGCTAAGTGGGAAGATTGTCTGCCTTTCGCGGAGTTTTCCTACAACAACAGTTATCAAGCCAGTTTGCAAATGGCCCCCTTTGAAGCTTTGTACGGAAGAAAGTGTCGAACCCCTCTGAATTGGTCAGAAACCGGAGACAGCCAGATTTTTGGACCAGATATGCTGCAAGAGGCCGAGGAGAAAGTTCGCATGATTCGTGAATACCTCAAGGCAGCCCAGTCAAGACAAAAGAGTTATGCCGACAAGAGACGTCGAGAACTGACTTTCAAGAGTGGAGACTTTGTTTATCTTAGAGTATCACCTCTCAAGGGAATGCAAAGATTCCAAGTAAAAGGAAAGCTTGCGCCAAGATATATTGGACCCTTCAAGATACTAGACCGCAGAGGAGAAGTGTCTTATCAGTTGGAAATGCCCCCTGAATTGTCTGAAGTACACGATGTCTTTCACGTGTCGTTACTTCGGAAATGTCTTGAAGTTCCGGAGAAGCCCGAAGTCTTCAAGAATATTGATCACCGTTCTGTGGACATCAACAAGGACTTGACCTATCGTGAAATGCCTATCCGTATCCTTGAAGAAGCTTATCGAACCACTCGAACCCGAAGCATCAAATTCCTGAAAGTTCAGTGGAGTAATCACACCGAAGATGAAGCCACTTGGGAACGAGAAGATTACCTTCAGAAAGAATTTCCCAATCTTTTCAGTTCTTAATTAGTGAATCTCGGGGACGAGATTCTTTTTAAGGGGGGAAGATTGTAACAACTCAGAAATTGTAATCCACTTCTTATTAAATAAAGTACCAAATTTTGGACCCAAATAAAACTTTTTACTCATTATTTTATGCATACATGTATTTTCTACTCTATGTATTCTATGATTTCATGTGTGTTGTTTTTGATTGTGTATTGTCTAGTTAATTCTAAGTGAACCAACAGAATCAATTGAGAAAGATTATAAGAACCAAAGCAACCAAAAATAAAAATAAGAAAGAAAAAGAGAAGGAAAAGATGATCTAGGAAATCTGTTTGACTACCCTACTTTGAGCCCTTGAGTTAAGAAACCTAGAACCCACCTTCATGTTTGGCCAGTGAGTTGAGCTTAACCAAGTTATGGACTAACTCAACCAACAAAGATCTACCAAAATTTCAAACCAGAACACCACTCAAACTTGAGCCAAAGTTTGAATCTGAAACAGAAACCATTTCAAATTTGAAATATAAATTTTTGCAAAACTCATTATTTCTCCAGAACAAAAATATGCCTGGGTACCTTATCCAATATGATGAGCACCCAAAGTGGCAAATTTGAAAAATTCGAATTTTGAATTCTTGTGAGCATTTCGTCGAACGGTGGCAGAAGAAAATCGAGTGAGATCAACCCCACTGTGCTGCACTGTTCTAAGCGCGACCAAGCGCTGTAGCCATACCCTCTGGCCACCCCTCGACCGATCCCAGCCCCCTCTGCCCCGACCCAAGCCAGGAGAAACGGAGGAACGGCGAGGTTTGCAACCAGGGCCCCCTCCCAGGAACCCACTGTCCCGCGCGATGCCGACCAACGTGAAGGCGCCAGAGGCGACCCACAGTCCCCCGCGGCCGACCCAGTAACTCCCCAGCACGCGAGCGTGGCCGCCGTGACCGGAGGAAGCTTCACGCACCGCCAGGACCCCCGCAACGGCGAGCTTCTGGCCGCGCTTGTCCCCGACGCTCCGGCCTATAAAAGGCCCCGTCGATCAAACGCAGAGACTCACCCAGCCACCAGCTACCTCCCAGACATCGCCGCTTACTCCCTCGTGCCCTAGTTCGCCGTAGCCGACCTCGCCGGCGCAGTACTGGACGGGCGGAGCGCCGCCGCGTCCGACCACCTGGAGGCCAGCTTCTGCAGGGAATCGGAGGAGGAGGAGCACCGCAGCCGATCCCGAGCGTCGCCGTCGAGTTTCGTTTCCTCTACGCCACTCCCTCGCCGTCGAACGGTCTTCGCTGCTCGCAGGTGAGCTCCGCCCCTTTCTCGTCGAGACGATGACTGGGAGCCGTCCGATTCTAATCCGACGCTAGCATACCGATTCGGGAACCGTTAAGTGAACTGACAGCGAGACCCCACCTGTCAGCTCCCCTGTTATTCTTTTTTCCCCGCGCGAAACGTTTTCTGGGCCGGCCCGTTCGGGTTTCGTCTGGACTGGGCCTGGCTAGTGAAGTTTCGGTCCGAACCGTTTTAATTAATTCCCGCCCTTTTCTTTTATTTCAAAACTGTTCAAATGGGATTTTCAAATTCAAATTCCTAGAGTTTTATAAGTCCAAATTTAGCAAATAAATATTCGTTGGAAAGCTTAGAAAATACTCTATCCAATAGTACTGGTTAGATTTAAAAATCAGTTAAGAATAAAATTGGATATGAATAGTGTGACCCTAGCTTGTTAATTAATGAAAGATTTCTAGAAAATTATTTAAGCTATCAAAAATCATGAAAATTAAAATGTGAACTTACTAATGACCCCTCTTACTGTTAGTCAACACTAATCTACCCCAAACCATATTAGTGTGATCATTTAGATCCTAACCCAAACCTATTGGTTAGCATAAAATGATAGATCACTAGTGCACACTTAGAATTAATTGCCCTCTTTACCAATTCACTTAGTGGACCCATCCCACCTAAACTTGTCTTAGTAACCCTAAATCAACACCAATGCGGCACAAGTGGACCACCTATGCTCCCTAGTAGAGAAACTAGCTTGCACACTTGAAGAAAAACTTAGAAGAAAAACTTACAATCCAACCCCATAGCAATGCAACCTAAATGCTTGGTTAGCAAACAAGAATGTGTGCTTGGTGTGTTGTTGGTTTGGTGAAGTGATGGTGTGCTTTGTGTTTATTCGTTATTAGACGCTAGTGTTGCCGAGGAGGATATTGGAGGGGATTATTATTATCAAGAAGAAGAAGAGAACCCCGGACACTTTGCCAACCAAGGCAAGCCATCTTTTGATTCATACTCCCACTACCTAGTTTTAATATTGCATTCCACTTGTTTTAAGTAAATTGCATGATTGAATTGCTAGAGTAGATTGATAGAAGTAAATTGCATGATTGAATTGCTAGAGTAGAATGATAGAAGCATATTGATGTCTTGGTTATCAAGAGCATCAAGCTGAGTTTATCCAACCATAGTAGTAGGACTATCACTCAATGTAGTTGCTTAGTCGCTAATAAAAGTTGAGGCTATCTCTGGAGGAACCCCATTTGAAAGGTGGTGACTTGAAAGTTAAACTTGAAATGGGAGATTGCTCCTCCCTGATGGCTTTATGAAAGAAAATAATCTCGACTAAGAACTATGAAATGTATTTCTCAATTGACAACGAGTGATGTACATGGGTGCCAATTATACCGTACAACCACGTTACCCCTATATGGGAAGGGGCTTAATCCGTAGCTTGTTTATCTTAGTATGGGAGGTCTTGTATTAAAGCTTCATGGGAGGACTCCATGGGCGGATACTTCTTGACCAAGTGGATTCACTAACCCGGTACCCGGGATGGGCAGAACTAGAGGCGCCGGAGCGGGAAGTCCGTATCCCGGGCTCTAGGGAAGGATCCTATACTAGGATGAGCAAGTGAAAGAATTTGTTTGATTATCTGAAAGCCGCATACCTTTGTGTATAGCGAACCGTGGATTTCTCCCGGCAGATGTATCGAATCTTGTGGGTAAAGTGTACCCCTCTGCAGAGGTTTCAAACTATTCGAATAGCCGAGTCCTCGGTCATGGACGGTTGGCAAACTCTACCTGGCTTTTGTCAAGACTAAAAATAACAAGGGTGAACTTGGTGAATGACATGAATTTGAATTGACATGACTTGACCTTGATCTTGACACACTGAAGTCCCCCTTAGAATGAACTTAGAGAACTAAACCTCTTTTCTACAAATGAGCATTCTTGGGAAATAAAACTAGCTTTTGCAAACCAACTTAGTGCTCAGTCCACTATACCCCAACCTTGCACATCTACTTCATCCTTTCATTTATAAGATGGTTTGCGAGTGCATCCAATGTACTCACGGCTGTGTCCCTGGCTATCAACTTGGCCAGACTATGGGGAGGAATACCAGGAGGAAGGGTATGAAGAAGAGTACCAGAACTAAGCTCGTCTCCGTGAGTCGCCAATTGCCTGTAGGGAGAAGGCATGGGCCGAAAACGTTATTTCCGCTGCTATATTGTGTTGTAATATGACTTGGTCTATATGACCATTGTGTTTGAATCATCGTATTGTAATGTCTATGGAACTGGTTACCAACTACGTTATGTATATCGCAACAATGATTCTGGGATTGCGGTGGAATACATAACGGGCACTTCGAATTTGTTATCAAATTTGAGGTCGTCACAAGAAGCCAGTTCCGCCTCCCTTTTATCCCTAAGCTTCACGGGCTGGGCCGGCCCAATTACCTCCTCTCCTGATGAAGCGGTACCAACTGTTGTCTGTACCTGAAACTCTGAACCCGTCTTCAGTTCCTCTACGTTCGCCGGCGATCTGTACATCCACCAATTCGCCGGCGACCGAATCCTCTCCATCTGAGGCATCGAAGCCATCAGGAGATGATACGGACCCAATCTACTCCGAATTTTCGCCGAATGACAAGGAAATTGAACCACAACCATTTCTCGCATTTCCTCTCCTTCACGCAGGCACCGAGCATCAACAACCTCGCCGGAATTGCTCATCAGAACTAACCTCTGTGCCCACCTCCGCAACCAGATCTCACCAGAATAAACCTGCTTCACCGCACAGTCAAGCGAGGAGGTGTAAGTTACCGACCATTTCCATGGCGGTGGTTCCACTCCTCCCCTCGCCTGCCGCAATGATCCCCCGCCTCCGCCAGCACCAGAAGCTGGCTCTCTGCCTCCACTTCTGCATCCTGTCGAAGTCGAGCCAACGTCGCCGCCGCCGTCACATCCTGAACCGGAGCTGGTGGGATTCGCTGCATCGAATCTATCCGATGATTGAATCTCACCAGTTGATCCTCCGGCCTGATTCCCCACCGCGGATAGGGAACGGGTGGAAGCACCTGGGGCCGCGGAACTCCCAACGCCATGACCACCCGAGCCGGAGGTCGCTCCCTCTTCGCAAGCCACTCCATGCGCCGCACCTCCCGATTCGCCTCCTCCAGGAGCTCCTGCGCCGATCTCCTCGCCCCCTCCATCACGCACTTCGAGTGGATCCAGATCGGGGAAACGAGACAATACCTGAGCGCCCCCATGAGGATGCGGTGCGAGTCCAGCTATCTCCCCACGCGAGCTCACGGGCGATCCTGTACACCCACGAGACGCTCCAGGTGGAGGTGAAGGTGGCCCGCCATGGCCTCGCGCCTGTGCGACGCGTGAGAGCCTCCGCGAGAGAGACAAAATATCCATCAACTCCTACCGAGAAAGGTGCATATGGCGTTGACACAAACTGGTATATGGATAGTGGTGCCACTGATCACATCACTAGTGAACTGAGTAAGCTTCATAACCGCGATGCATATAAGGGGCGCGATCAAGTCCACAATGCGGGTGGTCAAGGTATGGATATTCATCATATTGGTCATTCATTATTACACACACCCCATAGTTCTCTTTAGCTTCGCAATATCTTATATGTTCCTAGTGCTTCTAAAAATTTGTTGTCTACTCATAAAATTGCCCTAGACAATAATGCCTTTGTTGAATTTCACCCTTCCTTCTTTTTGATAAAGGATCAGGCCACACAGGAAATACTGTTTAAAGGCCCATGTCATGGTGGGCTCTATCCTCTTGTTCCCGTCTCCATGGAGTCCTCCAAGCACGCCTTCATCACCATCAAGCCTTCTTCCTCCACGTGGCATCGTCGTCTAGGGCATCCATCTTCCTTTATTGTTCAACAAGTTCTTAGGAAAAATAATCTCCCATACACACCTAAAATAAATTCTTACATATGTGATCCTTGTCAGCAAGCCAAGAGTCACCAATTACCCTATCCTACCTCTACTAGTGTTTCTACTGTTCCTTTGGAACAAGTATTTTCTGATGTATGGGGTCCAGCTCCTGTCTCTGTTGGCCAACACTCATATTATGTAAGCTTCATTGATGATTTTAGCAAGTTTACTTGGATATATTTACTTAAAAAGCATTCCGATGTTTATCAAATCTTTCTTAATTTTCAGCAACTTGTTGAACGCAAATTTGATCGCAAAATAATTACTATGCAAACTGATTGGGGTGGTGAATATGAAAAACTCCATGGTTTCTTTCAAAAAGTTGGCATCACACATCATGTCTCTTGCCCGCATGCTCACCAACAAAATGGTTCGGCTGAGCGTAAACATCGTCATATTGTTGATGTTGGTCTTGCTTCGCTTGCAAATGCATCCATGCCATTAAAATATTGGGATGAAGCCTTCCTTACAGCCACCTTTCTCATAAACTTGCTTCCTTCCAAAGTGTTGAACTTTATGACTCCCATCGAAAAACTACTCAATGTCAAACCAAACTATGACTCTCTTCGTGTTTTTGGGTGTGCTTGTTGGCCCAATCTTCGTCCTTACAATACACGCAAACTTGCGTTCCGTTTGAAGCGTTGTATTTTTCTTGGGTATAGTCCTATGCACAAAGGAGTAAAATGTTTAGATGTGTCTACCGAACGTCGCTACATATCTCGTGATGTCATCTTTGATGAAAATATCTTCCCGTTTCACTCTCTTCATCCTAATGTCGGCTCCCGTTTTCGTGAAGAAATTCTCTTATTACCGCATGATCAAGGGGTGTGTCTAATAATGATGATCATATGCATGTTGTTCCTGTTACTAATCCTACGCAGATTGTTGCTGATGCTGATGAAGGCAATGATGTTGATAACACTAATGACGAGGAAAATGGTGATGCAAATAGCAGTGAAAATTCTGAAGAAAATAGACATTCAAATGCAGAAATAAGCCAAAACATATCTGGCACGAATTCTGGTACTACTACACCTGAAACTACAGAAACATCTACTTCGGCTCGTGCGCCTGGTGATTCTGGCCGGTCTGTGCATTGGTCTCCATTTGTTAACCCGCCGGAGGGCGCCATGTCCTCGTCAGCAAATTCTTCGCCAGAGTATGGTTCGCGTGTAGGGGACATTGATTCAGATGACAGCCATACACGCGCAGGTGATGGCGCAAGCAACAACAGCAACAACGTTGGCCCGTCCTCTAGAGTACATGCACCATCCAAGGAAATTGCACAGACCACCTACTTTTGCTGTCTCAGTTGCATAAAACACCTACTTTTTATGTCTTTTGCAGAAAACACCTACTTTTGTTGTCTCAGTTGCACAAAACACCTACTTTAGCTGCCATGTGTTAAACAAATGTCCAATTCTTGCATTAGAAGGTTTAACAACAAATATGACAGCCAGGGCCCACCAAGTTGACCATGTCAGAAAGACGGACCGACCTCTCCAGCCCGTCCCCATCCTCTCGTCTCTCTCTCATCCATCGTTGTCTCCCGAATGAATGAAAAGGAGAGGAGAGAGAGGTTGACCGGTGGTGATGGCCGGCTCCTCGACGGCTCGCCAGAGATGGGACAGCCGCCGGCACCATCTCTTCTCCTCCCTTGAAAACCACTGGGTGGGATGCTCCAGTGTTGCCAGAATAGGGAGGTGGAGATGTCGATATGGGGAATATATCCTCCATCCTCGGCCAACGGGTCGCCGCCGAGGAGCCGGCTGCCACCGTCGATGGTGTCTTCTCTCCTCCACCCTTGAAAACCATCGCGTGGAGTGCTTCTGCGTCGCCAGAATAGGGAGGTGCAGATGTATAGATGGTGAAGATCTCCTACATCCTCGGCCATCAGGTCGTCGCCAAGGAGCCGACCACCGCCACCGGTCAACCTCTCTCTCTCCTCTCCTTTTCATTCATTCGGGAGACATCGATGGATTAGAGAGAGACGAGAGGATGGGGACGGGCTAGAGAGGTCGGTCCGTCCGTCTGACCTGGTCAACTTGGTGGGCCCTGGCTGACATATTTGTTGTTAAGCCTTCTAATGCAAGATTGGACATTTGTTTAACATATGACACCTAAAGTAGGTGTTTTGTGCAGATAGCAAATGTAGGTGTTTCCTGCAAAAGACACGAAAAGTATTACTCTGTCCCAAATACATTTCGGGACGGAGGGAGTAGGTGTTTTATGCAACTGAGACAGCAAAAGTAGGTGGTTTGTGCAATTTCCTCGCACCATCCTCAAGAGCACATGCACGCGGTGGTGCACACACATGCGACGATGCACATGGACATGATATGTCCATTAGTGATGGTAGTGTTGACCCTGATGCTGGATCTTCTATGGGCGAGCAACATGTGCCACCTCCTATCTTAGCGCCTAGAACTCGGCTACAAAAAGGTATTTAAAAACCAAAAATATATACTGACGGCACCATTCGATATGGCCTACTCACATCTACAGGAGAACCAAGTAATCTTGATGAGGCTCTTATTAATGACAAATGGAGGCAAGCTATGGAAGAAGAATATGGTGCACTTATGCAGAATAAAACGTGGCATTTAGTTCCTCCAAGTTCCAACAAAAATTGATCGATTGAAGTGGGTATATCAAATAAAGAGACGTGCAGATGGTACTATTGACAGATACAAAGCACGACTAGTTGTAAAAGGTTTCAAACAACGGTATGGCATTGACTATGAAGATACTTTTAGTCCTGTTGTGAAAATTGCTACTATTAGACTTTGTGCTAGCTATTTCAGTATCAAGGGGATGGAGTCTGAGGCAGCTTGACGTCAAGAACACGTTTCTTCATGGTGTTCTGAAAGAAGAGGTTTATATGAAACAACCACCTGGGTTTGAAAATCCTCATGCTCCGTTTCATATATGCAAACTTGACAAAGCTCTTTATGGTTTAAAACAAGCTCCCTGTGCTTGGTACTCTCGGCTTAGCTCCAAGTTAAGTGAACTTGGTTTTGTACCTTCCAAGGCAGACACCTCACTGTTTCTCTTTAACAAGTCGGGAGTCACTATATTCGTGCTGATATGTTGACGATATTATTGTGACAAGTTCTTCAGATCATGCTATTACAGCTTTGCTCAAGGATTTGAATGACAACTTTGCTATCAAGGATTTAGGTAATCTACACTTCTTCCTTGGTATTGAAGTAAAAAGAAACTCTGATGGATTAGTGTTGACTCAAGAGAAATATGCTGCTGATTTGCTTGCTAGAGTTGGCATGAGTAAATGTACGACATGTCCTACACCACTATCTACCTCTGACAACCTGTCATTGACTGATGGATCTCCACTTGGACCTGAGGATAGCACAGAGTACAGAAGTATAGTTGGTGCATTATAGTATTTGACCTTGACACGACCAGATTTGTCCTTTTCAGTGAATAAAATATGTCAGTATCTTCATGCACCAACTACCACTCATTGGACAGCAGTGCTGTGGCGGTGTGTGATAGTGTAAGTCACCGTCCAGTTGGGAACCCCAAGAGGAAGGTTTGATGAGTACAGTAGCGAGTTTTCCCTCAGTAAGAAACCAAGGTTTAATCGTATCCAGGAAAAAGCCAAACTCCAGAAGGTGATGCTTGCTAGCCTAGTGACTTCCAACAAGGGCGTCGTTTACGACACTTGTTAGCGCGTCTTCAACTAGTAGCAACGTGGAACCTGCACACAACACAACCAAATACTTTATTCTCAACTTACGATGAGGTTGTCCATCTCACCGGTTTACTTGAAACAAAGGGTATGAGCGTATCGAGTGGAAAGCGATAATAGTATGCGAGTAAAGTAAACAGTGTGAGTAAAGTAAATAGGTGATAACAATATAAAGGAAATAGGACCGGGGTCCACAGTTCACTAGTGGTGTCTCTCCATAAGATAAAATAACACATGCCGGGTAAACAAATTACAGTTGGGCAATTGATAGAATAAAGACAACGTGCATATGTCGAGAGGATTACTATGAGATTTACTCTAGGCATTACAACAAAATACATAGACCGTCATCCAACTGCATCTATGACTAATAATCCATTTGTGGCGAATCAATCCGAGAACTCCACAAGTATTAAGTTGCGAACAACAGATAACTGCATTAAACAAAATGTGTAATGTAAACAAAGCATATGCCCTTGAGCATATGAATGTTGTTATCTCCCTAATGGCAATAACACATCTACAACCTTAGAGGTTTCTGTCACTCCCCCAGATTAAATAGAGGCATGAACCCACTATCGAGCATAAATACCCCCTCTTGGAGTCACTAGCAACTACTCGGCCAAGATAGCCACTAACAACGGAGAGCATGCAAGACCATAAACAACATAGAGATAACATAATGTAATATTCAGCATATCAACTCAATCATAACACCAATATTCATCGGATCCCAACAAACACAACATGTAGAATTACATAAAGGTGATCTCGATCATGTAAAGCAGCTCACGAGATCTAAACATGAAGCACATGGTGGAGAAGACAACCATCTAGCTACTGCTATGGACCCATAGTCCAAGGTAGACTACTCACTCATCGTGCCAGAGGCAAGCATGGCGATGAAGAAGACCTCCGGTGGTGATTCCCCTCTCCGGCAGGGTGCCAGGAAGAGCTTCTGGACCCTCCCGATCTCGAGTCGACGGCGGCGGCGGATCGCGATATATTCTGGAAAAGTGATCAGGTGTTTAGGTTTTTCCCGTTGGGGGGTCTTTATAGGCGAAGGGGCGGCGCCAGAGGTGGGCCTAGGGTGGCCTCACCACCAGGGGCGCGGGCCAGGGGCAGGCCGCGCGGCCCTGTGGTGTGGCTGCCCTGTGGCCCCTCTCCGTCTCCTCTTCGGTTCTCTGGAAGCTTCGGTAAATTTCTGGATGTTCGGCTTTTGTTTCGTCCAATTCCGAGAATATTTCCTGTGTAAGTTTTCTGAAACACAAAAATAGCAGAAAACAGGGAACTGACATTCTGGCATCTCGTTAATAGGTTAGTTCTGGAAAATGCATAAAAATGCCATGAAGTGTAACGAAACACTAAGCAAATGATATAAAAATAAGCATAGAGCATCAAAAATTATAGATACGTTAGAGACGTATCAGCATCCCCAAGCTTAACTCATGCTCGTCCTCGAGTAGGTAAGTGATAATAAAAGAAATTATTTTTGAGGTGACATGCACCTACACAATCTTGATCATCTATGTAAGCGTTGTGCGCTGGGATCAAAAGAACTTAAAACATGGGCATGAAAGATATAATCTTGATAGAAGAAACTTAGCAACCATGTTATAACATGAAAAAGAACACAAACGAAAGATCATGAAAATAAAACAATGAAAGTCAAACGTGTGTTCAAATCATATGGAAAAACATACAAATGGTTTTCAGCTTGTCCTTCATGAGAGAGCAAAACATAAATGCATAGGACACCTTCAAGTTTAAGAGGGCGACTAGATACAAATAATTTGAGAACAAGTGAAAGCAACATCATGAATCAATCAATGAAAACTTTGGGACAATTCACATTATACTCAGAATGACAACTATGCTCTCTTAGACGGTGCATAAAGATAGAAGGTGGTGACTCAACATAAAAGTAAAATAAAGTCCCTTCGCGGAGGGAAGCAGTGATTAAACATGTGCTAGAGCTTTTCATTTGTAAAACAGAGATAAAAATTGGGTTTTGAGAGGTGGTTGTTTCATGTCAACGACTGGCAATGGGGTCTTACTATCTTCCATAATAAACAAGTGAGAGCGGTTCCGAGTTCTTAGAAAATTTGGCACATTGGTGCTCTTTTATAAAGCTTTGGCACTCCTCCCCACCTTTTTTCCTTTCTCAAACCATGGCTAACCGATTCCATCGGGTGCCCACCAACATTCACATACCATGGAGGAGTGCCTTTTTTCCTTTTTAGAATTAGATTGCAATGGTCTGACCAGCTCTCATGCAAAATTAATGATGAGCGGATGAAGCTGCCTAGTCAAGGGGTACTTAATTTAATATGGAAGATAGCAATTCCGACCACTATATCCCCATGAGCTAAAAATAGTGGCACAAAACGAGAAGTAGTTGAAAATTTTGAAAGGTAGCACATGAAAATTTACTTGGAATGGCTTACAAATACCATGCATAGTAATTTATAGTGGACACAATGGCAAACTTGGTTTTTAGGAGTTGGATGCACGAGTAGAGCTCATACTCAGTACAAAATGAGGGCTAGCAAAAGACTGGGAGCGACCAACTAAGAGAGCAATAACGGCCATAATCATGCAAAGCGACAAACCGACATTAAAAAAAGCATAAGATGGCATCAAAAATCAAAAACTAAATGATCATAGAGGCAATGGCGACTTTGTATGAGTCTAACATTTGTGAGCATGCGCCAAGTCAACCCAAATAAAACATCAAAGGAGAAAACCAAAATAATGCTTCCAAATAATTAAAACAACGCATGATTTTTTCAAAGGCTCATTAAGCAATCTCAGTCATTTGAGACAAGTCATGCTACAGCAAAACCACTAAGCATACTATCAAAAAGACATCAAGCACGACATGCAAAAGCCTAGGCCGCATTCTACACAAGCTCCTTCTTGTACCACTTTTTTGCATAAAGCTTTTTCTCTTTTCCAACACCATTCGAACTTTTTATAAACAACTCTTTTGATGAAAACCAACATGGACCAGAGGTCAAAATACACCTTGATGAAAAGATATAACAAGATCTGAACACAAATCAAGGCAAAAATCAAAAACTAAATGCAGTTCTAGAAAAAGAGAACACTCGTTGAAACGGTAAGAGTGATAAACGGAGTGTTCTTGGCAAATGAAAAGCAATGCAACTTCTGCAAAAGAAATTTGTTTGGGTCCAACCATTTATTGCAGCAAACAAAACTAAACAAAACTGAAAACTAAAAACAACTGACGCTCCAAGAAAAACGCATAATGCATAAAGCAATAAAAATATAGTGTGTTGAAAGGTGACCTGATTTTTGCCGATGAAGAAGGGGTGCCTCGGGGGCATCCCCAAGCTTTGATGCTTGTACCTCTTGGATATTTCTTGGGGTGCGTGGGCATCCCCAAGCTTGAGATTTTGTCCATTCTTCAACTCATCTCATCATTCTCCTATCCCTACACTTGAAAACTTCCTTCATACAAAACTAAACACAATTCTATTAGCAACATTAGTGTAAGCATAACATTGAATCAACCCTTTTTGCTTCAGGTTTCAACTCAAAACCACCACATATAAAGCATATACTACTGTAGCAACTTCCCCAAAAGTTCCGTGATCAAAATAACTAAAAAAGAAAGCGATAGAGCGGCAAACACAAATATTGGCAGAAATCTGTCAAAACAGAACAGCTGACAAAGGTCGAATTTTTGGAGGGTTTTCTGTTGCTCAAATCAAAAAGTGTTCAACTAATGAAAGTTTGGATATAACCTGGGGCATATGCACAAGAAATCACAGGTCCAAAAGATATACAGAGAATTTTCACGAATTTTTACGGTGCAGCACCGAAAACTGTTTCAGGACAGCAACATCCCCAAATCTTACCTCACTCAAATTAGAGGCTTCTCTTGGCACAAAAATGAAATAAAAAGGATAAGGAGAGATTATTACAGTAGTAATAACTTCCAAGACTCAAATAAAAGAAAAAATAACTGAAAGTAAAAACATTGGGTTATCTCCCAAGAGTGCTTTTCTTTAACGCCTTTGAGCTAGGCGCAGAAAATGCGAATCAAGTAATATCAAAAGAAGCATTAAGATCAATTGTAGGAGTCTTTTCAATAATGTATTGAATTGTGTCCAAATGAGTTTTTGAATATCCTTTATGATCACACTTTGGTACACTACTTTCATCAAAAAAAAATTTCAGGACAAATCCAACAAAAATTCTTTTCCAAAGCATCATGAATTCCTACAAGTTTACAAGGTATTGGTACTCTAGATTCTTCATTGGTTGTACCAACAAACTCTATAGGCGAGCCAAGCTTATTAAATTTCTTAAAAACTTCCCTAGCCTCAATGGCAACATCTCTAAATTCTATGCGCAAAGTTTCCAAGATAAAAGCTTTCTTTTCAGGATCCTCAATATCATGAAGCTTAAGAAACATGTATTGCATAAAAGGATTAAGGCTAGCAAACCTAGCTTCTAACATGTGAGTTAAATAAGCAGAAGCAACTTCATAACTAGGAGCAAGCTCAGCCAAAGACTTTTCCTCAATATCTTTATGCATACTAATATGATTAAAGAACTCATCAATGTTACTTTTTCCAATAATTGAACCACTACCTACTGAGAGGTCCTCCAAAACGTACTTAGGAAACAACATAATAAACTAGAGTAAAGAAATAACCACAATAAAGGAAACTATTTTTTTGTGTTTTTGATAAAACGAAACAAGTAAAAATAAAGTAAATGCAAAACTTAAAACAAAGTAAAGGATGCGCGTGCGAAACTCCCCTTGCAGATGTCTTCTTTTTCCCTGGCAACGGCGCCAGAAAAATCTTTGCTGTGGCGGTGTGTGATAGTGTAAATCACCGTCCAGTTGGGAACCCCAAGAGTAAGGTTTGATGAGTACAGCAGCGAGTTTTCCCTCAGTAAGAAACCAAGGTTTAATCGTATCCAGGAAAAAGCCAAACTCCAGAAGGTGATGCTTGCTAGCCTAGTGACTTCCAACAAGGGCGCCGTTTACGACACTTGTTAGCGCGTCTTCAACTAGTAGCAACATGGAACCTGCACACAACACAACCAAATACTTTGTTCCCAACTTACGATGAGGTTGTCAATCTCACCGGTTTGCTTGAAACAAAGGGTATGAGCGTATCGAGTGGAAAGCGATAATAGTATGCGAGTAAAGTAAACCGGTGATAGCAATATAAAGGAAATAGGACCGGGGTCCACAGTTCACT
Organism: Dactylis glomerata; assembly: GCA_007115705.1. NCBI lineage: Eukaryota > Viridiplantae > Streptophyta > Magnoliopsida > Poales > Poaceae > Dactylis > Dactylis glomerata. The sequence continues at coordinate 536,167 of QXEO01000701.1, read as the reverse complement.
AGTGGTGTCTCTCCATAAGATAAAATAACACATGCTGGGTAAACAAATTACAGTTGGGCAATTGATAGAATAAAGACAACGTGCATATGTCGAGAGGATCACAATGAGATTTACTCTGGGCATTACAACAAAATACATAGACCGTCATCCAACTGCATCTATGACTAATAATTCACTTATGGCGAATCAATCTGAGAACTCCACAAGTATTAAGTTGCGAACAACAGATAACTGCATTAAGCAAAGTGTGTAATGTAAACAAAGCATATGCCCTTGAGCATATGAATGTTATTTTCTCCCTAATGGCAACAACACATCTACAACCTTAGAGGTTTCTGTCACTCCCCCAGATTAAATAGAGGCATGAACCCACTATCGAGCATAAATACCCCCTCTTGGAGTCACTAGCAACTACTCGGCCAAGATAGCCACTAACAACGGAGAGCATGCAAGATCATAAACAACATAGAGATAACATAAGGTAATATTCAGCACATCAACTCAATCATAACACCAATATTCATCGGATTCCAACAAACACAACATGTAGAATTACATAAAGATGATCTCGATCATGTAAAGCAGCTCACGAGATCTAAACATGAAGCACATGGTGGAGAAGACAACCATCTAGCTACTGCTATGGACCCATAGTCCAAGGTAGACTACTCACTCATCGCGCCGAAGGCAAGCATGGCGATGAAGAAGACCTCCGGTGGCGATTCCCCTCTCCGGCCGGGTGCCGGGAAGAGCTTCTGGACCCTTCCGATCTCGGGTCGACGGCGGCGGCGGATCGCGATGTATTCTGGAAAAGTGATCAGGCGTTTAGGTTTTTCCCGTCGGGGGGTCTTTATAGGCGAAGGGGCGGCGCCAGAGGTGGGCCAGGGTGGCCTCACCACCAGGGGGCGCGGGCCAGGGGCAGGCCGCACCGCCCTGTGGTGTGGTTGCCCTGTGGGCCCTCTCCGTCTCCTCTTCGGTTCTCTGGAAGCTTCGGTAAATTTCTGATGTTCGGCTTTTGTTTTGTCCAATTCCGAGAATATTTCCTGTGTAACTTTTCTGAAACACAAAAACAGCAGAAAACAGGGAACTGGCACTGTGACATCTCGTTAATAGGTTAGTTCCAGAAAATACATAAAAATGCCATGAAGTGTAACGAAACACTAAGCAAATGGTGTAAAAACAAGCATGGAGCATCAAAAATTATAGATACGTTAGAGACGTATCAAGCAGCTAAGAGGATATTGCGCTATGTAAAAGGTACATTGAAAGTTGGTCTTACTTTCCAGAAGTCTAACTCTACTCTTCTTAGTGCATTCTCAGATGCAGACTGGGCAGGTTGCCTTGATGATAGACATTCTATAGGAGGTTTTGCAATTTTCTTTGGTCCTAATCTTATTTCTTGGAGTGCCAGAAAACAAGCTACAGTATCACATTCTAGTACGGAAGCAGAATATAAAGCCATTGCAAATGCAACAACTGAGCTTATTTGGGTGGAAGCATTGATTCGGGAACTTGGGGTTTCCCTCAAAGAAAGACCATGCCTTTGGTGTGATAATCTTGGTGCTACCTATCTGTCAGTAAATCCATATTTCATGCTCGTACTAAGCATATTGAGATTGACTATCATTTTATTCGAGAAAGAGTTGCAAGCAAGTTGCTCGATATCAAGTTCATCTCCAGCAAAGATCAAGTAGCTGATGGGTTTACTAAAGTCTTGCCTATAAAGAACTTGAATGAGTTTAAGTGTAATCTAAACCTCTCTAGAGGTTAGATTAAGGGGGTTGTTAGATTTGTAATAGAATTCCTATATGTATCAGGTACGGTTTAGTATACCGACCTATCCTATTCTTGTAAAGCCACGGTGAGAGCGTTTCTCACCTATATAACACGCACACGATAGCCCCGATCGGGCATCGTTCCGCCTAAACATCAATACAAACTTCTCACTGAACGCAAAATAATACCACGCATCGATCACAGCTACAGCAACAAGAATACCAGCAGCCAGAAATTCACCGAAGAGTTCATCACGTCGACTCAAACGGGAAACTTTACACTAAAACTTCTTGGAAACGGGGCTGAGCTCGCTGGTGGAGCTCCCACCCTTGGTTTAACAAGAATGCTTGTTGCCACAAAAGGAAATGCTCAATTTGGTCTTCGTTCGTTTCAAAAAATAAATTTAAAATGGTCTTCGTTGCGCAGCTTAACATCAATTTTCCTATCTGCACAGCTAGTGCAATCGATTGTTTATGCCATTAACCAATACTGTACTTAGGATTTTGCTTGGGGGTGCAACTGCATTCAACTTGTTATTTTTCGTTAAGACACATCTTGAACCTCCAGGTTCTCTCCCTTATTACACCTCTTTCCGTTCTCCCTCTTTATGCAATTCGTGACAAGCACTTCTCAGTTTTGAGGTGTTTGTTTGGTTTTGTGTTTCTAGACTAAAAGACAGGCAAAAGGCCAAACAAACACGCCCTTAGACCAGTTTTGTGCAAACATACCACAGACTGAGTTTGGTACCCTTGGTAGACTTTTTAGCTATTCCCCAAAGCACTGAAGGGGAGTAAGGAAAAAAGGTCAGCTCAACTCTCAAGCATACTCGCTTAGTCGCTTGACATATTTCCATGCTATTAAGAATTGAAAAATTGCAATGTGATTGAAGTACCTTCAATTGAAAATCTAGTACTCCCTCCGACTCATATTACTCTTCGCTAATATAAATGTATCTAGACATATTTTAGTGATAGATACATCCGTATTAGCGAAGAGTAATATGGGTCGGAGGGAGTAATAGCAATTGCACATGACTTTTATAGTCATTTGCCAGTCAAATTTCAGAAACTCAGTTAACCAACCATCATACGTAAGTCAAAACTCACAAACATCAACAGCATTGAGGAACTCAGGTCAGACTCAGGTAGCGGATCCAGGCTCACCAAGTGCCAAATCAATCCATGCATTGCTCCTCCCAAGAGGACTAGAGAAGTGGGGAGGATACCGCCAGCTTGTAACGACCCGACCTAGAGAGATCGAGATCGTACAAGGGATTTGGAACTGGGGATGAGGAAGGAAGCAGGAGGTGAGGAGCAGAGCAAGGATGAGAGTTCAAAATTCGTTTACTTCTTCAGTCATGTCCTATTACAGTGTACCCCCTGGATATATATAGTTGGACTCTCGTTGGGCCACAGGCGGCTGCCAACGGATACACATTCGGCCCATGGCCCATCTGCACGTTTCGTGCACTTGACTGTCACACTGAAGCTATTCAGCGACAGGAGTATCTCAGCTTCAGGGGTGACATTGCCCCCCCCCCCCTTGAGATTGAGCTCCCTCCCAGATCACGGCCGTTGGGTAACGGAGACGAAGAACATCATAATCCTCCCACGTAGCTGCTTCATTGGGCAAAGAAGACCACTTAACTTGCACTTGAACCATGGAAGTGTTTCCTCGCTTGACCATCCGTCGATCCAGAATCTCCAAGGGTTGTGCAGAAAGTGCTGACAGATCAGGAGGCCTTGGCAGATCAGAAAACACAGGAGAGTAGTCTGGAGTGAAGGGCTTTAGCTGAGACACATGGAACACTGGGTGAATCTTACTGTTCTCCGGTAAAGTAAGCTTGTAAGCCAGGGTGCCAATGCGCTGCTCCACCGGAAAAGGACCATAGAATTTGTACGCTAGCTTCTTGTAGGAACGATTTGCCACAGTAGACTGGGAGTATGGCTGCAACTTGAGCAGAACAGACTCACCAACATAAAATTCTCGCTCTGTTCGATTCTTATCAGCCTTGCGCTTGAATCTTGCCTGGGCAAAGCTCAAATGCTGACGGAGGCGTGCTGTGTGATTTTCCCAGTCCAAATCAGTAACAGGAGAGTCAGCGGAGACCCAAGCACTCATGGCACCAAAATTTGGCTCCCGACCAAACAAGGCTTTGAACGGGGAGCAAGTCAGGTAGGCATGGTGCGAAGAATTATACCAGAATTCAGCAGCAGGGAGCCAATGACGCCACAGAGTAGGAGTATCATGGATGGCGCATCGGAGAAACATCTCCATGCACTGGTTGACCCGCTCCGTTTGACCATCTGTTTGAGGATGGTAGGCAGTGGAGAATTGGAGCTTTGTGCCGGCCGCTTCCATCAGAGAGCGCCACAACACACTGGTGAAGACGCTGCCACGATCAGACACTATTGACAGTGGAATTCCATGGATCTTGACGATATTATCCCAGAAGGCGCGCGCCACTTGAGCAGCGGAGAATGGATGGCGCAAAGGAATAAAGTGCGCAAATTTGGTCAAACGATCAACCACCACCAAAATTGAATCGAACCCATCAGATTTTGGCAATCCCTCTACGAAATCCATCGTAACATCTTGCCAAGGTGCATGCGGAATAGGGAGCGGCTGTAATTTGCCCGCTGGCCTGGTATTCTCATGTTTTGCGTGCTGACAGATAGTACACTGCTTGATGAACTCGTCAACAGCGGCACGCAAACCTGTCCAAGCAAAGATCTTCTTGACACGGTGATAAGTAGCAGTAGCACCCGAGTGTCCGCCGATGGCGCTGTTGTGCAGAGCGCTGATCAGCTTAGTCTGAACTGCAGTATTGGCGCCAATCCAGATGCGACCGTGATAACGTATGATGCCCTGATGCAGTTCATAGCCATTTTCGTCAGGGCTATGCAGTGCGAGTTGCGCCAGGAGATGCTGAGCTGCTGAATCTGTTGCATATGAATTAGTGACCTCCTGAATCCATAGTGGCTGACAAACAGAGACAGCATTAGACTCCAGCAAGTGTCCAACACGCGAGAGTGCATCAGCGGTGCCATTATCCGCGCCTCTTTTGTACTGAAAACGAAACTGAAGGCCAACCAATTTTGACATAGCTCTGCGTTGGACTTCAGTATCCAATTGCTGGTCCTCAAGGTTGCAAAGGCTCTTATGATCCGTGACAATCACAAAGGGTCCCCGTTGAAGATAAGCTCGCCACTTGTCCACGGCCATCATCACTGCTAGGAACTCCTTCTCATATGTGGACAAACGTTGATTTCGGACGCCCAAAGCTTTACTGAAGAAGGAAACTGGATGACTATCTTGTACCAGAACTGCACCTATTCCTGTGTCACATGCGTCGGTCTCAATGGAGAATGGTCGATCAAAGTTGGGCAGGGCCAGAACTGGAGTCTGTTGCATAGCTTTTTTAAGATGTGTAAATGCAGCTTGTGCTTCCTCTGTCCACTGAAACCCTTTCTTCGTCAACAGGTTTGTCAGAGGTTTCGCAATGATACCATAGCGAGGCATAAACTTCCGATAGTACCCTGTTAGTCCCAGAAATCCACGAAGCTCAGTAGCATTAGTAGGCACTGGCCAAGCCTCCATGGCCTTTGTTTTATCTGAATCAGTGGCCACGCCCTCTTGTGATATAACGTGGCCCAAGTATTCAATTTTCCGCTGCAGAAAAGCACACTTGGACGCCTTGGCAAACAATTTGTGCGTGCGAAGAAGAAGAAGGACAGTGCGCAAGTGATCCAAATGTTCCTGCAGAGTGCGGCTGTACACCAGAATATCATCAAGAAACACAATGACGAACTTACGTGTGAATTCCGCAAATATGGTGTTCATGAGGCACTGGAAGGTAGCCGGTGCGTTCGTCAATCCGAACGGCATAACTCGGAAATGGAAGTGGCCATGATGCGTCTTAAACGCTGTCTTCTCCTCATCGGCTTCTCTCATGCGGATTTGATGATACCCCGCCCTCAAATCCAATTTTGAAAAAAAAATTGCACCAGCAAGTTCATCCAACAATTCGTCAACTATGGGCAAGGGAAATTTGTTCTTGATAGTAATCTGATTAAGTCGGCGATAATCAATACAGAATCGCCAGCTCCCGTCCTTTTTCTTGACCAACAGTACTGGTGCAGCATAAGGACTCATGCTGTGGACGATTACGCCAGACTGCAGCATCTCCGCGACCTGCCGCTCAATCTCATCCTTCTGCAAAGGTGAGTAGCGGTAAGGTTTGATGTTTGGAGGTCCAACGCCTGCCTCCAGTGTTATTGCGTGATCATATTAGCGATGTGGAGGAAGCCCTTGAGGTTCAGAAAACACATCCTCAAACTCTGACAGCAAAACTTGAACACCAGAAGAATCACTGTCACTAGAAATCGACAGAGGTGCCACATCATGCTCCAACACCGCCATAGCCCAGATGTCATTATTGGCCTGTAACTGTTGTAGCATATTGAAATCCATTTGCGCAGGAGGTGGTACCGTAGCAGGTATAACACCTTGCAAAGTTACCCATTGCCCTTTGTAATTGAAAGAAATGCTTTTCTCTTTCCAGTGGCAGGTCATGGGACTGAAGGAGTCCAGCCAGTCCATTCCAAGGACCCCATCATACGCTCCCAAGGACAGCACTCGGAGATCAGTGTGAAACAAGTGTCCATGACTACTCCATGCAAGCTGAGGCAATAATGTGTCGCACTGGACCAACTGTCCATTAGCCATCTTAACCGGAACTGGTGGAAGAGTAACTGTCTTAGCACCCAAACGATCAGCAAAGGTAGTGTTCACAAAACTATGTGAACTGCCAGAATCCAATAACAAGAGCATAACCTGGTCACCAACAGTAGCTCGCAAACGAATGCACGCAGATGATTCAGTTCCATTGGTCGCCTGTGCAGACAGCAGACAGCAGACTGGCTGAACTGGTGCAGCTAGTTCAGGTTCTGCCAACAGCTCTAGAGCATGGATTGCATCATCTGATAGAACTTCGCCATACTCGCCAACCTGAATCGTAAGAAGCTGTGCAGCTTGACGCTTGCACTGAAGATCGCGAGAAAAACGGTCACCACATTTGAAACAGAGATTATTTGCACGCTGAAAATCTCGAAGCTGTCTCTCGCGAGCAAAGTCATCAGGTGCTTGTCGAGGAACAACTTGTGGTCTGGGTGGAATGGGTGCCGGTAGTGGAGGTGGCCGCCCTGCTGGAGCTGCTCGAGGACGAGGCCGAAAAGTTTCGAGCTCCTCTTCCTGAATGCGAGCAAACACAGTAGCTCTTGTGATGCTGGAAGGCGCCTGAATGCGCACTACTGTACGCAACTCGTCCTTCAGCCCAAGCACAAACTGGGTAACAAAAAATTTGGGGCTCAAGGCTGGATCCAATGACAGCAAATGGTACATGTACACCTCAAACTGTAATCGGTACTCTGCCACTGTTCCCGACTGTCGGAGATGCAGCAATTTATGCATCTGAACCTCAAATTCATCTGGACCAAATTCTTCTACCACAGACTGCCTGAACTGCTCCCACGTAATCTGCGGATGAGCCTGACGGAAAGCTTGTAACCACAAGGCAGCATGCCCATCCATGTATAGCTAAGCCATGGTCACCCAGTTCTGAATTGGCACTCGATATAGCCCAAAATAAGAGAGACAGCGATCGATCCAGAGGTTCGGCAATGTACCTTCAAACCTTGGAAAATCATGCTTTGGTGGTTTCACAAAACCTCCCACCTCTTGGTTGTCCTGATGCATGTTGTGATGCGGCTCGACATTTCGTCGAGCACCTGTCAGGTGCAGCGGCGGCGGCTGCGGCACCAACTGAACCGCAGGGGACTCTGGAATAAGAGGCGGCCCGTCGTTGGCGAGACGTGCAGTTCCCGGGCGCAGTGAGGTCTGCATGCCCAACACGTGCGTCTCCGTCGTCTGCGACGCTGCCGGTGGTACTGCCGACGAGCTGGCCTTGCGCGCTTCATCCACGTCCACCTGGGTGAGATCAAGCTGCTTGCGTACGCTCTGCAAATCCTGCGAGACCTGGGTGTTGAAGGCCGCTTGCGCCTCGTAACGCTGGTCGCTGACGACGATCTGGTCATCGAGCCGCTTCAAAATTTGCTCCAACATGGCCTTCGTGGCCAAGGCATTCTCCTCCATGACGGTGATGACGTGCTGCGTCTGCGGTGTGGGCTTAACCGGCGCCGTCGCACCCGCTCCAAACAGATCGTACCTCGCTAGGGATTTTGCGCAGATTTACCGAAGCAAATCCGCACCCGTCGCTAGGATTTACGGATCGATGCCGAGAGGATTTGAGTGCGTGGCGACGAATTTGGTGGTTGAATCAAAGGAATTTGGTGGTTGAATCAAAGGCTCTGATACCAATTTGTAACGACCCGACCTAGAGAGATCGAGATCGTACAAGGGATTTGGAACTGGGGATGAGGGAGGAAGCAGGAGGTGAGGAGCAGAGCAAGGATGAGAGTTCAGAATTCGTTTACTTCTTCAGTCATGTCCTATTACAGTGTACCCCCTGGATATATATAGTTGGACTCTCGTTGGGCCACAGGCGGCTGCCAACGGATACACATTCGGCCCATGGCCCATCTGCACGTTTCGTGCACTTGACTGTCACACTGAAGCTATTCAGCGACAGGAGTATCAGCTTCAGGGGTGACACAGCTTCAGAGTAACTGTACATTTTGATCTACCATCTGCATGGAACACAACAAACACATGTACTGATTTACCTGACAAAATTCTGCCATTTACTATGTCTAGCATCTGATCAATGGTGTCCCAGCTGCAATTTTACTCCACGGTCACACTTACTTACACAACCCTCGTCTAGAAGTAGTAATGTAGTATGCAGCCACACCAATCACTTGCATCAGTCGAGTTCACCTTCCTCTGCTTTGCCGAATTCTCTTCAGCTTCGCTCACTGCCTTGCGCTTCTGCCTTGTGCTATAATACGTGCGGAGGAAGTTATTCAACTTAAGGGCCGTGCCATCCATCATTGCATATAAGATCTTCACCTTCAGGTTGTTGCAAGTAAATGATCTTTCTCTTGGATAGAATTTATCACTGCTTTTTTTGGCCTTGTATAGCACAATGAGTTGGTTTAAAGGATCGGCCACGTGCTTAAGCTCTCATAGCATTCATTCATCAAGTAATACATTTTACATACCTGGAGGTGAATGAAAAGGTTCTCTAAGTTGGGCGATTTCCCCAGCAGGGTTGACAATGTATTAAAGCCAGGACCTGTACACCATTCACCAACCGATAGAGTCCTCAGGTTTCTGAACTCAGGGCAGTTCTTCTCCAGTTCGTTCCTCAGCACAAGCTGCGCATCAATATTGGAGTTGGTACTGATGGTGCACTGACATGTAGGGCACAAACTAGTTCTACCGACTAAAAGTTAACAAAGCATGTTAGTTCTAAGGCATTCGCCCATACTCCTATAAGATATCATACGACATTGTAAGTTAAGTTCAAAGTTCAATATGCCACAGACTGTAGTGGTTGAAACTTTTGTAGGGATAGGGTATTAAGACTGAATATTGATTTCATTGTTTTTTTTTGCAGTAGTATAGCTAATAAAAATATTCGCCTGAGTGACAACTGTCCATTGGAATGATCCACTGGTAAAATGAACCTATTTATGCACAATGGAGAACTAATATCAACATAGAAACCTAAGACTGGTCGCAATGAGTACCATACACTAGTGTCATGCATACTATGATACTAATTTATGATACCACCCTTACAATGCATTGTATCATCTTGTAGTATCATAGTCTTATCATATTTAATATTTTGTAGAATCTCAATATAAATTTGTGTACATGATGTATTTGCCACTAAACTTTCTAGTTTTACATGCTATGATACGGTATCATATTATGATACCTCTCTCATCATTAATTGTTGTGCCTGATGTCTACGCACTTCTATTCTTGTAGACACTTGTTGGGCCTCCAAGTGCAGAGGTTTGTAGAACAGCAGCAAGTTTCCCTTAAGTGGATCACCCAAGGTTTATCGAACTCAGGGAGGTTAGAGGTCAAAGCTATCCCTCTCAAGCAACCCTGCAATTACGATACAGAAAGTCTCTTGTGTCCCCAACACACCCAATACACTTGTCAAATGTATAGGTGCACTAGTTCGGCGAAGAGATAGTGAAATACAAGTGGTATAGATGATTATAAGTAGTAAATACAATCTGGAATAAAAATCGCTGCGAGCAAACATGTAACAAAATAGCAAGTAAACGGTGTGCAAAGCTTGGAAACAAGGCCTAGGGATCATACTTTCACTAGTGGACACACTCCCAACAATATAACATGAATGAACAAATAAATAACTTCTCTCCACTATGGTACTCTGAATTACTCTTCTATTGAATAACACTAATCATTGTGTAGTGGCTACAGAAGCACCCCTTAAAGTTCATCAAGTACTTGACAAACACCACTCATAGAGATATCCAAATCAAAGCACAACTCAAGATAGATATTGTTGCAACTTAGACCAAGTACTAACACGGTGCACACACTGTCAACATTACACCATGAAAGGAGGAATAGATCACTTCAATACTATCATAGTAATAATTACTCTCATAATCCACAAGAGATCACAATCATAGCCTAAACCAAGTACCACCATGATGCACGCACTGTCACCGTTACAGCATGGCAGGAGGAATAGATTACTTTAATAATACCACTAGAGTACACATAATATCTGAATAATAACATCTACTTGTTCAACATGATACAAAGCTCACGATCACATAAAGATCACATCATGGGAGAGAGAGGTGAACCACATAGCTACCGGTAGAGCCCTTAGCCCCGGGGGTGAACTACTCCCTCCTCATCATAGGAGACAACAAGGTTGATGGAGATGGCGGTGAGGTCGATGGAGACGGCGAAGACGGCGATGGAGACCGATGGAGATGGCTCCGAGGGCACTTCCCCGTCCCGGCAGGGTGCCGGAACAGAGACTTCTGTCCCCCGAAATTCGTCGACGATGGCGGCGGAGCTGCGGAACTCTTTCTGGAAAATTGCCAATTCCTTTAGGGTTTTCCGTCCCGAGGCTTCTTATAGGCGAAGGGGCGTCGTGAGGGGAGGGGCCAGGTGCCCTCACGCCAGGCTCGCGCGGCCAGGGCCCTGGCCGCGCCGCCCTGGCGTGTGGGGCCCTGGTGGCCCCCTCCAACTCCTCTTCGGATCTCTGGAAGCTTCCAGGTAAAATAAAACTTCAGGATTTTGTTTCGTCCAATTCCGAGAATATTTCCTGTGTATCACTTCTGAAACACAAAAACAGCAGAAAACAGGGAACTGGCACTGTGACACTTGTTAATAGGTTAGTTCCGGAAAATGCATAAAAGTGTCACGAAGTGTAACGAAACATCGGGTAAATGGTGTAAAAACAAGCATGGAGCATCAAAAATTATAGATACGTTTGAGACGTATCAGCATCCCCAAGCTTAACTCCTGCTCGTCCTCGAGTAGCTAAGTGATAACAAAAGAATAATTTTTGAGGTGACATGCACCTACACAATCTTGATCATATATGTAAGCATTTGTGAGCTGGGATCATAAGAACTTAAAACATGGGCATGCAAGATATAATCTTGACAATAAGAACTTAGCAACCATGTTGTAAACATGCAAATGAACACAAACAAAAGATCATGAAAATGAAACAATGAAAGTCAAACGTGTGTTCAAATCATAAGGAAAACATACAAATGGTTTTCAGCTTGTCCTTCATGGAGAGCAAAACATAAATGCATAGGACACCTTCAAGTTTAAGAGGGTGACTAGATACAAGTAATTTAAGAACAAGTGAAACCAACAATATGAATCAATCAATGAAAACTTTGGGACAATGCACATTATACATGCACATTATACTCAGAATGACAACTATGCTCTCTTAATGGTGCATAAAGGTAGAAGGTGGAGACTCAACATAAAAGTAAAAGAAAGGCCCTTCGCAGAGGGAAGCAGTGATTTAACATGTGCTAGAGCTTTTCATTTGTAAAACAGAGATAAAACTTGGGTTTTGAGAGGTGGTTGCTTTTGTCAATGACTGGCAATGGGGTTCTTACTATCTTCCATACAAAAATGAAGCAAGTTTTTTAGAGAGAGATTGGCACTTTTGTGCTCTTTTATAAAGCTTGGCACTCCTCCCCACCTTTTTTCCTTTCTCAAACCATGGCTAACCGATTACATCGGGTGCCCACCAACATTCACATACCATGGAGGAGTGCCTTTTTTCTTTCTTTCTTTTTCTTTTTTTTTCTTTTTGGAATAAGACAATATGGAAGATAGCAAATCCGACCACTACGTCCCCATGAGCTGAAAATAGTGTCACAAAATGAGAAGTATTTTGAAGGTTTTGAAAGGTAGCACATGAAAATTTACTTGGAATGGCTTACAAATACCATGCATAGGAATTTATAGTGGACACAATGGCAAACTTGGTTTTTGGGAGTTGCGTGCACGAGTAGAGCTCATACTCAGTACAAGGCAAGGGCTAGCAAAAGACTGGGAGCGACCAACTAAGAGAGCAATAATGGCCATAATCATGCAAAGCGACAAAGCGACATCAAAAGAAGCATAAGATGACATCAAAAGTCAAAAACTAAATGATCATAGAGGCTATTGGTGACTTTGGATGAGTCTAACATGTGTGAGCATGCGCCAAGTCAACCCAAATAAAGCATCAAGGAGAAAACCAAATAAATGCTTCCATATAATAAAAACAACGCATGATTTTTTTCAAAGGCTCATTAAGCAATCTCAGTTATTTGAGACAAGTCATGCAACAGCAAAAAATCACTAAGCATACTATCAAAAAGACATCAAGCACGACATGCAAAAGCCTAGGCCGCAGTCTACACAAGCTCCTTCTTGTACCACTTTTTTGCATAAAGCTTTTTCTCTTTTCCAACACCATTTGAAATTTTTTAAGACACCTCTTTTGATGAAAACCAATAAAGATCAGAGGCAAAAACACACCTTGATAAATAAATATAAGAAGATCTGAACGCAAATCAAGGCGAAAACGAAAACCAAAAGCAGTAGCAGAAAAAGAAGAACACTCGGTTTTTGATAAGAGTGAAAACTAGAGCGTTCTTGGCAAATAAAAAGCGAGTTCATCTCCTCCAAAAGAAACATGATGTGATCCAAAAATTTATTGCAGCAAGCAAAGCAAAAGAAAACTAAAAACAAAAACAACTGACGCTCCAAGAAAAACACATAGTGCATGAAGCAATAAAAATATAGTGTCTTGAAAGGTGACCTGATTTTTGCCGATGAAGAAGGGGTGCCTCGGGGGCATCCCCAAGCTTTGACGCTTGTACTTCTTGGATAATTCTTGGGGTGCTGGGCATCCCCAAGCTTGAGCTTTTGTCCATTCTTCAACTCATCTCATCATTCTCCAATCCCTACACTTGAAAACTTCCTTCATACAAAACTAAACACAATTCTATTAGCAACATTAGTGCAAGCATAACATATAATCAACCTCTTTTTGCTTCAGGTTTCAACTCGAAACCACCACATATAAAGCATATGCTACTGTAGAAACTTCCCCAAAAGTTCCGTGATTAAAAGAACTCAAAAGAAAGCGATAAAGCGGCAAACACAAATACTGGCAGAAATCTGTCAAAACAGAACAGCTGACAAAGGTCGAATTTGTTAGGGGTTTTCTGTTGCTCAAATCAAAAAGTGTTAAACTAATGAAAGTTTGGATATAACCTGGGGCATATGCACAAGAAATCGCAGGTCCAAAAGATATACAGAGAATTTATACGAATTTTTACGGTGCAGCACTGAAAACAGTTTCAGGACAGCAACATCCCCAAATCTTACCTCACTCAAATTAGAGGCTTCTCTTGGCACAACAACGAAATAAACAAGATAAGGAGCGGTCATTACAGTAGTAATGACTTCCAAGACTCAAATAAAAAAAATACTGAAAATAAAACATTGGGTTATCTCCCAAGAGTGCTTTTCTTTAACGCCTTTGAGCTAGGCGCAGTAATTTGCAAAGATGCTCATGTGGGCGCCATATAAGAGCTTGAGGCAAAGGCGCTATATAAAAACTTAAAGCAAAAGAGAGCATCAAAAAGCAAATGTGAAAGACATTTATATCTGAACCACTTCCTATGCATAGGAATCTTGTAAGAAAATAAATCAACGAGGCACATAGTAGCAAGCATGGATAGATAAAACAAGTGTCACTTCAAGATTTGCAACATAAAGAGAGGAAACTTAATATTGTTAAGATCCATCAAACTATGTTTCCCTCTCTCATAATAACTTTCAGTAGCATCATGAATAGAACTAACAATATAACTATCACATAAAACATCCCTATCATGAGCCACATGCATAAAAGAATTAATACTCACCACAGGAACAATAGTAGTAGGAGCAGATTCAACAGAATAATTATTATCATCACCATAATCATCATAAATAGGAGGCATATTGTAATCATAACTAATTTTATCCTCAATAGTAGGTGAACTGAAAATATTATACCCATCATCATAGCCATCATAAACTGGAGGTTTAGTATCATCACAAGCTAGAGAACTACTATGTCGCAAAGCATATTCTTTAAACATATCATCATAAGAAGGAACATCACATATGGGAGATAAAATATTATCAGAACAAACTTTCTCCACTAAAGCTGGGGAACTAAAAATATCATGCTTAACAAAACTAGCTTCCCCAAGCTTAGACTTTTCTATAGCATTAGCAATAACGGTGTTCAAAGCATTCATACTAACAACACTATTAGCATGCAAATTAAGCTCCAAAGGTTTTTCAATTTTCTCTTCAAACACTTCATATCTAAACTCAGGAAAAAGACTACAGAACTCTTTGTTTTCCATTAAGCGTAACTAGTGAAAATAAAAACAAGAAACAAAAAGATGTAATTGCAGAATCTAAAGGAAATAACTCCGAGCACTCACACAGGAGGATGCGAGTACCTTTTACCTTACCTCCCCGGCAACGGCGCCAGAAAAGAGCTTGATGTCTACGCACTTCTATTCTTGTAGACACTTGTTGGGCCTCCAAGTGCAGAGGTTTGTAGAACAGCAGCAAGTTTCCCTTAAGTGGATCACCCAAGGTTTATCGAACTCAGGGAGGTTAGAGGTCAAAGCTATCCCTCTCAAGCAACCCTGCAATTACGATACAGAAAGTTTCTTGTGTCCCCAACACACCCAATACACTTGTCAAATGTATAGGTGCACTAGTTCGGCGAAGAGATAGTGAAATACAAGTGGTATAGATGATTATAAGTAGTAAATACAATCTGGAATAAAAAATCGTGTGAGCAAACATGTAACAAAATAGCAATTAAACGGTGTGCAAAGCTTGGAAACAAGGCCTAGGGATCATACTTTCACTAGTGGACACACTCCCAACAATATAACATGAATGAACAAATAAATAACTTCTCTCCACTATGGTACTCTGAATTACTCTCCTATTGAATAACACTAATCATTGTGTAGTGGCTACAGAAGCACCCCTTAAAGTTCATCAAGTACTTGACAAACACCACTCATAGAGATATCCAAATCAAAGCACAACTCAAGATAGATATTGTTGCAACTTAGACCAAGTACTAACACGGTGCACACACTGTCAACATTACACCATGAAAGGAGGAATAGATCACTTCAATACTATCATAGTAATAATTACTCTCATAATCCACAAGAGATCACAATCTTAGCCTAAACCAAGTATCACCATGATGCACGCACTGTCACCGTTACAGCATGGCAGGAGGAATAGATTACTTTAATAATACCACTAGAGTACACATAATATCTGAATAACATCTACTTGTTCAACATGATAAAAAGCTCACGATCACATAAAGATCACATCATGGGAGAGAGAGGTGAACCACATAGCTACCGGTAGAGCCCTTAGCCCCGGGGGTGAACTACTCCCTCCTCATCATAGGAGACAGCAAGGTTGATGGAGATGGCGGTGAGGTCAATGGAGACGGCGAAGACGGCGATGGAGACCGATGGAGATGGCTCCGGGGGCACTTCCCCGTCCCGGCAGGGTGCCGGAACAGAGACTTCTGTCCCCCGAAATTCGTCGGCGATGGCGGCGGAGCTGCGGAACTCTTTCTGGAAAATTGCCGATTCCTTTAGGGTTTTCCGTCCCGAGGCTTCTTATAGGCGAAGGGGCGTCGTGAGGGGAGGGGCCAGGTGCCCTCATGCCAGGCTCGCGCGGCCAGGGCCCTGGCCGCGCCGCCCTGGCGTGTGGGGCCCTGGTGGCCCCCCTCCTACTCCTCTTCGGATCTCTGGAAGCTTCCGGGTAAAATAAGACTTCAGGATTTTGTTTCGTCCAATTCCGAGAATATTTCATGTGTATCACTTCTGAAACACAAAAACAGCAGAAAACAGGGAACTGGCACTGTGGCACTTGTTAATAGGTTAGTTCCGGAAAATGCATAAAAGTGCCACGAAGTGTAACGAAACATCGGGTAAATGGTGTAAAAACAAGCATGGAGCATCAAAAATTATAGATACGTTTGAGACGTATGAGTGCCACATTAGATTTTTGCCAATGTGGCATGCACAACACTACTTAAGATACTCCCACTGTGGCTAGTCTAAAGCATGATATTTAAGTGGCCAACGGTACAATATCAATAAAAATATACAGTATTAAAGCTCTTACCACAACATCAAAACCGATTTTTAATGATGTAATTAAGAAATTCACCACCAGAAGAAATACCAAAAAGTTCTTCATGCAGATTTCAAGATAAAACTCTAGCTACGCCACTAGCCCCTACCCATGCATATAATCGTACACTGCAGTTAACATACAAAAACAAAAAGGCGATAATAATAGCCACGTGAAATGTACCTGTCCAAAACATGCTGGCAAGTTCAGTGTTATCACATTGGAGAGGCTGCGAAGAATACCATGGCCACGAAAAGTTGGAGAATAGTAGCCGCCATCCTCACTTGAATGCGTACTTGCAGTCTCACCGTCGTCATCATCATCACTGTTGTCTGGGTCCTCAGCATCAGAACCTGCAGCGTTATAATCATCCTCACCATCATCATCACTGTTGTCCGGGTGCTCAGCATCAGATCCCACAAAGCTATCATCATCAGGTTCAGCTTGAGATTCATTGTCCCCAAGCTTCTCAGCATCAGAATTAGGAGAGCTATCATCATCAGGTTCAGCTTGAGATTCATTGTCCCCAAGCTTCTCAGCATCAGAATCAGGAGAGCTATCATCATCAGGTTCAGCTTGAGATTCATTGTCCCCAAGCTCCTCAGCATCAGAATCAAGAGAGCTATCATCATCAGGTTCAGCTTGAGATTCATTGTCCCCAAGGTCCTCAGCATCAGAATCAGGAGAGCTATCATCATCAGGTTCAGCTTGAGATTCATTGTCCCCAAGGTCCCCAGCGTCAGAATCCGCAGAGTTATCATCATCAGGTTCAGATTGAGATTCATTGTCCCCAAGGCCCTCAGCATCAGAACCTGTAGTAGACCGATTACCATCAGATGGAGGTTGAGATTCACTGTGCCTAGGTTTCTTAGCATCAGCACAATGGCTGCAAGGAGGACGACAATGCAACAAGCAATAGTCGTCATGCATGATAGTGGCTGTCAATAGGGACCCCGAGTTCTCGATCCCAGGAATGAAATTGTGAGGTCTGATGCAGCGCAGCAACACAAGTGTCAGGCCCTCGCTAGGATCTACAGGAGTTATCGATCGGAACTTGGGAAAGAAGAAAGAAGGAAAGACACGGACGAGAGCCCAAGCTGTATTGTATTTCTATATTGTTTGCATTTAGCAATAATGATTCACGATACCCACACCGGCTACATCCCAGCCTTTATATAGGAAGTGGACACAGCCACGGTAATTAAGTAATAGTCATAACAAAATAGTAAAGTAATAAGCGAGGGTAAGTCCCGAGCGTTGTCTTGAGTAGCGTCAGAAACTGGGCCTGACAATGCCTCCCTCTGAGCAACAGCTTGTCCTCAAGGTGTTTCTGATGGATGCATCCAGGCTTGGACAGTAAGCTTGAAGAAGTCTGGAAACGCATGCTTGATAGCATCAGCATCTTCCCATGTAGCATCGTCCGGAGCCAAGTTCTGCCATTGGATCAACCATTGAACCACAGCTTCATTGTTGCGGGGAATTTGCCGGACCTGCAAGACAAGTTCAGGACCTGTCTTGATTGTACCATCAGGAAGGACCATTGGCAAGTCTGGACTGGGCACTGCCTTGGCGCCAATATGCAACTTGAGTTGACTAACGTGGAAGACAGGATGTATAAGAACTCCAGGAGGTAGCTGCAGGCGATATGCTCAATTTCCCACCTTGTGTGTAATCAGAAATGGACCATAGTACTTACTCTGCAGCTTAATGGCACCACGGAAACCAAAAGCAGCTAAACGGTAAGGTTCCATCTTAAGATACACTTTGTCACCGACAGAGAAGGTGCGCTCTGTACGCTGCAGATCTGCAAACTTCTTCATCCGAGCCTGAGCTTGATTCAGGTTCTGCTTCAGTTGATCCAACATTCTCTGCTTAGCTTCCAGAAATTCAGAGGCTGCCATATCTGACGGACCATGTATTGAAAGCTCACTAATCAGTAGAGGAGGAAAACCATAGAGCGCCTGGAAAGGAGTGAGTTGGAGAGCTGTATGAAAGCTGGTATTATACCAAAATTCTGCCAGAGAAAGCCAAGAGAGCCACTTTGTGGGTGCAGCAAATGTCATGCAACGGAGGTAAGTTTCAAGGCATTGGTTAACCCTTTCGGTTTGACCATCCGATTGGGGGTGGTAAGCAGAACTGTATTGCAGCTGAACCTTCAAGGATTTGAAGATGTTCTTCCACATTGAACTCGTAAATATTCTGTCACGGTCTGAAATGATGCAAAGGGGAGGTCCGTGGAGTTTCACCACGTTATCTATGAAAGCTTGAGCGACAGAGTCCACTGTATAGGGATGAGAGAGTGGAATAAAATGTGCATACTTGGTGAAACGGTCGACCACTACCATAATCACATCCTTCCCGTGGGATTTTGGAAGTCCTTCGACGAAATCCATCGAGATATGAGTCCACGCCATGTCAGGCACCAGCAGGGGGTCGAGAAGACCAGGATAGTGGCAATGTTCGTGTTTGGAACATTGACAAACAGGACACTGAGCCACCCAAGTTTCCACATCTTTTTTCATTCCAGGCCAATAAAAGAGTTTCTTCAATCTGTGGTATGTTGCCCTTGTACCGGAATGACCCCCAATCGCTGAAGCATGGAGAGCTGTGAGAAGGTTCTTTCGCAGTGTAGTGTTATTGCCCACTACAATCCTCCCTTGAAAACAAAGTACCCCGGCATGTAATGTATAAGGCGAGTCAGTTGCTGGTGGAGTGATGAGAAATTGCTCTAGGAGTGGGCGCACATGATCGTCACTGATGTAACTTGTAGTGACCTCTTTGACCCAGGTAGGAGTTGCCATAGACACGGCAAGGAGTTGACAGAACTGCCGGGATAAAGCATCTGCTACCTGATTCTCCTTGCCACGCTTATACTCAATGGTAAAGTCAAATTCAAGCAATTTAAGCATCAGTTTATGCTGAATTCCTTCCGCAACTCTTTGATCTGTGATAAACTTGAGAGCCTGTTGGTCAGTTTTGATGACAAGATTGCTACCCAAGAAATAATGGCGCCAACGTTTCAAAGCTTCGAGGATAGCGAGAGCCTCCTTTTCATAGGTTGACATGGCAGCATTCTTGGGGCAGAGGGCAACACTGAAATAGGCAAGTGGGCGACCTCGCTGCATGATGACAGCACCAATACCTGATTCAGAGGCATCCGTTTCCAACGTGAATGCTTCAGCAAAATTTGGCAGAGCTAACACCGGGGCATGAATCAGTGCTTGTTGCAAGGTCTGGAAAGCTGTGTCATGAGCAGGCATCCAATTGAACCCTCCCTTTTTTAGCAAGTCATGGAGTGGACGACATATCAGACCAAAGTCTTTGATAAAACGACGGTAATAGCCTGCCAAACCCAAAAAACTGCGTAGTTGGGTCACTGTCTTTGGAGTTTCCCATTCAGCAATGGCTGTCACTTTAGAAGGGTCAGTAGAGACACCCTGTGCTGATATGACATGGCCCAGGTACTCGACCTGTGAGACACCAAACACACACTTGCTTCTCTTAGCTGCCAATTGGTGTTGCCTTAAAATGGAGAGAGCAATACTCAGATGCTGAATATGTTCCTGGACATCTTTACTATAGACTAGGATGTCGTCAAAGAAAACAAGGATGAATTTCCTCAGCTGGTCCTTGAAAATGTCATTCATCAGTGCCTGGAAGGTAGCTGGCACGTTTGATAGGCCAAAGGGCACTACTACATATTCAAAATGACCGAAATATGTTTTGAAGGCAGTTTTGTGAATATCATCTTCATGCATGCGGATCTGATGGTATCCAGAACGTAAATCCAAGTTGGAGAAAATTGTAGCACCATGCAACTCATCCAGAAGGTCTTCGATCACAGGCACAGGAAATTTATCTTTAATGGTTTGTGCATTCAGACGACGGAAATCAATGCATAAGCGCCAGGTGATGTCCTTTTTCTTGACTAATATCACTGGAGAAGCATAAGGCTGTGGCTTGGCCTAATCATCTTGGATGCAAGCAATTGTTTGATTTGTCTTTCCAGCTCATCTTTTTGTTTATGAGGAATACGGTAAGGTCTCACCTGGGGAGGGGTGGCTCCATTGACCAAGGGAATGCGATGATCACAGGCTCGTGATGGTGGAAGATCAGTAGGTTCTGCAAACACATCACCAAATTGCTGGAGCAGAACCTCTATTTCATCATTCAATTGACTGTTGTCATTGTCAGAAAGTTCAAGTGAGCATAATTGAATGATATAGCCAGTAGCTCCTTTCTCTAACAGCTTGCATAACTGAGGTGCCTCAATGGAGATACTGTCATTAGACGGTGAGCATGTTGGCAGAATAATAGCAGTACCATCAGATGCAGTCAGGTGAAATTCCTGCTTGAGAAAGTGAAAGGATACAGGGCTGAATTGTTTCATCCAATCACAGCCTAAAACGATGTCATGGCCGGGTAATGAGAGCACTCTAAAGTTATGAGAAAACTTGTGTGTACCAATTGTGAAAGCACATTCAGGGATGAATGCCTCAGAGTGTAAGGTACCCCCACCAGCTACTTGAACTGTTGTAACAAGAGCTGGTGTTAGCTGACAATTAGCTTTGATGGCAAAGCTTTGGTCCATGAAGGTCGAAGTACTGCCAGAATCTAATAGAGCCACTATTCATTTTCCACCAATGGAGATAAGCACACAAGGAGTATTGGTAGGGAGGGTAGCATCAAGAGCCTGGCCAGTGATAGACATGAGTTGTGTTTCTTGTTGCTGCATAGCTTCTTCCATGGCTTGTTGTTGCTCAGCAGTGACTTCTTCTTCTTCTTGATGGGCAGAAGTACCTTCCTGGAGGAGATGTAGAGCTGGTATCTTTGCACATTTATGGCCATGGAACCATTTATCGCCACAGCGCCAATAGTCTCCAGGTTTGCGAGTTCTCTGCTGAGTTATATTGGTGGGCTGAGGATACTCCAGTTTATGTGGAACAGGAGGAGCCGGGAGAGGTTTCACTAGGAGGAGGAGCTGGTAGGTGTTGAAAACGTTGGAAGGGAGGAACATAAGGATTTTGGAAGGAACGTTTAGGTTGGTTATTATTCTCCATGTCCTTTGCCAGCCAAAAAGCTTCAGTAAGTGATTGTGGACGCAACGGTCGCAATTGGTACTTGATACCATCACGCAAACCATTGACAAAACATCGCACAAACCACCCTTCAGATAACTCAGGATTTTCTTCTGATATAGTAGCCATCAATTCCTCAAATTGTTCTGCATACTCTGTCACCGAGGCATTGTTTTGGCGAAGGTTATTGAAAGTTTCGACCAATTGATATGAAATGTGAGAGGAGAATCGCTGAATGAGCATCTCACAAAACTTGGGCCAAGTAGGATGGTTTTGCAAGATTTTAGAACGCCGAAGCCAAACGTCTGCTTTGCCCACAATGTATAACTGAGCCAGTGAGAATTTGTATTCGTCCGGGGTGGCTGACATCTGGAAACACTTTTCACACTGTCGTATCCATTCTACAGGATTGCCTCCATCAAATTTAGGAAAATCCAGACGAGGCCCTTTGGTGATATTTTTCAAAAACTGTGTTCTCATGTCTTGTTCATAGTCTCTCTGGTATTTCTGCCACGGGTTGGCAGGGCCAGAAGATGGACCCTGTCCAGGATGCAGGGGTTGATCGTGTTCCGTTTCAACAGGATGAGTAGGCTGAATGGGGCAAAACGGTCGGCCAAACCCTGGAGGAGCAGAGCGTCGAGAGGTAGGCAATTGTTGCTGGTAGCATTTTGACAGTTCCTGTTCGAGGGCATACTGACGACGCAAATTCTCCACTTCTAACCTCTTCTGTAACAGAACCGCCTGATCGGTTGCGAGGCCATGGCCAGCAGAAGTGTGTTCGTCAGTACTCTTCTCAATCTGAATACCTTCAGTTTGCTTGCCCGTGTTGGAGAGGCGTATGGATTTCAGGGCCTCAGCCATGGACAACATTTGAGAATTGACGTCCTGGACAGTGTTGTTCATACCTGTAACCGCTAGATGCACTTGATCTTGTTTGGCACTGAGAGAATTCAGTTCCGCTTGCATCGCAGCAATCTCGGTTTGGTTCTCTTGAACATCTTGCTTCAGAAGTTGGAACTCTTGCATGTGGTCATCTCCGTCCACTGAGGCCTTTGATCTAGGCATGGCCTTGAGCTGCAAAAACTGGGAGGGGATTTTACACTGACAAAATCAGCAACCAGGCCCAGCGTTGTAGTTTCTACCGCCGCCAACACCGACACCAGCGCCGCCCGCCGCCTGATACACGGATCGAGATGGATCCCGGGATTTTACAACGGAGAAAAGGATTCCCCGCAACCTGATCTGGCCTCTCAATCTGTATCCGAGCAAGTGCCGCCGCCACCAAGCCGCCACCGAGGAAGAGATCTACCACCCCCACACGCCGCCGATCCAATCTGCCACCGCCGCCGTGAGGAAAGGAAGAGCGAGAGAGGGTGTTGTTCTAGTGGAAATCTCTTGCCATCTCGCTCGATTTGCTACACCGCCAAGGAATTGTTGGTCTCTGATACCACTTTGTCAGGCCCTCGCTAGGATCTATAGGAGTTATCGATCGGAACTTGGGAAAGAAGAAAGAAGGAAAGACACGGACGAGAGCCCAAGCTGTATTGTATTTCTATATTGTTTGCATTTAGCAATAATGATTCACGATACCCACACCGGCTACATCCCAGCCTTTATATAGGAAGTGGACACAGCCACACGGTAATTAAGTAATAGTCATAACGAAACAGTAAAGTAATAAGCGAGGGTAAGTCCCAAGCGTTGTCTTGAGTAGCGTCAGAAACTGGGCCTGACAACAAGGTTCGGAGTATCAACAGAGAGGCCATCGCGGTTGAAGCATCTGACCATAGACAAACGCTTGAGTGAGGTTGATCGAATGTGCGTGGCATCTATGTCGACGTTCTGGAGCTCTAGTTCCTCCAAAGTACACCTAGAACAGAGTTGCGAGAGGTCGTCGTTCTTCATACGCAAGTGGCTGAGCTTCAAGATCTTGAGGTTGCCATAAAGGAAGATCCAGTACTCCGGCACCAGCACTGGGTGGTGCCGCTTCCCGGAGATCTCGATATGTGTCGCCTTGCGTCTGACAGCCACGTGTTGGCGTCGTCGTGGTTCCAACGCAGCCGGAGCGTGTCCACCGGCGCGGACGACCTCCGCTTGAGTAGCAGGTGCTTGACGAACTCGGCGTACCAATCCTGGCCGCCGGCGGCGGCGGCGGCTTCGTCTTCGTCTTTGTCTTCGTCTTCGTCATTGTCCTCGTCGCGGCAGCCACACGGGTAGTGGATGTCGAGGCACGGCACGGAGGCCCAGAAGTGGCGCCACTGCCTTGACAACGCGCTCGTGCGGACCACCTCCCACGCAGGCACGAAGGAAAAGATATGGTGGCGCAGGTCATCTGGGAGGTCGCTGATGCGGTCGCGGCCACCGCCTCCGCCGGGTGGCGGCCCCTGCCCCTGCGGCCCCCTGAAGCATTTTATCGAACATGTTCCCTGCACGGACAACGAGATCAACTGCATGAACCACCACGGGAAACCAAAATCTTCGCAAACGCAGCAAGAAACCAAGAAGAGCTAGCGATGCGGCATATCGGCGAGCAAATTCAAGATCGGGAACAAGAACTCGGGAAGATCCCTCGCATGGTGGGTGGAGGCGAACTTACGGGTTGGTGGAGACTGGCTGAATGAAATTGAGGGACGGGCTCTCGGCGCACGCAGAGCAAAGGGGAAGAAAGACCGAAAATGAAAACGTGGGACGACAACTGGGACGGTATATAGTTAAAGGAGTATTTAAAGGGCACAATGTATAAAATCCTGTAATCTTTTTATAAACATGCTTCTCTTTTCATCATCATTAGTTAAGTAGTAGTAGAAGAGAATTACTCCGTTAATTAGCGGAAAACCGGATAAAAACTACTTAACTCAAAATAGAATCTCTCTCTCTCTCTCAAAACATGACATTTATTCTATTTTCTTCTTATTATGAAAGCAACATAATTGTCAGTTGCTTATAAAAAAAAGTATGCAAACATGATTTATGTTGATTGACAATTGGCAATCTTTGCAATGTCGTTCAAAAGAGTCTGTTTGCATGGTGATTATGGTGTGCAAATGTCCTCCAAATACGAGATGGCTTGCTCCCCATCTCAGTTTCTAACATAAGATCTTGCGAGGGTAACCGCGAACCGAGTTATCACGTGTTCCTGCAGCCCATCTAATTTGACACACTCCATCTGTCTCTTGTAATCCTCTCTTGAGAGGGACCTACCCATGTGATCATCTTCCTTCTTTTGATGTTAAATTGGAAATTTTGAAAGTTTTAGAAACCCTAAGATTTCAAAGGTTATAATTTCAAAATTCCGACAATTCTAAAATTTAGGAAGTTCCAATTTAAAGTTCATATTCTAAAAGTTTTGCTGAAATTGAACTTCAAAAAGTTTGAGAAGGATTTTTAGAAAGGTCGTGAAAAAATGTCTAGAAGTCTTTGAAATAAGAAATTTTACTATAAAGGAAATTTTGACTTACCCAAAAATGAAAGCCATCTAGAAAGTGGTCGATGGATACTTCCCCAACACCATGTGACTATGATTCTGGGGAAATACAGATTTAAGTACACACACCTTGAAAGAATATGGATCTTGCACATTTCACCATTTATGAGCTAGTACAAGCTCGGCGCGACCAACATTTTATCCAAGCGGGCAAAACACCTTTCATTAAATCTTTAATTGATTCCTTAAAATTTAACAACATTGACATAGTTTATTACATGCACGGGAAAGAGAGGTAAATAAGTTGATGCACTAATTGGAAACCTGTTGTGAATGCTTGCACTCAAAACATGCATTCACTACAGGGCAAAAACCTAATAGCATAATCAACCGAGTTTTAGAGAGAAACTTATTACAGACGAGAAAGTTCACATGAAATAAAAAATTCACAGCTATACAACCAAGACGAACATCGATGGATCATCAAACTACATTAAGAAGAAGGGCCAATCTTCCTTAGCACGGCCATGAGACCCACCCGAATTCTCGCTGCTTTCAGCTTTTCACCACACATCAGCTTGTAGAATGTCATGAGATCTTGGGCATTCTACATTAGCTTAACATCTCTATTCTTTAGCGACACTATATCCCGATCCATATCCAATATAGAGGAAAGCTACACAAAGAATGACCCTCTATTCCTTGTAATCCAAATCCCTAGCAAACGTCAGCAATGCCGATCTGAAATTTCTTCCCAATAGGAAGGAAAATGAGCATCCAAACATGAACTCAAGAAGAGTTTTTCTATTTGAAACTGCATTGGGAACAATTACCATGTAAAAAGACTACTCCATCTGATCAGAAAAGAGTGTTGGTGATTTTATATTATCTTATTACAAAGTTTATACTATATCACTGATACTTTTTCCGATCAAATGGAGTAATTTTGAGAGTAAGTTACTTCTCCAAATATGTTTGAAGTGAGCGCCAGCCAGATCTTTGTCTTGAGTCCACCCTTCGATCAGAAATAAGTGTTGGTAATTTTATACTAACTTAGTATAAAGTTTATACTAAATCATTGATACTTATTTCCGATCGGAATGAGCTATAAGGGCTTTTGGAGGTCCTGGAGGACATCGAGCCCAAGTGAAGTAATATCACGAGGCCTTGTAACATTAGGCTTTGGGATTGTGAAGCGCCGACGGTGGTTATTGATAGTGCTTGTTAGGCACCCAGTTGGGAACCCCAAGAGGAAGGTATGATGAGCACAACAACAAGTCTTCCCTCAGTATGAAACCGAGGTTTATCGAACCAGTAGGAGAAAGAACCAACTTCCGAAGGTTGATGCTCGCTGGCTTGGCGACAGCTCCAGACAATTTATATATGGCGCCTTATCTGGGGCGTAGCTTTGCACTAGCAGCAATGTGGAACCTGCACACAACACAACCAAAGTACTTTGCCCCAACTTACAGTGAGATTGTCAATCTCACCGGTTTGCTGTAAACAAAGGATTAAACGTATCATGTGGTAAAAGATAGTAGTTTGCTAGAAAGTAAATAATGCGAGTAAATAGTAAACTGTAATATGAATGTAAAAGAATGGACCGGGGTTCACAGTTCACTAGAGGTGTCTCTCCATAAGATAAATAACATGATGGGTAAACAAATTACAGTTGGGCAATTGACAGAATAAAGAATGCAAACAAATGCATGTACATGTCATGAGGATCACTATGAGATTCACTTGGGCATTACAACATAATACATAGACCGTAATCCAACTGCATCTATGACTAATAATCCACCCGTCGGATATCAACCGAACAACCGTTGGGTATTAAGTTGCAAGCAACAGATTATCGCCTTAAGCAAAGTGTGTAATATAAACAATACAAATGTCCTTGAACACAAGATCGTTGTTTTCTCCCTAGTAGCAACAGCACATCTACAACTTTAGAGGTTATTGTCACTCCCCCAAGTTACCATAAGTATGAACCCACTATCGAGCATAAATACTCCCTCTTGGAGTCACTAGCATCTACTCGGACAAGATATGTACTAGCAACGGAGAGCATGCAAGATCATAAACAACATAGAGATGATAAATCAATAAATCAACTTGACATAGTACTCAATATTCATCGGATCACAACAAACACAACATGTAGAATTACATAACGATGATAATGATCATGATAGGTGACGAGGTTCAACCCCGGCAATGCCCATGCTTGCGGGCTTTCAAGACATGGAGCGCTAGGGGGGATCCGGCGAACTCGACGGCGATCAGACGAAAGCAGAGGAAAACAAGGTTTTACCCAGGTTCGGCCCCCTTGGTAGGGTAACGACCTACGTCCTGCTTGTCTGACTTTTATTTATGGGGTGGCTATAATGGATGCGTAGATTGGATCTAACCGAAAGTGGAGAGCTCTAATGTTTCGAGCGCTCCGGCTTGAGGTGGCGAAAAAGTATCTAGAGAGGCGCTACGATCTCCCTCCCAACCTTTTATATGCGAAGGTTGGGTCTCGGGATTGTTCTCCAAGCTGATTACAGATAGAATCAGTTTGAATAGAACCTAAACGAGTCCTAGTTCGACTAGACCTTCTCCTTTGAATCTTCATCTTGCACTCCAAGTTACGTCCCTGGGCCACGACGGGCTGATACATTCATGGGCCTTGTGATTCCTTCGACAGCTATCCCTCCTGGGCCGAAAACCAGGTAGGCGAATATCGAGGGCCTATTTGTCATTCCTTCGTCAGTAGCCCCCGAGTGCCTGGGATAGTCGAAGACTATGGCAGGGACTCTAATTCAAAACCCTTCTTGATTGCACAAATTGTATTCGCCTTACCTGTAAAAACACAAAGGCATAGCGAGTATACAAATGTTTTGTCTAGTAAAAGCTGCTAATTCGAGTAGTACTTATTCTGTGCCTCGAAAATGCTTAGTTTGGTTGCTAGGGGGATTGGCATAACCGGCCTGAGACTCACGTCGGGTCTCAGTTAATTGCATAGCCGCAAAAACATCGGTTAGCTTACTCAGATTCGAGTCCCCCAACTCAAACCCGCGTGGGCTGGCGCTACTTCGACCCGAGCCGCGTATGGACTTACCATGTCGAAGCCCAGTTCAGTGTGAGGCACTCGATGCGTCCATCGATGCAAACTTCATATCGTAGGTATGGAAAATTTCTTGGCAGAGCGCGCTTGATACGAATACCGGGCCATCTAGTGTTGCCAACTGTGGACTTACCTTCGTATTTGACATACGACATCCGAACTGGTATGTTGCCACCAAAATTCGGGCATTGAGTGTAAGCATAAGCATAGAGTTGGATTCAGGGGGCTAAAACCGCTCCCGAATCAAAATTGAGGCACTGCTGGCCCTGAATCAGAGATAACCTGGGGAATGAAGCCCATGGTTCGACGCAATGACGATTTTGGTTGTCTGGACTGAAGAAGTCATTATTCGAGTAAACTTGCGGCACTGTGGGCCAAAATAAAGGAACAGTCAAAGAATCGATAACCATGACTTGAATGATAAGAGGGCGTTGCCAGCCAGAACACAATTTGAGGGATTAGGA
Organism: Dactylis glomerata; assembly: GCA_007115705.1. Lineage (NCBI taxonomy): Eukaryota > Viridiplantae > Streptophyta > Magnoliopsida > Poales > Poaceae > Dactylis > Dactylis glomerata. The sequence goes on along the minus strand of QXEO01000701.1, from coordinate 507,574 downwards.
TCCATGATACGTCTCCAACGTATCCATAATTTTTTATGCTCCATGCTTATTTTTACACCATTCACGTAGTGTTTCGTTACACTTCGTGGCATTTTTATGCATTTTCCGGAACTAACCTATTAACGAGATGCCACTATGCTAGTTCCCTGTTTTCTGCTGTTTTTGTGTTTCAGAAAAGTTACACACGAAATATTCTCGGAATTGGACAAAACAAAAGCCAGACGTCCAGAAATTTACCGGAGCTTCCAGAGAACCGAAGAGGAGACAGAGAGGAGCCACTGGTGGGCCTCACCACCAGGGGGTGCGGCCTAGGGCTGGCCCACGCCCCCCTATGGTGAGCCCCACCAGGTCCACTTCTGACGCCGCCCCTTCGCCTATAAAGACCCCCCGACGGGAAAAACCTAAATACCCGATCACTTTTCCAGAATACATCGCGATCCGCCGCTGCCGTCGACCTGAGATCGGGAGGGTCCAGAAGCTCTTCCCGATACCCTGCCGGAGAGGGGAATCGCCACCGGAGGTCTTCTTCATCGCCATGCTTGCCTCCGGCGTGATGAGTGAGTAGTCTACCTTGGACTATGGGTCCATAGCAGTAGCTAGATGGTTGTGTTTTCCACCATGTGCTTCATGTTTAGGTCTCGTGAGCTGCTTTACATGATCGAGACTACCTTTATGTAATTCTACATGTTGTGTTTGTTGGGATCCGATGAATATTGGTGTTATGATTGAGTTGATGTGCTGAATATTATCTTATGTTATCTCTATGTTGTTTATGATCTTGCATGCTCTCCGTTGTTAGTAGCTATCTTGGCTGAATAGTTGCTAGTGACTCCAAGAGGGGGTATTTATGCTCGATAGTGGGTTCATGCCTCTGTTTAATCTGGGGGAGTGAGAGAAACCTCTAAGGTTGTAGATGTGCTATTGCTACTAGGGAGAAAACAACATTCATATGCTCAAGGGCATATGCTTTGTTTACATTACACACTTTGCTTAATGCAGTTATCTATTGTTTGCAACTTAATACTTGTGGAGTTCTCGGATTGATTCGCCACAAGTGGATTATTAGTCATAGATGCAGTTGGATGACGGTCTATGTATCTTGTTGTAATGCCCAGAGTAAATCTCATAGTGATCCTCTCGACATGCATGTTGTCTTTATTCTATCAATTGCCCAACTGTAATTTGTTTACCCAGCATGTGTTATTTTATCCTATGGAGAGACACCACTAGTGAACTGTGGACCCCGGTCCTATTTCCTTTACATTGCTATCACCTGTTTACTTTACTCGCACTGTTTACTTTACTCGCATACTATTATCACTTTCCACTCGATACGCTCATACCCTTTGTTTCAAGCAAACCGGTGAGATTGACAACCTCATCGTAAGTTGGGAACAAAGTATTTGGTTGTATTGTGTGCAGGTTCCACGTTGCCGCTCGCAAAGCAAATCTTGGACGAGGCGCCCTATAAATTGTCCGGAGCTGTCGCGAAGCTAGCGGGTATCACCTTCAGTCGTTTGGCTTTTTCCTACTGGATTGATAACCTTGGTTTCATAACTGAGGGAAAACTTGCTGCTATATCCATCAAACCTTCTCTTGGGGTTTCCAACTGGCCGGTCATTTATTTCATCAACTACACACCAACTATTTTCTGGCACCATCATCACCGCGCCATCAACAAGTTTTCTGGCGCCGTTGCCGGGAAAAAAGAAGACTTCTGCAAGGGGAGTTTCGCACGCACATCCTTTACTTTGTTTGAAGTTTTTCTTTACTTTATTTTTACTTGCATCGTTTTATCAAAAACACACAAAAAATTAGTATTCTTTGTAGTTGTTTTTACTTGCTTGCTTTTAGTCTTGTTAGAATGAGTAATCCTGAAGTTGAAGTTCGTACTTTTAAGCAACAAGGGGGAGAGAGCTTGAAAGATGCTTGGTACCGTATTAGCAATTCTCATCATAGGTGTACAAAGAAGCATTCTACCATGATCCTCCTTAGAAATTTTTATGTTGGTATAACTAGTTGGTATAGGTACGTTCTTGATACTCTTGCAGGAGGTAATTTTCTGGGTACTCCCGCCCTTGAAGCATGCACTTTAATAGAAAGTTTAGTGGGAGTACCACCCATTCATGTTGTTAAAACTGAGATCACTTTGGAGGAAGTTATAGAAAAAGTAGGCTCTCTAGAAAAAAGTTTGCCAAATATCCTTGATAACGCTAGCCGAGTTAATGAAGCGATAGAAAGTATCGGAAAGAGAATCACCGTTTTAGAGGCTAGCACTACTCTTGATAGTCAAAACCTTAGGATTGGGAAACTAGAGGAATCCATGGAAACTTTAAGTTCAATTTTCTCTTCTCTTAAGTTTAAGAAGGAGAAAACTTTTGTTGGAAAAGAGCAAAAATTTATGTATGTTTCCAAGGTGTCTGTGCCTAAACCGCAGCATGTTTTTAAGATTGGTTAGACTTTTAGTTCAACTAAGAGTGACTTGCAGGTTGAATCATCTTTGGGAACCTCTAAAGTGCCTAGTGTGGTAAGTGGTGATCTTGAGGAAACAGTTGATCTTACTACCTCTTTCGAAAATACTTGATTCACACTTTCTGCGTCTAGCTCAAAGGCGTTAAAGAAAAGCACTCTTGGGAGATAACCCAATGTTTTTTACTTTCAGTTCTTTTTCTTTTATTTGAGTCTTGGAAGTTATTACTACTGTAATAACCTCTACTTATCCTTTTTATTTCATTTTTGTGCCAAGAGAAGCCTCTAATTTGAGTGAGGTAAGATTTGGGGATGTTGCTGTCCTAAAACAGTTTTCGGTGCTGCACCATAAAAATTCGTGAAAATTCTCTGTATATCTTTTGGACCTGAGATTTCTTGTGCATATTCCCCAGGTTATATACAAACTTTCATTAGTTTAAAACTTTTTTATTTGAGCAACACAAAACCCTCTAAAAATTCGACCTTTGTCAGCTGTTCTGTTTTGACAGATTTCTGCCAATATTTGTGTTTGCCGCTTTATCACTTTCTTTTTGAGTTCTTTTGATCACGAAACTTTTGGGGAAGTTGCTACAGTAGTATATGCTTTATATGTGGTGTTTTTGAGTTGAAACCTGAAGCAAAAAGGGTTGATTCAATGTTATGCTTACACTAATGTTGCTAATAGATTTGTGTTTAGTTTTGTATGAAGGAAGTTTTCAAGTGTAGGGATTGGAGAATGATGAGATGATTTGAAGAATGGACAAAAGCTCAAGCTTGGGGATGCCCATGTCACCCCAAGAAATATCCAAGAGGTACAAGTGTTAAAGCTTGGGGATGGTCCCAAGGCACCCCTTCTTCATCGGCAAAAATCAGGTCACCTTTCAACACACTATATTTTTATTGCTTCATGCATTATGCATTTTTCTTGGAGCGTCAGTTGTTTTTAGTTTTCAGTTTTGTTTGCTGCAATAAATGGTTGGACCCCAACAAATTCCTTTTGGAGAAGTTGCCTTGCTTTTTATTTGCCAAGAACACTCCATTTTTCACTCTTATCGTTCCAACGAGTGTTCTCTTTTTCAAGAACTGCGTTTAGCTTTTGTTTTTCGCCTTGATTTGTGTTCAGATCTTTTTATATCTTTTTATCAAGATGTATTTTGACCTCTGGTCCATGTTGGTTTTCATCAAAAGAGTTGTTTATAAAAAGTTCGAATGGTATTGGAAAAGAGAAAAAGCTTTATGCAAAAAAGTGGTATGAGAAGGAGCTTGTGTAGACTGCGGCCTAGGCTTTTGCATGTCGTGCTTGATGTCTTTTTGATAGTATGCTTAGTGGTTTTGCTGTAGCATGACTTGTCTCAAATGACTGAGATTGCTTAATGAGCCTTTGAAAAAAATCATGCATTGTTTTAATTATTTGGAAGCATTATTTTGGTTTTCTCCTTTGATGCTTTATTTGGGTTGACTTGGCGCATGCTCACACATGTTAGACTCATACAAAGTTGCCATTGCCTCTATGATAATTTAGTTTTTGACTTTTGATACCATCTTATGCTTCTTTTAATGCCGCTTTGTCGCTTTGCATGATTATGGCCGTTATTGCTCTCTTAGTTGGTCGCTCCCAGTCTTTTGCTAGCCCTCATTTTGTATTGAGTATGAGCTCTACTCGTGCATCCAACTCCTAAAAACCAAGTTTGCCATTGTGTCCACTATAAATTCCTATGCATGGTATTTATAAGCCATTCTAAGTAAATTTTCATGTGCTACCTTTTAAAACTTTCAACTACTTCTCGTTTTGTGCCACTGTTTTTAGCTCATGGGGACGTAGTGGTCGGAATTGCTATCTTCCATATTAAATTAAGTACCCCTCGACTAGGCAGCTTCATCTGCTCGTCATTAATTTTGCATGAGAGCTGGTCAGACCATTGCAATCTAATTTTAAAAGAAAAAAAGGCACTCCTCCATGGTATGTGAATGTTGGTGGGCACCCGATGGAATTGGTTAGCCATGGTTTGAGAAAGGAAAAAAGGTGGGGAGGAGTGCCAAAGCTTTATAAAAGAGCACCAATGTGCCAAATTTTCAAAGAACTCGGAACCGCTCTCACTTGTTTATTATGGAAGATAGTAAGACCCCATTGCCAGTCGTTGACATGAAACAACCACCTCTCAAAACCCAATTTTTATCTCTGTTTTACAAATGAAAAGCTCTAGCACATGTTTAATCACTGCTTCCCTCCGCGAAGGGCCTTTCTTTCACTTTTATGTTGAGTCTCCACCTTCTACCTTTATGCACCGTCTAAGAGAGCATAGTTGTCATTCTGAGTATAATGTGCATTGTCCCAAAGTTTTCATTGATTGATTCATATTGTTGGTTTCACTTGTTTTTAAATTATTTGTATCTAGTCGCCCTCTTAAACTTGAAGGTGTCCTATGCATTTATGTTTTGCTCTCTCATGAAGGACAAGCTGAAAACCATTTGTATGTTTTTCCTTATGATTCGAACACACGTTTGACTTTCATTGTTTTATTTTTATGATCTTTCATTTGTGTTCATTTTTATGTTATAACATGGTTGCTAAGTTGCTTCTATGAAGATTATATCTTTCATGCCCATCTTTTAAGTTCTTTTGATCCCAGCGCACAACGCTAACAAAGATTATCAAGATTATGTAGGTGCATGTCACCTCAAAAATTATTCTTTTGTTATCACTTACCTACTCGAGGACGAGCAGGAGTTAAGCTTGGGGATGCTGATACGTCTCCAACGTATCCATAATTTTTAATGCTCCATGCTTGTTTTTACACCATTTACTTAGTGTGTCGTTACACTTCGTGGCATTTTTATGCATTTTCCGGAACTAACCTATTAACGAGATGCCACAGTGCCAGTTCCCTGTTTTCTGCTATTTTTGTGTTTCAGAAAAGTTACATAGGAAATATTCTCGGAATTGGACGAAACAAAAGCCAGACATCCAGAAATTTACCGGAGCTTCCAGAGAACCGAAGAGGAGATGAAGAGGAGCCACTGGTGGGCCTCACCACCAGGGGACGCGGCCTAGGGCTGGCCCACGCCCCCCTATGGTGAGCCCCACCAGGTCCACTTCTGATGCCGCCCCTTTGCCTATAAAGACCCTCCGACGGGAAAAACCTAAATACCCGATCACTTTTCTAGAATACATCGCGATCCGCCGCCGCCGTCGACCCGAGATCGGGAGGGTCCAGAAGCTCTTCCTGGCACCCTGCCGGAGAGGGGAATCACCACCGGAGGTCTTCTTCATGGCCATGCTTGCCTCCGGCGCGATGAGTGAGTACTCTACCTTGGACTATGGGTCCATAGCAGTAGCTAGATGGTTGTCTTCTCCACCATGTGCTTCATGTTTAGGTCTCGTGAGCTGCTTTACATGATCAAGACTACCTTTATGTAATTCTACATGTTGTGTTTGTTGGGATCCGATGAATATTGGTGTTATGATTGAGTTGATGTGCTGAATATTATCTTATGTTATCTCTATGTTGTTTATGATCTTGCATGCTCTCCGTTGTTAGTAGCTATCTTGGCCGAATAGTTGCTAGTGACTCTAAGAGGGGGTATTTATGCTCGATAGTGGGTTCATGCCTCTATTTAATCTGGGGGAGTGACAGAAACCTCTAAGATTGTAGATGTGCTGTTGCTACTAGGGAGAAAACAACATTCATATGCTCAAGGGCATATGCTTTGTTTACATTACACACTTTGCTTAATGCAGTTATCTATTGTTCGCAACTTAATACTTGTGGAGTTCTCGGATTGATTCGCCACAAGTGGATTATTAGTCATAGATACAGTTGGATGACGGTCTATGTATCTTGTTGTAATGCCCAGAGTAAATCTCATAGTGATCCTCTCGACATGCACGTTGTCTTTATTCTATCAATTACCCAACTGTAATTTGTTTACCCAGCATGTGTTATTTTATCCTATGGAGAGACACCACTAGTGAACTGTGGACCCCGGTCCTATTTCCTTTACATTGCTATCACCTGTTTACTTTTCTCGCACTGTTTACTTACTCGCATACTATTATCACTTTTCACTCGATACGCTTATACCCTTTGTTTAAAGCAAACCGGTGAGATTGACAACCTCATCGTAAGTTGGGAACAAAGTATTTGGTTGTGTTGTGTGCAGGTTCCACGTTGCCGCTCGCAAAGCAAAGCTTGGACGAGGCGCCCTATAAATTGTCCGGAGCTGTCGCAAAGCTAGCGGGCATCACCTTCCGTCGTTTGGCTTTTTCCTACTGGATTGATAACCTTGGTTTCATAACTGAGGGAAAACTTGCTGCTATATTCATCAAACCTTCTCTTGGGGTTTCCAACTGGCCGGTCATTTATTTCATCAACTACACGCCAACAATTTTCTGGCACCATCATCACCGCGCCATCAATCCACAACTCGAGGATCTGAGCAGCGTGACCCGCTCGAATGTGGTAAGCGAGGAGAATCGGCACCTTTGATTCGAGGAGCATAAAGGCACTGCTGGCCCGTAATAAATAATTCGAGAATGAGAATTCACAACTCGAACGCCAAAACGGTGTCCATCAAAGTGGGAGGATTGTTTTGAGTAGTCATGTAGAAAACCCCACTCAAAAGGCTCCCAGGTGAATCAAACTAAAGCCTCGAGTAAAGAACAAGACCACTCGAAAGGCGATACTTGCGTTCAAATAGCACAAAGAAGGCAAAAGATTTTGAGGAACACCCAGCACCAAAGAAGTTTGGATTTTGAGAGTTCATTCCTCGAAAATATGAGAGCCCAAAATCGCGCTTATCCCTTGGACTGAAAGGAAATTGCTCCGCAGGCAATGACGTCAGTGATGACGCTTGGCTCCTTCGAGCTGTCACGCCATCCTCTGCAAGGATAGCCTGACATTGACAAGACCAGACACTTTGTGGGCCCCGCATCCGCGTGTCCCGGCTGTTGACTGAGTTTGACCACACGTCCCGCGCATGGGTGAAAAAAGTCTGCCATGTCTCCTCAATTACCGTGCGTAGTGGAGGCCGCGGCGCCCGCGGTGCTGACACGTGGACGGCCAGATCCGCCCAGCCTCTTCCCCTTCGCTATGGGCGGCTAGGATGGATCAGCGATTTCTGGGAACAAGATAAAAATAGCAGCAGAGGGGTAACTGTTCACCCCACTCCGCCGCCATCATCTTCTTCCTCGTGTTCTGCTCCAACGACGCCTCTCTCTCATCTTCCTTTCTGCAAAGTTTTTCCTGAGCGCCACCACCATGGGCAAAAGAAGCTCGACCACGGCCAGTGCCGCCGCCGGCGCCACCTCTACGAGGGCCAAGACCACGGACACCGACGCCTATGTCGTTGGCAACTGGGTCCAGACCAAGATCGGAGACAAGTAGCTGTTGAACACCGAAAAGATTGGCATTCTCAAGAATGATCCGGCGGAGTCCCTCATCGCCGGTCCAGAGATCATCCCCCGGCAGCCCCAAGCTTCCGGGTAATATTTCTTGCTTTCATCCTCCGAGGACTTTCTGTTGGGGTTCGTAGCATAGAAAACAAAAAATTTCCTACGCAAGAACACATAAACTAGCCAAGATACTTTACGAGTTGGTAGCAACGGAGACTACCCCTCGATGACTATAAGCGGGGATTACGTTGCCGCACAAACGTTGACGATGGAGAGTCGATGAAGATGCACGTAGTCGACGTAGTTGTTCACTTGACGTAGTCGACGTAGTGGTTCACTTGACGATCACAAGATCATGTACACGGCGCCACAAGTGGCAGCGCCCCCATACTCGGATACACGTACGGTTCGGTGACGACCTCCATGCCCTCGGTCCAGCGGGGCAGCGGAAGTAGGGATCCGCCGGAACTCCTCCTCCTCCACTTCTCCAAGTGTTGGTGGCTAACAATTTCGGCAACGCTTCGCTTAAGCAACATCCATGGTGTGGAGCAACAAGGTAGGGGATGGAAACAACTAAGTGTAGGGAGAAGAGGAGCATGTCCAACATATATATAGGAGAGAGGGGGCAGCCATCCATGAGGGTGCGGCCAGCCCCTCCCCCTTTTTTCTCCTCTTCATGGTGGTGGTAACCCCCTCCTTCATGGAAAGGTAACCCCCCTCATCAAATGAGTAACCCCCATTTTAATTTTGCATGACATTCATGTTGATTAAAATCCACACTTATTGAATTAATAAAACATGTTTATTTCTTTAATATTTGTTAATTCAATCAATTAACAAACATTAACATTTACCCCTTTGAGTCATTTCGATATACCGAAATAGTTTTGGTGCTTTTTTGAAACAACCCCTGTGCTGTCCAATAATTCAGCTGAAGTTCCAAATCCACTCAAAATGCGTCAGCGAACCTTAAGTGTGTCACCCTACGGTTCGTGAATAAAGTGGACATGATCGAGACTCCTCTCTGATCAATAATCAACAGCGGGATTTGGAAATCCATGATGACTCCCACTTACTCAACGATGAACTAGTGATCGTGTGAACCAATAATGAACATAGTTAATTCCTTTTGTCTCGCGATATTATTACTTGTCCGAGATCCGATCATTTGGTATCAACCATACCTAGTTCGATCTCGTTCCCGACAAGTCTCTTTACTCGTTCCGTGATAATGCATTCCTGTGACCTAGTCACATGCTTGCAAGCGATTCTAATGCAATATCACCAAGAAGGGCCCAGAGAATATCTTCCCGTCATCGGGTCGGACAAATTCCACTCTTGATCCATGAGCCTCAACTAATACTTTCAGAATACCCAAATTAACCTTTATAATCACCCTATGATGGTGTGACGTTTGATATCATCAAAGCACTCTTCCGGTATCAGTGATTAACATGATCTCATGGTCTGAGGATTAGAACTATTTCGTATGAGTTTGATATAGCAATGAACTTGATGACTTGATCGTTTTGCTATTCATACTATGGGTGTGAGTGTTCATCATATCAGTCTTCTAATGATATGACCCCGTTATTAACAACATCCAATGTTCATGATCAGGAAACCTTGATCATCAGTTAATCAACGAGCTAGTATAAAAGAGAGGCTTTACTAGGAACCTTTTTAGTTTATTAATCACACAAGTATTAATGTTTCCGATTAATACAATTCTAGCATGAGAAATAAACATTTATCATAAACATGGAATATGATAATAACCACTTCATTATTGCCTCTCGGGCATATTCCCTTCAGTCTCCCACTTGCACTAGAGTCAATAATCTAGTTGATACTTGCGTATATAACACTTATGGCTTTCACGTGTTATCCGTACGCGTTGCAGTGGTTAATCTGATCTCCAGATCTAACACTTTCAGTTCTGTGTGTATTTGCATGTCTTTGCGTCTCTACGCATCACTCATTCTCAAATGAGATAGTTGGGTATAAATTTGGTCCTTTGGTGAGACCTTAGTTCCTTTAGCTAAAATCATGTTGTCACTATTGTCGCACAATAGATCTTCACAGTAATAGCCAGCTTGGAACTACACCTAGTTTGATAACAAACTTCTTGACACAAATGCCCTCTTTTGCTACTTCTAAAGTAGCCATATACTCAACCTTTGTTGTAAAATCCATCACAATGTCTTAACTTTGGAACTCATCCAAATCCATCATGGAACTTCCTTCCATTACATTGTGCCACCTAAACATACAGCTAAAATTGAGATAAACTTAATTTGTATCTTGTGACAAACTTAGTATCAATGTAACACTTTACAATGAATTATGTGTCACTTTGTCATACATAATATATATCCTTAGTCCTTCCAAAGCACATAAGGATATCTCTACTATTGTCCAGTGATCATCTTATGACTTTTATCACTCTGGTATATGCTCATAACATTTAGAGCATAGGACATATCTGGATATGTACATATCATGGTATACATGATCGATCAAATCATTCATGTGGCTTCACTCATCAACTGTCAAAAACACCTGAATCTTGTTTCAACCTCTTCCATGCGACAAGAACTTTTCTTGTCGTTTCCATATTGAACTTCATTCAATATTTCATCTATGTACTTTGGCACAACCATATTGGTACCTCGATCTATCTATATAGACATCGAGACCCAATATTTTTGTTTTGCCTAAGTCTTTCATTGAAATCTAATTTTAATGAAATTCTTAACCTATGTCAATAAAAGATACATCATTTCCAATTAACAATATGTCTTCTACATATTATACTAGAAATATGTCTCAGCGCTCCCACTTAATTTCTTGCAAATGCAAGCATATTCATCGTATCTGATGAAACTAAACTTTTTAATTATTTCATCACGGTGAATATTCCAACTCCGCGATGCTTACTTCAACCATTGAAGTTTGCATGCCTTTTAGCATCCTTTGAATTTACAAAACCCATTGGACCATGTCATGTACATGTCCTAGGTAACCATTCTATTAGAAGAATATTGTCTTGTTTGTTCAACTAACATATACCAAACTTGGCATATGTAGTGGTTGCTACAGTAATCCGTCCAGACAAAATATCGCTATGAAAGATCAAATCTTGTCACAGTCAACTCCTTGAACACAATCGTAAACTCTTTTAACGATGTGTTGACTATTTCATAGATGTTAAACATCCATGTCTGTCTTTATAGATCCAAATACGTTCATTAGGCTTCATGCCTTTTGAGGGTCTTCCAAGTTCATAAACTCGGTTTCTCGTGTATGGAACTATCATGGATTTTATGGCTTCTAGCCATTTGACGGAGTCAGGGCCCATCATTGCTTCTTTGCATGTAGTCGGTTCATTATTGTCAAACAATAATGATCTATTCTCAAATCTAACTATTTGATTGTTACCCGACTCACACGGTTCAATAGGAACTTAGATCTATGTGACCACAACTTTTGAGGTACGACAGCCATGCGCATTGTGGCCGCCTCCGGGACACTTCCCAGCGCTGCGCTACTCAGCACATATAGCTTAGGTTCAACAACCTAATCAAAGTTCTATTATCCTCCCACTTGACTTTTTGCGAAAAATTCCTTCTCAAGAAACTTGACGTTTTCGGCGACAAACACTTTTGTCTTAGGTGTTCTGGAGGAATACCCAACATTTACTTTGGGATAACCTACAAAGACGTATTTATCCGACTTTGGTTGTAAACATTTTACATATGCATAGCATACCAAAATTTTAGAAAAGACAACTTGGGTTTTATCCCATGCCATAACTCATATGGTGTCATTTCAACGGATCATGATAGCGCTCTTTTCAGTGTAAAAAGAGGTAGTCTCTAAAGCTTTATCCTTAAAATATAATGGCAGTTTTATAGACGACACCTTTGATCCAACGATGTCAAACAAAGTTTGATTTCATCTCTCAAACATTCCATACTCCTATGGTGTTTCAGGGAAATACAAGTCTATGGAACGATTCATCAACTTTTAGGTGTTTGCTAAACTTGTAACTCAAATATCTTCCTTTATGATCAAATCATAAATTCTTTATTCTCTTGTTACAATGATTTTCAACTTCATCTAGAAATACTTTGAACAATATTCAAATATTTTATGCTTCTTCCTTATCAAGTAAATATACACATATATCTACTCAAATCATCGGTTAAAGTAAATGAAGTTCAAGAATTCACCACACACGTCTACACATAATGGACTATATACATCAACATGTACAATATCCAATAAGTTAGTCGTCTGTTCTTCTTTGGCCTACAAACGGAGTTTTAATCATCTCTAGGAAATTTTCACAAGTGTCAATTGATTCAAAATCAAAAGGACTCGAAAATTCCATCAACATGGAGTTTCTTCATGTTTACTTTCCAATATGATTTAAACGGTGGTGTCACTCATAAGTGATCTTCTAATCATTTGTCTTGCGACATTTTTAGCATCAGTATTATGGATGTGATTTCTCCAACAAGATAAGCGTTCATTCATCTTTTATGAATACGGTAATAATTTGAACAACCATTGTTCTCATAATACCAGAACAAAATAACAATTATTCAAACAAATCTTGAAGGCTAGGTTTAATTTCAACGAAACACAATAACACTTTATTTGTTTTCGATGAGAATCATCCCATATTCATTTGCTAGTTAATTAGGCCATTGTAGTTCTTGTATTGCGTTGTTTGTATGACAGTTCATACCAACCAATTTAGTATCAAATACCCAAGAACCACATTGTTTTAACAAGCAACGAATACACCCATAACATGTATATCTTCTATATACCTGAGCTGGACATTTCCAGTCTTTTCTTTTCCGCCAGAATAAATTTCAGATTCTCATTTAGCAATTATTTTCCTTCTAGAAGAATCTATCAACATCAATAGTGGCGCCATACACATGGCACAAAGTTCAAGGCATGATTAGTCAAACACTAATACCCTTGGACTCACACTTTGAAGTAGATCACCATTATCAAATATTTGGCGTTCTTCCAAATTCCATTCTTTAGTAATCTTTTAGTGTAGTAAACATTTTACCTACATCTTCCATTCGTCCTATCATGACAACTTTCATGATCAAGCTACTATAACTCATGAGGATGAATTGTGAGTATAATGTTAGTTCCTAAAATCTTTTTAGGAGATCTGGACGCCTAGCATCTCTAATCTTCACAAATTCTCATACAATATGAGAACATGTGTTTTACTAAATTATACTCTATCACTTTGCAACCAAACATTGTTTCAGATATCACAATATCTTTCACACATGATAGTTTATGAAACAATTCTTTCAACTCCTAGATAACCTTGATACTAAAAACAACTTTTGAATATCAAGGATCATGGAGGCAAGTGTGATACTTAGATACTAACACTGGAATTGTTACTCTTGATTTAATACTACTTATTAAATTTTATCGAGTAACCAAGGTTTGCTAAAAGTTTGCAATAGGACGTTAAACTTTATATTGACATTCAAACAATACGATACCAGTTCGTAAAGTTAACATCCAGAATTCTATAGTTATATTATCTCAATTATAGCTAAACGGAAGGTAGTAAACGGATGCCAATGCCTACAACAAACTATGCAAATTCACTTTGATTTAGTTCATGATAAATTGAGTTCTATAATTCAAAATTACTAAGTGAACTCCCACTTAAAAACAACACCCCTCTTAGTTTTCTTAAGTGTTTACACGAACAAAATTCACTATACCGCAACTGATCATCACGTGCAACGGCATAGTTTCAAAGGCGAACATCACCATGTTCATCATATCAACCATATGACTCATGCTTAACCTTTCGGTTCGTGTTCCGAGGCCATGTCTGTACATGCTAGGCTCGCCAAGTAGAACCATAGCACTTGCGTGTGTAAAACTGTCTTACACCCGTCGTATGTGAACGTAGAGTCTGTCACACCCGATCATCACGTGGTGTCTCAAAACGACGAACTTTCTTGATGGTGCATGCTATGGAAGAACACATTTTTATCTTGATATTTATGTAAGAGGGATCATCTTATAATGCTACCGCGCGATTAAATCTAAGCAGAATAAGATGCATAAAAGGATAAACATCACATGCATATATAATGTGATATGATATGGTCCTTCACGCATTCGATCTCCATCTTGTGCGTCATGGTATGATCTCCATCATTCCACCGGTGTAGCACCAAGGTCCATGGCGCGCCACCTTGGTTGTCTTCCTCCATTACAATATATCACTTGGATATATATATTCGGCACGCAGGCCATTTAAATGTAAAGACAACCATATGGCTCCTGCCGGTTGTTTATAACTTACAAAAAGGATCATCGCATACAATTTGTAACATAAACAATTTAACCATATCACATCACATGCCCTGCAAAAACAAGTTAGACGCTTCTAATTTGTCATGCATATTTTACGTGGTTTGGGGCTTTCTAGGAAGAACCGTTCTTACCTACGAACATGAAACCACAACGGTGATAAAAATATTATTAACAATTATTTGTAAAATAGATCATAACTATAGTGGGAGAAACGTGCACCCGCAAAGCCACATATGCCGAAGCATGTCAAGTGTGGGACAAGTCTCGTGAACGCGGTCACGTAAGGTTAGTCTCGGGCAGCTTCAATCCCACTATGCCACTATGATCCAAAATACAAAAAATCGCAATAACATGATCATCAACGCCCACATCCACATATGTTCTAACCGTGCATACCAACTACGCATAGAGATGGCTCTGATACCACTGATGGGGTTCGTAGCATAGAAAACAAAAAATTTCCTACGCAAGAACACATAAACTAGCCAAGATACTCTACGAGTTGGTAGCAACGGAGACTAACCCTCGATGACCGTAAGCGGGGATTACGTTCCCGCACAAACGTTGACGATGGAGAGTCGATGAAGACGCACGTAGTCGACGTAGTTGTTCACTTGACGTAGTCGACGTAGTGGTTCACTTGACGATCACAAGATCGTGTACACGGCGCCACAAGTGGCAGCGCCCCCGTACTCGGATACACGTACGGTTCGGTGACGACCTCCATGCCCTCGGTCCAGCGAGGCAGCGGAAGTAGGGATCCGCCGGAACTCCTCCTCCTCCACTTCTCCAAGTGTTGGTGGCTAACAATTTCGGCAGCGCTTCGCTTAAGCAACAGCCATGGTGTGGAGCAACAAGGTAGGGGATGGAAGCAACTAAGTGTAGGGAGAAGAGGAGCATGTCCAACATATATATAGGAGAGAGGGGGCAGCCATCCATGAGGGTGCGGCCAGCCCCTCCCCCTTTTTTCTCCTCTTCATGGTGGTGGTAACCCCCTCCTTCATGGAAAGGTAACCCCCCTCATCAAATGAGTAACCCCCATTTTAATTTTGCATGACATTCATGTTAATTAAAATCCACACTTATTGAATTAATAAAACATTTTTATTTCTTTAATATTTGTTAATTCAATCAATTAACAAACATTAACATTTACCCCTTTGAGTCATTTCGATATACCAAAACAGTTTCGGTGCTTTTCTGAAACAACCCCTGTGCTGTCCAATAATTCAGCCAAAGTTCCAAATCCACTCAAAATGCGTCAGCGAACCTTAAGTGTGTCACCCTACGGTTCGTGAATAAAGTGGACATGATCGAGACTCCTCTCTGATCAATAATCAACAACGGGATCTGGAAATCCATGATGACTCCCACTTACTCAACGATGAACTAGTGATCGTGTGAACCAATAACAAACATAGTTAATTCCTTTTGTCTCGCGATATTATTACTTGTCCGAGATCCGATCATTTGGTATCAACCATACCTAGTTCGATCTCGTTCCCGACAAGTCTCTTTACTCGTTCCGTGATAATGCATTCCTGTGACCTAGTCACATGCTTGCAAGCGATTCTAATGCAATATCACCGAGAAGGGCCCAGAGAATATCTTCCCATCATCGGGTCGGACAAATTCCACTCTTGATCCATGAGCCTCAACTAATACTTTCAAAATACCCAAATCAACCTTTATAATCACCCTGTGACGGTGTGACATTTGATATCATCAAAGCACTCTTCTGGTATCAGTGATTAACATGATCTCATGGTCTGAGGATTAGAACTATTTCGTATGAGTTTGATATAGCAATGAACTTGATGACTTGATCGTTTTGCTATTCATACTATGGGTGTGAGTGTTCATCATATCAGTCTTCTAATGATATGACCCCGTTATTAACAACATCCAATGTTCATGATCAGGAAACCTTGATCATCAGTTAATCAATGAGCTAGTATAAAAGAGAGGCTTTACTAGGAACCTTTTTAGTTTATTAATCACACAAGTATTAATGTTTCCGATTAATACAATTCTAGCATGAGAAATAAACATTTATCATAAACATGGAATATGATAATAACCACTTTATTATTGCCTCTCGGGCATATTCCCTTCACTTTCGCTTCCTCCTCAACCTTTTCTTCGTGACCTTCTCTTTGCGTATGGGATTCAGCTCCATGATCTGAATCCTAATACGATTCTGCATATTGCGTGTTTCATCACGCTCTGTGAGTGCTTTTTGGGGATCGAGCCCCATTGGGCACTTTGGCGCCGAATCTTCATCATTCGGCATCCCTTGCGCTATCAAACTGGTGGCTTCAGCTTCCAGGTGCGCCCGGATGTCCCGTACTTTAATCTTTAGACGCCGGAAAACAAGCCCAGCTGGAGGACAAAATGGTTTTGTGCCAAGGACAAGTTCTCCGCTAGCGAAGACTTTGGGCTTGAAGAATTTCGGGCCACCGCAGCTCTTCGACCCCGGGTGTCATGGAGGCATGAGCTCTCTGAAGAGGAAATGAAGATCACAGAGCCTCTGATGGAGAAAATCCAGCAGCTTCGAGCCACGCCCAAGAAAGAGCTTTTGGGCATCTAGCTTATTCGTACTTTCATAGAGCGTTGGGTCCAGTCGCTTGCTGCGTTTGATGGCGTGTGGTTAACGTGGGAGCAAACGGTCCTTGTGCGTGGTGAATAACCAGCCCATTGGGAACCCCAAGAGGAAGGTATGATGAGTATAGCAGCTAGTTTTCACTCAGTTAAGAAACCAAGGTATGTCGATCTTGGAGAAGAGAGACAAACGACTGAAGGTGATGCTTGCTAGCTTGCGACAGCTCCGGACAATTTATATATGGCGCCTCGTCCAAGCTTTGCTTGCTAGCTGCAACGCGGAACCTGCACACACACAACCAAGTACTTTGTTCCCAACTTGCGATGAGGTTGTCAATCTTGATCATATATGTAAGCATTTGTGAGCTGGGATAACAAAAGAATAATTTTTGATAGCATATCGAGTGGAAAACAATATAGTATGCGAGTAAAGTAAATAGTGCGAGTAAAGTAAACAGGTGATAGCAATATGATGGAAATAGGACCGGGGTCCACAGTTCACTAGTGGTGTCTCTCCATAAGATAAATAACACATGCTGGGTAAACAAATTACAGTTGGGCAATTGATAGAATAAAGATAAACGTGATATGTCAAGAAGATCACTATGAGATTTACTCTGGGCATTACAACAAAATACATAGACCGCCATCCAACTGCATCTATGACTAATAATCCACTTGTGGCGAATCAATCCGAGAACTCCACAAGTATTAAGTTGCGAACAACAGATAATTGCATTAAGCAAAGTGTGTAATGTAAACAAAGCATATGCCCTTGAGCATATGAATGTTGTTTTCTCCCTAGTAGCAACAGCACATCTACAACCTTAGAGGTTTCTGTCACTCCCCCAGATTAAATAGAGGCATGAACCCACTATCGAGCATAAATACCCCCTCTTGGAGTCACTAGCAACTACTCGGCCAAGATAGC
Source organism: Dactylis glomerata (assembly GCA_007115705.1). Lineage (NCBI taxonomy): Eukaryota > Viridiplantae > Streptophyta > Magnoliopsida > Poales > Poaceae > Dactylis > Dactylis glomerata. The sequence continues at coordinate 489,797 of QXEO01000701.1, read as the reverse complement.
TACTAACAACGGAGAGCATGCAAGATCATAAACAACATAGAGATAACAAAAGATAATATTCAGTACAGCAACTTAATCATAAACACCAATATTCATCGGATCCCAACAAACCAAACATGTAGAATTACATAACGGTGATCTCAATCATGTAGGGCAGCTCATGAGATCTAAACATGAAGCACATGGTGGAGGAGACAACCATCTAGCTACTGCTATGGACCCATAGTCCAAGGTAGACTACTCACTCATCGCTCCGGAGGCAAGCATGGCGATGAAGAAGACCTCCGGTGGCGATTCCCCTCTCCGGCAGGGTGCCGGGAAGAGCTTCTGGACCCTCCCGATCTTCGGGTCGACGGCGGCGGCGGATCGCTATGTGTTCTGGAAAATTGATCGGGTACTTAGATTTTTTCCGTCGGGGGGTCTTTATAGGCGAAGGGGCGATGTCAGAGGAGGAGCCAGGCGCCCTCACGCGGGGCCCACGCGGCCAGGGGCCTGGCCACGCCACCCCTGCGTGTGGGGCCCTGGTGGCCCCCCTCCTACTCTCCTTCGGATCTCTGGAAGCTTCCGGGTAAAATAAGACTTCAGGAACTTGTTTCGTCCAATTCCGAGAATATTTCCTGTGTATCACTTCTGAAACACAAAAACAGCAGAAAACAGGGAACTGGCACTGTGGCAACTCGTTAATAGGTTAGTTCCGGAAAATGCATAAAAGTGCCACGAAGTGTAACGAAACAATAGACAAATGGTGTAAAAACAAGCATGGAGCATCAAAAATTATAGATACGTTGGAGACGTATCAAGCATCCCCAAGCTTAACTCCTGCTCGTCCTCGAGTAGGTAAGTGATAACAAAAGAATAATTTTTGAGGTGACATGCACCTACACAATCTTGATCATATATGTAAGCATTTGTGAGCTGGGATCATAAGAACTTAAAACATGGGCATGAAGATATAATCTTGACAATAAGAACTTAGCAACCATGTTGTAAACATGCAAATGAACACAAACAAAAGATCATGAAAATGAAACAATGAAAGTCAAACGTGTGTTCAAATCATAAGGAAAAACATACAAATGGTTTTCAGCTTGTCCTTCAAAGAGAGCAAAACATAAATGCATAGGACACCTTCAAGTTTAAGAGGGCGACTAGATACAAATAATTTAAGAACAAGTGAAACCAACAATATGAATCAATCAATGAACTTTGGGACAATGCATATTATACTAAGAATGACAACTATACTCTCTTAATGGTGCATAAAGATAGAAGGTGGTGACTCAACATAAAAGTAGAAGAAAGGCCCTTCGCAGAGGGAAGCAGTGATTGCAAGTTTTATAACCTTCAAAAATTATGGTACTTACCGGCTTTGAGCTCTCATTGCCCCCATCATAAGCATCTTGAATGGTTAAAGTTAATGCGAGAACAATTATGATGCATATGCTTGACAAATCATAAGTTGAAAATCTCGTGCCCCGTGAATACGAGTACCCAAACCTCATGCTACTTTACTTAGAGTCCCAAGCAAGGCTCTTGTCATTGTAAGTATATGCATATCATTGAGAACCGCCAATGGGGTACCTCTGTGCCCGATGACATGGAACAAGCCCACACCAAAATGACAGGACAAGCAGACAATGAACACCTCGACATCTCTTTTATTTGCCTTTTGTTTAGCTTTTTATTGTGAGATGCGTCGTCGAATGTTCACCATGGGTATGCTACAAATTTCCACCATGAATTATGCATGGCTTAGATTGGCGGCCCGGCGTTTCCCTAACACATATACAAACTCCATGATCCCTACAAGATTCCCAATTCATTTCACACCGCGGGCATCCATAAACAAAAGATCACGATATCAACTCAAATAAGAAGTGCAATGTTGAAAGCTTGCCCCATGACAGCATGGCTGGGCTAGAATCCAACTTACAACTTGCAAACATAATAACTCAACATAAGAGACCACAATGTCAAATTTTTAAGAACAGGAAAAAGGAAAGTGTGCCTTCCAGTTCGTGAGAGCTTTACTGACCGAATTTCGCATAACACTGGTAAGAGTTTAATTTGAAGAGAAAATAAAAGCAAGTAAAATTTACTTGGAATAGCAAATTGCTAGTAGGTATGTATGGTGGACACTTTGGAAAACTTTGGCTTTTAGGAGTTGGATGCACGAGTAGAGCTCATACTCAGTACAAGGCGAGGGCTAGCAAAAGACTGGGAGCAACCAACTAAGAGAGCAATAATGGCCATAATCATGCAAAGCGACAAAGCGACATTAAAAGAAGCATAAGATGGCATCAAAAGTCAAAAACTAAATGATCATGAAGGCTATTGGCGACTTTGTAAGAGTCTAACATGTGTGAGCATGCGCCAAGTCAACCCAAATAAAGCATCAAGGAGAAAACCAAAATAATGCTTCCATACAATAAAAACAATGCATAATTTTTTCAAAGGCTCATTAAGCAATCTCAGTTATTTGAGACAAGTCATGCTACAGCAAAACCACTAAGCATACTATCAAAAAGACATCAAGCATGACATGAAAAAGTCTAAGCCGCAGTCTACACAAGCTCCTTCTTGTACCACTATTTTGCACAAAGCTTTTTCTCTTTTCCAACACCATTTGAAATTTTTATAAACACCTCTTTTGATGAAAACCAATAAAGATCAGAGGAAAAAATACACCTTGATGAAAAGATATGACAAGGTCTGAATGCATATCAAGGCAAAAACGAAAACCAAAAGCAGTAGCGGAAAAAGAAGAACACTCGATTTTTAATAAGAGTGAAAACTAGAGCGTTCTTGGCAAATGAAAAGCAAGGCAACTTCTCCAAAGGAATTTTGTTGGGGTCCAACCATTTATTGCAGCAAACAAACAAACTAAACTAACTAATAAAACTAAAACAACTGACGCTCCAAGAAAAACACATAGTGCATGAAGCAATAAAAATATAGTGTTTTGAAAGGTGACCTGATTTTTGCCGATGAAGAAGGGGTGCCTCGGGGGCATCCCCAAGCTTTGACGCTTGTACTTCTTGGATATTTCTTGGGATGATGCATGGGCATCCCCAAGCTTGAGCTTTTGTCCATTCTTCAACTCATCTCATCATTCTCCAATCCCTACACTTGAAAACTTCCTTCATACAAAACTAAGCACAATTCTATTAGCAACATTAGTGCAGGCATAACATATAATCAACCTCTTTTTGCTTCAGGTTTCAACTCAAAACCACCACATATATAGCAAATACTACTGTATCAACTTCTCTAAAAGTTCTATGATCAAAAGAACTCAAAAGAAAGCGATAAAGTGGCAAACACAAATATTGGCAGAAATCTGTCAAAACTGAACAGCTGACAAAGGTCGAATTTTTGAGGGGTTTTTTGTTGCTCAAATCAAAAAGTGTTAAACTAACACAAGTTTGGATATAACCTAGGGCATATGTACAAGAAATCACAGGTCCAAAAGATAAACAGAGAATTTTCACGAATTTTTACGGTGCAGCACCGAAAACAGTTTCAGGACAGCAACATCCCCAAATCTTTACCTCACTCAAATTAGAGGCTTCTCTTGGCACAAAAACGAAATAAACAAGATAAGGAGCGGTCATTACAGTAGTAATGACTTCCAAGACTCAAATAAAAGAAAAAGTACTGAAAGTAAAAACATTGGGTTATCTCCCAAGAGTGCTTTTCTTTAACGCCTTTGAGCTAGGCGCAGAAAATTGCGAATCAAGTAATATCAAGTGATGAAGCATCAAGCTCATAATTTGCTCTAAGAATAGAGTCAAAAAGTAATTTCTTTCTTTTCCTAGGGAAGTGTTCCATACCTTTCTTGAGTGGGAATTGATATTTGATAGTGCCTTCCCTCATATCAATGATGGCACCTACAGTTCGAAGAAAGGGTCTTCCCAAAATAATAGGACATGAAGCATGGCATTCAACATCCATAACAAGAAAATCAACGGGAACAAGGTTATTGTTAACCAAAATAAGAACATCATTAATTCTTCCCAAAGGTTTCTTCTTAGCAACATCAGCAATAGGAACATCAAAATAACACTTTTCAAGCAGTGGTAAATCAAGCATGTCATAAATCTTTCTAGGCATGATAGAAATACTAGCACCTAGATCACATAAAGCATGGCAATCATAACCATTAACATGCATATCAATGATGGGTTCCCAACCATCTTCTAACTTCTTGGGAACGGAAGCTTTTTGCTTCAACTTTTCATCCCTAATTTTTATAAGAGCATTGGTAATATGCTTAGTAAAAGCAATATTTAGAGAACTAGCATTGGGAGTCAAAGCAAGCTTTTGCAAGAACAAAATTACTTCAGATATATTGCAGCCATCAATATCAAAATAATTAAAAGAAATAAAGCTATCATCTCCCACACTCCGAAAAATTTCAGCACTCTTTTGAGAAAAAGTTTTGGCAGTTTTAGGCTTTTTAACACAAGGAGTGGGAGTTTTCTCTACACCAATCAAAGTAAGAAGATTGCTAACATTAGGAGCAACATCATTAGAGGTAGTAATGGTACATACCTTCATTTTTCTAGCCATCTCATCTTCTCTTTCCCACCTGGCATGCAATTCCGCTAACAATCTAATATTTTCATCAATTCCAACTTGGATAGCATTAGCGGTAGCAAAAACATTGTTCTCTTTCACATCATTAGGCAACACTTTTAATTTCAAAAGTTCAACATAATGAGCAAGGCTATCAACTTTAGAAGCAAGAATATCAATTTTGCCTAACTTTTCCTCAACAGACTTGTTAAAAGCAGTTTGCTTACCGATGAAGTCCTTGAGCATTACCTCAAGCTCGGAGGGCGCGGCCCTAGTGTTGTTGTAGGAATTACCATAAGAGTTACCATAACCATTACCATTGGTAGAAGGATACGGCCTATAATTGTTACTAGCAAAATTGTTCCTATAAGCATTGTTGTTAAAATTATTGTTTCTAATGAAATTCACATCAACATGCTCTTCTTGAGCAACCAGAGAGGCCAAAGGAACATTATTAGGATCAACATGAGTCCTATCATTAGCAAGCATAGCCATAATGGTATCAATCTTATCATTCAAGGAAGAGGTTTCCTCAACAGAATTTACCTTCTTACCTTGTGGAGCTCTCTCGGTGTGCCATTCAGAATAATTTACCATCATGTTGTCAAGTAGCTTCGATGCGGCGCCCAAGGTAAGGGACATAAAAGTGCCTCCAGCAGCTGAATCAAGTAGGTTCCTCGAAGAAAAATTCAGTCCTGCATAAAAAGTTTGGATAATCATCCAAGTAGTCAGTCCATGAGTGGGGCAATTCTTTATCATAGATTTCATTCTTTCCCAAGCTTGAGCAACATGTTCATTATCAAACTGAGTAAACTTCATAATATTGCTACGCAAAGATATAATCTTAGCAGGAGGATAGTATCTACCAATAAAAGCATCCTTACACTTAGCCCATGAATCAATACTATTCTTAGTCAAAGACAGCAACCAATCTTTAGCTTTTCCTCTCAAAGAAAAAGGAAACAACTTGAGCTTAATAATATCACTATCAACATCCTTATATTTCTGCATCTCACATAGCTCAACAAAATTGTTGAGATGAGCTGCAGCATCTTCAGTACTAGCACCAGAAAATTGCTCTTTCATAACAAGGTTCAATAAAGCAGGCTTAATCTCATAAAAGTTTGCAGCAGGAGCAGGTGGTTTAATAGGAGTGCAGATAAAATCACTATTGTTTGTGCTAGTAAAGTCACACAACTTGGTGTTTTTAGGATTGGCCATTTCAGCAAAACGAAAGTAAACAAGTAAAAACAACTACCAAGGATTCTAATTTTTTTGGTTTTTTTGATATAAAACAATGCAGGTAAAATAAATAAAGTAAAGCAAAACAATAAAACAAAGTAAAGGATGTGCGTGCGAAAACTCCCCTCGTAGAAGTCTTCTACTTCCTCCCCGGCAACGGCGCCAGAAAATAAGCTGCTGCGTTTGATGGCGTGTGGTTAATGTGGGAGCAGACGGTCCTTGTGCGTGGTGAATAACCAGCCCGTTGGGAACCCCAAGAGGAAGGTATGATGAGTATAGCAGCTAGTTTTCCCTCAGTTAAGAAACCAAGGTATGTCGATCTTGGAGAGGAGAGACAAACGACTGAAGGTGATGCTTGCTAGCTTGCGACAGCTCCGGACAATTTATATATGGCGCCTCATCCAAGCTTTGCTTGCTAGCTGCAACGCGGAACCTGCACACACACAACCAAGTACTTTGTTCCCAACTTGTGATGAGGTTGTCAATCTCACCGGTTTGCTTGAAACAAAGATTATGAGCGTATCGAGTGGAAAACAATATAGTATGCGAGTAAAGTAAACAGTGCGAGTAAAGTAAACAGGTGATAGCAATATGATGGAAATAGGACTGGGGTCCACAGTTCACTAGTGGTGTCTCTCCATAAGATAAATAACACATGCTGGGTAAACAAATTACAGTTGGGCAATTGATAGAATAAAGATAAACGTGATATGTCAAGAAGATCACTATGAGATTTACTCTGGGCATTACAACAAAATACATAGACCGCCATCCAACTGCATCTATGACTAATAATCCACTTGTGGCAAATCAATCTGAGAACTCCACAAGTATTAAGTTGCGAACAACAGATAATTGCATTAAGCAAAGTGTGTAATGTAAACAAAGCATATGCCCTTGAGCATATGAATGTTGTTTTCTCCCTAGTAGCAACAACACATCTACAACCTTAGAGGTTTCTGTCACTCCCCCAGATTAAATAGAGGCATGAACCCACTATCGAGCATAAATACCCCCTCTTGGAGTCACTAGCAACTACTCGGCCAAGATAGCTACTAACAACGGAGAGCATGCAAGATCATAAACAACATAGAGATAACAAAAGATAATATTCAGTACAGCAACTTAATCATAAACACCAATATTCATCGGATCCCAACAAACCAAACATGTAGAATTACATAACGGTGATCTCAATCATGTAGGGCAGCTCATGAGATCTAAACATGAAACACATGGTGGAGGAGACAACCATCTAGCTACTGCTATGGACCCATAGTCCAAGGTAGACTACTCACTCATCGCTCCGGAGGCAAGCATGGCGATGAAGAAGACCTCCGGTGGCGATTCCCCTCTCCGGCAGGGTGCCGGGAAGAGCTTCTGGACCCTCCCGATCTTCGGGTCGACGGCGGCGGCGGATCGCGATGTGATCTGGAAAATTGATCGGGTACTTAGATTTTTTCCGTCGGGGGGTCTTCATAGGCAAAGGGGCGATGTCAGAGGAGGAGCCAGGCGCCCTCACGCGGGGCCCGCGCGGCCAGGGGCCTGGCCGCGCCACCCCTGCGTGTGGGGCCCTGGTGGCCCCCCTCCTACTCTCCTTCGGATCTCTGGAAGCTTCCGGGTAAAATAAGACTTCAGGAACTTGTTTCGTCCAATTCCGAGAATATTTCCTGTGTGTCACTTCTGAAACACAAAAATAGCAGAAAACAGGGAACTCGCACTGTGGCAACTCGTTAATAGGTTAGTTCCGGAAAATGCATAAAAGTGCCACGAAGTGTAACGAAACAATAGACAAATGGTGTAAAAACAAGCATGGAGTATAAAAAATTATAGATACGTTGGAGACGTATCATCGCTCGCTGCTTGGGCCCACTGCATGTGGGACTACACCGATCGCCGAGACCAGACACGAATTTCTTCTGACGAGTTGAAGGAAGCGGAGATCGATGACAGTGTTCACGCCGTCACCAACATAAAGAAAAAGGCGTTCGTGCCAAAAATCTTCGGCGCGGTGGCCTTCAGCAAGACCTTTCCCCGCACCGAGGTACGCTCTTTGTCTTAGTTGAATGCTTCTTTTCCACTGCAGTCTCGTTGACTAGGATCGAAAGGTAATGAAGGTGTTTATTCAGGTTATCAACATAGCCCGATGCTATCCGCCCTAGCCCGAAGACGGTGAATACCCTGGGCATGATTTTACCGAGGCTTCGGAGGAATCGGCCTCTGCTGCTCCATCACCGTCGCGAACATCGGCAAAGAAGAGACAGGTTGTGGATACTGACATCGTCAAAGATTCAGAAGATCTTGGCGACACCCACTTCTCTTCTGGTGATGATGACCACACTGTGATTCCTGCCAAGCCTCTGGACAGCCGCCCTCCTCTTCGAGCCGAGAAGAAGATTCTTCCGAGATTCTGCCTTGACGCGTCGTAAGTTTCTCTATCGAACTTCTTTCCTAGATGATTTCATCTTGGGTTGATTCCGTCGTTTTGATTTCAATGCCTGCTTCAGATCTTCAACTGAGGAGACTTCGGCGAGCTTGGGTGATCGTGATCGATTCCAAATTCGACCCCACGATTCCACCCTCGAGCAGACCGCGGACTTGCATGATAAGGCATCTGGGGATGCTGCGCCAGGGGATCTCCCGAAGTCGTCACCCCCTCCGAAGAAGAAGACGATCGAGCCCAAACTTGTTCTGGTCTCTTCCTCCGGTGAAACTTTTGGTCCCAAATGCCATGTAAGCCCGAAGATTCTAGCTTTACGACTCTGATATTTTCCCATCAGTAGCCCCCGAGGGTGAGTCTAAGTGTTTACACTTGGGCTTGCCCTCTAAAAAGAACTATTCGAGACTCATCCTTTGTTTCTGCGGGCTTAGCCTGTCGTCAGGGACTTAACGAAGATATGCAAGAAATTTCTTGCACTGGAGGAAGAAAATCAGCGGTTATCGACGCAGCTATAAGATGTGCGCCGTAAGTGATGTCCTCTCCCATCTGACATTTTGTTTCAACACCCTTTATTTCCTTTCTTAATCTGCTATTCCTCAAATGAGCAGGAATTGCGACTCAAGCAGCCGCCGACAAGACGTCACTGAAAGCACAACTAGACGATCTTGCGGACGAAAATTCTATGCTGAAGGCAAAAGCTGATGGGTTGGTCGACGAGGTTGCCCGGCTTAAAGCTGAATCGACAAAGGCTCAGGAGCTTGCCAATCAGCGTTGTCTGGAGGCTGAGTCGAAGGAGAAGGACCTGCACCAACGCTTGCAGACTGCCCTCGATTCCTTGCACGGTAAACCATTGTTATCCCTTTAGTATATGATTCGTGTCGATTACTTCTAATCCTGACTGGAGATCTTGTTTTCTCATGAAGCTGCTGCTGAATTGGACGCTGGGGCGATGAAGGAGCCCGCTGGACTCGAGTCCAGCGTTGGTAGCGCCGAACGCCTCTGCCAAGAAGTGAACGATCTCCTGGCAAAGGTACGGTCGACACTTGACCGCGTTCACGATATCTCCGCTCCTGAGTCGACCAGCAACACCATCGCCGGCATCCTCGAAACCTTGGCGGTGAAGGAGGACGGCGAGGATCCTTTAGTTGCTGCGGTTCGCCGACAGGTAACTATCGGCTCCGAGTCCGTCTTCTCTATGCTGATGATGCACGGGTTGAGTTCGACGCCGACAAGGTCACGGGCACGTACCCGAAAGACAAGGATGGATGCAACATCGCTCCCAAGGCCTACCTTGAGCGCTCCCGCAACTTGTCTGCTCGGATGACGAGCTTCTTAGCGGATAGGAATGAAAAGAGGGCGGCAGCAAAGGCGCAAAAACGTAGTGTGTCAGGTGCTCCGTCTAGCAGAGCCACCGGTAGTTTGACATAGCCTGGCCAATTAACTGATCGAGCTTGTAATGAATGATGCACTGTCCTTTTGTATTTGTGGTGTATCTCTGAATATTGCCAACTGTCGAGCTGCTTTTGGCTCTTGCTGCTCTCTTTCGAGATGTTTATGCTTGGTAGTGTTTTGGTTTGTTGAATGACTATTCGTGACCGGGCGCCCCATTTGCAGGGTATCTCCACAGGATCTGACGCCTGGCCTGTTTCGTACGAAACGGTTGGTAGTTCTTCTTCCGCTGCTGAAAGGCGAGCACCTTCCTCGAGCGAGCTTTCCTTGATCAGCTCCTTACGCAATCAACTTAGATGCGCGCAGCAAGAACTGAAGGTTGTCACCGCCAAGGTCGATGTTGCTCTTTCCAAAGCTTCGCGGGCCACGTTCGCCGAAAAGTTCCTTCTTGAAGAGATCGAAAACCTTGGGAAAGCCATGAAATGTGAGTCTTTCGAGCTCTTGATCTGTTTTGCTCCCTGCTGATCGTATGTGATTTTCCTCCTTTTCCTACAGATATATGCCTCGACAGTGAAGCTGAAGCCCGACGCGTGAACACGCACCTTCGTGCAGCTCAGACGCATGCGAATTCAATCGCTGATAACTTCTGGGCTGACAGATCGAAAGCGATGAAGCTGACTATACTCCAATATCGGATCGCCCAAGCTAGAGTCCTGGCCGAAATGAGCCGTACCGCACTCGCGCTTGTGCATGAGGCAATGTTTCCTTTGAACAATTAGCCCGATGGCCTCCCTGCGCTGCTTGATCGTTTCTAGAATGGTGACGCTGTCTATCGCTTCGTTCGCGAGCATCTTTGCTGCGGGGCTCTGGTCGCCCTTTCCTTTGTGCGCGCTCATTATCCCGAGGTCGACCTGGAACTGTTGAAGATGCTCTCTCCAACTCCCAGTGGTCGTGTTGATATGGATGCTCTTTATGCTGCTTGTAGGGAGACTGCCGATTGTATCGCACGGCAGATTATCACCGAGAGTGATCGCCAGAGAGCGAATAAGGCTGGTTTGGTGACTTAGACTTGATTGTTTTTCGGAGTGTATGCTTGTATCTTGTGAAGTTCTTCAGAGTATTGTACGAAGTTTGCTAAATTGTGCGGGTCGAAAGGCAAAGCCCCCGAGCGTAGGTCGAAGGGTGGAGCCCCCGAGCGTGGGTCGAAGGGCGGAGCCCCCTAGTATGGATCGAACAATTTTTAAGGCGAAGCCCCCGAGTATGGGTCAAACAATTTTTAAGGCGAAGCCCCCGAGGATGGGTCGAACAATTTTTAAGGCGAAGCCCCCGAGGATGGGTCAAACAATTTTTAAGGCGAAGCCCCCGAGTATGGGTTGAACAATTTTTAAGGCGAAGCCCCCGAGTATGGGTCGAATAATTTTTAAGGTGAAGCCCCCGAGGATGGGTCAAACGATGATATAAGGAAACATACTTTATTGCTTGGCACCGAGGGCGCAATGGTTGAGCGCGGTCTGCTGCCGACGCTTAGTTACAGAGAGAAAGAAGGGGGGAAGCCCCCGAGTATGGGTCGAACAATTTTTAAGGCGAAGCCCCCGAGTATGGGTCGAACAATTTTTAAGGCGAAGCCCCCGAGGATGGGTCAAACAATTTTTAAGGCGAAGCCCCCGAGTATGGGTCGAACAATTTTTAAGGTGAAGCCCCCGAGTATGGGTCGAACAATTTTTAAGGTGAAGCCCCCGAGGATGGGTCAAACGATGATATGAGGAAACATACTTTATTGCTTGGAGCCGAGGGCGCAATGGTTGAGCGCGGTCTGCTGCCGATGCTTAGTTACAGAGAGAAAGAAGGGGGGAAGGAAGTATGTCGCTTCTAAGGATAGAATCGACGTAGCTGCTGGGCGTTCCATGGGTTTTCGACGTCCACCCCTGTCTTGGGGTCGCATAGCCGATATGCGCCTCCTGGGATTGCTTCGTGGACGAGGTATGGGCCTTCCCATGGTGACTCCAACTTCGATGTGCTTGTTTGTTTGAGACGAAGCACAAGGTTGCCGGGCTCGAAGGACCGTCCGCGTACCCGTTTGCTGTGGTAATTGCAGAGGTTTTGCTGATAAACTGTTGATCGGACGAGGGCTACGTCTCGCGCTTTGTCCAGCAGGTCACGGGCGTCTTCCAGCGCTATTTGCGCATCTTCTTCGACATAGGCCTCGACACGAGGTACGCCATATCGCACATCCGTAGGAAGCACCGCTTATGCCCCGAATAGCAGGAAGAATGGTGTGTAGCCGGTTGAGGAGTTGGGCGTTGTGCGCAGGCTCCAGAGCACCGAAGGTAGCTCCTCGACCCAAGCGCCTGCTGCGCGTTTGAGAGGTCGAAGGAGTCGCTTCTTGAGGCCGTCGCAAACTAGCCCATTAGCCTTTTCGACCTAGCCATTGGACTTGGGGTGCGCCACCGATGCGTACTTTATCTTGATGCCGAACTCTTTGGCGAACTGTTGAAATTCGCTCGCGGTGAAGTTGGTGCCGTTGTCGGTGATGATGCTGTTTGGTACGCCGTATCAGTATATGATGGACTTGAAAAACTTGACCGCCGTAGTCGCTTCTTGATTGGTGACTGGGACGACTTCGATCCACTTTGAGAACTTGTCGATGGCGACCAGCAGGTAAGTGTGGCTTCCTCGAGATGACTTGGGCAAAGGCCCTACTTGATCGAGTCCCCATTGTGCAAAAGGCCATGCAATGGGTATGGTGCGCAGTTCTGATGCGGGTGCATGAGGTTTCGTGGCGAATCGCTGACAGGCATCGCAATGTTGGACGATGTTCCTGGTGTCGTGGAGGGCCGAAAGGTAGTAGAACCCCGATCGAAAAGCCTTAGCGACGAGGGTTCGGCTGCTGGCGTGATGCCCGCAGGTTCCTTCATGAATATCTCGGAGGAGGGCAATTCCATCCTTAGGTGCTATGCACCGTTGGAGAACCCCTGTCATGCTACATTTGTAGAGTTCTCTGTTGATTATCGTGAAGGCCTTGGAGCGCCGTATGATCTGTCGGCGATGGATAGTGTCTTCCGGGAGTTTGCCTCGTATCAGGTAGGCCAGATACGGCTTCGTCCAGACCGCTTCGATGAGCATGACTTTGGCAGTGTCCTTGGATAGGTCCTCTGTTCCCGTTGCTTGGGTGGGACCTGGCTGCTGAGCCCCCGAGCGTGTTGCTAACGCCGGGTCGATGGCTGACTTGATCTTGACGGAGCGCTCGAATATCTCCTTGAAGAAGACTCCTGGCGGTATCGGCAAACACTTGGAGCCGACGTTGGCGAAGTTGTCTGCCTCTTCATTGCTTTCCCTGCCGATGTGTGTCACCTCGCACCCTTCAAAGTCGCCTTCGAGCTTGTCGTACATTGCGCGATATGCGATCATGTTTGCACAGGTCGCATCGCACTCCTTCATGACTTGATGGGCGATGAGATTCGAGTCTCCGTGGATCTTGATGCGAGTGGCGCTGCAGGCTTTCGCCATATGCATGCCATGCAGAATGGCTTCATACTCTGCTTTATTGTTCGAGGGGTTCGCGAAATGCATACGTAGGACGTAGCGCATCTTGTCCCCCTGTGGTGACACGAGGACCACTCCTGCTCCTGCTCCCGAAACTCGCTTGGACCCGTCGACGTATATGGTCCAGCAATTCGACAGGTCCGGGAGTTCGGGCATCTGTGCTTCTATCCATTCGGCTATGAAATCTGGCAGGACTTGCGACTTGATTGCTGACTGCCACTGGTACATGATCTCCCAGGGCCCAAGGGTGATTCCCCATAGCGAAACATGCCCCGTAGTGCCGGTGTTGTTAAGGATACTGGACACTGGAGTCGAAGCCACTACTATGATTGAGTGACACTCGAAGTAATGCGGCAACTTCTTCCCTGTCATGTAGATGGCGTATGCCAACTTCTGATAATGGGGGTATCTTTGCTTGGTCGGGGACAGGACCTCACTGAGATAGTACACCGGCCTCTGTACTCCATGCTCCTTGCCATCCTCTGTGCGCTCGACTACCAAGGCAGTACTGACAACTTGATTCGTGGCCGCTATGTACAGCAACATCGGCTCTTTTTCTCGAGGAGTGACTAGGACCAGGGACGTCGAAAGGCGACGCTTGAGGTCGTCGAACGCGGCCCGTGCCTCCTCTGTCCATGTGAAGTTGTCCGTTTTCTGAAGTAGCCGATAGAAGGGAAGAGCCTTTTTGCCGAGCTTACTTATAAAGCGGCTAAGTGCTGCTAGTCGACCTGTCAGCTGCTGGACATGTGGAAGCGTCTTCGGCGGCTGCATATTGATGATGGCTTGAATCTTCTCCGGATTGCCCTCGATTCCTCTTTCGGAGATTAGGTAGCCCAGTAGCTGGCCTGTAGGCACCTCGAAGGAACACTTCTTTGGGTTGAGCTTGATGCTATAGCGGTCGAGATTGGCGAAGGTTTCTCGCAGATCTTCGAGCAAACTGTCTGCCTTTGAGGACATGATTATGATGTTGTCGACGTAGACTTCGATGTTGCGGCCAATCTGCTCCTTCAGGCACGCTTGCACACACCATTGATAGGTGGCTTCAGCATTCTTGAGCCCGAAGGGCATCGTCATGTAGCAGTATACCCCGTGTGGGGTTATGAACGCCGTCTTGTCTTCGTCTTCGATCTTTAGCCTTATCTGGTTGTACCCGGAGTACGCATCGAGAAACGAGAGGCGCTCGCACCCAGTGGTAGAATCGATGATCTGGTCGATTCGAGGTAGAGGGAAGTAATCTTTCGGGCAGTGCTTATTCAGCGCCGTGAAGTCGATGCACATCCTATAGATCTTGGTGTCCTTCTTCTCCACCATGACCGGTGGTGAAAGCCAGGTGGCCTCCTTTATTTCTCTGATGAATTTCGCCTCGAGGAGGCGATTTATTTCTTCGCCCATTGCTCGGGCCTTCTCTGGGTTGTAGCGACACATTGATTGCTTGATCGGCTTCGCGTTCGAAAAGATCTTTAGCTCGTGCTCGGCGAGTTTCCTGGGGATGCCTGGCATATCTGCTGGACACCAGGCGAACATCCTTCAGTGCTCACGGAGGAACTCGACGAGCACGTTTTCCTATGCGGGGGAGAGAGAATTCGACACCGGCGCGGTCTTGGTTGGATCCGTCGGGTGGATCTGGTGCTCTCGGGTGTCTTTGCTGGCGTCGAATGATAGCTCTGGGGCATTCTGCTGCGCTGGTGGATCGACGTCCATGTTGGTGCTCTCCCTGATATGGTTGAGCTCTTCGTGTACTCCAAATGTCTGGGACATGCTGTTGAAGTCCTTGTCGCAGTTTTCCGAGCGGGCGAAGCTTCCGCTGATCGTCAGTGGTCCTTTGTTTGCGGGCATCCGCAGCTTGAGGTAAGCATAGTGCGGTACCGCCATGAATCGGGCAAACGCTGGTCGCCCGAGGATAGCGTGATACTGCGAGGCCAATCGACGACCTCGAACTCGATCTTCTCCTTCCTGAAGTTTGATGGAGTACCGAAGATAACGTCTAGGTGTATTGCCCCCAGTGGGTACGTCGGCTTCCCTGGGACGATTCCATGAAAGGACGTCTCTGTCGGCAAGAGGTTGTCCATCGGGATCTTAATCTTCCGCAATGTGTCTGCATAGATGAGGTTCAAGATGCTCCCTCCATTCATGAACACTTTCTTGGAGGTGAAACCTCCTATCTGCGCTTCGAGGACCAAGGCGTGGTGTCCAGGGCGCGGGATCTTCGGTGGGTGGTCTGACCGGTCGAAGCCGATCGGATGCTCTAACCAGTCCAGGTATTCGGGCGTAGCTGGTGGTGCAGTGCTCGGCGTGAAAGACCTCGCGTGCACGCTTCCGCTGAACCTTATTCGTTGGGCGCCCTCTCTAGATCATGGGCACAAAGCCTCGTGGTGGCGGGAACACCTTTTCTTTGACGGCTGGCTGTCGTGGCTCGACTTGCTGGATCGTGGCGGCCTGGTGGCCCTATTGTACCACGTTTGCCGGCGGGTTAGGTGGTGGTGGTGGAGCATTGTAAGCTATCACACCTGCCACCGGCTGCTCCGCTTGCATCCTTTCCTGAAGTGCTCGAATGAGGTGCAGGAATTCCCTACATTCGATGAGGAGATGAGCAGGTCTTCACACTCCATCTTTGTCGATGTAGGTGTGCCTTGTGCACCCCCCATCGAGCATCTCTTCCACTGACAGCGGTGGCTGATCACGACGTCGGCGCCACTCCGTTCTTTGCCTCGAATCGCGGCCAGCACTTCTGCTACTGCTTCCGTAGTAGTTGTTCCCTCATCTTGGCCCGTCTCGATTGTCGTCGTGGTCGTTATTCACGTAGCCTGCTGCTACCATATCCGTTGCCTCCGCGTCATCGTAGCGGCTTCGGCGACCTTTCTTGCGAGAGTTAGTGTGAAACTGATCTTTTGCATCGATGTCGCATTCCGCCGATCGCCGACGGCTCCTAGGGGCCGCAATGGAGTCTTCCCCATCGGCCCACTCATTTGCCAAGCTCATGAGGTGGTTGATGATTTTCGGCTTGCAGCGTCCTAGCTCTTCCTTGAAGTCACGTCGGATAAGACCGTCCCGAAAAGTGTCGATGGCTCTCTCGGGCGAAATATTTTCCGCCGTGTTGCGGAGGCTGATCCATCGTGAGATGTATGACCTCAGGTTTTCTCTGGTTCTTTGCATGCACAGCCGCAACTCTTCGAACGACGTGGGCCATCGTGAGGTACCTCAAAAGTTTGCGATAAATGCTTGTCGAAATTCCTCCCAAGAACGAATGCTGTCAGGAGCAAGATTATTCAGCCACGCCCTTGCGTTGTCCTTCAGGTGCAGTGACAGCAACTGGAGAGCGTTGTCTCTAGACCCACCGCCAATGGTAACGACGGTGATGAAGTCATCTAGCCAAATTCGGGGGTCCTGCTGCCCATTGAACTTGACTATGATGTCGCTAAGCTTGATCCCTTTCGGCAGTGGTGTGGAATGAATCAGGAGGCTAAAGCACTCCGCTCCGCACAGTCCATCGCGATTACCGCCGAATGTTTCTAGCTCGCGTTCCTCCTCGAAGCGACGCGCACGTGCTAGGTCGACTCTGTTCTGAGCCAGGCCGTGTCGAAGTTCCCCATTGAGAGGTTCCACCACTTGAGTCCTGGGCGCGATGGCCGGCGCCGCTGCTGGGTGCCTGGACTGCTCCACTGGCTGGGTATTTCTTCTTGGCGTTGTTTCGTGTCCTTGGTTAGTTGTGCCTTGAAGCACCCTAACTCCTTCGAGCGCCAGGTTCCGCAGGTGCCGCATATGCTCATCGTCGTTGGCTGCGTTCGCGACAATATACGCTGTTGTAGCCATGATCGCAGCTTCCTTGGTCTTGGGCAGCAAATCTGCTTTGTTAAATTCCGCTTCTAAATTTCGGGTGATGTTGTGTACATCGGCCCCGGGCTGGATGTGCGACCGCGTCCTACGCTGGACACTTGATGAGTAATGAGATGATCGTTTGGCCCGTCTTCTACTCGACGCGTCGGCCTCTTCTCTGCGTCGCTCCAGGATGCGCCTATCGGCACTAATCTGGTCCTTCTGTTCTTGGACGATGAATCGGAGCGCAGCTAGCTCCTGCGAGCTCGGATTAGGGCCCATATTCGCTTCGCCCGAGTACACTCTCCTTGCGTGCCGGATCTGATCCTGTGTTATGAACTGATGACCGGTATTTGACCGGTCTTGACCATCATTGGATCTATGCTCGTTCCTGTCTCCGTGCGACGCCATCATGCAGTGTCCTCCGAACGGTGGGATCGAATCATCACTGATTTCGCCCAGTGCGGGAGGGTAGATGTCGTCGTCTTCGATGTATGATCCGACCTCGATCATGATGTCAGAGTCATAATCGACCATGTATCTGTCACCTGATGTGGCAGATTCGCTCGAATATGAGCTAGCCGAATTGCCAATCTTCCCCTTAGCTTCGGGGTAGACATCGTTATCATCATCGGAGCATGTATAGTCCGAGTACAACCCTTCAACATAATCAGGGTCATTGAGCGTAGGGCGGAGCGTGAGGGCGTTGAGAGCCCATTCGCACTCGGATATCGTCGGGTAGATAGCAGCAGTACCTTCCCGAGGGTCTTCACAGCCGGTGATCTCGTGAGACAAAAAATCTCTGGCGCCCACGTAGTGGTAAGCGTCGCAGTCGACGCAATAGGCGGTGGTTAGGGATGGAGGTGGATCTTCGAAGTCGTTCGACCCAACTGATGGGGTCGAAGTTTCCAGCCTTGGTTCCTCCTCCGATGGCGCCAGCGGTGTGGTCGTCGAGGGGTTACCCTCAATAGCTGGTGACGCGCTTGGAATTGCTGCGGGCGGTGTCGAATCGCTGACGAAGATCAGCTCAACAACTCCATCATTGTCCACGTGGAAGTTGAACTGTCCGAAGGCCATGTCGAAGCCCCCGGTCACCGCCGAGACCGCTCCTGCCATGCCTGAGGTAGGGTCGAGGATGATCGCGGCCGGAGTAAGATCGGCGGCGCTTGGCGATGCAGTGTCGATGACGGTCGATCCAGCGATGTCGACCTCAGTCTCCGATGGGTTGGTGTCGATGATGGCCGACACAGTGATGCCGACGACGGTGTCGATGGCGGAGTTGATGTCGATCTTGTCGTTGGTGTCGAAGTTGATGGTGAGCGGGTCGAAGTCGAACGGCGATGCAGAATCGACGGCTATGACTGATGATGAGCTGTCGAACCTTTTCGATGTAGTGAGGTTGTCAATGATTGGTGAAGGAGCCGGTGAATCTGTAGATCCAGATCCCGTCGTCTCCACGATCGGCGCCAATTTACGAGGTTCAACCCCGGCAATGCCCATGCTTGCGGGCTTTTGAGACATGGAGCGCTAGGGGGATCCGGCAAACTCGATGACGATCAGACGAAAGCAGAGGAAAACGAGGTTTTACCCAGGTTCGGCCCCCTTGGTAGGGTAACGACCTACGTCCTGCTTGTCTGACTTTTATTGATGGGGTCGCTACAATGGAGATGTTACAATGGAGGCTTAGATTGGATCTAACCGAAAGTGGAGAGCTCTAATGTTTCGAGCGCTCCGGCGTGAGGTGGCAAAAAAGTATCTAGAGAGGCGCTACGATCTCCCTTCCAACCTTTTATATGCAAAGGTTGGGTCTCAGGATTGTTATCCAAGCTGATTACAGATAGAATCGGTTTGAATTAAACCTAAACGAGTCCTAGTTTGACTAGACCTTCTCCTTCGAATCTTCATCTTGCACTCCAAGTTACGTCCCTGGGCCACGACAGGCTGATACCTTCATGGGCCTTGTGATTCCTTTGACAGCTATCCCTCCTGGGCCGAAAACCAGGTAGGCGAATATCGAGGGCCTATTTGTCATTCCTTCGTCAATAGGCATCTCACAAGATCTAAACATGAAGCACATGGAGGAGAAGACATCCATCTAGCTAATGCTATAGACCCGTAGTCCAAGGTAAACTACTCACACATCACTCTGGAGGCAGGCATGGTGATGAAGAAGGCCTCTGATGGTGATTCCCCTCTCCGGCAGGGGCCGGGAAGAGCTTCTGGACCCTCCCGATCTCGCGTCGACGACAGCAGCGGCTTGCAGTATGTTTTCTGGAAAATTGATCGGGCCCTTAGGGTTTTCTCGTCGAGGAGAATATATAGGCGGAAGGGCGGCGTCAGGAGGTGGGCCAGGTGGCCACACCACCTGGTGGTGCGGGCCAGGGGTAGGCCGCGCCACCCTATGGTGCGCCTGCCTGCTGGCCCCCCTCCGTCTCTGCTTTGGACTCCGTCTCGTATCGGGAAAAATAGGAACTTCGGCTTTAGTTTCGTCCAATTCCGAGAATATTTCCTGTGTAACTTTTCTGAAACACAAAAATAGCAGAAAACAGGGAACTGGTGATACGTCTCAAATGTATCTATAATTTTTGATGCTTCATGCTTGTTTATACACCATTTTCTTTGTGTTTTGTTACACTTCGTGGCTTTTTATGCATTTTCCAGAGCTAACTTATTAACGAGATGTCATAGTGCCAGTTCCTTGTTTTCTGTTGTTTTGTGTTTCAGAAAATCTACACAGAAAATATTCTCAGAATTGGACAAAACAAAAGTCGAAGTTCTTATTTTTCCCGAAGCGTGACGGAGTCCAAAGCTGAGACGGAGGGGGACCAGGGGCCGCCCACACCATGGGGTGGCGCAGGCCAGCCCCTGGCCGCACCACCAGGTGGTGGGGCCACCTGGCCCACCTCCTGACGCCGCCCTTCCGCCTATATATTCCCCTCAACGGAAAAACCCTAAATGTTCGATCAATTTTCCACGAAACATACTGTAAACCGCCACCGTCGTCGATGCGAGATCGGGAGGATCCAGAAGTTCTTCTCGGCACCCTGCCGGAGAGGGGAATCACCGCCGAAGGCCTTCTTCATCACCATGTCTGCCTCCGGAGTGATGTGTGAGTAGTCTATCTTGGACTACGGGTCCATAGCAGTAGCTTGATGGTTGTCATCTCCTCCATGTGCTTCATGTTTAGATCTTGTGAGCTGCCTATCATGATCAAGATCATCGTTGTGTAATTCTACATGTTGTATTTGTTGGGATCCGATAAATATTGGTATTATGTCAAGTTGAATTGTTGATTTATCATCTTTATGTTATCTCTATGTTGTTTATGATCTTGCATGCTCTCCGTTGCTAGTAGATATCTTGGCCGAGTAGATGCTAGTGACTCCAAGAGGGAGTATTTATGCTCGATAGTGGGTTCATGCCTCTAGTAACTTGGGGGAGTGACAGAAACCTCTAAAGTTGTAGATGTGTTGTTGCTACTAGGGAGAAAACAACAATCTTGTATTCAAGGACATTTGTATTGTTTACATTACACACTTTGCGTAAGGCGATAATCTGTTGCTTGCAACTTAATACCTAATAGTTGCTCGGACAACATCCGACGGGTGGATTATTAGTCATAGATGCAGTTGAATTATGGTCTATGTATTATGTTGTAATGCCCAAGTGAATCTCATAGTGATCCTCATGACATTTGTACGCTTGCTTTATTCTATCAATTGCCTAACTGTAATTTGTTTACCCAGCATGTTATTTATCTTATGGAGAGACACCACTAGTGAACTGTGGACCCCGGTCCATTCTTTTACATTGTTATTACCGTTTATCATTTACTTGCTTTATTTACGTTCTTGCAAACTACTATCTTTTACCACTCGATACGCTTAATCCTTTGTTTACAGCAAACCGGTGAGATTGACAACCTCACTGTAAGTTGGGGCAAAGTACTTGGTTATGTTGTGTGCAGATTCCACGTTACTGCTGGTGCAAAGCTACGCCCTAGACAAGGCGCCATATATAAATTGTGATAGACTGGGACACTCATAGTCTTTTTGAAGATCTTGTGATAGATACTCCTAACCTTGTTTCACTGCATCTTGAGGACCTTCCGGGGTTAGCTCCTTGCCTTGTGAATGTATCTTCTGTCATAGATGTCTCCATACGCCTGGACGATGAATGTTCCCCATGTTCTGATGTGAATTGCAACATCCTCAGTGCTCTGTCAAATGTTACAAAGTTGAAGTTGACTTCTCGACCTTACAGTGTACTATGCCGCGCCGTCCTCAAGTACTATCGTTCGAAAAAAATTCCGTGTAGTTTTTATTTTGTATGTATATACACGTGCTTGTTTCTGGTTCATTAGGCTTCACCGTGTTCAGGCGAGGCGACCACAAGAGCTTTAAAGCCATCACTTTGGCAGACCGAGCTGCACCCAAGAACACACTTAGATAATTTCATATACTCTAAATCGCTCTCTGTATTGAACTTCAAGACCTCGAAGTCAATACATTCTTGGCGAGAACCGAGACACCACCACATCCACGACATAGCCTCTTCTAACCAGCCTAGAAATATCTGAAGGAATCATTTCATTACTCACTAAAAGCTCGCTGATAAGCACATCAGCAGGCTTTCCAATCAAATCTACAGCAACAATATTCAAAAAAAACATATCGGCCACCTCCAGCATCCTCGGCCTTCGCACAAAGCTTGTACCTTAAAATCGCAAAGCCAATCATGAGTAGAAAAAGCATGGGCAGCAAGTGAGTACACATTCAACAAATAGGCTACAATACATGGAGCTGGGGCTCTGATTGCTACATGCTCTACCTGAGCAACGAAACACATCTC
Source organism: Dactylis glomerata (assembly GCA_007115705.1). Classification (NCBI taxonomy): domain Eukaryota; kingdom Viridiplantae; phylum Streptophyta; class Magnoliopsida; order Poales; family Poaceae; genus Dactylis; species Dactylis glomerata. The sequence continues at coordinate 467,941 of QXEO01000701.1, read as the reverse complement.
CATCTTCAATCGCTCCCAGCTGCAACAATCACATGACTCACATTTATGCTAAGATGACAATCCACCCAGAACACACCGGTGGCAAAGAAAATACCAGCGCTCCTTAGACCATGTCGGCCTTGCGCGAGTTGGATATCCACAAACTAAACAACAATAAGGAACCCCAAGCAAACCTGCTGCACGAGAAACACACACAAAACTCAGAGCACACACAAACACCAACATCGAAACGTCCAAATCGGTCAAACAAGGGCAGCATCTTCCGCAAGGAAAAACCCAAACACAGGGAAACACCACACAAAATATCCTAACCAGATCGTAAGACAACCGAACAACGCACATCAATGTAGCGCACTCATGCAGATGGCGGGCAATACGCTAGCAGCACACCCTCGCATCCAAGGCGAAGGAACTCAGCAGCAAGAACAAGTGAGCAACACAATACAGCCCACACAAACTCACATACACGGACCAAACGGCAGCAGCAGCCAAACAGTAACCATTCGAAAAAATACAGCAAAATTCAAAAGCCGCCCCTAAATCGACGTAGTCACAGCAACATGCACCGAGCACCCGTAGATCCACCCTGGATGGTAACCACACTGAAGACCACCACAGATCCATGCTACACAACCCCCTACAGCGAAAGCTCGACGCGAACCACCTACCAGAGCCAACATAACAACAATGCTGAAAAAGAAATGCAGAACATGAAATGGAGGATGCGAACCAGAATGGAAAATCAGCAGCCTCGAAGGAGGCAAGCGCGCACAGTGGTGATGCCACAGAGCCAGCCACACCGATGCGCCCAGACGCCAAGGAAGAAGAAATGCACCTAGCAACCACCAGCAGGAGAACAACTCCACCGGCATAGCAAGAAGGGAAAAGAAAGACCGGATCCCCGGTCAAAATAGCAACAAACTGACCCACCGCTCTCGCCTCCAGAAGTTGACCGCACACACATCTAGACATTGCAGTAACACCACACACACGTCGGCATAGTCCAAAAGCCCACGGACCAAGAAATAACCAGCTAGCAATCTGGCCGGAGCCTAAATGCATGAACCAGAAGCGGCCGACCCAACCGATGCCCAAGCGCCAACAACTCGTGCATGTGGTCCCATCGACAGTGACCCGCCGATCCACTTACAGCGCCTAAAACCAGGGAGCTTAGAGCTCTTCCAAAATTCTTTGTCAACCCTTCTTTCAGACCTACAACAGGCAGAGCAGCCAGTTCAAATGTGTCAATAACAAACTCATTTTCCAGGTACACGACACATTCAACTGCAATAGCTTTAGTCTGTAAGCCATAAGGTGTCTACCTTGAAGCAGGATATACAATGCTTCCACTATCATTTCTGATGAGCCTACCGATTTGCGCATCATTGGAACCATCAACTCAGGAATATGCCACCTCTTTAAATTTTCCCTGACATGGCCAACATTTTCAATCAATAGGATTTCCATAAGCAGAATGAAGAGAACGCGCTACTATATTTTTGTGTTAGCACTTGCTCTTGGCCTTCATATTCTACTCTCCTCTACTGCCCACTGAGTATTGAGCAGCCAATTCCGAGCTGATTTCTTTTGGTTCTTTGTCAGGTTAAGTACAAAGGGCCTAAAGTGTAGGAGCGATGATATATAATTAAACTAATGTAAATTTCAAATATCAACTATGACAGTAGAAAAACACATGGAATCTGCAGCAAGTTCACCTCATAAGATTTACAAACACTTAAGTTTTTACTTATATCATAGGAAACTATCAATGTTTTGGCACAAAAGAAAGTGTGAGGACACCAGTAATGTTCTGCATATTTCGTATCCTACCATACCGATATAAGCCAAGAAAAAACTGAAACTAACACATGACTACCAACTTATTGTACTTGATGTGAAAGACCCTTTTAAGGTAATACTGCTAGGTTAACAACACCTCTGAACATAACATCACCACGCATGAGGATCTTCAAAAAATCAAACCATGGATGAACTTGCATTGCCCCGAATCCGCTTACTGTGGACATGGATGATCAGCCAGAACAACACAGAAAGTTATGTTGAGAGGCTGAGAGAGTAATGGAGAACATAGTGATTGCAAAAAGTAAGAAATTGGTTACTAAAATTGTAGATATGAGCATTAGGCATCATTTCACATGAGCAAGACATCTTTGAAGGTATCGACAGTTAATTTCACTAAGGCTCTGTTTGGATGTTGATATTTAGGGGCTTGGAATTGAATTGGGCTCAATACCAAATCAGCTTCTGTATTGAAATGGACTCAAATACCAATTCAGCTGTTTGGTTGTGCACGGTATTACTAGGTGGAATCATAAGATTAGTCAATTCCAAATTTATGTTTGGATGTCCACCAAACTGAATTCAGGCATCTTTTTCTCTGCTGCTCACACCGTCGCAACATCTCACTCCTTGTAACTTCAATCTTTCCTATTTCTTCCCGTCCAGCCAAGAGAACAGTCTAAATTTTCTTGTACATTAATTGATTTGACCATAAAAAGAAAACATAGTTGAGCAGAGCTTGTTGTTACAACATGCGAACAACCAAAGCAAACAGAGTGGATTAGGAGCTCACCACATGAGAAAATTGTACAAAAAAGTGACACGAGCGATCAAAATTCTAGTGCAGTTCGTTAATTGCTAATTGAAGCTCCCCACGTGAGAAGTAGGGGAGGCGAGGGATGTAGAGGTAGGAGTGGATTAATCTAGCGGGGAGACCACGGGTCCCCATCCGCGCCGCGACGAGGACGTCTCCGGCTCCCGACCGCGTTTCTTCCTGGTGCCGGTCAGCTCTGGTATGAGCAGAAGCTACGCCGGCAGGTCAGCGGGAGCCAAGATCTACAGGCGGCGCTGCCGGCGAACGGTGGGGAACGAGTTAGATGGGAGAACGAGGGGAATAAAAGACCGAGTCAGATGTGAACGACGGGTTACGCGATTCCAGTGAATACGGAGGGTCTTCGCTCGGAATCCTCCAGCGGGTGTGCTAGTCAGGCCGAATTCAGCACGGAAACGGGAGAGGATTCCATGCTATGTTTCCATGACCATCCAAACACTGGAATTCGGGTTTGTTGTTTCCAATTCCGAATTCCACGCCTGAATATCGACATCCAAACGGGGCGTAATATAAAGAACTCTATGAAAATGGCTGGTAGGTGTATATTTTTCAGCTTGCACTGGTGCAATTTCTTTAAACTTTTAGTATATCCATGTCCATAATAGTATTAGTGAGCACAGTACTGAAACCCATAGATACAACTATGACTACATAAAGAGTACAATTATATATCCGAAACTTTATGTAATAATTCACGGGAAGAAAATTAGAGAACTAACTCTGATAACAAAGCGGATAGAAGAATAAATAGCTTTTTCTACAACCTAGCAGCACCTAAATAATTTAATAAGAGCAGCCAAAGAGTATGTAAAACATGTACATAGTTATACTTAGAACCTAACAGGCTAACACACATTGCTTAGAATGATACACCAATCAGATTTAGTTCACTTACTATTGTAAACCCAGAACCATGCGACATCCCATCAAAAGAGAATCAAAGCTAAAGCTATCTTAGCATACCTGAACTGGTGCTTGTAGCTTTGCAGGTACATCTTTCAATCGTTGACCAACATGTTTTTACTTTTTCAAATTATCTAGTTCAATTAGAACTTTACAAATGAACCATGTGCCATCCTGTCAATGCAGAACTGAAGCTAAAGCAAGCTTAACAGAGCTAAACTGATGCTTGTAGGTACATCTTTCAATTTATAACAAACATTTTTCTTTTTAAAATTACCAGATAAAAATTGTGGGTTACCTTGCCACTGGGTCCAGAGCTTCCCTCCTTGCATATGATGCAACCATCAATCACTGAGTTATTGACGTTTCACCAATCACGAGGGTATTGGGGGCACTCTGAAATCCGTCCAGACCTAACACTAAGAAGGTGTGATCTAAATTAAATAATGCAACAAATAATCTTAATGGAGTAGAGCAAATGAAATAAGTAGCCTGTCAAGAGATAAGGTGTGCATACTTGTCAAAAGGCAGGAGCTTGTTTATTTGGAGGCAAAAGAATGTGATAATGTCACACAGCAAAGAGAGCGCAAGGCGCGGATACACCAAGAAATAAAATTATGATCAATTTATTCATTTAAATCATTTGACACCATACTTAGTTCAAGAATTAGTACGAAATACTACTTCTGGAATTACGCACATAGATCAGAGAATTTTCTTCCCTCATTGATATATTTCATGTCACAAATTTTTCCACTACATACTGGGTAATATGAGGTCGACAACCAACAATAAATGTGAGATCCCTTTCTCCTCTATATGGAGTTACCAGGAATGGAACTCGTACATATCATCCATGTACTTATAATATTTTTGCTTCCTTATTTCAATTTATTTAATTAGATGGAGTTAAAATTACAATTAAGCTCTCTTTTAAATATTTCTATATCAGACTAAAAAGAATCAAATAAGCTTACATGAGATGGCATGCTTCTAATGGTCCAAGCTCCAATGGAGAAAAGATATAAGTTTAGCTACAAAAGCAGGATTCATATCACGCCATCTTAGACTTCAGACAATAAAAATGCAAAAGAGAGCAATGATATGGGAATGTAAAAATTCTTAATGCGGCAGCCAAACCTCAGACATCAAATGACCAATGTTAACAATTTGTTCTTTCTATGTGATATGAGAAACACAAAAAAGCCAATACATAAGCATGTTAATGCTACGACTGTAGCAATCATTTCCATTAATAATAGTGTAGGATTAGGATGGAATGTAAAAAATTCTTGCTTCTAGGAAATTTATCGAACACCTTATCTACACATTCTGAAAAACGTGATACATGAACAAACTAAATAGTTACGCAACAAGAAAGCCATATGTTCACCACATACAAGGCCTGATCCTGCAAGCAAACACTGAGCTTGAATCTAATAGAGAAATGAGAGGAGGAGAAAGGAAAGAGCATCGGTGATACCAGAGGAAGGGAATGCATTTGTATTTCCTTTGTAAATTTGAGATGTACATCAAGGTGCAAGCAGTTTTTCCTAATTCCCAATAGCCGATGGCTTCTGCTCCCAAATTTAAGTATCTTCCTATACGAATGACACTCCCAAAATTGCTGGCTCATTGTCAATTTTCTAGCGGCAACACAACAATTCAGCATACTGATCATGGTTTTATGTCTCATTGCATCATGAGCAAGAAGAAAAGGCGCAATATGAACGAGGAGACTGAGATACAGAAATGTGAGGAACCGCGACCAACAGACAGCGGAGCACCTAAGATCACGCATAAAAAAAAAGGAGTCTAGGGAAGGGATGGAGGAGAATACGCACAGGTGGGCGGAGCAGGATTGACCACTAAAGCGAAGGATGAGGCAGCCGCCATGTCATGAGGGCTTCTCCACCGTCTCCGTGGAGCGAGGAGGTCCCAGTCGCGTGGCTCGTACCGCTTGTGCCACTACTGCCGTGCGCCTCAGTGGAGGAGAGTGCACCATCGGCGTGGCCCAGCGATGGCGAGAGGACGCGGGAGGTCCGGCGACACGAGGGGATGCGGGAGGAGAAAAATAGTAGGCGGCTGAGCAGGGAAGGCGCAGGGGCTGAATAGGGTTCACCAGAGATGGGGACGCGGCCAGGGCCGGGGCGGGGCGGGACAGCAGGAGGGATCTGCCGGAGGCACCCGGCAGCCGTGCCGGCAAGAAGAGCAGATGCATCAGCCGCCCGGGAGTTATGGTGGCCTGCGTGTGGAGGAAACGAATTAGAGTCAGCTCACTTCGAGTGTTTTTTCAGCGAGGTTCCAATCGAGTGATCGACTCGGTCAGGTAGTACGACACAGCCACGTAGACCTTAACGAGCGCCACGTCCCAAGCAACGATAGGGTCTCAGAAACCAGGGAGCTTAGAGCTCTTCTAAGATGTTTTTCTTCTAACTTTGCAATCATTCTTTTCCCACATGCTTTCATGTCGCGTAACTGATATTGTGCTTTTGTTTGCAGTTGCAGTTGCCACCTTCATATTATGATGTATGTTTCTCTTGTAATTTTGCAACTATTGCTTTTCATTGTTTCCTTGTATAACTGATATATTCTTTTTGCATGCAATTGCACTTTTCAGATGGTAAGCAAGGTACTTAGAAGAGATCTCTGGAGGTGCCAGGCATTCAACAACCTGAAAACTTTGTCTGTCAGTGACTGGTGCGTGGATGCTGACCTCCAAGCACTGGTTTACGTTCTTCGACGCTCACCTCTTTTACAGAAACTTACTCTGTGTCTCAGTGAGGCAAGGATATATTCAAGTCTTATCACATTGGAGTTTTTGGTTGCCAATCAGTCTGTTAATATGTCTTTGATTCTTCACGTCAGGCAGGAGCTTCGGGTTGGGGTCACGAAATCGACAACACAGAGTCGAAGAAACCAGACATGTCGTTTAACTGTGAACATCTTAAGAAGGTCAATATTAGATGCACTCGGGGCGACAAAAGGGTGCACATTATTGTGAGTGGCATACTTGCCAATGCCATGTCTCTCCCGGAAATCGTTATCCACCCCTATGAGCCTTTGAAACCTTTGGAGTAAGCCTCTCTTCGTGGCTCATTGGTGGTATTTGTTTTCTTTCCCTAGTTGTGTTACCAGTAGCTGAGCTCACCTGTGGCCTTGTTGCAGGTAGGTAGACACGCAAGACTTTGGCTTTGTAACTGTGGATTAGAGCTTCTGGTGGTTCAGAATTGCTGAGTTTCAGTCAACATGGCAAATCTTGGTATCGTTCGTGTAGTCCTTTCATCATGGTTCATGGAAACCTGAGCTCCTTTCTCTCTCTGACCATGATAGCAGCATGTTACTAGTAGTTTGGGACTACTGTTTCTTGTAACTCCGTAAGTGAATTTGATAATTGATACTAAGGTTGTATATTGGATGCCGTGGATTATAGTACTCGCGTTGGAACTGTTCTTTTTCATATTTTGCCGTGTCGGTGCTACTTGCATTTGAGATGCTCTCCAGAACATGAGTTTAAATCATATTGTTGCTAACAAAACAAATGTAAGAGGGAAAATTTAGGTGTACGCTCGGACGGTGCACGGGCACCCTAGGCTAAGGCTGGTGATATGTCAGAAGTTAATGCAAGTTTTCTTTATTCATAAGTCTGTAGTAGGGTGTGGAATTGATTATAGATCATAGATATGGTAGTCCGAAGCAGAAAAAATAGGTGTAGCTGTGACTTAATATCCTCAGGTTGGTCTCGGGTCATGCTTATAATGTGAAAAATTCTTTGATTTCTCTGTAGGTGCATGGTGCTATCTGCATGTACAGTATCCTTTTAATGGTGAGCCAGCTTGATTTTGCTTTAAGCTGCAAAATACTCTAGCCTTTCGCTGTTTCCAGAGAGTCCAGCTGATGAGCATAACAATAGAATAAATCCTTTTTGGTTGCTTGCTTCGGCATTGCACTCGGTGCTCTTTGTCCACCAATCCTCCAGCTTATCTTGCAAATTAGGGATGTTGGCTTATCTTGCAAATTAGGGATGTTGTATTGAACTGAAGAATCTGAAAATAGCGGAACAAGACCTGAAGAAAACACACACGCTGCTATAACTATGTGGTCCACCGTATCTTCTTCCTGACAGCCAACGTAGCAAGCCATTGTCCATGGCGAACCCTTGTATCCGTTGTCCAAAGGGCAAAGGCGATACCAGAGTGCTAACCAGCAGGGAGATCTTGCAGTTAACGAGTCTGGCCCTGGCTAAGCAAACTATGTGTAGAGCCGGCTGAATGCTGACCAGATGCAGTCCAGCTCTAGAAGAATTTGTCCGGTAATACACTGGGCAAAGCCCTGGTCGGAGTAGCCTGAAAAAAGCGAGTACATGATGTTCCCATAATCAAATTCGTGTGTCTGTCAAATGTAACACGGGCTGTAAGCAAGGTACAGTATGTAGGAGAGGATTCAGATCGTCTTGTTTTTTGCCTGAATAAGATTCATCGGATCAGACACCGACCAACCTTCTCTGCAGTACAGTCTGCAGATGCAAGCAGAAAAAAACTAGAATGATATTCCCTCCGTTCCACCAAAATATAAGATGTTTTAGTTCATCATTGCCACACATGTATCTAGATGCTTTTTAGTATATAGGTTCACTTCTTTTACTTTTAACCTACACGCTAAAAAATATCTACATACATACATGACAATGATGAGCTAAAACATCTTATATTTTGAAACGGAGGGAGTACGCCGTAGAGAAGGTTTGCTGCTGCTGGTCTGCACATCCTGATCACGTCGTCCAAGAGAAGGTGTTAGGGAGAAGATAAACTTGTGGATGGAATGCTAAACGCATCCTCCCTCTTTTTTTCTTTATTCAAAGAGAGATAAAAAAAGGAACACCTGTTCTACACAACTATCCCTCCAACAATTTGGATCTAGGAATAATAATACTCGATCCATTCATCAATCTCTTCACATCAACAGGCAAACACTACTGAGCATCTAACAAGGTGGATGTTCCTCATTCCATGGACATATTAAGACCTATATCTACCATCCCATACTAGTTCAAACAAATTTAGGCCTCTAACGTTCTTCATCTACACTCCACTCCCTCTACACACACATTATGCTAGCTTACATTACATCACCAACATATATGTATCCCTACCACAAAAATACTCTCTACACATGTAGCACGTTCTCCAAAATCCTGTCACAAACTTGTATTCATTTCACTCGTGTCATCTCTCATCATGCACAGAAGCATCAGCTGACATCGTGTAACAACTCAGAATTTGTAATCCAACTCTTATTAAATAAAGTGCCAAATTTTGGACCCAAATAAAACTTTTTATTCATTATTCTATGCATACATGTATTTTCTACTCTATGTATTCTATGATTTTATGTGGGTTATTTTTGTTTGAGCATTGGTTAGATAATCCTAAGTGAACCAGCAGAATCAATTGAGAAGATAATTAAGAAGCAAAGAAACAAGAAATCAAAATAGGTAAGAAAGAGATAAAGTTAATAGGATCTAGAAATTGTTATTGACTGCACCACTTTGAGCCATTAGATTAAGAATTCTGTAAATCAAATCAGTATTTTGCCAACTAGTTGAGCTTAACCAAGTTATGGACTAACTCAACCAACAAAGAGCTACCAAAAATCCAAGTTGGAACATCACTCAAACTTGGGCCAAAGTTTGAATCTGAAACAGCAACTATACTCAAATTTGAAATATAAATTTTTGCAAAACTCATTATTTCTCCAGAACAAAAATATGCCTAGGTACCTTATCCAATATGATGAGCACCCAAAGTGGCAAATTTGAAAAATTCGAATTTTGAGTTCTTGCAGGCATTTCATCGAACACTGGCAGCAGGAAATCAAATCAAATCAAACTTCACTGTGCTGCACTGTGCTAGCTCGCTGCAGCCCTGTTGCCATGCCTTTGGACGGTGCCCTGGTCGAACCCAGTCCCCTCTGCCCCGACCCAAGCCCTGGAAGAAGGAGGAGAAGAGAAGCCAGCACCCCCGGACCCCCGCTCTTCTTCCCAGCAGCCTGCACGTCGACGACCACCCTGCCCTCGCCAGAGGAGACCCACAGGACCCCGCGGCCGACCCAGCAACCCCCCAGCACGCGAGCATGGCCGCCGTGGCCGGAGAGGCCGTCGCACGCCGCCAGGACCCCCGTGCAGTGAAGCTTTTGGTCGCCTGGTTCCTCGTCGCCTCGGCCTATATAAACCCCCTCCGATCAAACGGAGATACTCACCCAGCCACCAGCTACCTCCCAGACATCACCGCTTCTTCCCTCTCGCTCTGCTTCGCCGTAGCCAACCTCGCCGGCGCAGTACTGGACAGGAGGAGCGCCGCCGCGTTCAAGCACCGGGGAGCGAACTTCTGCAGGGAATCGGAGGAGGAGGAGCACCGCAGCCGATCCCGATCATCGCCGTCGAGTTTCGCTTCCTCTACGCCTCGCCGTCGCCGTCGAACGCCGTCGCTGCTCGCAGGTGACATCCCGCCCGTGCTGAGGAAGAAGATGACCCTGAGCCGTTGGATCCCGATCGGACGATAGCATACCGATTCGGGTTCGTAATTAGATCTGACAGCGCGAACCCACCTGTCAGCATCCATTTTTATTTCTCCCGCCCCGCGCGAAGCGTTTTCTGGGCCGGCCCGTTCGGGGTCTGCTCAGGCTGGGCCCGTTTGGCGAGAAATCGGTCTGATTCGTTTTTAAATTAATTCCCGCCTGTTTTATTTATTTCAAATATGTTTCAGATGGTATTTTCAAATTCAAATTCCTAGAGTTTTATAAATCCAAATTTAGCAAATAAATATTCATTGGAAAGCTTATAAAATACTCTATCCAATAGTACTGGTTAGATTTCAAAATCAGTTAAGAATAAAATTGGATATGAATAGTGTGACCATAGCTTGTTAAACAATGAAAGATTTCTAGGAAATTATTTAAGCCATCAAAAATTATAAAAATTAAAATGTGAACTCACTAATAACCCCTCTCACTGTTAGTCAACACTAATCTATCCCAAACCCTATTAGTGTGATCACTTAGACCCTAACCCAAACCTATTTGGTAGCATGAAATGATAGATCACTAGTGCACCCTTAGAATTAATTGCCCTCATTACCAATTCACTTAGTGAACCCATCCCACTTAAACTTGTCTTAGTACCCCTAAATCAACACCAATGCTGCACAGGTGCACTACCTATGCCACCTAGTAGAGTAACTAGCTTGCACACTTGAAGAAAAACTTACCATCCAACACTATAAAAATGCAACATGAATGCTTTGGTTAGCAAACAAAGATGTGTGCTTGGTGTGTTGTTAGCTTGGTGAAGTGATGGTGTGCTTTGTGTTTATTCGTTATTAGACGCTAGTGTTGCCGAGGAGGATATTGGAGGGGATTATTATTATCAAGAAGAAGAAGAAAACCCCGGACACCTTGCCAACCAAGGCAAGCCATCTTTTGATTCATACTCCCACTACCTAGTTTTAATATTGCATTCTACTTGTTTTAAGTAAATTGCATGATTGAATTGCTAGAGTAGAATGATAGAAGCATATTGATGTCTTGATTATCAAGAGCATCAAGCTGAGTTTATCCAACCCTAGTAGTAGTACTATCACTCAATGTAGTTGCTTAGTCGCTAATAAAAGTTGAGGCTATCTCTGGAGGAACCCCATTTGAAAGGTGGTGACTTGACATTGAAACTTGAAATGGGAGATTGCTCCTACATGATGGCTTTATGAAAGAAAATAATCTTGACTAAGAACTATGAAATGTATTTCTCAATTGACAACGAGTGATGTACATGGGTGCCAATTATAACGTACAACCACGTTACCCCTATATGGGAAGGGGCTTAATCCGTAGCTTGTTTATCTTAGTATGGGAGGTCTTGCATCAAATCTTCATGGAAGGACTCCACGGGCGGATACTTCTTGACCAGGTGGATTCCACTAACCCGGTCTCCGGGATGGGCATAACTAGAGGCGCCGGAGCGGGATTCCGTATTCCGGGCTCTAGGGAAGGATCCTATACTAGGATGAGCAAGTGAAAGGTTTTGTTTGATTATCTGAAATCCGCATACCTTTGTGTATGGCGAACCGTGGATTTCTCCCGGCAGATGTATCGAATCTTGTGGGTAAAGTGTACCCCTCTGCAGAGGTTTCAAACTATTCGAATAGCCGAGTCCTCGGTCATGGACGGTTGGCAAACTCTACCTGGCTTTTGTCAAGACTAAAAATAACAAGGGTAAACTTGGTGAATGACATGAATTTGAATTGACATGACTTGACCGTGATCTTGACACATTGAAGTTCCTCTTTAGAATGAACTTAGAGAACTAAACCTCTTTTCTACCAATGAGCATTCTTGGGAAATAAAACTAGCTTTTGCAAACCAACTTAGTGCTTAGTCCACTATACCCAACCTTGCATATCTACTTCATCTTCTCATTTATAAGATGGTTTGCGAGTGCATCCAATGTACTCACGGCTGTGTCCCTGGCTATCAACTTGGCCAGATTATGGGAAGGAGTACTAGGAGGAAGGGTATGAAGAAGAGTACCAGAACTAAGCTCGTCTCCGCGAGTCGCCATTTGCCTGTAGGGAGAAGGCATGGGCCGAAGACGTTATTTCCGCTGCTATATATTGTGCTGTAATATGACTTGGTCTATATGACCATTGTATTTGAACCTTCGTATTGTAATGTCTATGGAACTGAGTACCAACTACGTTATGTATATCGCAACAACGGTTCTGGGATTGCGGTGGAATACATAACGAGCACTTCGAATTTGTATCAAATTTGAGGTCGTCACAAGTTGGTATCAGAGCCTAGGCTGACCATAGGAGACCTTAGTTAGAATGGGCGTTAAAACAAAACCTTGATAAAAGAAAGATACAAGAACGGTTGCAAAAATTGCTTAGTCTTTCCTCTCTAGTTGCAAAATTTTATACATACTTCAGTTTTTGCTTACTTAAAATTTTGCACACTTGAGTTGATCACTAACTTGAACTAATTTAAAATTTTGTAGATGGCCCTGGTATTCACTGAGCAGTACCAGTTGGGCCAAGGTGGCAGCCTTTGTTTCGAGCGCGACCTCACCACCTTGACCTTGTTCCTGAACCGGTTGTACCCGGAGTTCAAGGGAGCCGTGCTCAATGAGCACCCGGATGGAGAGCTACGGTGGCTCATCCGAGCTAGTTGCCGTGGCAAGAAGGGGATGTTGGGTTCTCCAAGGGTCAAGTTTGAGCTTGTGGAGAACACTTGGGCCGATGGTTTGGTCCGAGCGATGCAGGAGATGCACGCCCGCTTGTGCGGACTGCATGTTGAGGAGGTTCAGGGAGGACGCTTCAAGGACTTTGCTCGGCGTGATGCGGATGGACGTCCCGCAAACATGCCCGGGCAGAATGAGCCGAGTACCTACATCGACCACATGGACTTCTTGCTGTACTCCACTCAGCAGGAGGCCGACCGTGCCCGTTGAAGGAAATATGCCCTAGAGGCAATAATGAAGATGTTATTATCATATTTCTTGTTCATGATAATGTTTATACTCCATGCTATAATTGCATTAAGCGGAAACATTAATACTTGTGTGGTTTATGAACAACACCGTGTCCCTAGTACGCCTCTATGGACTAGCTCATTGATTAATGATGGTTAAGGTTTCCTAACCATAGACATGAGTTGTCAATTAATAATGAGATCATATCATTAAGAGAATGATATGATGGACAGACCCAAATAAAGCAGAGCAATTAGATCGTGTCATCGTGTTCATCTTTGCGAAGCTTTTCCTATGTCATGTATTGTATTCCTTAGACCATGAGATAATACAACTCCCTAGTATCGGAAGAAAACTTTGAAGTCATCAAACGTCATCCTATGTGAGGGTGATAATAAAGGTGTCTCTCAGGTGATCGGAAAGTACTTGTTGGGTTGTATGTATCGAGATGGAATTTGTCCCTCCCAAGTCGGAGAGATATACTTCGGGCCCACTCGGTAATCGATATCAACACCGCTTGCAAGCATGTGGTTAATGAGTTAATCACAAAGTGATATCGGATTACGGAACGAGTAAAGTACTTGCTGTGAACGAGATTGAACTAGGTATGGCGATACCGACGATCAAATCTCGGGCGAGTAAAATATCGTGTGACGAAGGGAATACATATACGGGATTAATTGAATCCTGACATCGTGGTTCATTCGATATGATCATCGATGAATATGTGGGAGTCAATATGGGTTTCCAGATCCCGCTGTTGATTATTGATAGAAGATCATGTCTACATATTCTCGAACCCGTAGGGTCACACACTTAACGTGTATCGATGCTAGGATAGAATGGATAATTGGTTTATGAGTTTTAGTTCGGAGTCTCGGATGAGATCCAGGACGTCACGAGAGGTTCCGGAATGGTCCGGAGAATAAGATTCATATAAAGGAAAGCAGTTTTTGGATTCCGGAAAGGTTTCGGAGTTTATCGGTATTGTACCGGAAGGTTCTAGAAGGTTCCGGAGTGGGACCAACATGGGCCCACTTGACGGAGGCCTGCGTGGGCCTAAGGGGAAGTGCCCTGGCCGCCCTGGGCCAGGCGCACAAGGCCCCTAAGGCCCAGCCGGCCAGCCCAAGGGGAAACCCTAAGGGAGTCTTCAAAGAAGGAAGGGGGGAAACTTGCCCCCCACTCTTCCTACTCCAAGTCGGCGCCCTAGGATTTGGGGAGAGGCCAAGCTGGCCGGCCACCCCTCTATATATAGGGGGCAAGGGCGCAGCCCTCTCTACCCCTTAACCCAAACCCTAGCCGCCAACTGCTGCCCTCCCTCTCTCTCTCTCGCGACTGCGCGTAGGCGAAGCCCTGCTGCAGAAACTCTCCACCATAAGCACCACGCCGTCGTGCTGCTGATCCAATCTATCTCTCCACCATACTTGCTGGACCAAGGAAGGAGGAGACGTCGCTGCACCGCACGTGTGCAACTCTCGGAGGCGCCGCCACTTGCGGCGTAGGATCGGATCGGATCGCGAGGAGGAGACGGCAAGTACGACTACGTCAACCACGTTCTATTGAACGTTTCCGCTGTGCGAATCTTCAAGGGTATGAAGATCTCATCTACCTCTCTCGTTGATTACATCTCCTAGATTAGATCTTGGCTTTCTTGTTCGCATCCGTAGGAAATTTTTTGATTTACTATGCTGCGAAACCCTTCAGTGGTATCAGAGCTAGATCTATGCGTAGATGTGTTTCACGAGTAGAACGCAACATGCTTGTTGCGGGCGTTGATGTTTTCTGTTGCAAACCTCTTGTTGTGTATTTCTTATGGCGCGGTATAGTGAGATCGAAGCGGTCCAGGCCAACTTTACGCGACCGCGTTCGCGAGACCGGCTCCGCACTTGACGTGTGGCTTGTTCCATACATGCGGCTGGTGGATGCCAGTTTCTCTCACTATAGTAGTCATGGGACTTACATCGGATGTTAGCAACCATAATATCACCGTTGTGGCTTTCCGTAGGTAAGAATCGTTCTTAGCTTGCTACTCCCATAAGCCACGTAAAACATGCAACAACAAAGTAGAGGCGTCTAACTTGTTTTTGCAGGGAGTGTTTTGTGATATGGTATGGCCCAAGACATGATGAGTATGAATTGAGTTGTGTGCAATGATCATGTTTTGTAATCTTTCACGACTTGCAAGTCGATGAGTTCACAACCGGCAGGAGCCATATGGTTGTCTTTATTATTATGTATGACCTGCGTGTCAACTTCTTATACGCCATGTAATAGCTTTACTTTATCGCTAAGTAGTTAGCAATAGTTGTAGTTGCTATTCGTGGTGGAGGCAATCATGGTGGAGTGATGGAGATCATGCCGGCGCGCACAAGATGGAGATCATGGCGTGGAGATTGGCTATACCATGTCACATAAAATTATATGCATGTGATGTTTATCTTTTTATGTATCTTATTATGCTTAGATCGCGACGGTAGCATTATAAGATGATTCCTCACTTAAAGATCAAGATAAAATTGTGTTCTCCCCTCGTATGCGCCGTTGCGAAAGTTCGTCGTGTTCAAGCATCTCGTGATGATCGGGTGCTATAAACTCTACGTTCACATACAACGGGTGCAAGGCAGTTTTGCACACGCGGAAAATACTTGGGTTTGACTTGACGAGCCTAGCATGTACAGACATGGCCTCGGAACACATGGACCGAAAGGTCAAGCATGAGTCATATGGATGATATGATCAACATGTTGATGTTCACCATTAAAGCTACATCATTCACGTGATGATCGGTCTCGGTGTAGTGAATTTGGATCATGCTTCACTAAACAACTTTGAGGAATGTTGAATTTAGTGGGAGTTCATTAATAATTTGATTAACTTGAACTAATTATCTTGAACTAAATCTTAGTGTATTTGCATAAGTCGTTGTAGTCTTTGGCAACCGTTTTCCACCGACACTTAGTTTTAATTGAGTTAAAAGAACTATAGAATTCTGGATAATCACTTTTCGGTCTAGTGCCGTTTAGTTAGAATATCAAGACTAAAGATTAAGTCCTATTGCAAACTTTAGCAAACCTTGCTTGCTCCATACGATTTAATAAATTGTATTAATCTAAGAGCAACGATTCAAGTTTAGTATCTAAAGATCATATGTTTGCCTTCATGATAAATTGATCTTCAAAATTGTTTGAGAATCAAAGTGATCATCGAGCTGAAAGAATTGTTTCAGAAACAATCAAGAAGTGAAAGATATTTGATATCTAAAACTTTGATTGTTTGCAAAAATGATGAAGTATAATTTAGTAAAAGAACATATGCTCATATTGTATGACTATATGTGAAGATTGAAGATGCTAGGCATCCCGATCACCCAAAAGTTTGGGAAACTAATATTATACTTGCATTTGTCCTTAAGAGCTATAGTAGTTTCATCATGAAAGATGTCATGATAGGATGAATGAAAAGGTATCGGCTAAATTGTTTTGCTATACCAAAAGAATACTAAAGAATGGAATCGGGAAGAATACCAATCATATGATGATGGCGATCCACTTCAAAGTGCAAAATCCAAGGCTATTAGTATTTGACTAACATCCTTTGGACTATGTGTCAAATGATTGATGCCACTATTGATGTCGATAGATTCTTATAAAAGGAGAGGAAATGCTAAATAGGATCTGCAAAATTATTTGGTAGAAAAAGGAAAAGACTGGAATTGTCCAGCTCAGGTATATAAATGATATACATGTTATAGATGTATTCTTTGCTAAGTACATAATGTAATTCTTGGGTATTGGATACTAGATTGTTGGTATGAAATGTCATACAAAGCAACAATACAAGAACTACGATGGCCTAAGTAACTAGCAAAAGAATGTGGTAACAATGCGCATCGAGAAACAAATAAATGTGTTATTGTGTTTTTCGTCGGCATAAAACCTAGCCTTCAAGATATTTCATGAACTTAATAATTGTTATCTTGTTCTGGTATTATGAGAACAATTGTTGTTCATGTCATTACCGTCTTGCATAATCGATGGATAGATTATTATAAAATCTTGTTGGTGAAATAGACATTTATAACACTGATGCTAAAGGTCGCAAGACAAAACAAATTTCACTTATATGTGACACCGCCGTTTAAGTCATATTGGAAACAAAACATGAAAGAAATTCTATATTGATAGATTTTTGAGTCATTTGATTTTGAATTGATTGACGCTTGTGAGACTTTTCCTAAAAGATGCTTAAACTCTGTTCATGGGCCATGGACAGAACAAGCGACTAACTAAATGGAGATCGTACATGTTGATGTATGTAGTCCATGGTGTGAAGTCGATCATGGTGTATTTTCTATTTCATCAATGACTCGAATGGATGTATGGTATATCTACTCGATAAGATAGAAGTATGAAACAATTGAAATTGTTCAATTTATGAAGTGGAAATTATTGTAACAAGAAAAATTCAAGTTTTTATGATTGGATCATAAAGAAGAATATTTGAGTTACAAGTTTAGCAAGCATCTAAGAGTTAGAGGAATTGTTCCACAAACTTGCATCATGATAAACACCATAAGAGTATGGAGTTTTCGATGGATGTAATCAAACCTTGTTTGACATGGTTAGATCAATGATGAAATAAAACTACCAATATAATTTGTGGATTATGCTTTAGAGACTACCGCTTTTCACTAAATAGAGCACCATCATAATCCGCTGAAATGACACCATACAAGTTATAGTTGTCTTTTCTTGAATTTTGGTATGCAAGGCATATGTGTAAAATGTTTACAACCAAAATTGGATTAGTAAGTTTTTGTAGGTTATCCCAAAGAAAGTCGATGGGTATTCCTTCTACTATGAACCCAAACACATAGTGATTGTCACTAAAAGAAGTGAATTTCTTATGAAGGAGTTTTTCGCGAAAGGTTTAAGTGGGAGGAAGATAGAACTTGATGAGGTTATTGAATCTGAGCAAGATAATCAGAGTAGCGCAGCACCAGAAAAATGTTCTGGAAGCGGCAACTACATTCATAGCTCACGCGTCTACAATATGTTGTAGTCACGACATCGAAGTTCCTATTTAACCAAGTTGGTCGTAATCAAATAGCAAGATTTGAGGACGAGATATTATTAGATAATAGTAACCAACAATATACAAAGAAGCGATGATGGGCCCTGACTT
Source organism: Dactylis glomerata (assembly GCA_007115705.1). Lineage (NCBI taxonomy): Eukaryota > Viridiplantae > Streptophyta > Magnoliopsida > Poales > Poaceae > Dactylis > Dactylis glomerata. Next base: position 449,699 of record QXEO01000701.1, on the reverse strand, counting down.
CGTCATATGAATTATTCTAGCAACAATTACATATTGAGATATGATAGTTGAATAAACGAAACAACGTTCCTCTACTGGAATGCACACCAAGGACGTGTATCTGACACGACCCAATGGGTTTTGTTGATTCAAAGGTTGCTAGATATGTATGCAAACTTCTATGGTAGAAGAAAGCATAGCGAAGTTGGAATCTTCAATGATGAAAATGTTAAAGTGTTAATTTCATCAAGATATTTGAAGATGCTTGTATTACAAGAAAGTAAGTGGGAGCGCTCAGACATATTTCTAATACTTTATGTGGATGACATATCGTTTATTGGAAATAATGTGTTTTTCTTGATATTGTTAAGTTTTCATTAAAATTAGTTTTTGATGAAAGACTTAGGTAAAACCAGAATATTAAGCATCAATGTCTATACAGATAGATTGAGGCGTTAATATAGTTTTGCCAGAGTACATAGATGAAATATTGAATTTGTTCAATATGGAAACAATAAGAATGGTTCTTGTTGCATGGAAGAGGTTGGAGCAAGAATCAATTGTTTTGACACTTGATGAGTGAAACCACAAGAATGATTTTATCAATCTTGTATACCATGATATGTAGATCCAGATGTGTCCAATGCTCTAAAGGTTATAGCATTCATATGATGATTGTTGGACAATAGTAAAGATATTCTTATGCACTTTCGAAGAAGTAAGAATATATTCTGTATGCAGAAGTGACAAATGGTTCATTGTAATGAGTTACATTGGCTTTGTCACACATACAAGTAAAATTTTATCCCAATTTTAAGCTATTTGTTTTGAGTTAGAAGGTGGCATAATAAGATGGAAGAAATTTCCATGATAACTTGGATGAGTTCCAATGTTAATATTGTGGCGGACACTGCAACGAGGGCTAAGTATATAATCGCTTTAGAAGTGGCATAAAAGATGCAAAGTAGATAGTGATAATCCAACTTTTTATGGCACTGTCGTCTAGGTCATATTGGCGTTAAACGCATGAAGAAACTCCATTCTGATGGATTTTTGGAGTCTCTTGATTTTGAATCATTTGACACGTGCAAGCCATGCCTCATGGGCAAGATGATCAAAAACCCGTTCTCCAGAATAATGGAGCGAGCAACGGACTTATTGGAAATCATACATACCGATGTGTGCAGACCAATGAGTATTTCGACGCACGGTGGATATCGCTATTTTTCTAAGTGTGCTAGTACTATGTAGTTCTATTGTATGACAATAGTGACAACATAGTCTCGGCCAAGAAACAAAGGTCTCACCAGAAGACCAAGTTTATACGATGCTATCTCATACAAGATGAGTAATGCATGCTGACGCAAAAGAATATGCAAATACAAACGGATCTGAAAGTGTCAGACCCGTAGATAAGGTTTACCACGTGCAACGCGTATGAAGAACACCGGATTGCCATAGGTGTTAAAGGCGCAAGTATGACTAGATTATTGACTCTAGTGCAAGTGGGAGACTGAAGGAAATATGCCCTAGAGGCAATAATGAAGATGTTATTATCATATTTCTTGTTCATGATAATGTTTATACTCCATGCTATAATTGTATTAAGCGGAAACATTAATACTTGTGTGGTTTATGAACAACACCGTGTCCCTAGTACGCCTCTATGGACTAGCTCATTGATTAATGATGGTTAAGGTTTCCTAACCATAGACATGAGTTGTCAATTAATAATGAGATCATATCATTAAGAGAATGATATGATGGACAGACCCAAATAAAGCAGAGCAATTAGATCGTGTCATCGTGTTCATCTTTGCGAAGCTTTTCCTATGTCATGTATTGTATTCCTTAGACCATGAGATAATACAACTCCCTAGTATCGGAAGAAAACTTTGAAGTCATCAAACGTCATCCTATGTGAGGGTGATAATAAAGGTGTCTCTCAGGTGATCGGAAAGTACTTGTTGGGTTGTATGTATCGAGATGGAATTTGTCCCTCCCAAGTCGGAGAGATATACTTCGGGCCCACTCGGTAATCGATATCAACACCGCTTGCAAGCATGTGGTTAATGAGTTAATCACAAAGTGATATCGGATTACGGAACGAGTAAAGTACTTGCTGTGAACGAGATTGAACTAGGTATGGCGATACCGACGATCAAATCTCGGGCGAGTAAAATATCGTGTGACGAAGGGAATACATATACGGGATTAATTGAATCCTGACATCGTGGTTCATTCGATATGATCATCGATGAATATGTGGGAGTCAATATGGGTTTCCAGATCCCGCTGTTGATTATTGATAGAAGATCATGTCTACATATTCTCGAACCCGTAGGGTCACACACTTAACGTGTATCGATGCTAGGATAGAATGGATAATTGGTTTATGAGTTTTAGTTCGGAGTCTCGGATGAGATCCAGGACGTCACGAGAGGTTCCGGAATGGTCCGGAGAATAAGATTCATATAAAGGAAAGCAGTTTTTGGATTCCGGAAAGGTTTCGGAGTTTATCGGTATTGTACCGGAAGGTTCTAGAAGGTTCCGGAGTGGGACCAACGTGGGCCCACTTGACGGAGGCCTGCGTGGGCCTAAGGGGAAGTGCCCTGGCCGCCCTGGGCCAGGCGCACAAGGCCCCTAAGGCCCAGCCGGCCAGCCCAAGGGGAAACCCTAAGGGAGTCTTCAAAGAAGGAAGGGGGGAAACTTGCCCCCCACTCTTCCTACTCCAAGTCGGCGCCCTAGGATTTGGGGAGAGGCCAAGCTGGCCGGCCACCCCTCTATATATAGGGGGCAAGGGCGCAGCCCTCTCTACCCCTTAACCCAAACCCTAGCCGCCAACTGCTGCCCTCCCTCTCTCTCTCTCGCGACTGCGCGTAGGCGAAGCCCTGCTGCAGAAACTCTCCACCATAAGCACCACGCCGTCGTGCTGCTGATCCAATCTATCTCTCCACCATACTTGCTGGACCAAGGAAGGAGGAGACGTCGCTGCACCGCACGTGTGCAACTCTCGGAGGCGCCGCCACTTGCGGCGTAGGATCGGATCGGATCGCGAGGAGGAGACGGCAAGTACGACTACGTCAACCACGTTCTATTGAACGTTTCCGCTGTGCGAATCTTCAAGGGTATGAAGATCTCATCTACCTCTCTCGTTGATTACATCTCCTAGATTAGATCTTGGCTTTCTTGTTCGCATCCGTAGGAAATTTTTTGATTTACTATGCTGCGAAACCCTTCACCCGTACTAGGGCCAACCTCGAGCACGTTGCACTGGTGGAGGCGAGGAGCACTATCAGGATTCTTGCGAAGGAGCGCAAGAGCCTTCGTCGCCAGCGCGATGAGAAGGAACAGGACCTTGAGGAGTTGAAGGCCAATGTGGCGGAGTTGACTGCGTACATTGAGAGTCTTGAGGATCACCTTGGTGAGGAGGAAGGCATTGATCTCCGCAAGGAGGATAATGCCCTCATTAGTGATGAGGATGACTTCATGGAGGACCTCGATGATCCGGAGGATGGTGGACACAATGGATTCATTGTGAGTGACGAGGAGGAAGACCCCGAGGAGCCCGCTGTTTAGACTCGAGCTCCATGTGTTATCTAGTATGAGTTCCACTTTAGTCTTCACTTCGTGTAGGTGTGAGTTGTATCCCCCTCTCTAGTAGACGAGTCGCAATGGTTTGATGTAAACCATTTGTAATGCGTGAACTCGTGTGTATGATATGTTTGATGAGTGATGAATGAAATTTGAATTTGGCCTCTAAGGCCTTAGTAAAACAAAATTGCATCATCCATGTTACCTTTAAATCTTAGCAAGTTAGCTTTTTCCCTCTTGTCTTACACACCTTATCTTCAGATGCCGCGAGCACCCCCACCCCCGAACCCGGAAATGGCCGAATTGCTAAGGTTGATCATGGAAGACCGGGAAGCAGCCCGAGCTGAGCGCCAAGCCAACTTGGCCACTCTTCAGCAACTAACCCAGATGGCGATGAACCACAACAATGGCAATGGCAATGGCAATGGTGAAGGAGAAAACCATGGCAATGGAGAGCACCGATCCAAGTTAAGGAGTTTCCAAAACACCAACCCTCCTATATTCACTAAATCTGAAGAGCCCTTAGATGCCGATGACTGGCTTCGTACCATGGAGAACAACTTGGCAGTCGCCGAAGTTGGTGAAAATGAGAAGGTCTTATACACCACCCACTATCTTGCTGGAGCAGCGAGAGCTTGGTGGGACAGCACCCGTGCCATGCAAGCCCCAGGGTATGTGATGCCTTGGGAGGAGTTCAAGAGCAAGTTTAGCAAAGCCCATGTTCCCATGGGATTGGTGAAAAGGATGAGAGATGAGTTCAGAAATCTGAAGCAAGGTTCCATGTCTGTGGTAGATTACCGTGACAAGTTCCTTACCTTGTCTAGGTATGCCCCAGATGACACCAACACCACTGAAAAGAAGCAAGAAAGGTTTCTAGATGGACTTCATGATGAGATGCAATGTGTCTTGGTCAGCATTCCCTTTGCCGACCTGGAGTCATTGGTTGACTCTGCCATTCAGATGGAAGGCAAACTCAAGCAAGCTACCGAGAACCGCAAGCGCCGTATGATGTATCAAGGCAACTCGAGCAACTCGCAGAAGCCAAGGGGAAATGCACCTATGGGTTTCGCCCCTAGGCCAATGAGGCCGTCTGCACCTGCTCCACGTCCCAACTATCCCAGCCGCCCACCCGGCAACAACTTTAACCGTGCACCTCCAAGACCTAGTGGCAACAACTTCAACACTAATACTCCAAGGCCAAATGGCGCCCCTGTGTTACCCAAGCCTGGTGACAAGTCTGGTGTTACATGTTATGAGTGTGGACTAAAAGGGCATTACTCCAATGAGTGCCCCAAGAAGCTGAATGATGCATCCAAGACTGCTGCCCCTGCTCAGCAACAGCGTCGTGTGGGAAATGGCAAGAACTATCCACCAAGGAACCAGCCTCATTCCCATGGCCGACTGAATCACATGAATGTTGAAGAAGCTCAGGAAGCAACCGACGTGGTGCTTGGTATGTTCCCTGTTAACTCAGTTCTTGCAAGAGTTCTGTTTGATTCTGGAGCTTCACACTCATTTGTTACCCAATTATTCGTTGATAAAAGTGGACTTCAACCCACACCCTTGAAAGATGTCATGTCTGTGCAAATTCCCGGGTCAGTAACCAAAGCTAGTTGTACCTGCTTGGCAGTGCCCATAGAAATCCATGGGATAGCTTTCTTAGCCAATTTGATAGTGTTGGGAACCAAGGGTTTGGAAGTAGTTCTTGGTATGAATTGGATGTCTTTACATCAAGGAGTGATAGATTGTGCCAAGAAGACCATCACCATGAAGAGTAGTAATGGAATCATAGTCAAGCATGTGTCCGTAAAACCACCCCAAACCACCCGATGTCATAAGAGTATTTCAGGACCGACTTTGGAGCAAGTCCCCATCGTCTGTGAGTACCCGGATGTCTTTCCCGATGAGCTACCCGGAATGCCACCGGATCGGGATATTGAGTTTATCATTGAGCTTATCCCCGGAACTGGATCAATAGCCCAACGACCCTATCGCATGAACCCAGCTGAACTAGTTGAGTTGAAGAAGCAATTGGATGACCTTTTGAGCAAAGGATTGATTCAGCCAAGCTCTTCTGCTTGGAGATCACCTGTACTGTTTGTGGATAAAAGTGACGGTTCTAGCCGACTGTGCACTGATTATCGCAAGCTTAACGATGTGACCATCAAGAACAAGTATCCTCTCCCGAAGATTGAAGATTTGTTTGACCAACTGACTGGAGCAAGAGTATTCTCAAAGATAGATCTTAGAACTGGATACCACCAACTGAAGATCCGCGCAACGGATATCCCCAAAACAGCCTTCACTACCCGATACGGATTGTATGAGTACACCGTAATGTCATTTGGATTAACCAATGCCCCTGCTTATTTCATGAACCTCATGAATAAGGTTTTTATGGAGTTCCTGGATAAGTTTGTTGTTGTCTTCATTGATGACATTCTTATCTACTCCCAATCCGAAGATGAGCATGCAACCCATTTGAGATTAATCTTAGAAACCCTAAGAGAGCATCAGCTGTATGCCAAGTTCAGCAAATGTGAGTTCTGGTTGAAGGAAGTTGGATTCTTAGGCCATGTATTATCAGCGGGAGGAATATCCGTAGACCCCAAGAAAATCAAATCAGTCATGGAATGGGAAGCCCCTACCACTCAAACGGAAGTTAGAGGTTTTCTCGGATTAGCGGGATATTACCGCAAGTTTGTTGAAGGATTTTCCAGTATTGCCCGTCCGATGACCCAATTGTTGAAGAAGGACAAGAAGTTTGAATGGACCCCTAAGTGTGAAGAGAGTTTTCAAGAGCTCAAGAAGCGATTGGTGACCGCCCCTGTCCTAACCATGCCCGATATCACCAAGAATTTTGATGTCTATTGCGACGCTTCCAAACTTGGACTTGGTTGCGTACTGATGCAAGAAGGAAAGGTCATAGCTTACCTCTCTCGGCAGCTTAGACCTCATGAAGAAAATTATCCAACCCATGATCTAGAATTAGCAGCCGTGGTTCTAGCTTTGAAGACTTGGAGGCATTATTTGATGGGCAACCGCTGTGAGATCTACTCCGACCACAAGAGTTTGAAGTATATATTCACCCAGAAGGAGTTGAACATGAGGCAACGGAGATGGATAGAGTTGATCAAGGATTATGATCTGGAAATTCACTATCACCCCGGTAAGGCCAATGTAGTGGCCGATGCGTTGAGTAGGAAGCCGTGTTCGTTGAATATGAGGATCAAGGAAGAGCAACCTATGTTGCACCAAGAGTTTGAAAGATTTGGATTGGAACTAGTCAGTCAAGGATTCCTCGCCAACCTTGAGTTTCAACCCACCTTGATGAGCCAAATCAAACAAGCCCAGAAGGGAAATGAGAGTATTGAAGGAATCAAGCGCAGAATTGGTTCCGGCAAGGTGCCAGGATTTGAAGAAGATTATCAAGGAGTTCTTTGGTATAAAGGCCGTATTTGTGTGCCTGCTGATTCAGAATTGAAGGAAGTAATTATGAAGGAAGCCCATGAGACACCTTACTCCATCCACCCCGGTGGAACCAAGATGTACCAAGATTTGAAGGAACAATTTTGGTGGCATGGAATGAAGCGCGAGATTGCATCGTTTATATCCAAGTGTGATATCTGCCAAAGAGTCAAGGCTGAACATCAACGTCCTGCTGGTTTGCTGCAACCTTTGCACGTTCCGGAATGGAAGTGGGAATCTGTTGGAATGGATTTCATCACTGGATTTCCAAGGTCTAGCCGTCGAAATGACTCTATTTGGGTCATTGTGGATAGACTGACCAAAGTTGCCCATTTTATTCCTGTCAAGACCACTCATCGCTCAGATCAGCTAGCAGATCTGTATCTATCCAGAATTGTCAGTTTGCATGGAATCCCTAAAACCATAGTTTCTGATCGAGGAACCCAATTCACCTCGAGATTTTGGAAAAGCTTACATCAAGCTTTGGGAACCAAGTTAGCCTTCAGCACCGCTTACCACCCTCAGACTGATGGACAGACTGAAAGAGTGAATCAAATACTTGAAGATATGTTGAGAGCCTGTGTCCTAGCTTATGGAGCTAAGTAGGAAGATTGTCTGCCTTTCGCGGAGTTTTCCTACAACAACAGTTATCAAGCCAGTTTGCAAATGGCCCCATTTGAAGCTTTGTACGGAAGAAAGTGTCGTACCCCTCTGAATTGGTCAGAAACCGGAGACAGTCAGATTTTTGGACCAGATATGCTGCAAGAAGCCGAGGAGAAAGTTCGCATAATTCGTGAATACCTCAAGGCAGCCCAATCAAGACAAAAGAGTTATGCCGACAAGAGACGTCGAGAACTGACCTTCCAGATTGGAGATTTTGTTTATCTTAGAGTATCACCTCTCAAGGGAATGCAAAGATTCCAAGTAAAAGGAAAGCTTGCCCCAAGATATATTGGACCCTTCAAGATACTAGACCGCAGAGGAGAAGTGTCTTATCAGTTGGAAATGCCCCCGGAATTGTCTGAAGTGCACGACGTCTTTCACGTGTCGTTACTTCGGAAATGTCTGGAAGTTCCGGAGAAGCCCGAGGTCTTCAAGAATATTGATCACCGGTCTGTGGACATCAACAAGGATTTGACCTACCGTGAAGTACCTACCCGTATCCTCGAAGAAGCTTATCGAACCACTCGAACCCGAAGCATCAAGTTTCTGAAAGTTCAGTGGAGTAATCACACCGAAGAGGAAGCCACTTGGGAACGAGAAGATTACCTTCAGAAAGAATTTCCCAATCTTTTCAGTTCTTAATTAGTGAATCTCGAGGACGAGATTCTTTTTAAGGGGGGAAGATTGTAACAACTCAGAATTTGTAATCCAACTCTTATTAAATAAAGTGCCAAATTTTGGACCCAAATAAAACTTTTTATTCATTATTCTATGCATACATGTATTTTCTACTCTATGTATTCTATGATTTTATGTGGGTTATTTTGTTTGAGCATTGGTTAGATAATCCTAAGTGAACCAGCAGAATCAATTGAGAAGATAATTAAGAAGCAAAGAAACAAGAAATCAAAATAGGTAAGAAAGAGATAAAGTTAATAGGATCTAGAAATTGTTATTGACTGCACCACTTTGAGCCATTAGATTAAGAATTCTGTAAATCAAATCAGTATTTTGCCAACTAGTTGAGCTTAACCAAGTTATGGACTAACTCAACCAACAAAGAGCTACCAAAAATCCAAGTTGGAACATCACTCAAACTTGGGCCAAAGTTTGAATCTGAAACAGCAACTATACTCAAATTTGAAATATAAATTTTTGCAAAACTCATTATTTCTCCAGAACAAAAATATGCCTGGGTACCTTATCCAATATGATGAGCACCCAAAGTGGCAAATTTGAAAAATTCGAATTTTGAGTTCTTGCAGGCATTTCATCGAACACTGGCAGCAGGAAATCAAATCAAATCAAACTTCACTGTGCTGCACTGTGCTAGCTCGCTGCAGCCCTGTTGCCATGCCTCTGGACGGTGCCCTGGTCGAACCCAGTCCCCTCTGCCCCGACCCAAGCCCTGGAAGAAGGAGGAGAAGAGAAGCCAGCACCCCCGGACCCCCGCTCTTCTTCCCAGCAGCCTGCACGTCGACGACCACCCTGCCCTCGCCAGAGGAGACCCACAGGACCCCGCGGCCGACCCAGCAACCCCCCAGCACGCGAGCATGGCCGCCGTGGCCGGAGAGGCCGTCGCACGCCGCCAGGACCCCCGTGCAGTGAAGCTTTTGGTCGCCTGGTTCCTCGTCGCCTCGGCCTATATAAACCCCCTCCGATCAAACGGAGATACTCACCCAGCCACCAGCTACCTCCCAGACATCACCGCTTCTTCCCTCTCGCTCTGCTTCGCCGTAGCCAACCTCGCCGGCGCAGTACTGGACAGGAGGAGCGCCGCCGCGTTCAAGCACCGGGGAGCGAACTTCTGCAGGGAATCGGAGGAGGAGGAGCACCGCAGCCGATCCCGATCATCGCCGTCGAGTTTCGCTTCCTCTACGCCTCGCCGTCGCCGTCGAACGCCGTCGCTGCTCACAGGTGACATCCCGCCCGTGCTGAGGAAGAAGATGACCCTGAGCCGTTGGATCCCGATCGGACGATAGCATACCGATTCGGGTTCGTAATTAGATCTGACAGCGCGAACCCACCTGTCAGCATCCATTTTTATTTCTCCCGCCCCGCGCGAAGCGTTTTCTGGGCCGGCCCGTTCGGGGTCTGCTCAGGCTGGGCCCGTTTGGCGAGAAATCGGTCTGATTCGTTTTTAAATTAATTCCCGCCTGTTTTATTTATTTCAAATATGTTTCAGATGGTATTTTCAAATTCAAATTCCTAGAGTTTTATAAATCCAAATTTAGCAAATAAATATTCATTGGAAAGCTTATAAAATACTCTATCCAATAGTACTGGTTAGATTTCAAAATCAGTTAAGAATAAAATTGGATATGAATAGTGTGACCATAGCTTGTTAAACAATGAAAGATTTCTAGGAAATTATTTAAGCCATCAAAAATTATAAAAATTAAAATGTGAACTCACTAATAACCCCTCTCACTGTTAGTCAACACTAATCTATCCCAAACCCTATTAGTGTGATCACTTAGACCCTAACCCAAACCTATTTGGTAGCATGAAATGATAGATCACTAGTGCACCCTTAGAATTAATTGCCCTCATTACCAATTCACTTAGTGAACCCATCCCACTTAAACTTGTCTTAGTACCCCTAAATCAACACCAATGCTGCACAGGTGCACTACCTATGCCACCTAGTAGAGTAACTAGCTTGCACACTTGAAGAAAAACTTACCATCCAACACTATAAAAATGCAACATGAATGCTTTGGTTAGCAAACAAAGATGTGTGCTTGGTGTGTTGTTAGCTTGGTGAAGTGATGGTGTGCTTTGTGTTTATTCGTTATTAGACGCTAGTGTTGCCGAGGAGGATATTGGAGGGGATTATTATTATCAAGAAGAAGAAGAAAACCCCGGACACCTTGCCAACCAAGGCAAGCCATCTTTTGATTCATACTCCCACTACCTAGTTTTAATATTGCATTCTACTTGTTTTAAGTAAATTGCATGATTGAATTGCTAGAGTAGAATGATAGAAGCATATTGATGTCTTGATTATCAAGAGCATCAAGCTGAGTTTATCCAACCCTAGTAGTAGTACTATCACTCAATGTAGTTGCTTAGTCGCTAATAAAAGTTGAGGCTATCTCTGGAGGAACCCCATTTGAAAGGTGGTGACTTGACATTGAAACTTGAAATGGGAGATTGCTCCTACATGATGGCTTTATGAAAGAAAATAATCTTGACTAAGAACTATGAAATGTATTTCTCAATTGACAACGAGTGATGTACATGGGTGCCAATTATAACGTACAACCACGTTACCCCTATATGGGAAGGGGCTTAATCCGTAGCTTGTTTATCTTAGTATGGGAGGTCTTGCATCAAATCTTCATGGAAGGACTCCACGGGCGGATACTTCTTGACCAGGTGGATTCCACTAACCCGGTCTCCGGGATGGGCATAACTAGAGGCGCCGGAGCGGGATTCCGTATTCCGGGCTCTAGGGAAGGATCCTATACTAGGATGAGCAAGTAAAAGGTTTTGTTTGATTATCTGAAATCCGCATACCTTTGTGTATGGCGAACCGTGGATTTCTCCCGGCAGATGTATCGAATCTTGTGGGTAAAGTGTACCCCTCTGCAGAGGTTTCAAACTATTCGAATAGCCGAATCCTCGGTCATGGACGGTTGGCAAACTCTACCTGGCTTTTGTCAAGACTAAAAATAACAAGGGTAAACTTGGTGAATGACATGAATTTGAATTGACATGACTTGACCGTGATCTTGACACATTGAAGTTCCTCTTTAGAATGAACTTAGAGAACTAAACCTCTTTTCTACCAATGAGCATTCTTGGGAAATAAAACTAGCTTTTGCAAACCAACTTAGTGCTTAGTCCACTATACCCAACCTTGCATATCTACTTCATCTTCTCATTTATAAGATGGTTTGCGAGTGCATCCAATGTACTCACGGCTGTGTCCCTGGCTATCAACTTGGCCAGATTATGGGGAGGAGTACCAGGAGGAAGGGTATGAAGAAGAGTACCAGAACTAAGCTCGTCTCCGTGAGTCGCCATTTGCCTGTAGGGAGAAGGCATGGGCCGAAGACGTTATTTCCGCTGCTATATATTGTGCTGTAATATGACTTGGTCTATATGACCATTGTATTTGAACCTTCGTATTGTAATGTCTATGGAACTGAGTACCAACTACGTTATGTATATCGCAACAACGGTTCTGGGATTGCGGTGGAATACATAACGGGCACTTCGAATTTGTATCAAATTTGAGGTCGTCACACATCGTCGTCGCCGTGCAGTATCGACTCGAGGAGGGCCTCTTCCTCCTCCTGCAAACCAACAACAAAACAACAACCAGACCCCCACAACAGCGATAGTCAGTACACAATCTCATCGATAACCAAGACTAGGGGAAAGCTAAGTAGAATGGAAGTGATCGCTGGTTGGGCTGGCGTACCACTAAAGCCGTGAATTCCGTCTCTTCGTCGATGGCACACACGATGTTGGGGTCATCCATCAGATCCTGTTCACAGACCACCGTGAGTAAGTTAGCATATATTTCCCATGGTTCAAGATGCAAAGTGCCTTGACATTGTTCGGGTTATATGAATGAATGGTGATAGTGCTTACATCCTCAGCGATGCGTAGCACACCTTCTTTGTCCTGCAGAAAGACATGTCAGAACATTATGTGCAACTTCTTTCATTAAGGCGCTTTAAAGCATTATCCAAGAACAACCAACATACCTTGACTGCGACAAACAGAAGAGGATCCACTGGTGTATAGATCATATAGTGTGCACCGTCCTGCAATTCAGTGCCAGCAGTCATAAACATGCTAATGAAACACCCAAGAAACATTAAGAGTGGCACTGACACGAATAGGTTATGTTAATTATTCTGGGAAGGAAAATAATGGCGCATCTGTGGCATGACACAAAAAGATGAGGAATCAATTTGCTCACCAAATTGAAGTTGCAAATTTCTACACCTTCAAAAGGTGCCTCGCCACTACCACCACTAGAATCTGCAGTTTTATATGAAAAATCAAAGAATAACTATACAGGGAGATCGAGATAAACGTACTTTCAAAGAAATGTTGCATATGCTAATAGTCCAGGATCATTTCTTACAGTTCAAGTGGTGGAGATAAATTAAGATAGACTTTCCCTTTGTAAGCAACATTATCCTTAAAAATATATATATAACAAGTTTCTACTCAACACATGTATGTGCAGATAACTGGTACAGGTGGGGGCATATTGATGGGTATAATCAAAGAACTGCATGCTGGTAAAGTTTTCCTTTTTTTACCATATGAAATTTTATATCTTATTCATAGTGAGAAGATATAATGGAAACATCTTTCTAGAAGCAGGAACCTATTTTTTCGATTATTGACAGAATAAGACTGCATAGGCTAGTGCTTTTGGTTACCATGAAATTCTTGAATTGCATCCTCAGGAAAGCAGAAGCCACCTCGTGCTGTATAGCAGAATCTGAAACATAGGGCGAGAGATAAAGTGTCAGGTGTGTCACATAAGCAATGAACATTGTTTTAAATGCACACTGCACTAGTAACACCCTAATCCCAGTTCAATTATAAGGTGGAAGTTTGCATATATACGGTGTTTCTGTGATCCTTACCCGCTTTCTACAAAATGCATATGCACTCTAGCAAGGGCATACGCAACAGATGGAATGATCTGCTTAATCTGGTCATCGTCGACCTACAAAAGTAACCATGCATCAGATGGGCAAGAAGAAGAGCACAGTATTTTTTATGAACAATAACCGAGTTTTTAAGCATCAACTCCGAGTGTGTTTTCACTACAAATGAGCCAAGTACTCCATGGAATTGAAAAGGCAGGGAATCGGAGACATACAGCAATCCAGCCACTGAAGTTTGTGCTCTTGAGCACCTGCACAGGCCTGAAATAAGGAATTGGAACTCAAACAAAGAGAAAGAATATGAGATTAACTTCTGAACATTCCAACTATATAGCGTGTTGGTTACATGTCAACTGGGCACAGAAGCAAGCACTCGTGATCTTGCGTGCTACTGAACACCCTCCGGATAATGCACTCCAACGGACGATTGTTTGCGTCATCCATCTGCAGAGAGTTAACAATGGTCAGAGCACAAATTTGCAAGACGCCATGGACTAAGCTTGGACGAAGCTGAACGTGGTGAAACTGACGATGCTGACGATGCGCTTGGAGGCGGCGGCAATGCACCTGCCCTGGTCGTCCAGAACGAAGCCGGCGGGCGGCTTGGGCATGCCGCCGCCCGCCCGTGTCCCCCCGGCGAACCTACTCCCCCCCTCCTCCTCCTCGTCGTCGTAGTCCTTGTACCCCGCCTCGTCGTCGTAGTTCCTGTACCCCGCTTCGTCGTCGAACTCCTCCTGTCGTCGCAGAGCGACGGGCGAGCGGGCCTTCTCGGCGCGCGGCGGTCCCCTGGGCGGCGTGCGGCCAGGCGAGTCCCTGGGCGGCGGCGGCGGCCGGCCGGGCGCGCCCCTGGGCGGCGCGCGGCCGTGGTGGCGCGTGGGCGCGCCAGGAGGGCCACGGTTCCGCGGGGGACCTCCGTAGGCGCCCTGTCCGTCGTCTTCGTCGTCGTGAAGCCTGGGCGACGGCCCGCGGCGGCGGTTCTGCGAGGGAGGGCCCCTGTTCCTGGGCGGCGGCCTGGAGCGTTGCTGCCGCGGCGGCGCGGCGCGGACGGAGACGGACCGCCGCGGCCGCGCTGCGCCACCCGAGTGAGCGCCGGCGAGCTGGGACACGCGGGGGAAAGCCGTCCCCATGGCCATTGCCAAAGCCGCCATATCCTTTTGCTCGACAGGTAGAAGACGAGATATAGTGCCGTAAAAAACAAAAAATGATACTGTACTACTCCAGTGGCAGTGAGAGATATCTGCTGACCAGTGACAGCAGAGCCCATGGGCCTGCTTTGAGCCCGAGCTGCACAACCCCGATTACTGCACCTGCACGGATCGGCGGCGGCGGTGGCGGCTCCTACTCCGACCACCGCCACAGCACTAGCGCGGAGAGAGCAATGGCGTCGAAGCTGCAGCTGCCGGCGGACGACAGCGTGACGCTGATCGTCTCGCACTCCAACCTCACGAGCTTCTCCTCCGACGTCCGCGTCTCCCAGCAGGTACCACCTCAACCCCATCATCCATCCGCCTGGATCTCATCGCGGACGCCTCTCGCTAATGGCCGCGCGGATCTCAGACCACCGTCGAGGCGCTCAAGGAGAAGCTCTGGAAGAAGACCGGCACCGCCGTGGCCTCCATGCGCCTCGAGCTCCTCGACGAGACCGGCGCCAGGGTCGCCGACCTCGACCGCGACGCCGCGCCCCTCGCCGCGTACTCGCCCTACGACGGGTGCGTCCGCCCTCCCCACTCGCGTCTCCCCCTTGCTACTGCTCCTGATCTGATGATGGTTTGCCCTGAAGGTACCGGCTGCACATCGTTGATCTCGATCCGTCGTCGGTGACCTCCGGTGGTTGGTTGGAAGACACCTCGCTCGTCGAGAAGTATACGATATCCGATGAAGCATATGACAAGCTCGGCAGTAAGTTTATTCTTTGCAAATGCTTAATTAGAGACCTCTCGAGGATGAAGTACTATGTAGTTCACTATATTCTTTGCAAATGCTTAGAGACCTATTGTATTCTAAATTACTATGTAGCAAACAAGTCGTGAACTGCAAGAGATACTGAATTAACATGCTACCACACTAATTTGGTACAGATGACTGTTATATGGCCTAAAAAAGATTTTTTTTGTCATTATAGTAGGGACATGATGTAAAAAATTAGTTATATAGTGCAAACTAAGTATGATCATTGCCAGACTCATGAAATGTAATAAATATGTGGTGACAAGCTCTCTGATATCATTTGCAGTAGACTCCATGATAACATCTTCACCTTTGTGCAGCAAACTTTCGAAAGTTCAAAGAACAGATGGTGTCGAAAAACCCTGTATCGGATGATAAACAAGTAAGTTGCTCACGTTCTGGACTACTCTCTTCCCTTTTTCTTCAGACTGCTTTGCTTACTCTATTTCTTGTCCTCCTTAGCAGTCAGACAACCAGATGGAGGAATTGTGTGCCAATATCAAGGTCAGTTAATTTGCTTTACACATGTGCATTAGTTGAAGTTTTGGCACACACTATGGAATGGAATATTACCAACTAATCTGTTTTAAGCCCCAACTATCTCAGTTTCTTACCTTGTATACAGTGATTTTTTAAAAACAACATTTTATTGTTTAGCCTGCTGAGTATTTGCAATTTAGCATCCTGGCACTGGTGGAGTTACCTCTTTCCATATTTAGTGTCTGGTATAGCAGCCTTATTGGATATACTAGCTGATAATACAATATTAAAATATTTACAGTTTGCCAACTAGCATTTTGGGTGTGATATTTCTTCATGTTGAAATCTACCGTGATTAGTATGTATAAATCAGTGACCAAATGACAAATGAGCTTGAAAAACTGTTAACAATGGCTGGATAGTTGATTTTCTCTTTCGTAGTACATTCTGTTAACTTTAAACGAATATGTGGACATCCTTGTGTGGTCTTCATCTTCCGTGATTATTGCCAACTGTGTCAGCTATTTGGAGTATTGCGGTGTATATTTCCTTCTAGTAGCTCCCTGGTTCGACAACCAAATCCAAAAAAGAACAATAGTAACTGCGCTTGCAAAATATGACTATCCAACAGTGATGACAAGGAAGACGAAATTGTTCCAAGATAATACATGGCTTATTAGTTATTATTGACAGGCTACTCTGCTTCCATTTTAGCTGTAGCATGGAATGAAAACTAAACCTGTTTTTCCTGTGCAATATTTCATGACTCAAGATCATGGTTTTTAAAGCGTCCGAGCGCTTTAAAGCGCTGGGGGGGCGCCTCGACGCCTAAGCGCTCAAAGCGCGAAGCGAGGCGACGCTTTACGGTAATTACTGAAGCGCTAGCAACATTGGTGATCTGAAATTATAGCAGGCTGTTGTAGACATACCTTGGATTTGCTGGCTGTTGAGCCCACATAGCATCCACTGCAGCCATCCTTTTTCCCATTTCTTCCATCCACAGCAGTAATCTGCATAATATGGTACATGAATTGTCAAAACATGGTAAAAATCTGACTTAGTATGCAACCATTAACCATTCATGACCAGAACAAGTGCAAAACAAGATGAATTAGGTTCAGAAATCACAAGATAAAATAGGTTCACAACATAAAATAGGTCTAGTGGTCCACAAGACCACACAACACAAGACAAATAAGGTTTACAACATAAAATAGGTTCACAAGTCACAGCAAGATAAATCATAAGCAAACTGGCCACTCTCAACAATCATGCATAGCCACCATCATCAAACTCATCCACGGTTGCATTTGCATTGTCTTCACCATCATGGTCACTGATTGGATCTTCATCATCGGTCACATCAACATCATCTTGAACATCTGAATCATAATCCTCTCCATTGGGGATAGTTGAGTGTTGTGCTTCTCTTTCGTCATCCTCTTGGTCATACTCATGGTCACTTAGTGGTGATGATGGAGCTGCCCTTTTGTGCCGCCTTTGGTATGGAACACTCACATTTGAGGGGCCCCTTAGAATGGTTGTAGTTGTAGCTCTAGGAAAATAGCGACCTCGCATTGCTGAAGTTGCTGTGAGGACGAGGAGCTGGCCGCCAGAGAGGGAGAGAGCTCTGTCTCTCTCTCTGAAACGTTTCTGTGAAACCTAGGTCTGGGAACCCTCTCTCCCCTCTCTTTCCCCCCCCCAGGCAGCCCCAATTTGGCAATTTCCCTCCGCTTTGGCCTCAATTTGGGTTTGCCGCTCCGCTCGTTCTGTTTTCCCGCTCGAGCTCGGGAGGCGTCCGAAGCGTGGCAGAAGACGACGCTCTGCTCGCTTCGACGCTTATTCGACGCTTTCTAGACGCTCCAGGACGCTTTGCTCACATAACTAAAGCGACGCCGACGCTACTGGCTGCCAGGGCGCCTCGACGCTAAGGCGTCGCCTAAGCGACGCTTCAGCGACGCTTTAAAAACCATGCTCAAGATTAAAATCTATGTCATAATAGGTGGGAGACAGATGTGAGGTTGAGCCAGGTGCCAAGAGGGGAACCGTGAAATTTGTCGGCAAAGCTGAAGCTCTAGGACGCGGATTTTGGGTCGGCGTGCAGTACGACGAGCCACTCGGAAAGCATGACGGCATGTATGTTCGTTTTCAAACCATCACAGCGATAAATATTTGAACTGAATAAATAGCTCTTGCTGACATTTTCTCCGACTTGTTGGATCCTGTAGGGTGAAAGGCGTCCGGTTCTTTGAGTGTTCTCAAGGGCATGGGGCAATTGTTAGGCCAGAGAAAGTAAAGGTATTGTTCCTTGCTGGCCATTTCTTCGTGGTACAATGCTTGACATGACCTTTCCAGATTTGTTGAGCTGGCAACAACATGTAACAGTTGATGTTAGGATAGGTTGCATTGCTGGTGTGCTATGATTATAACGCCGGTCTTGCTGGATTGTGACATTCGAGTTGGTTTATTGGAAGTTAGAGAGCGCCGATCTGCGTGCTTACCTAGCATATTTTTGATTGGCTGTACATGAGGAATTTAACAGCGTAGTGGTGTTCGTTTGCAGGTCGGTGACTTCCCAGAGAGGGACCCGTTTGAAGACGAAGAAGAGGAGATATAGGTGTGGTCTTGAGGTTTGATTATCCCTCATGTGATGAGGATTGTGTGTAGAGTTTAGTTTTTTGTTGGCGTGAGAGACTTAACATGGACTAGTATTTGTTACAACAGTAATATGGCTGAGGTGAGTGTTTGGGTGGTCATCTTCTGATGGATCCTTTTTGCCAATGTGTCAAATGTCCTTGACTAGCAGCAGCATTTGATTGGATTGGGTTACTTGAAGCAACTTTTCCCGAATTTATCCGACTTCCGACTTGATTACCCAAAGCTGCCTCGCTGGAGAAACATGTAAAGAGTGACGTGCCAACGAATATAGCAAGCTAACATTAGTATCATCTTCACTATCACAATTCACACGTGTATGTTTGTAACAATTTCCCATTTCCAGGTACAAATCAGTTGATTGACTAGTTAGGGATTGCACAAAACAAACCAAGAAAAAAAACCATATTGCTGCACTGACCACTCGACTGGGTGCTCCAAGATTCAACATTCTTTTTGTTCTTAATCTTAGTGACCATTGAGAAGAAGCAGCGGCGGCGACACCTTTCTTGTCACCTTGTGTTGGGGTGTAAACAAATTGGAACGATAAAGAAATAAATCATTAAAAGATTAGGAGGTAGAAACAGAGAAATGTGAGAAAATCGCTGGCGATGTGAGAGGGCTTGGGAAGGAAGAAGGAATGATTTTTTAAAAACCACATATATTTCCTTAAATGAAAATCCAGTTACAATAAGCAACACATGTGGAAACTAAAAAAAAGATCGAGATAAAAAAATATCCTAAATTTGCAGATAAAATCCTAAGAGATTGAGAAATAGAAAACGATCCCTAGGGTCGTAGCGAGCGGCCGCCGCCCACCTCCAGCGCTGCCAAGACGAACACTGTAAGAGACACCAAACCTTCACCATTGCAAGATTCGAGAAAGCATCATTGCCAAAGCGGCTTTGTGAGTCGATAAATAGGCCTGCTGCACGCAGCGAGGCACATGTCGCTATGGCACGTCGACCGGGGGACGTCCCCGTGCTGTCTTGGACCAAGATCTGTCGCCTCCCATCGACGAAGTCGGAGAGGAACGACAAATCCACCACCTCTGGACCAATATCCTTGCTCCAGAAGAATCACCTCGCCCTGGCCGCCGCCAGAGCCGTCACGGATAACCACGAACGCCAGCGACACACCGAGAAAACTGATCTCGCCAGATCTAAAGAAACCTGACATTTTCCTGTGACGATTTGCCGAAGGAAAAATTGGGTGAAGGACCTCTCTGTATGCCGTTCGGTCTGGTGCAGAAATGGCCCTGGGGGAGACAAGATATCAAGGACACGATTGGTTGCTCGCAAAAAGCCGAACCAGGCTCTAGGGAGCCAAAAGCCTATTGATTGGATACCATGAGTCAATGTATTTCTCGGCCAGCATGTTGCGTAAAGCACCCTCCGCCAGCCCTGGGGAAACGCTCGAATCGGTGGTATCCCCATGTGCAGGCATTACACGAGCTCTGACAAGGGAATCTTGCACGTGAGGATAGGTAGCTTTTGCTTCCCCTCACCCTCGTTTAACTTCCTCTCACCCTCATTTAAACAGCTCCCTCATAAGTTCTTCATACTACCACAACTGTGGTTTGTTGAAACATGTGTCCTATATTAAAAAAATACACCTCGACGAGGTGAATCCATTGTGACTATCAGTTTCGAGTTTCGTTTGGGGTAACCTTCAATTTCGTTTGAAAGCGATCTGACCAAATTTTGTCAAATTCGTTGCACATGATCTGTCGTTTAAAATTTCATTTGGTGAGTAGCCTCGCCACATGGTTCCACACAACTTTGTGTTGTAAGTTTTCTATTTCGATAATCATAGGAAAATTGGTCTTCATCACTCTTGTATACTGCAATGTACGTATGTTTATTTGTGGTGGTGTTCTAGTTAGCATAATCATGATTCGTTTAATCACATGCTCTATAAGTAAAAGATGCACCTCAACAAGATGAATCCATTTTGTCTATCGGTTTTGAGTTTCATTTGGTGTAAATTTTCAATTTTGTTTGAAAGTGTTTTGATCAAATTTGTCAAATTCATTGCACCTGGTTCGTCGTTTAAAATTTCCTTTCACGAGTAGCTTCAGCGCATCGTTTCACACAACTTTTGTGTTGTAAATTTTTTGTTTAGGTGGTCATAGATAATTCTATCTCCATCTCTCCGTATATTGGAAGAGTTGTACATATGGTTGTTCCTAGTCTTCATCTCGTTGTTGTCGCGTAAATCGTCCGATTGACTTAGGGGCCTGCTCGTTGTCTTTGGCGGCTACCTGCGGTGAGCAGTGGCACCGCGCAATGGACTCGCCGGCTACCGGCGACGAGCAATGACATAATGGCTGTAGCCCGACCTCTGCCAGTGATGAGATGAGGAAGAAGTACCTATAGTAATGTGTGGTAAGCACATCATGGTGAGATTACAAATGAGAATGTAGACATCCAAACAACTGGACCAAAGTTGCCCAAAAAATGAAGCAAAATTTCTGGTGGGCAACTAAAGAAAACGCTCCAGTTGATTTTTATAGTGCATAGTGCGACACAGCCAGAGCCTGAAGAAAAAAAAAGAGGTGCGAGCAACGCCCCAAGTATTCGAGCGCAAGTAGAGGAGAGGAGGTGATGGCCCATCCCTACGTGCCTCGATCCGAGCCGCACAATACGATCGGGCAGTGCACAGGCACAGCCAGCCACCCTAGGGTGATTCGGGGAACGGCGAGAGATTGTGTGCGCAGTGCAATTGTGGGCTGCAGGCTCGCAGCCACCGCCCACGTTTCGCCGGCCGACGACACCGACGCCCGGAGCCCCCGCCGCCTCACGGAGACGGAGGTGCAGGAGCGCCCGCCGGAAGCATCGCTAGGCACTCCGTTTGAGCCCCCCGGTTCCCAGGTCAGGTGCCCCTTCTTGTTAGGGTTTGGTTAAATCATCCTCCATTGCGTAATGTTCCGAGAACGGCACGAGGCAGCCGCCATTAGATCGCTGTTTTGTTCCCCGTCGCGTGTCCCCTTTCTTCGCTGACCGACGCCATCTTGGTCCAGGCGCGCTTCTGGCAATTTAGTCGAGATTATGAATTGGCTGTAGTTTGTGTGGGCTTGCCTGAGGAAAGTGATATTGCCCCTTTAGCGTGGCCTGCGATTTGTTGAAGTTTGGTTACTGCAATGTTTTGGTTAATGTATCAGATCCAGTTTAACTGGATCCCTGGGAGGGTTTGACATTTTGGGGGATTTTATTTTTAGTCCGTAGAAAGATTTCGAGATATAAGGGATGCCTTGAGCAGCAGAGTCCCCAAAACTGGATCCCTAGAATCTGTTTGTGCTCTTCTTCGTTCATCTACTACTTTGGATGATACGATCACACTAACACAATTAAACATTTTAGGGCAGAATAGCTCAACAAAATTAACCGGAAGTGCATAGCTCCAACATCACCAACCCACAATGCATAATTCAAAACATAAAGGCATAGTCCAAACGGAACCGTCATTGTCATTGTCGGCTCCCATGGAGCTTGTGCCAGCGCTGCCACCCTCACTATCACCATCACCGCCACCACCAACGTCACCTCCTCCAAAGCCGGCACCACCTCACCACCACCCTCGTAGCCACTCATGCTGGCACCACTACCATTGTAGCCGCCGCCGAATGCAGCACCATAGACACCACCATTAGATGCACCACCATAGCTGCTGCCCATGGACATTGTCTTTGATGCTAGAACTTGGTCAGTGATCACATGTACTCGAAGTACTGTTCTGCCTTTTCGTCAAGCCTGGTTGGATTCATAAACATATGCTTCTTATCATGCTTGCCTTGCTTGTTCTTCATCATCCTCTCATCAATGGCAATCCAACGCTCCTCCATCATCGCTCGACGCTCGGCCATCATTGGCCTATGCTCCTCGAAGGCAACCTGATGATCCATTTGTTTGAGTGACATCCACTTCATAATCTTCTCTTCCTTCTTTGTGGCAAGCGCCTTGCTTTTGACACCAAATTGTCATGCAATTCCTTGTATGGAAGCTCCACTCCTATCTCCACCTTCTATTTCTCCGCTTTCTTTCCCGGCGCCCTCTTCTCAGTGGTTGGAGTTGCGCTTCTCTTTCCATCAACATCATCATCACCAGTCTCATACTCTCATCGGAGTGAGGCACATTATCAACAGCCGGAGACGAGTGGCTTGACTTGCTCTTCCTTTTCAGCATTCTATCCTCCCTAGTTTTCCACTTATCGGAATGCTTGAGTAATTTCTAACAGTGGTGCAAAACAAATGGCCTTCCTAAGTTGCCACTGTTACGTGTTTGGTCATTTGTTTATAGAAGTATTGAGCAAGTTTGAGCTACAACAAAAACAAAAAATAAAAGTTAGAAGAACAATTCAAGAGTGCAACAAAAAATAGGAATGTAAATCATTACCCTGTCTTTCTTATTTGCTCCAATTAGATTGAGACGGATGACTTGTGTGATGCCAATAACCACTTGGTGCATGATACCAAAATTATGTGAAACCTATGTGAGAGAAATTTGATTTCGATCTTCGGGCACTCTTCTTGATCCGATGAAATTTCTAATGGATGCGTTGCTAATACGTGTAGCCGGTTTGTTCAACTTCACAAATGGCATCAAGGGTGACGGCTTCCCATGCCAAACACAATGTATCATCCTCATCATTCAAGTAATTGAATTGTCTTATTATTTCTCCCCTCATCAACACATCTCCTCTAAACCATCAACATTGAATTTCTCCTCTGGTTCAACATCAACATTATAATCATTGGGTTGACCCATTGTGTTCAATACTTCAACATAAAACTCTCATTGTCCAAACTTCACGAAACCAAGTTACAAATTAAACTTGAGTTCATATATGCAGATAATTTAATTTCACAAAAGCCTGGCAGAAATCATCATACATCCATTAGGCTAAAAGTGTGGTAGTTCATTTGACATCAATATATTTTTGGTCAATTAATAAACAAACAAACAAACAAATGCATCACTATATAATCAATGAACTGAAAAAAGAAATACTTTTTACCTTGCGGGCATTGTGTCGAACACATTGGGTGCACCATCATGGCGAGGAAGAGGGGACGACATCGCCGGCGCCGGGCGTGTGCCGGCAGGGGAGGAGTGGCGACTGGCGGTAGGAATCAGCGGTGGGCTCTAGAGCTGCCGCCGGCCTGCTTTTGACGCTTCTTCTTTGCTTCTTCCGCAACGTTGGGGTTGTGTGGCGTCCACTGGAGGGCGCGGGCCAAGCCGGTGGCATGAATCAAGTGCCGGTGCCTTTATCGCCGCAACCTCCACGTTCATGACCGCGACATCAACGGAGGGGACAGAAGGAGTAACTGATGATGGCGGTGGCAACACTAACTTGCGGGGCCACTTCCGCGTCTTGCGCCGTCGGTGTCGGGTCGGCTTGAGAGGTGGACACAGTGAAGTTGTACGGCAACGAAGCCATGGTGATCGCGGCGGACAGCGAATAGGGGACGGGCGGCTGTGGGAAATTTTTGCCTCGATGGTTGGGGTTGCCTCGCACATGGAAGAGGGGATAAGTTTTTGGTTTTAGGATCCCATTTTTGGAGGGGATCGGGGTCGTAGTTTTAGGAATTCCACAAAATTCAGGGATTGCGGGTGGTTTATGGGGGCTGCTGGAGCACCGTTTTTGTTGGTTTTTTTGGGAGTGTGGCAGTTTATAGGGAAAAGAAGTGAGTTTTGGTAGACTAGTGGAGATGTTCTTAGGGAAAACTTACGGTTCTAGTTGTAGCCACTGTAACAGCTTAGAGGTGCTTCAAGATTACTAATTGTATTCAATCATTCAAAAGCTGAAACTTGTATAGTTTGCTAACTTGTTACTCGATATTTTTGGTACACAGGGCTACCTCTGACCATCCACTCAAGTGAATCTCCATTGCCCGAGAGTTTATTTTTGTCCTTTGATAATATGTCCAACAAGCACATGAAACCAACAGGGTTCGAAGATATCACCACTGACAGGATCAGCAGCCTCCCTGATGAGATTCTCCACCATATCATGTCTCTCATGACTGCACGAGAAGCGGTGCAGACATGCGTGCTGTCCACAAGGTGGCGCTACATTTGGCTATCTTTGCGGTGCCTTAATATCGAGGTGCCCAAATTCACAAGTAATAAGATACTCAAGAGGTTCATGGAAAACATACTCCTGCGCCGTGGTTTCGTGCCTCTGGATAGCTTTAGCCTCATGGGCTGGAAAGATGATGTTTCTGTCAACCATTCAAGAGCTAACTTGTGGGTCTGCCATGCCATTAGGAGCAATGTTCGTGTGCTTCAGATTTTCGCATATGAGTTATTTGATCTCGACCATTTTTCCTTCATTTCTTCGCATCTGAAAATACTCAATCTTCGTGATGTTTCCACCACTGCCCTCTTCATTGAGAAGCTCTTTTCTGGCTGTCCAGCGTTGGAAGAATTATCGATGGTAGACTGTCGTGTTCTCGCCACCAAATTCTCCTCTAGCTCCCTGAAGAAATTAACATTTATCTCACATACCCCCTATGGTGAAGATTGTGTTCATAGTGATTTTGAAGACCTTGTGATAGATACACCTAGTCTTGTTTCACTACATCTGGAGGACCTTCCGTTTTTAACTCCTCGTCATTTCGCCTGGATGAAGAGTCTTTCTCAAGCTCTGATGTAAACTGCAACATTATCAGTGCTCTGTCAAATGTTATGAAGTTGAAGTTGTATTTTGCGCTTCACAACGTATGCTTCTCTTTAACTCTGCAACGACTCCTTTTCCATTCATCATGTTGTGATGCCGTGTTGCTGATATCTTTGATTTTGTATGAAATTGTAGTTGCTATCCCAACCTTGCAATACATTTGTCTTCTACTACGCAATTATTCTTTTCATCTTTTTCCTTTTTGTAGGACATGGTAATCAAGGTACTAAGAAGAGATCTCTGGAGGTGCTAGGCATTCAACAACCTGAAAACTTTGTTTCTTAGTGGCTGGTGCATAGGTGATGACCTCCGCGTGCTGGTCTACTTTTTACAACGCTCACCCATCTTAGAGAAACTTACTGTGTGGATACATCAGGCAAGGTTTCTTCTTACCACATTGGATTTTTCTTGTTCGTAATAAACGTGTTTCACATTTCTTCGATTCTTGTCAGGTTGGAGCTTCTGGTTTACCTCCCCAAACGGAAAATCTGGAGTCCAAGGCAAGAAATATATCGTTTAATTGTGAGAATCTTAAGAAGGTCAAAATCAGATGTCTTCGGGGTGACAAAAGGGTGCAAAATATTGTGAATGTCATACTTGCCAATGCCATCTCTCCCCCGGAAATTATCATCGATCACCCTTGGGGGTAAGTCTTTCTTTCTTCCTTAGTGGCAATGTTTATTTTCTTTCACCGGTTGTATTATTGACGAAACTCCCTGTTATTTTCTTGCACTTGTAGGTGTGAAGTGTACGAATCCTGCCTTGTTACTGTGGATTAGAGCTTCTGATGTTTGGCAAGTGTTAACTCTAGTCAACGTGGAAAGACTGTAAGCTCTGTTGTTCATTTGCCATATGGTTCATGGAACCCTGAGTTCCTTTCTGGACGTGACCAGACCATGAGGCCAGCATGCTGCTATCAGTATGTTGATGCAACTGATTCGGGGTAGGTATTTCAGTTTGGCACAGATGTATGTGAAGAAATTCTGTATTAAAGGTTGTGTTTGTCATTTTTCTAGATCATAGCAACCTCATCGTCTGGTTGGGCCGTTTTCCATATTTTACAAATGGGGTCACCTTCTCCTGGTATACCCGCCGGATCATGAGTTTAAATGGCTGAAAACATGGGTTTGCAGGGCTCGTGACAGTAACTCCAACAGATGACCGAAAACATAAACTGTGCTTAAAAAGCTGAATTTTACAGCATGAAAATACAAAATGTTGCTCCAACAGATACTCCACACTAATTTCGTGCCCAAAAATTGTTGGGCATTGTGACATCCTGGCCCAGGGCTAAATATGATTAATAGGATACTCATATCAACAAGTTGCAACTTATTTTTCGAAAACTCATCTGAAAAGAACTCTAGGTTAAGCGTGCTTGGTCTGGAGCGATTTCAGGATGGGTGACCGATCGGGAACTTGTTCCCGGGTGCGCATGAGTGAGGACAAAGTGCGCAGGAAAGATTAGTGTTGGTCTATGGGGACAGCCTAGAGATCCTAGAGAGCTGCCAGAGGTAACAGGCCTGGCCAGGGAGTGACCGGGGTGTTACATTTGGTATCAGAGCCGACCCTCGAGGTAACACGGGCGTGTGCGGGTCAGGTGCGCAGGCATGGGTCCGTCATGACACATGTGCTGGCACTGGACGCACATACGTGTCCAAGAGGGGAAGTTCATGGCCTGGGGCTGGCCGACGAGGACGTCGGTTTTCTAAGGGGGTTAGTGTGTGACATTCTGGCCCAGGGCTAAATAGGATTAATAGGATACTCATATCAATAAGTTGCAACTTATTTTCCGGAAGCTCATCTGAAAAGAACTTCAGGTTAAGCGTGCTTGGCCTGGAGCGATTTCAAGATGGGTAACCGACCGGGTAACAGGCTCGGCTAGGGAGTGACCGGGGTGTTACAGGCATGCCCAAAAAATAGGTGTCTGCTCTACATTTACGACGTGGACGTGTGCTGCTGAAACGCAAACCCCCGCGCGCCCAACTGCCAACCGGAGCTTGAAAATTTCCCACCTCCTCCCGCCACGCGCAATCGGCCAATCCAACTATTGATTCCCATCGCCACAGCTAGCTGCGCCGCTTTTTGACATAGATCCGGCCGATTTCCGCCGTCGCGGGCTTCAGTGTGTTGTTTTCGCCCGATTTTAGCTGCCAGCGCCAAACCCTAGCCGCTGCCACCCCGATCCGCCTCGGGATGACCCAGCATTGCCGTGTAGGAGCTCCACTAGCTTTCGCATGCGAGATTTCGGGGCTTACGTGGCCGAGATCACGTGCGGCCAGCAGGTGTGGCTCGACACCTTCGAGACGCCGCATGAGGCCGCACGCGCGTTCGATGCCGCGGCGTGGAGGTTCGGCCGTCTGAGGAAGGACATCAACTTCCTGGAGATAGAGAGTCATGCAGAGACAGAGATGTTAGCTCCCGAGGTGCGGCTCTATCGTGGGAGGAGAAGATGCAGCGTCGCTGCGCCATGCGGCATCTTACCGCCGCCGAGGTCGATGAGAGGGCCATGGCGAGGTACCAGGAGGAACATCCAAAGGACATACAGGCGGAACACGAGTTCTACGCTAAGAAGGACGCGAAGAAGAAGGCCGAGAAGAAAAAGAAGCGAGATGAGGTTGGCCCCTCAACGCTCCCAATGGACTCCGATGATGATGCATGGTTGCTCGTCTATTTTCCTAGTGACGAGGAGTAGTGTAGTGTGGTGTTGATGGTAGTGCAAATCTAGTTTGAATGTCTTTCTATGTTTGAATGTGTTCTATCGAACTATACAAAATGTGGTCTATTGCTATGTCTGGTGCCCTATTTTAGGGCATCTAAAAATTTGGTGGTGCCATATTTTAGGGTATCAGAAATATGTGCTTAAATTTGTGTGCCCATAAACTAAAAAAGTTGTGCCCAAAAACCTAAGTGGTGCTTGGAGTTGTTCTAAGGGAAGGAGGATGCTTAAAGAGGGAAAACGAGACAGCAGAGAGTGAGACGACACTTATAGGCGAGGTCGACGGCTCATGCCGAGGACGTGAGGGATGGAGAAACATATTAAAAAATTGTGTGGTATGTGGCCTCTCCCGCATGGCGATCTTCCTGTCAAGGTTGCACATGTTTATGTCAAGAGAAGAGTTAGTTTTGCATGTCCTTTGCCCCTATGCGACTGAACGATAAGAACTCGCATCTTAAACATGCGAGATCTAGGTTTATGGGGCTTCGATCCCACCAATGCGACTGAATGGTGCAAGCCTGCGAATGGCGGTGGCAAGAAGAGCTATAGTCATGCTACACCTAGGCCCACGACAGATCACGCATGGCGAGGATGCAAATACTTGCACAGGCATGTGTGGAACAACATTTGGGGACCTTTGATTGCCACGCATGTGTGGGGCAGATGACATTAGACGGTTAAGACGATAGGGTCCATGCATGTCTTATCGTAGAAGACTTATCGAAAAAAAGATAGACTCCAATAGCGCGACGGGGTAATGCACGAAACGATGGCAAGTTGCCACTAGAGAACAAAAATTCTGACATTTATCATCCATCATCCAAAAGAAGATCCGACAGCTGGCAACTCATTCGTCTCGCAAATTCGAAATGCAAACATATAAGATATCACATTTTTTGGGTGTGATCTTTTTTTAGATCCGTGTGCAAATAATATGTTACTTCCTTCAGTCCATCATATTTTTGATAATTTGATACAATTTTGTACGAAATTAGCTACACTTTTGACCAGAATGTCCTTTTGGCTCCCGAGCTTCACTGCTCCGTGTGAATTAAAAAAATCGAAAATTATATTTATAAATTTAAAAAATTATGAAGGAAATCTTAGAAGTAGCTAAATATGTACCCCACAACCATACAAAATCTCAATTCGAAATGTTTTGTATCTTGAGCTATGCAAAAATGACAAAGTATGAATTTGTTTGGAGTTTTGAAATCACTATACTCAGATCTACACTTTTATCATTTTTGTATTGCTCTAGATACAAAATATTTTGAATTAAGATTTTGCACATTTATTAGAAATATCATTAGTTACTTGTATAATTTTGTTTTATATTTTTTGAAACTTGTAAATATGATTTTTCAAATTTTTTAAGAGCAGAGCTCTAGAGCCAGAAATCTCCACTGCACTTTTGACGAGTAGAAGTCTTATTTTCGGCAGGCCCAGGCCAGCCAATGGATAGGCAAGGCCGATAGCCCAACCAACACATCTTCACTGGAGCGGAGATAGGCAGATAGCCCAAAGGCCCCCCCTCAAAGAAAAAGGGGATAGCCCAAGACGGCAGAGCGGCTCCTTCCTCTCAGGCGGCGGCGGCGGCGGCAGCGGCAGCATCGAGCGGCCATTCGCCGGCGGCGCGGCGTAGATCATTTTCGCGTGGCGAGGCCATGAGCTCCCTGGTCCATCCGATTTGAGGTATTCTCTCTGCCCATACCCTGCTTCCCGCTACGCGATCTTTCTTTCTGCTGTGGTTACCCTCTTCTGCAACTCTCGCGAGTCTTGTCTAGTGTCTACCTGTGACCTGTCCGTTGTGTGGTTGGGTGATTGGGTCCATTCTATCCATGGTCGTCTTGCTCAAACGTTGTACACGGGACCCAGATTTTCATCGTTTCTGTTAGGGTTTGTGTCATCGTGAAGCACAAGTTGTGACCAAATTAGTTCGATTTTCGTCATGCTCCGA
The DNA here is from genome assembly GCA_007115705.1 of Dactylis glomerata. NCBI lineage: Eukaryota > Viridiplantae > Streptophyta > Magnoliopsida > Poales > Poaceae > Dactylis > Dactylis glomerata. Next base: position 419,908 of record QXEO01000701.1, on the reverse strand, counting down.
TGTCATTTCTTGTCCGGCCTACAGGAATGCATGCAGATTGTTAGTACTGGATGTACGATGCTGTAGGTTTTGCTTGCAGTGCTGCCCTTACATGGGATTACCTGTTGTCTGCAGGTCACAGCAGCCTCACACACCAGTACACCACCTGCTCGACCGATTTCGAAGCTCAGGGATGTCCAGGTCCAAGAGGCATGACAGTACCGATGACAGGATCAGCGCCCTCCCTGATGAGCTGCTCCACCATGTCATGTCATTCCTGACGCCGCGGGAGACTGTGCAGACATGCTTGCTCTCAAAGCGGTGGCAGACCATCTGGGCATCTGCGAGGTGCCTCAACATCGACTCGGAGCAGTTCAGCCATTTGTTAGCGCTCAAGACGTTTCTTGACAATTTGCTTCTGGACCGAGGGTCCACATCGCTCGACAAGTTCTGGCTCCGCATCAACTTTGGCGGCTATCCTGACTCTATATATGACTACTCTCAAATCCGTCCGTGGGTCTGCCATGCCCTTAGGAGCAACGCCCAGGTTATCGGTATAGTTCACTATGGCAAACTTCTTACCATTGCAAATGCCTTCACCTCGTCGAATCTGAAGAGGTTGCACCTTTGCACATTTGAGGTTGATGACTGGTTTGTCGAGAAATTATTTTCCGGATGCCCACAATTGGAAGAGTTAGAACTAATATGCTGTTTTATTAATATCCGCATGCTTTCCTCTACCAAACTTAAGAGATTGACTGTTACAGCTTCTGATGATATGTCAGTTGCCTGTTTAGGCTGTGAGGATATTGTAATAGATATGCCAAATCTGGTCTCGTTAGACATAAAGGAGATCCCTGATAGAAATCCATATCTCAAGAATGTGTCGTCATTGGACACTGCCTCAGTCTGCCTTAGTGAATCCTCATTCAAAGATTCTGATGTTGACTGCAATGTTCTCAGTGCTCTTTCAAATGCCACCAGCTTGAGGTCACTGTCTCTAACTGTCCATGATGAAGTATGTTTTCCTGCGTGGATTTTTCATGTGTTAGCTGTGTTCAGTTTCTGCATATTTTACATTTTCGGTCTTCTGGCAGGTGACAACAAAGGTAGTGGGAAGGGATGTGCAAAGATGTGGTACATTCAACAACCTGACAACTCTGTCTCTCGGTGAATGGTGCTTGTGCTCTGGCTGCAGCGTGCTACTCCACTTGCTTCAGCGGTTGCCTAAAATACAAAAGCTTATCCTGCATCTAACAGATGTGAGTTCTGTGTTTTCCATTGTAGATCATTATTATTTTCTGACGAATCTAATGCACAATTTTTTCTTCTCAGCTTGGAGATTCTCACAGTGCTGCCGCAGTAACAGATCCAGACTGCAATGAAACAGAAACACCATTTAATTGTGAGAATCTTAAGAAAATTGAAATCAACTGCCCACGAGGCGATAAAAGAGTCCATGTCATTGTGAGGATCTTATTTGCGAACATTACCTCTCCAACAGAAATTAATATCATGAGCCATTAGCTATTTAGTGGTCATCAAGTATGGTATGTTTTCGACAACTCAACTATGCCACTTGAATAATGTTTTTGATTTTTGTTATGCTTTTACAACCAGATCAATACTATCCTGTTTGAGCAAACTAACAAAGCACGAATCCCACTTGTTATAGGTAGTATGGTTTTTTTGTGCGGGGCTCATCTGACTTTGGACTAGGAGCTTCTGTTTCCGGGTGGACATCTGCTATGTTTAAGAACATTCCTTGGGCTGAAACAAAGTACAAGACGACTACTACTCGCTGCAAGCAACGAGCGCAGTACGAACTCCACACCACCACCAAAATTACAACTCGACACAAAAGAGCCCATCCAAAGAAGAACACCCAAGCCACCTCTCGAACCACGCCGGTCACCTCCGAAGAACAACGACTCCATGAGAACTCTCGAAAAAAAAAGAACATTCCTCGGGCTTTGTCTTGTTTACCTGCCACGTGGTATTTGTGCTTGCTGTTATACTTAATTGGCGACATTATGTGGTTGTTTCAATCGAAATGTATCTTGTATATGTAGGGGACATCTCAAAACTATTATGGCAACTGATTGCTGTGTTTATTGCTGTAACTCAACTAATGGTGATAGTATGTACAAATCGTAATTCTTACGAGGTTTTATGTATTTGAATCTTGTGAAAATCAGGAAAAGTCAGTTCATCTCTCTTTCTAGTAGGTAGCATCCGAGAGATCTGTGGTTTAGAACCAGCTTGTGCCGAGGTATGAGTATTGATTTGCTTGATCGCACGGACAACAATTTCATTCATTTGATTTGTTATAGTTTTGTGTAAATTTCATTTGATTTGTTGCAATTTCAAAAGTGGATGTGATTTGGAATTTTAGTTCATGTGATCGAGATGGAGAGGGTTAAATGGCACTCTACTAAGCACCAATTTGCATAGCTTCTCTTGCACCATGTTATGTCCTTCCTAAAGGTCGACGAGGTCCTGCAGGAAATAACACTCGTGTCGCTCTCTAGGTGACACGGGGTGCGAACCCTAGCACCGCACCGCCAGCACCCTATGCCCTGGTTTCCTTGCCGCTCGCCTAAGCCGTGGCGGCGACAGGCTCGCTGCCGATGGTGCTGGGAAGGAGCTCCTGCAGGTGGAGGTCGCTGCGTTGTGGGACGACGGCTGCTAGGGACGTAGAATCTTGGGCAGCGACCCCGGGCCTCGTTGGCGAGCATGGGGGCCATCAACGCGGAGGGCGGGTTTGGAGGTGGTGGAGGCTGGTGGAGTGGTGGGTGTATCTGCTGGTGGCGAGCAAGGCAGCCGTGGCCGTGGCGCACGGGGTGGCCAAATTTGCAAGCTACCCACGGTGCCTGGTGCTGGCCACCCGATGTGGCATTCTGCAGGTACTCAATGTTTGTTGCTGGCATTTGGTGGCTCGAAGACGTTGTATCTTGGTCTCCTTCGCATCGATTTGCCCAGCTCGGGCCGTGCAGCATGTGGAAGAGGAAGAAGGACCGACAACACATTGGTTGGACGGAGAGGTGTGGTAAGCCTTGGAGGCAGGTGCAACGGGCTGGCGTATTGCGTGGCTGATGTCCGCGGTTCCATGCGTGGCTGAGGGCCATGGTTCCATGCGTGGCGGCCAATTCCTGGTTGGATTTGTGCAGTGAAGGTGCCAGTAAAAACCGTACTCCTAGTTACCGGAGTCGACAATGGTGACTCCAGGTGGCGTTCCTTGTTGTAGGCGTCGTTGTAGCTGCTATGATATGCTTTTCCCAACTTTCTCCGAGGGAACCTCTAGATCTTGTTTTTTGTATTGAACGATGGCAGCGCTTCTCGGCCTTGTGTTTGTTCTCGAGGACAACGTTTTGGAGGTGAATTCGGTTAGAGGGACAAGCGGCCCACGAGGTTGTGTGGTGGCGTCGGCAGTAATAGTCCCCTCTGTCGTGGTTCTGTCGACGATTATGTCATGAGCGGTACCTCAAGATGGGGAGGTTCTGTCAACGAGTATGCCATGAGCGATACCTCAAGATGGGGAGAAAGATGGAGGGAGCAAGGCGGAACGTAACAGGACAGAGGTAGCACGACTTTATCCAACTTCAGATCTCACGACGGTGGTGAGATCCTACTGCTGCTATGACTCTCTATAATGGCAATAAGTATTCGGTTACAATATAGTAGATTGTGCCTCAGGGCCCCCGTAGACCCGCTTATAAAGGTGCTAGTTTCTAGGGTTTACGTGGTTGATCCTTAGCTAGATACGGTAAGAAGTCCTAGATAATTACGTAGACCTTTTCTTGTCCTCTAAGTGCGTCCCTAGGAACTGGGCCTTAGGAATCCGCCTTAAACTAATCACCAACTGGGCCGCTTGGCCAGGCCATAGGTATGACCATCTTCTATGGATCACCCGAGCTTGCCGGTAGTATATCTATTTGGTATATCCACAACACCCTCCATATGTTAGGAGTCTTGGATGAGCCACTTTGGGCTTGCTCATGGGTTCAGCGAGGAACATGTCCTCTTTCGGGCTTGTTATCCCTCTCCAATGTTGACGAGGTTGGGGAAAATGTGGCAAATCCTATACTCCGCCCGCGGGCGCGCCTTAGCAGGCTCCGCCCGCGAGCAGAGGGATATGGGCTTCGGCCCGTTAGCGCTAGGTCCTTCGGTTTACGTTTTGTTTTTCTTTTTTTGTTATTCCAAGCGGTTTTTTATCCCCCTGGTTCACTGGTTTAGCGGGTTTTTCTGGTTTTTTGTGTTCTAAACAATTTCGAGTTTGAACAAATCCAAAATCTGAACAATTTTCGAAATTTGAATACATTTCAATTTTAACAAAATTTGGATGTGAACAAATTCGAATTTTGTACAAATTTCGAATGTGAACAAATTTGAATTTTGAACAAATTTTGTATTTGAACAAATTCAAATTTTGAACAAATTTCAGATTTGAACCAATTTGTACTTGAACAAATTCGAATTTTGGGATTTCAACAAATTTTGGATTTGAACAATTTTCAGATTTGAACAAATTTTTAGATTTGAATAATTTTTAGATTTGAATTTTTTCAGATCTGAACAAAAATAAAATTTAACTTTTTTCGAATTTAAACAATGATCTAATTTGAACAGTTTTTCTAAGATCTGATTTATTTTCTAAAATAATATAGAAAAAAAAGAAACACAAAAATAGAGACTACACCTATATTAGCTGGGCCGGCCCAATACGGACGCGCGTTGGCGGAGCTTCGCTCAGCTCCGCTGATGAGCGGAGCATAGGAGCCCCCGGAAAATGTTCATGACAGATCAGGTCGATGTAACCGTGGGAGCAATGTGTCTCTCAAGTAGCCTGTTTGTGTGCCTCGTGTGTTTCTTCTTCCAACATCTTATATATTTTGTGGTGTTTTATGTGTGGCTTGTTTCCCTTTAATAAACCAAAAAAGCAATTTCTTGATCGTCTTCTTTCTAATTAATAAATTCAGCAAGTCATGCTAACCTTCGAAAAATTAAGGCGTAGGAGACCATGCAGACATGTTATGCTGTTGAGGTGTAGGTTGTCCAGGCGTCCATGAGGTGTGCAGGCCCAGCCAAGTTAACATTTTTTATTCTAATATAATTATATTCTTGAGAAGCATCTAAATTCATGCGTATTATAAATTATAAAACAAATAGCAGTTGACTATGAAGTCAACTACTCCCTGACTATTATAAGATGTTCTAGTTATTTTAATACATACTAGATACGTCCCGATGAGTGAACTATAAACTCAAACACGTCTAAATATATGCAAAAAACCCTACAACATTTTATAATAGTGAACTAAACGAGTAGTAAATAAAGAACATACAATCAAATGTGATGATCTATCATTAATCTATTAATTTAGCCCGCAAATGCGCTGGATAGCCTGGTTTGTTGGGTTGAATGAACTAGATATCATACACATGCATGAGAGAACTTTCTACATGTCATATTAATCGAACATCAAATTTGTTTACAGAACAACATTAAGGCTAGAACTTAGGGTTTCTATGCTAGTACGGTAGTACCTCAAGACCTCCATTAGAGCCATGAGCAGATGTTGTGAAGACGAGCTGCAGGTTTTAGAGCCTCGCCGGAGTTCCTTGAACCACTAGAGCTGGCACCGCAAGACAGGGCAAATCGTAGTTGGATTGTCACAGGGGTGGTGGAGGCTGGTTCGATGCAGCTGTCGGCGCGCATCATGGGTAGAGGATGTCATGAAGGAGGTGCATCATAGCCCTTTGGGACGTGCGGTACAGGGGAGCAGCTACTTCTCCGACTGCGCGCCCCCATGGAGCGGCTTTGTCCCAAGAGCCTTGTGCGGGGCAAAGATGCAACATTTGTTATGTCGCAACATTTGGTGTAATGTGGTCGCGGTGGCCAGTAGAACTTGGAGGAAGAGCGGACGGCTCTGTGACAGTTAATCGGACCGTGAGAACTGCAACTGAATTTCATGAATCGCAACCCACGCGTAGTGCAAAATCGGAGGTAGTAAATCGGACGGGGGAGATGGTCACGGATCATTTATAAAGGAGTAATTTTTAATTAAGTAAAAAAGTTTTACTCCAGTTCTTAATGGATTCGGGCACGGCATATCACGTATTCCTATTTCGTCTCGGCACATCTTAATCGGACTCTCGCGCATCTGGCCGGGCAATAAAAGCTCCCAGGGTTGGCTGCAAAGAAGCAAGCGTTCGGCAAGGAAGAAGAACCGCCATGGATCGCCAGTCCGAGTGGATCACCCTGCGTCACGTCTACACCTTCCTCAAGTCACGGGGCCTGACGGCGACGGCGACCCTCCTGGAGCGGGAGGCGCGGCTGAGGTTCGACTACCCGCGCGTGCGCGCCCTTCTGTCGCGCGGCCGGTGGCGGGCGGCGGACGAGTACGTCTCCTCCTTCCTCGGCGACAACCCCACGCCGGAGGCGTCCGCCGTGCTGTTCCTCGCGAGGTTCCAGCGCCTCGTCCGCGCGCTCAGGAGGGGCGACAGGGCGTGGGCATCGCGGTACTTCCACCGGAGCGTGGAGCCCGTCCTGGCGAACCACCGTGACGAGGCCAAGCTTCGGGCGAGCTGCCTCCGGGCCCTCCGCTCCGATCCCCGATCGCTCCGCAGGGATCACCCCGACGACGCCCGGAGCAGGCAGCTGTGGGTCGCCCATTTCACGGGCCGCATGGATTACGTCAGACCGCAGGGGCACCTCTACCGCTGCGACAATACTTTTGTCTGTGACAAGTTCATGCGCATCAAGGCCACTAGAATCGTCGGTCTGCGCCGCCTCGCCTCCCCACCGAGAAGATCCCGCGCATGAAGACACCTAGCAATCTACGTACGTTTCTATCTACTTAGTTGTAATAACATCTTACTACATTATGATACCAAGAGTGTACATTAACACAAGACATACATCGATCTATGTTGTAATTGATCTATATGTTGCCATGTCCATCAATTTTAAATTTGCAATACCAAGATTTGTTTGTGCATTTGAGTAGCCTTCTCGCTACCGACCTCTCTCTAGCCACTGTACAGAAAAGGAGAAATCATATTGCTTCTCTCACAATTTTGGATGGAACTTCTGTTAGTTTTCCCATTGTACCACATGTCTTTCCTTAGTAATAAAATTTCTTACCAAATTTTATCAAATTATATTAATTTCTAGGGATGACAATAAGAGATAATGTGTTGTATCGGTATTATTTATTGCTTTCTCTTAGTGACGTGGAGGGCTAAGAGAAGGCGTGTCTTCTCTAACATTTTACATTGTTGTTAGTTGTGATATATTATCCTAACCTTTTTGGTAAAAAATCAGATTATTTGGTTAAAAACCATCGGATAATCCTAAATAGCTTTTAGATAATCCATATTTGGCTATATTCGGGTGTTCAGTTCGGAATCGGATATCTATATCCGTCGGATTCCTATAAATCGGATATAGATTCTTAAAAACAGATTCGGTGACGGACTTAGTATGGTAATTATCTAATCTGCTTACATCTAGTAGAACCTATATAGTGATTCTACTCAATTTTTAGATGATTTTGCTTAGTGGATTGTAGAGACTAAAAGCTTAGAGCATCTCCCAAAACCGCTCCCAAAATGGTCCCGGCGCATTAATTGGGCTCGACGGCTAAAATAGGGCCGAACCGGCGCCCCCAAAATCCAGCCGGCGTGCCATCGAGCCCAAAAAAATAGCCAGCGCCCCGCGCCGGCCCCTGCGTGGCAGGATCCTATCGGGGGCGCCGGCAGCACGCGGCAACTCGCTACCGACACCTCGGCCCCGCGTGTAAGCGTGCGCGGCTGACGGTCAGCCTATTTAATGACGACACAACCGCCGTCGGTCGTCGCCTTCATTGTGCCGTAGGTTCCCGAGGCGCCGCGCGGAGCCCGACGGCCACGCGGCGACGCCTGCCTCCCGCCATGAATGCGCGCCGATGGAGCTTCTCCTCCCGCCATAAAAACCCCCCTCTTTCTCTCGGCGCCTCACTTCTCCCTGCCGCCCACCATTCACTCTTTGAACCGTCGCCTCACTTCTTCCCCTCGCACTACCTCCACCGACGGCGATGCCGCACAAAGGTGTTAGCGGTAGCGACGGCTTCGTCCGGCCGACAAACTTCACCGAGACGGAAGTGCGGGTTCTCTGGGAGAACGCGATCCTCGTCCCGCCGGCGTGGCACCTGCCGCACGGGTGAAACGTCTCGGCGACGGGCTACGCCGTCCTGTTGATACCGGATGGCGCGGAGCTCGACGCCCTCATCGGCTGGCGCTGGCAGATGCTCCCAATCCACGAGCGGGAGCTGCCGGAGAACGCGCCCCATCCCGGTATCTGGCTGCCACGGCTACAGCGGGAGCGGCAGGAGGAGCTCGCGAAGTTTGTCGGCCCCCACGTCGGCAGGTACAACATCGTCGGCCGGCGCGTCTGGTGGCAGAACCGGGACGTCGACGACGTGCTCCGGGAGCACGGGTACGTGCCGCCGCCGGCGCGTCGCCCATTATCCAGCACGCGCGTCGCACCGACGCAGGCGATGTCGCGGAGCTCGTCCTCGGACGGGGTTCCGCGGCGCGTTCTGGTGCACGCTCCGCGCCCTACCCACCACCAGCGCGCAACACCGGCATTGTCATCCGGGATGCCGGTGGGTCTTCATCGGCGCCTTCCCGCCGCGAGAAGAAGGAGGAGCCGGAGGAGGAGGAGTGGGAGCAGATCCCGTCGGAGCTCCTCGAGGAGACCCGGCCATGGTGGGTCGTGGACCGGAAGATGCTGGCAAAGCTCTCCCGCCACCCCGACGACCCGGAAGACGCGCCCGGCCTATCACTCGCTGTCGTGCACTCGCTGGCTGGGGCCGGAGGAGCGGTAGGAGGGGCGCCCGGCGGCCAGCCGGTCTTCGACATCAGCGACAGCGACGAGGACGTCAAGCCGGACGTCACGCTGGTCGTGAAGAAGGAGGTTGGTGGCGCCGACAGCAGCTCTGGAGGGCGTCGCCGTGGCGGCCGCGGGCGCTACGGCGGCTAGGGTTAGGGTTTTATAAAAAAATTATAAACCCCCGCAAGTTTGCGCAAAATTCAATTAAAATCCACGGGTTTTTATAAATTATTTAAATTCATGTTTTTTGGGGCCGGCGTTTTGGAGCCGCCGGTGTGAGAGCCCGGCCCCAAAATTTTGGAAGGGCCTGCCGGCGCCCCTAAAACGGCCTAGCCGGCACCCTGCCGGCCACTATTTTGGGGGCGCCGGTGAAGATGCTCTTATTAGCTGTTGCAAGGAGAGAGGAAGTATGCTCGAATACAAACGCTTAAAGCTCATTCATGATAGTGAACAAATACACATGACACAAGCGCTAACTGGCGATACTGGTAACTGGTTAACTACGAGGTACACCATGTAATTTGAGGCCATCGTCAGCATCTACGGCACTTGCTTCTTCGCCGCCGGCTTCCGGCTTGGCTTGGGCCTGGCCTCCTGCAGCATGGACAGCACGTCCCTCATCGACGGCCGGTCCTGCGGGCACCGGCTCGTGCACAGCAGCGCTACCCGGAGCACCAGCGCCATCTCTTCCCGGCGGGCCGGCTCGCTCATGCTCTGTTCCGTCACGTCGCCCACCAAAGTGCCTCCGCCGGCGGCCACCTTGCGCCTCGCCCAGTCTACGATGTTGCTCCCCTCCCCGTACTCTGCCTCCACCGACCTTCGCCCGGTAAGGATCTCCAGCAGCACCACGCCGTAGCTGTACACGTCGCTTTTCTCGTCCACACGCAGAGTGTACGTGTACTCTGAGAAAACACAAGATCAAGAAACTTCAGTTCATGGCGATCCACGACGACGTTGATCAGTATCGATCGAAGCATGGACGAGCGTCTGCTCACCTGGAGCGATGTAGCCGCAGGAGCCGGCGACGACGGACATGGGCGCGGCGCCCTGGAGTGCCTTCGCGACGCCGAAGTCGGCGACGCGCGCCTCCATGTCGGCGTCGAGGAGGATGTTGCTGGGCTTGAGGTCGCGGTGCGCCACCGCCGGGAGGCAGTCGTGGTGGAGGTAGCTCACCCCCTGCGCCACGCCAACGGCGATCCTGTACCGAGCGTCCCACCCCGGCCGCACCTTCGGCGTCTTCTCCGCGGCGCCGCCGTGCAGGAGCTCGTCGAGGCTGCCGTTGGGCATGTACTCGTACAGCAGCATCGTGGTCTCGCCGTTCGTGCACCACCCGAGCAGCCGGACGATGTTGCGGTGGCGGAGGTGGCCAAGCATCTCCACCTCGGCGAGCACCCTCTCGTCGCCGTCTTGTCTGTACCCCTGCTTCGACGCGTGATCTGAGGCCGTCTCCTTTTGCGCCGGCGCTTGCCACAGCTTCTTCACGGCGATGACCTCGCCGTTCGGCATCTTCGCTCTGTACACGGTCCCCGACGACCCGGCGCCGACAATGCCATCGCTCCCCTCGACGCACCGCGCGACGTCATCGGCGGTGAAGGTCAGCCTCTGGAACGCGGTCATCCGCCACGGGCCGACGACGACGTTGGGGCGCGCGCCTCCCGCGCCGCTGACGCTCGATGCCGCCGAGTCGTCCTCCAGACACTGCAGCCAGCGCGCGGTGAGCGCGAGCACCACCATCCCCGCAAACGCCACCGCCACGGCCGAAACCCACATTGCCGCGGTGTGCCGCGCTGAACCGCTGCCGCCTGGATCCGTCGACCCCGACGGCGTTCCGGCCGGTGCCAAATGGTTGAAGGACACGTCGAAGGTTTCCAGCGTGGTGCAATTGGCGAAGCCGGCAGGGACACTTCCGGTGAGCGCGTTCCAGGAGAGGTCGACCTCGGTGACCGACGGCAGAGCGGCGAGCACCGCCGGGATCTCGCCGCTGAGGTTGTTGTGCTGCAGCCTCAAGCTCACCAGCCGCTTGCACCTGCCAATGTCGGTGGGGATCGCGCCGCTCAGCCCGTTCCCGGCCAGCTCCAGCCTGTACAGGTTTGCGCACCCGGAGGCGCCAAACGCCGGCATCTCTCCGTGCAGGGCGCTGTTGCCCGCCGCGAAGACTTGCAGCTTTGGTGCCAGCCACGCCGTGTCCGGTAGCGCGCCGCCGATCGGGTTGCCGGAGACGTTGAGGTATTCGAGGCTCGGGGAAGCAACCAGATCGAACGGAATGCCACCGGTGAGCTCATTGGAGCTTAGGTCCATGTACGTCAGGTTCCGAACCTCGCCGAATCCGGCCGGAATCGTGCCGGAGAGACTGTTCGACTCGAGCCGGACACGCCACAGCGAGGAGCAGTTGGCGAGGCTCGTCGGGATGGTAGAGTTGAATCTGTTGGCGAAGAGGATGAGGCGCAGCAGACGGTTGCCGGCGCAGAGACCCGACGGGATGGGCCCGGAAAGGGAGTTGGTGGACACGTCGAGCCGGACGAGCCGCCCGCTCGCGCCTAGGGACTCCGGCAGCCTCCCGGTGAGCGAGTTGTTCCACAGCTGCAGTACTTCGAGGCTCGGAAGCTCGCCGATCGTCGCCGGGACCGTGCCGGAGAGGAAGTTGCTCATGAGGTTCAGCGTCGTGAGGTTCTCGAGCTCGCCGAATCCGGCAGGGATCTCACCGGTGAGCTGGTTGTCCGAAATGTCAAGAACCTGCAGCGCTCGGAGGCTCGACCAAGACGGTGGTATCGCGCCGGCCAGCTTGTTCTTGAACAGAAACAGAGATTGGAGTTGCGCGAGCCCTCCGAGCTCCGGCGGAACCGAGCCCGATAAGTTCGCCGCGGCGACGTCGAGGTACTGGAGCTGCGTTAGCCCGCCGAACTCAGCCGGTATACCACCGGCGTATCCATTGTACCCGATCTCAAGGTGTTCGAGCAGTGCGAGCTCGCCGAGCTCCCTGGGCAGCTGCCCGGAGAGGGCATTTCCGGCGAGGTGCAGGAACCGTAGCTGCCGAAGCTGTCCGAGCTCGGCTGGGATGCTCCCGTTGAAGAAGCTGCCTCCGAGGTTGAGTTGCTCGAGCCGCCTTAGCTCGCCGATGCTGCGGGGAATCTGGCCAGCGAAGCAGTTGCTGTAGGCGTCGAGGACAGTGAGGGAGCCCAGCTTGGCAATGCCATCGGGGAAGGTGGAGTTGAAGAAGTTGTGGCTGATGTCAAGCTTCACAAGCCGCCGGAGCAAGAACACCGCCGACGGGAGCTCCCCGGCGAAGGTGTTCCAGCTGAGGTTGAGGTATGCCAGCGTGGGCGCCAGCAGCGCGGCCGTGGTGGGGGAGAAAGTGCCCGAGAGGTTGCGGCGGGACAGGTCGATCCCGACGATGTCCCCAGTGGCCGCATCGCACGCGATGCCCGGCCACGCGCACCACGGCGGGGAGAGCGACCGGGTGGCGCCCGCCGACGCCGCGGCGGCGTACGTCCACGGACTGAGCGCGCCGGCCGGATCGTTCAGTGAGGACTTGAGGGAGAGCAGCGCGAGGAGCGGAAGTGGAGCGGATGACGCGGCGGTGATAGTGAGGAGAGGAAGCAGAAGGAGGAAGCCATGGAAGGTGACCTTTGCGGCCATGGAGGAGGTGGTGGCGGTGTGTAGAGGAGGGGAGGCCAGGCGGTGGTAAAATGGAGGTGGGAAAGGTAATTGCGGTGGTGCACTGGCGAATGCACGTCATGATGAGCGGCTCGGAAGGAGGGGAAGGAAGAGGTGGCCGTGGTGGAGGACAGGAGGAGTGGAGTGGAGAAGAGAGAGCGCGCGGTGGTGGAAGTGGTGATGATGGCGGCGGTCGGGCGGGCCTGGCTTCAATTTTTGACATATGAGACCACCTGCGCGAGTGAAATGCTACAAAAGACCACCTGCGAAATTTTTTGTCAAAAAAGACCCCCTACGAGTGGCTGGCACCCCTGGCCAGGCGACACGTGGCACGTGCCGCCTGGGCCATCGCCGGCAGGCCCCTGTCGCCGTTCCAGGCACCGGGCCACGTCAGCATGCCACCATTGGGGGTGGCGGCAGGGCCCACCCCTTGCAGCATGCCGCCCCTGCCATTGGCGGCAGGGCCCACCCCTTGCAGCATGCCGCCCCTGCCATTGGCGGCAGGGCCCACCCCTTGCAGCATGCCGCCCCTGCCATGCAGCATGCCGGCCACTGCCATGCAGCATGCCGCCACTGCCATTGGCGGCAGGGCCCCCACGTCGAGACGGGCATGTCGGCAACGGCGGCAGGCGGGCAGGGGCCTGCCGCCACTGGCCCAGGCGGCACGTGCCATGGCCAGGGGGTGCGGGGTCTTTTTTGACAAAAAATTTCGCAGGTGGTCTTTTGTAGCATTTCACTCGCGCAGGTGGTCTCATATGTCAAAAATTCGCCTGGCTTTGCATGCAAGAAAGAGACGACTTTGCCTTCTGTTGGAGCCATTGCTAGGTCGATAGCTTTTCCGTTGTGCCCTGCACATGCATGCCAAATTGCCGATGGTTAGTATAGTTTGCAGTTCACATCAGAGTCACCGAGTTGAAATATTTTTGGTCCTTTGTAGGCTCCTGCAACCTGCCAACACAGACAGCTGAATTTCATTTTATCAGACGCCCTTATACATTGAGTCAATTTAGCACTGGTACAAATCTCAAGACAAAGCAAGCAAGTCTGATATGTGAGGTGACCCGGTGAAACCAGCAGAATTTTTATATGGCTGCGAATTACTCTATCCGTCCCATAATATAAGATGTTATGTTATTACATAAAAATTATAAAATGTGATATTTTGGAGATTTGAAAACTTTTATTATTTTTGTGTAGCTCAAAATACACATTATTTCAATTGATAGTTTGCACGTTGGTGGTATACATCACTAGCTACCTCCTGATTTGTTTTCGAGTTTTTTTGAAACTCAGAAATATGAGTTTTTATTTAAAAAAAGATGGGATCACTAGTGGCCATGTGCACCAAATATCCACATAAATATATTTTCACGAAAAGGCAATATTTTGGTATGTGCTGAAGTGATCACATTTTGTGAAATGATGTTGACATTTAATTGTTAGTGAGAACTGAGAAGCGCTTAAACATGGTTCTGAGCACCTTGTGCGAAATTCACACATAGCTTCAAAGCAAGCCTAACATGTGAGATGATGGAGTGAAACTTATCGAATATTTGGGTTTTTTTGAATTACAAATTTTCATGGAAAAAGCTCACATTGTGACCTTTTTTAATATTTAGTGGTTGTATAATTGGAACTGAATTTCTACTTTGGAAATATTTGAGCCACTGCTGAAATAGCAGAATTTAACTAAAATCAGTAATTTTTTGTTTGCATTTCGGTCAAATGACAAAAATTTCACCTAAATTAGCTAGCCAGAATCCAACCATAGCTTTAGAATCTCTACAAATATTTGAACGTACGTATATTTAAGTTTGTGTGCACTAGTGAAATGATTTGGCTGTTTTGACCGAGAGGCAAATATTTCAGTATGACTGAAATTCTCGTTAAGTTTTGCTGAAAGTGAGAACCACTTGAAGCTGATTCAGTGTTCAGAATTGTGGTTCACCTTGATGTGAATTTCATTCAGAATTCGAACTGCATGATCAAGTCTGTCTATTTGTTGTCCTTCTCCTTCCATCAGGCACCGAATTCGGTTGGAAACCGAAACACTACTGGACAAGTTTTCGGTTGAAAGCTCGAATAGAATCCGACCACATTGGCGAATCTTATATTTACTACTAATTGGCGACACCGTAGGAGGCTCCATATTAATCCTAGAGGTTATTAAATTATGTCCATCCAATTAACCGATGATGCCTCTAAAGCCGTTGGATGAAGTCCTTATCCTCCCACGTGACGAGGTGTCAGAATGAAGCGTGACTCCTATTTCCATGTCGTCCTTCCCCATCAGCCTTTTGCAATTTCGTGGCGATCTCGCAGGCTCGCACAAGCGACTACGTTAATCCTGGTAATAATACAATTGTTGCACCCGGTGCAAGATCGATCCATGGAAAAAGTAGTCGTCGTCATGTAGGCACATGCCCACGTGCGAGGCGGCCGGCAGCAGTGGCCAATCGTGCAGGCTATATCGATCTGCTAAATAGTCGAGCTGATCTCAGGTACGTACTGCACTTCTTTCTCCTAATCAGATCCATAAGCTGCTCACGATGTTCATTGTCTGACGTGCTGATTTGAGCCATGCAGATCTCCCACTTATTGCTTGGTGTTATCCCCATGGTGCAAAGGTAAAGTTCCTCTCCATGGTTTACCCAGGTTAATTTATATAAGATTATTTTTCTTAATGGTGATACTCATGTCCTCCCTGTTGCATCCCTGCATACATTTTCAAGCATTATCAGCACGTAGCTTGACCAATATATACGTAGGATGTTTGAACACCTCTAGATAAGAGTCATAACAATCTAGGAACTATGAAGATACAAGAATACTGTAAAAGGTGTCTAGAGGTAACGACCAATCAAATTAACACATCTTAGGTTGAGATAAACAAGGAGCTCAAGCCTTATACGTTTCTTCTTCAGGCTAATAAGATTGATCTCAAGCTGGCATCAATTTGCAGGAGCCAGACAAAACTCGCTCATGTCGGACAGGTGTCTGAATAAAACAGTGTTTTATTTATGTTGAAAGGAAACGCTCTGGAGAGGTGGACTAGGAAGAGCCTGCGCTTGGTGACACTCAAATCCATTTTATTCTTTCATCACTCAATAGTTTCTTAAAGTAATCCATTGGCAAGATTATTACGAAAAAAGTATATCTTAATAATAAAAATTGCAGGTTTTTAGTAATTATTGGTTGGCTGGTACAAATCCTCACATTTGATAGTGGTAACTTCGGAAGGACCTGGCTTGCGTATACGAATGATCAACGTCGGTAGGTTTGTTTATCAAATAATTGTTCATATACATCTACAGTTCATTACATTAAATTTAAGAATCAAAATATATAACTTCTTCTTTTTTGGTATGGTATTAGTTCTGCAAGTTGATCCGAATTTGGTGTACATAGGGTGTTTGACGCAGGTGCTCAGATCATAATTATATACAGCTTTCAGATAGGCCTCCTTAAGATAAATACTATTTTTTGTTGACTTTTGTGCATCTCAACTAATATTATTTTTCACCCATTTCAACATTATAATATAATAGTTCCAATCGATTATATTTTTGTTATGGTATTGTATATGCAAATCATCCAATTTCTCGACTTCAATTTGTAGCATCCAAATTTTTGTGGTTATTTCAAACTCAAATGAAATTTGCCAGAAGGAATTATAACAGGTGTACCAACGTAGGTACCATGTGGACACGCAAGCAAGCAAGCAAAAGAGAGAACAAGCTCAATAGTTGTAAAATCTAGCCCATATTTTGTGGGTCGAAGTTATCTTTTTCATAGCTTTTATTGTTAAATTGAATAAATATTTGTAGAAACTTATGTACGAACGCAATTGATTTCTAAACTATAGAGCTTACAACGGTCCGCGTGATGATATTTGACCTTTCCAGCCATGCTTTGTATATTTCTCTCTTACTATACTAATAAAAATACACTCCTTCAAAGTTTTTATGTTCAATCTAGAAAAGAGAGCATATATATACCAAATAATTTGAAAGACACTCTTGGGCACTAGGTCGGACAACAGAAGCCTAATGGTGTGGTCCTGGTGTATATATGGTGATGGGTTAGCATGTGATGAAGAAGTTTGTCCAAAATAATGTTGTGGTTCCGTTGTTCACTTTCCTAAGCAAGCCAAGCAACACACACATATAATCCTATGGCAAAATAAAAATTGCAGTACACCTTTTTTAAATATGTTGTGCCCATCTGATATACTTACCAAAGTACTATTTGTGGCATAGATGTGTATGTGTTGAAACAATTTTACATTTGTCGATTTCATTTGACCAGGATCACGCATATTACCATGTGATAAGGGAATTAATAAATATGTGAGCAGAAGGAGCTCTTCTTTCTTCAGTTTGTCATGATTTGCATATAAAGCATGCAAATCTACAATTGCATTCTTCATCACCTCTTATTTCAATGTTAGGTGTTTTGGAGGCATCAAGCATCCAAGCATACAGAATGTCTCTCTCATAATTTCTCACCATAGAGATGCCCAATAAAAACATCATAAATGTTACCCCGTGCGGATGCACGGGTTGATGACTAGTATAAACTAGCTAGCTAGTGTTATCAATTCAGGACACGAGCTTTTGAGCCTTTTGTGTATGCAGCAGTGCAACATATGCAATCTCATTGTCCCCCATTAATTTGTCTTTCTCACTTTTCCATGGATGGATCGATTGATCTAGCTACGGTTTGCCATCTCTTTTCCTCCCCTTTTCCCCTCTCATCCTTTTTCGAAACTAAAGGTTGGGAAGCTAGAGCTCAAGGAAAGGAGCTGAATCTGTGTTGACAATGGCGTGTATATGCGGGAGGAGGTCCCACGGCGGAAGCGACAGTGGTACTCCATGGATGGCGCTTTGCTTGCTTTCGAGCCAGGAGGCATCGCATGGGGAGAATGTACTCGATGGCTATGCCAAGGTTTTGATCCTTCCACCCTGCTGCTGCTCTTTTCGTGACTTTGATACAGCCTGTCTCAAGTCTCAAGTCTCAACTCACCCGAGTGTACATGTCAGGCTCTGTTGTCCCAAAGCTAGTTTGAGTTCTGACCTGCTTATTGACAGGTTCTTCTTCCTACAGCTAAGTTATTTCCCTGATGTTAATTTCAGTTCTTCAGAAGACAAAATGTGTGGTTAGGATGACAACTAAATGCTGCAGGAGGAGAGGATACAGTTTCATACTACTTAAACTATGTACTGTTGTGATCAACTGCACATAATAACTTAATCATGTGGCACAGATCTTAACTTCAGTCCCACTAATTTTCTGCTCAACCAGCACAATTCCCAAGCTGCCAAAGGTTAAGAGTACAAGTTACTCCAGGTATATACCAGATGGGGCACTCGAGTGTACAAACTGTCACCTCTGTACTTTTTGTTCCTGATGCATTCTGAGTACAGAAATCAAGGCACATCATACTGCTAGCTCCCTTGCTGATCCGAGAACTTAAGTCTTACTGCAAACTGTCATATTGTCTTCTTGAACCAAGCTAGTGTGAGTTCTGAGTTCTGACCCTGCTTCTCCCTATAACTAGGTTCTTTCCTCGATGTTAATTACATCTCCCCAGAAGACAAACTGTACGAGTTAGGATGACAACCAAATGCTGCAGGAGGTGTAGATACATTTTCATATACTACAACTATGTCCTGTTGTGATCAACTGCACATAATACCTTAATCATGTGGCGGAGATCTTGACTTCTGTCGCACTAATTTTCTGCTCAACCAGCACCATTCCCAAGCTGCCAAAGGTTTACGTAAAAGTTACTCCAAGTATATACCAGATGCAGCACTCAAGCGTACAAACTGTCACCCGTCCTTTTTGTTCCTGATGCATTCTGGGTGCAGAAATCAAGGCACATCATACTGCGAGCTCTCTTTGCTGATCCAAGAACTTAAGTCTTACTACAAACTCTCACATTGTCTTCTTGAACAAAGTAAAATAACCTGCAGATATCACCTCATCTTTGTGCAGTGCAATGTCTTGCCGCAGGCGCCTCTCTATGCGCGGCAGCAAACAGACATAACTACCAGACTGCGTGGAGCAACTTTTGGACGGAACTAGTAGTTAATTTAAACATTTGCGTCCTTCGTCTTAATCAATAGTGCTCCATTGTTTTGTTTTGTCTTAACTGGATAATTTGTACTTGCATGTAATCCACTTCGCACCTCTGAATTCTGTTTACCTTCTTGTGTCATAACCAAAAGTTATTCGACAGATTCCTAGCCGTCACCACAAAACACTAGATATAACCTAATTATTGAACACCAAAACGGGAAAAAAAAACTGGTCAGAAGGGCAATGAAACACTACAAGAGGTGAGAATAAATTAATTACATTGCTAATTCATCACTAGTTCACTTGGACTGGTGTGATCAACTTCACATAATAGCAAAATCACTTCTACACACTGATTGTCTGATGAACAAGCACCATTCCCAAGCATCAACAAGTATACTTTGTCTACATAGCATGATACTGAGAGTAATCATGCCATTGGTTTAAGTGAAAGTCACTCCTCTTACATTGCAGATGCCAGATGGAGCACTCGAGTGTACACAAACTGTCACTTGCCCTATGTTCTTCTTGATGCATTTTGGGTGCAGAAAGCAATGCAAATTAATCATAGCTCGCATGCAGCAACAGATCGGCCGGCCAGTGCTGATCCAAGAACATGATCCCATCGATTAGGCTGTCCGAAAACAAAGCACCCATTTCTTGTTCTTTCTCTTGGACCAAAGTAAAATTAAGCTGCAGATTTTACCGTATTTTGATGCAGTTCTTGCAGTGCGCTGTCTGCATGCAGCGCGGCAGAACGTATGGACGCTGCAACCAGCTTGCAGACAGAAAATAGCAAACTGCATGGAGAAGGAAGAGCTTTGCTGATAGTGTGGACCTAAATAGTAGTTTAAAGAAGGTGCAGAACTTTCTGTTTGGAATTGATGTATATTGTATTATTATTTTCTATTCTAATTAATTATTTAATATTTAATTCTCCAATGATTGAGCTTAATTGGGCAATTAGTGCTTGTAGTCAACCTGGTAGTAAAATTTTGCTAACCTGTTTGGGTCATGAACTAGACATATGGAGTATCTTCTGACTGTTGAATATATTTCAGCATCTATGTGTTGTGTGCCTATGGTTCTTAAAATAAACTTAGATCGGCAAACAGTGCACCATTCTTTGACCACGGTTTTCAGTTAACCAGATAGATGCTGTCATAGCAACCTTAGAAGAAACTAACCAGCCAAGAACCTGAAGAATCGTTGCAACCTGTGGGGACTGTCACTACTATTTTAGAGTGAATAGGGTTGCTAGGTTTAAATGGCAATAGACTAGTAAAAAAGGGATTACCTGAATGACAGGGCCATCTAGACAAAAGGTTGATGATTATTAGGAGCTCACATGCAGCAGCCTTTCCAATCCCTTGTGTGCCAAGACTAAACAAATCCGGAGAAGGCAGTGCTAATTAATCTTCGTTCCCAAGGTGAGTGAGTGTCCATAAGAAAGATGTAATCATCAGTGATGTGGATCTAACTAGTACCTTGCTACATCCAGTAGCCACCACCAATGATGATCGTGTTCCATATTGCTTTCTGATGCAACAAACGCTAAGCATGATGCAACACATAACAAGAGCTAGCTGAAAGCATAAATATGTGTATTAATTTCCATCGTCGAAGGAGAATAATTTTCTAGACATTTTACAGAGTTTTTTCCCCACCATTTTGCTTGAACAAATCGACCTTGTTATCCGAGCTCTCCGACCTGTTTACACCAATGGCCGCACCATCTTCTTGCTAGATCGATACTGCGGATGGAAGTTTGAAAAACGAGGGTGTTGATTTCGTCGTGGGAACGAGGAGGAACTGTGAGGAATGATGCGAGTTTTGCAGCCTTTGGACCTCCAGATAGTAGGAGTGAATCGAGTGGCCGGGTCATGGCATGCATGGCGTGGCCGATCGAAAAGCAGAGGAGGGGAAGAGGAGAAGGGCAGCATACACAGACACAGGCAGGAAAGTTGACGCCATTTTCAGGCGGACCTACGGACGATGGTCGATGGATGGACGCATGATGCATGAGACACGCGCGGGATTGGGTTTTGTCGGACGCGTGCGCGCCACCGGCTTTGATCGTTTCGCACTCATCTCGCCGCTTTTTCTCTTTTGCGAAATTTTTGTTGGGAAAAGCGATCGACTCGAGGGAGTCGGCCGGCCGGTGAAAGGAGAAGCTTCTTTGCTTGCGCTCCCACTCCCGGCTAGAACACACGGTGGTTGACGTATCCTAATTTGTGATGAGCAACTTTGTCAAGGATTTACCGGTGCAGAGCGAGGGAATCAACAAACTCCGTAGCTAGCTGGTGATCAACATTGACAAGAGACCTCTGGTGAAGCCTATTGAGGCGAAAGACCGAACACCTTATGTGCAAACTGTAAGAAATTTAGGGTTTGTGGTCTATCCCCTATTCCTCTGCGCTTATCCGTGGTGCCGCTTACAAATCGCATATATGAGGCTAGGGGATAGGGACCTTCTTATACTGTCTTTCCAAAGAGTCCACCTCTTATACAGATATAAGATTCCTAGTTAAACTAGTTTCCGGGATACAGTCTAGATCAAATTACCAACCACGATACAATTTGTCTATTAACGGACTTTACCCGTTCGTTCCTGGAACACGCACTTGTGAGCAATGCGTCATGATAATGTCTAAATTCCATTAATCATGCAGGTCGCTATTAGGGCCGTGACCTAATCCATGACCTAGTTCCTTCCGATTATCAGTGTACCCGGGTAGTCTTTCCAGTATGAATATTCAGTACTGTATTCCACTGATAATCGACTGGCTTCCTTAAGCTCTTAACACTTAAGTATATTCTAGCAAGCAATAATTCCATAGTAAATATGTAGACTAATTCCATGTACAAATACATGTATATTTTCATAATGAGGTATTCCAAATATTAAATAATTTCAAATAACTTTGAATATAGTTGCAGGACACATATAATTCCAACACAAACCGCACGTGCGCGAGGTCACTGAGAGTCGAGAGGAGCGACGACATGGGCAGCCGAGGCAGTGGGTCCCTAAAGTAGACGTCGTTGAACTATCGGCGTCGAGAGGGGGTGTTGGCAGCAACAGCCGAGGAGAGGAGAGGTAGCGGGGCAGGGGGAGAGATGGGTTGGGTTGGATCACTAGCTAGTAACACCCTCCTATCGTTGTCCTATGTGAAGTTTGCTTCGTTTTTCGTCTGGTATCTCCATGCGGCCTCATATGGATCGAGGTATGTCGTGTTGTCATTCATGTTAGCTAGGGTGGGAGAAACCCTGTTATCGTACTTGTAATATCGGATCTTGAGCCTGTTGTATGTCGTGTTGCTTTATTAATTTAAAGCTGGGCCAGCGGCCTTCCGTTTAAAAATATGGATCGAGGTCGGTCCGGGGACACCGAACAGATTTTTGGGCCATGCCGGACCCAAGACGTTTTTGATGCCACGACTACCGGTGCCCGCGACCGAAGAGTTCGTGCTACACAAAAAATTATCAACATTGTATCTGTATAAATTTGGATGAGTAATTTGGCATATACGGAGTACATTTTTGCTGGATTTGCTATTACCGATAGAAATTTTGTTTTTTCCAAGGTAGACTCCAGTCTCACGCAAACAAAGGCATGTTCAAGGAGTGGTGTTTTGACACCCAGAAACATATGCTTTCGGTTATTAAATTTTGTTTTAAATATTAATAAAATTAGATTAAAAATGAACACGTACACATAGATATTCTATGCGCTCTCAAATTTGTTCATAGAAAACCGATATTTCTTCTTTAAAAATATTATTTTTCAGTGGCAGGAGCATACGCTCGCCAAGTGGATTTCCGGTAGGCTCGAGCCCAAATTCTGGATACTACTGTCGGGGCTATTCAGTTAGCGGTCACCAAGTTGTTTGGCACAGGCTCACAGGTGCATTTCTTTGCTGCAATCACATCACGGTACCGCAAGTTCATGGGGTCAATTACTGAGAGGGTCATTTCTGGGTCAAATTCGAATAGCCCAAATAATATCGGTTGAAATCGTTTGAACACAAATATCTCCGTTACGGTGACGACTCGGCGCTCCACTTGGCAGGATACCCCGTTATTGTTTTGCCATCGTGGCTGCCAAGTGGCGTACCTCGTCCACGTAACCTTTCTCTTCTCCCCCCATTATTCTTCAAGCTCCTGGTCCCGCTCGCCTACCGAGATCTTAGAGTACCACAACGCTGCTGGCGCCGCGCAGGGGACATGGCCTCGAGGTTGAAAGCGGGTTCTACTCGCTGCGGATCTGGCAAGATCGGGATCGGGAACTGGGAAGATCTGGAGGAGGCTGTTCTCGTGCTGGAGAAGTTGGGGCGGAAGCCAGTGATCATGCGGAGGTTATTCTCGTACTGGAGAAATTGAGGCTGTTCTCAGCCTTCCATCAATTTCAGCAGCTCTAAGGGAAATGGAGAAGTAACAGGTATGCAAAATCTGAATTCTCTCTGAATTTGAATATATACGATGAATACTCTCTGAATATGCACATATAACGCTGGATTCTATTATGTTGCTCTTGCTCTCTGGTAAATTGCAGATTATCATGTTCCAGGACAGCATCATCCTCTTGCTCTACTATGTCCTGAACTTAGTTATGATCATCAACCTTTCTGTCAACTGTAGCATTACAAATATGATTATATGCGGCATCTTTTTGCCAAGTATCCTCATCTGCTTCTCCTTCTTGACAAGTAGAGTGTTTTGCTTCCGGTTGTGTTTCTTGTCTTGTTCTATGACTTGTATGAATATCTGCTGGTGGTTGTGGTTCTTGAGTAGTTCCATGATTTCTGTGAAATATTACTAGACACCAATTCCTTGAACATTTCTCTCATTTCTCTGATGTAATCCAGTAGATATTATGTTGCCAAGTAGATGGTCAGTCTGACTGCTGGCTCATGTGCCCTTCCATGCTTGAGCAAATCACTTCTCAAACATTACACAAAATTTGTGTGATCAGCATATAGGTTCAGTATTGTCAACTATCAGTCGATGTCAACTATGTGTGTATCATTAACTAATTTACTATTTTTTGATGCTGGAGTACTTAGATCATGTCAATTTAGCAAATCCACCAACTGAACATCAATGCTTTGCACGAAAACTAACACATAAAAATCAACAAAAATGGTGCATTTTCTGAATCTTGCAAATCCACCAACTGAACATCAATGCTTTGCACTTTCTGAATCTTGCAAGATCATGTCAATTTAGCAAATCCACCAACTGAACATCAATGCTTTGCATGAAAACTAACACATAAAAATCAATAAAAATGGTGCATTTTCTGAATCTTGCAAAGAACAGAGGGAACATGACAGCTTCCAGAGAAGGCTAGAGGGGGAATTGGCAGTACCTAGATTTTAAGTAACAGCAAAATACAGATAGTCATAACACAACAAAATATGTCAATTTAGCAAATCCAAACAACAGAAGATTATTCCATTGCTTGCTCATACAGATAAACATAACACAACAAAATATGTCTGTTACAAGCAGATAATCAATCACAGAGGCATTACACATCATCATACTAGTGTTCGTTAACTAAAGTTTAAAAGTAGAACACTTCAAGGTAACTAGTCTTCTGGCTATTCCCAACGATGAGTTCGGGGAGCCCCAGGCATTGTTGGGAAGATCCACATTGGCGTCTCCCACTCATTGTAATAAGTGGGTCCGTATATCAGTTGTGATCCTATTGCCGGAGCTCCTCCATTGATGTGTATACGGCTCCAATCTGGCACTGGCCTCTGGGTGTAGGGACGGGCTCGATGGTATGCAACAAACACACAGTCTTGTTGTAACAAGGACATGCCTTGTCCAGCAGATGGACTAGCTTTTGCAACATCATAACAGGGTTCTCGGTGGAAGATTGGGTTGTTGATTCCAAGAAATACTGAAAGCCCATGCAGATGCTCCTGCCTGATCCACACTGGACCATCAACAGGATCTTCGGCTTCTGGGCGAAGATTAAAGGGATGCCTTGCGAAAACATGGCACCGTAGACTAGGATAAGTGCTCAACTGTATCCCATCTTCAAACTGTGCAGGAGCATTGCTGTTTCTATCACCATCTATCTGAATCCAAAGTAGATCGAAATTGCCATAATGGTAGGTATTGGATGCCAAGAACCAGGTAGTTTGTGAATTAACCACTACAACTTCTTCAACGTCTTCATCCGGATCGGCAGGAAATGCATCTCCTTCAGCTGCATCGCCAGCAACTGCAGCAGCTTGAGCCGCATCGCCAGCAACTGCAGCGGCTTGAGCCGCATCGCTAGCAACTGCAGCGCCTTTAGCCGCATCCCCTGCAACTGGATCCTCGATGTTCGGGGCAAGTATTAGACATGGGCCTTCATCTGTGCCTGCGTACGGAAGAAGATAAGCCACAATACAATAATGCAGTAAGCAGGTAGAACTACCTATAAATTCAGATAGGAAGAGGGCATAACTCACCCTAAGTATGTGGTTCCCAAACCAGAACATCTCCTCGTGATTCTATAACCGCGTAGACGCGAAACAAATCTGTCCGATCACCGAATAGATGAATTGCACGGGCGTCGACATACCTGCGAGGTGCAAGGTGGTAATTTTTGAGGATGACCCAGCCGTTGTCTTGGTGACTGTCTACATAGGCGATCAGTTTGTCAAAGATCACGATTGCTTCATAATGCCACTGATCACTGCATTTTTCCTTGTAAGGGGTCTTGGTAATCTGTATCTTCAGAAGCTGTAACTCACACTGCTTGTACGAAAACATGCATGTTCAAAACTTGGGGAAAACTCCAATATGAGCCAATAATGGGAGAGGCAGAGTCACTTCTCTGTACATGTGGCAGATCTTCAGGAGGTCGTTATTCATGAGTAATGCCATTCAGTCATCGTGACTTCCTACCCAATGCCCTCTTCCATTGGAGTCATTGCAATGCACGTGTGCTTTAAGCATCTTCTTGTTTAATGGCATAAAGAGGGCGTCAATGCCCTGCAATTGAATTTGTTTGGAAACTTTGTAAAAATTAAGGTGTTCCACAGAAGGAAAATTTGCTTGAATAGATGGAAAACTATATAGGTAAACCGTTACAAAAAGAGCGGTCGTGGGCAGAGTAACAGTTGTACAACATTATTCCAATTTTTGGTATTTAAAAAGTCGTTGCATGGTATTCGACAGAATGCTCACTGGATTGCAAGAACATTGTTTGGTAAAAAATGCCAAAAAATGCTGTGCCTACTAGATGTTCGACAGAAGGATAACTATGCTTGAATATATCATAAACACATACAAGATGGAAAACTAAGTCCGTAAACCGAAACCCTAAAAGGCGTCATGGGCGGAGTAACTTTATTTTTCAGAAATATTGTATCTAAAAAGTCGATGCATGCAAGGTGTTTGAAAGAGAGATCGGTGGATTGCAAGAACATAAACAGACAGGATATCAATATATATAACAGAATACTGAATCTAGTTACTCTTACTTGTGCATCGCTATCATATGGCCACGAGGATTCATCGGCGTGGAGCAGGTCTGGCGCATCAAGCGGTAGATTCGGGGTCCCTCGAATGGCACGACGCATGCCAACCATGCCGACAGCAAGGCGAGCAGCGCTTAAGATGTCGGCCCGCTCGACTATGTTCTCAACCGATGGGTAGTGGAGATTACCCCACCCCATGGATTCGTGGTAACGATCAGCAATGGGCTCTTTTGGAGTCGAACGTTGATGCTTCCCCCCCGGGGGTTCGTCCCACCCAGACCCAGACATGACCTGTGCTGGCAAATGCGGGCGGCGGCGACGTGATGGAAAGAGAAGCGGCGATGTGATGAAATGGAAATGAGAGGGCGCAGCGGTGTTGTGGAGAAGATGGAGAATGAGGCGATGAACTGTCTAGCGCAGGGTAATAAGTGGAAGTTGGCGTTGGGAAGGGGAGGGGGCGGCGGCGGTTCACTGTACAAGGAGTGGAAATAATATTTTATCTCCGCCGTGGGCCCTCATTGCAGCAGGCTTCCTGCCCGCCAGTGCAACCCCCGTACAAGGCATGTGCACGCAGTTCAAAAATTAGTTTAACATCCATCTTTCTCCAACAAATTATGCCATGAAATTTGTGTTTTAAAGTTTCAAAAAATTTCAAAACAAAATTCTTGTGATAGGCATTGTTGAATGCTATAAACCGGTACAAATCTCAATATGAAATACTTTATATTCTATTCTACACAAAAAATACAAAATCTGACATATTATATAGTGAATAGTACACTATTGAACACTATATAATTTTATTAGATTTTACCATATTTGTGTAGCCTAGAATATAAAGAATTTCATATTAAAATTAGTACCGGTTTGTAGCATTCAACATTGCTTATCACAAAAAAAGACAAATTCCTAAGAAAAAGATGTACTTTCTTACTACTATTTTAATACTATTTACATTCACAAATTTATCTTCTTATATCTTCCAAAATACAACATATCTTTCTATGTATTTAACGCCAATTTTTTTGAAAACATAGAAGTTTGAGAATTTGAACTTTTAAAAATTCTGAAAGTGTATGGAGCATCGGTGCCCATTTGCACCAAATCCCTTGTCGAATCCAATGATATAGCTTTTATGAACTTTTCAAAATTCTGAAAGTGTTGGGAGTATATTATTTTACAAGGTGCACACGATGGGCGGCGCGTGCGGATTCTCTGACTTGCGAAGCGTGACTTGAGAGTCATTGACAAATGGGTCCCCCATGTGATGTGGCCCGCGTGCTGTGAGGGCAAGTCAGAGACAAGTTAGAGTGGGCAAGTCAGGGCCTCGCTCTGGACATCAATGACACTCATGCGGCATGTCTGGGCATCTCCGGCAGAGCGCGCTCTGGACATCAACGGAAGGCATGGCCGCGCTCTGGGCATCTCCGGCCCCTTATACAGATACACTTCAGTACATAGGGAAAACACACTTACTAAATCATATGTAAGGATGGTCCTCGGACACTTACATATATAGGTGGAACGAACAGTACATGAATCTAGTATGGGGAAGGAAGAAGGCATCTTCTCATGATACTAATTCTACAATACACTTTGTAACATACATACGCATCCTTTGCTGTGTAGTGGATCTGCTCCGGCTGAAGTTCCCAAAGATGCCAGGTGTCGTGCAGATTCTTCTTGCGGAACTCCTTCTTGTAGTCTTTGAAGGTGCGATCGATGACTAGAGACGCCATCTTGGCCGCGCCGGTCCAGGATTGGCCCGGGACGTTGAAGTGATCTTGTAAGTCCATGTGGTTTGGTATGCGGGCGCCCAGGGCTTCAAGCTTGCAGGTGTCTTGGCGCTTGTCCACAGATGCGAAGGAAATGTCAGGGCGGTTGAGGAACTGTATGAGCTGAGGACAGTTCCTTGTTGCCACGGATTCGTGCCAGAGTAGGCAGTGATCACGCATGCACAGTTGCAGGAGGGCAGCACGGGCAGGCTTGGTGATGGTGTACTCGAGGTCGAGGCCGACAATCGGCTGTTGGTCCCGCTCGCCAAGCCAACGCTTAAACATGGCGATGAACTTGGCCGCCTCTCTCGGGTCGGTTGTGTGCATCACCGTGAGGATGGTGTCACCATGAGCAGGGACATTGTGGTAGTCGGTGAAGACATTGCCGTAGATCTCCATGACGGTCGCGGCGCAAGGAGTGGGAGTGGAGGGGGCAGGGGGTTATCTCTGGAGAAGAGGAAGTTGGGGATCCAATTGTTTTCTAGGCCACGAGATCGTGGGATAAATAGTGCGCGACGGGTCGCTGGCACGCCGCGTAAGTAAATGCAGTCTAGCGCTTTGGAAGTTGAACCCCCCACGCGAGCCCCCGTCGCTTCGTTTATGAGAGAAGAGGAAGTTGGGGATCCAATTGTTTTGTAGGTACGCCGCGGAAAATGCCAGTCTAGCGCTTTGGAAATTGAACCAGTCGCTTCGTTTCGTTTCTGAGAGAGCGCTAGACCGACGTGTCACCGTGGGCCCCGGTACTCTAGCCCACTTGTAAGTGAGAGGCTGCTATCGTGGGTAAGGATGTACATACGTTTACTGCCAGGCGGCAATTAAAGAGTCTCGTTGTTGGGTCCCCTCGTTGTTTGACTACAGGCAGCAGAGCGACAGTCTGAAAAAGGAGATAGCGTGCAAGGGGGAATAAATCCGCTCTCGTCTGACACGTGGAAGGAATAGAGAACAAAATCTTACCATTGAAATGCTTCTCATCGAGGTCACCTGCTCCATGAGCCAAATGAGTGAGACAAACTAGTCCAGGTTTAGCATCCGAAGCGTGTGGGGACCCACTTGTCTAGGTAAGGTTTGGTCCGACGTGTGTCTGGGGCCCCACTTGTCAATAGTGTTCCGGGCCTTCGTGGGGCCACATGTCATAAGGGTTAGGATTCGTGGCCAGTGGAAAAATCCAAGCAACTGACACGTGGTAGCAAGTTGTGCGTAGCAGCGGGATGAGAATTGACAGGGCAGCGAGATTTGAAAGGCAAGTAAATTGACGAGACACGCCGCAGTCTGACAAGGCGTGCTCAAGAGATCTCAGTAGCATCATCATCGCTCACTCTACTCTGGCGACTAGTTCAGTAGATGAAGGAGTTCCCTTCCATGGGTAAACAAATGAATAAATGAAGGAAATTGCATAAACCACCAACTATTGTTGTCATCGTTGCACAAACTACTCACTTTAATGAATTATTTTTCATGGGTGGGGGACCTACCAGGGGTGCCAAATCCAGGAGGTTAGGAATTATCTCGGCCTGCTGCCATATAATGAATTATTTTTGCCCTAAATCCATTTTAATCCAATTTTGCACTGGGGCTACAAGAAATGCACACCAAAAAAATTGGGAAAAAATACAAGGAGGTCCCCTGGGTGTGTGGGACCCTAGAACCAAGACCAAACCATGGTTCCCACCCCACCTGGCAGATATCGATGGCACCGCGAGTCTGAGATCTCGGAGGGGTGCTTGGGAAATTCAGAAAAAATCAAAAAAATGGAAAAACACTGCATGGAGTCATGGTGAGTGATGCATCACCTAGGAAAAATACCAAACATGGCATCCCAAGGGTTCACATGTGGACTCTTTCACACAGAGGTGCTTCCAGGCAGGAGTTCTCTTGGTCTTCCTTGCAAGGTGACCATGGTTTGTGCAAGTTCCACAACAAACTGTGGAATCATGGTCCCATTTTTAGTGGAGATGTACATCTTTGCATTCCCAACAACTTTTGCAACTAGTGTTTTTTCAGTTTCCACATAAAAATGGAATTTCCCATTTTTTAGGTGCCCGGAGGGGTCGAAACAGGTACTTTTTTGTGAAGGGGCCACCAAGGGCAGTGTGCAAAACATCACCACTCTAATTTTCATGGGTGGGGGACCTACCAGGGGTGCCAAATCCAGGAGGTTAGGAATTATCTCGGCCTGCTGCCATATAATGAATTATTTTTACCCTAAATCCATTTTAATCCAATTTTGCACTGGGGCTACAAGAAATGCACACCAGAAAAATTGGGGAAAAATACAGGGAGGTCCCATGGGGGTGTGGGACCCTAGAACCAAGACCAAACCATGGTTCCCACCCCACCTGGCAGACATCGATGGCACCGCGAGTCTGACCTAGATCTCGGAGGGAGGCCTGGGGAATTCAGACAAAATCAAAAAAAATGGAAAAACACTGCATGGAGTTATGGTGAGTGATGCATCACCTAGGAAAAATACCAAACATAGCATCCCAAGGGTTCACATGTGGACTCTCTCACAGAGAGGTGCATCCAGGCAGGAGTTCTCTTGGTCTTCCTTGCAAGGTGACCATGGTTTGTGCAAGTTTGCTGGCGCAGTGGGTGACGGCACCAGAAGATTCCTTGTGCGTGGTGAATGACCAGCCAGTTGGGAACCCCAAGAGGAAGGTATGATGAATATAGCAGCTAGTTTTCCCTCAGTTAGGAAACCAAGGTATGTCGATCATGGAGAAAAGCAGACAATAACGACTGAAGGTGATGCGGACTAGTTTGCGACAGCTTCGGACAATTTATATATGGCGCCTCGTCCAAGCTTTGCTTTGCTAGCTGCAATGTGGAACCTGCACACACACAACCAAGTACTTTGTTCCCAACTTGCAATGAGGTTGTCAATCTCACCGGTTTGCTTGAAACAAAGGTTATGAGCGTATCGAGTGGAAAACAGTAGAAGTATGCGAGTAAAGTAAACAGTGCGAGTAAAGTAAACAGGTGATAGCAATATGATGGAAATAGGACCAGGGTCCACAGTTCACTAGTGGTGTCTCTCCATAAGATAAATAACACATGCTGGGTAAACAAATTACAGTTGGGCAATTGATAGAATAAAGATAAACGTGATATGTCAAGAAGATCACTATGAGATTTACTCTGGGCATTACAACAAAATACATAGACCGCCATCCAACTGCATCTATGACTAATAATCCACTTGTGGCGAATCAATCCGAGAACTCCACAAGTATTAAGTTGCGAACAACAGATAATTGCATTAAGCAAAGTGTGTAATGTAAACAAAGCACATGCCCTTGAGCATATGAATGTTGTTTTCTCCCTAGTAGCAACAACACATCTACAACCTTAGAGGTTTCTGTCACTCCCCTAGGTTAAATAGAGGCATGAACCCACTATCGAGCATAAATACCCCCTCTTGGAGTCACTAGAAACTACTCGGCCAAGATAGCTACTAACAACGGAGAGCATGCAAGATCATAAACAACATAGAGATAACAAAAGATATAATTCAGTACAGCAACTCAATCATAACACCAATATTCACCGGATCCCAACAAACCAAACATGTAGAATTACATAACGGTGATCTCAATCATGTAGGGCAGCTCATGAGATCTAAACATGAAGCACATGGTGGAGAAGACAACCATCTAGCTACTGCTATGGACCCATAGTCCAAGGTAGACTACTCACTCATCGCTCCGGAGGCAAGCATGGCGATGAAGAAGACCTCCGGTGGCGATTCCCCTCTCCGGCAGGGTGTCGGGAAGAGCTTCTAGACCCTCCCGATCTTCGGGTCGACGGCGGCGGCGGATCGCGATGTGTTCTGGAAAAGTGATCGAGTACTTAGGTTTTTCCCATCGGGGGGTCTTTATAGGCGAAGGGGCGATGTCATAGGTGGAGCCAGGTGGCCTCACGCCTGGCTGGCGCGGCCCAGGCCCTGGCCGCGCCGGCCTAGCGTGTGGGGCCCCTGTGGCTCCCCTCCTACTCTCCTTCAGATCTCTGGAAGCTCCCGGACAAAATAAGACTTTAGGAACTTGTTTCGTCCAATTCCGAGAATATTTCCTGTGTATCACTTCTGAAACACAAAATAGCAGAAAACAGGGAACTGGCACTGTGGTAACTCGTTAATAGGTTAGTTCCGGAAAATGCATAAAAGTGCCACGAAGTGTAACGAAACATTAGGCAAATGGTGTAAAAACAAGCATGGAGCATCAAAAATTATAGATACGTTGGAGACGTATCAAGCATCCCCAAGCTTAACTCCTGCTCGTCCTCGAGTAGGTAAGTGATAACAAAAGAATAATTTTTGAGGTGACATGCACCTACACAATCTTGATCATGTATGTAAGCATTTGTGAGCTGGGATCATAAGAACTTAAAACATGGGCATGAAAATATAATCTTGACAATAAGAACTTAGCAACCATGTTGTAAACATGAAAATGAACACAAACAAAAGATCATGAAAATGAAACAATGAAAGTCAAACGTGTGTTCAAATCATAAGGAAAAACATACAAATGGTTTTCATCTTGTCCTTCAAAGAGAGCAAAACATAAATGCATAGGACACCTTCAAGTTTAAGAGGGCGACTAGATACAAATAATTTGAGAACAACTGAAACCAACAATATGAATCAATCAATGAAAACTTTGGGACAATGCACATTATACTAAGAATGACAACTATGCTCTCTTAATGGTGCATAAAGATAGAAGGTGGTGACTCAACATAAAAGTAAAAGAAGGGCCCTTCGCAGAGGGAAGGAGTGATTGCAAGTTTTATAACCTTCAAAAATTATGGTACTTACCGGCTTTGAGCTCTCATTGCCCCCATCATAAGCATCTTGAATGGTTAAAGTTAATGCGAGAACAATTATGATGCATATGCTTGACAAATCATAAGTTGAAAACCTCGTGTCCCGTGAATACGAGTACCCAAACCTCATGCTACTTTACTTAGAGTCCCAAGCAAGGCTCTTGTGAATGTAAATTTATGCATATCATTGAGAACCGCCAATGGGGTACCTCCGTGCCCGATGACATGGAACAAGCCCACATCAAAATGACAGGACAAGCAGACAATGAACACCTCGACATCTCTTTTATTTGCCATTTGTTTAGCTTTTTATTGTGAGATGCATCGTCGAATGTTCACCATGGGTATGCTGCAAATTTCCACCATGAATTATGCATGGCTTAGATTAGCGGCCCGGCGTTTCCCTAACACATATACAAACTCCATGATCCCCACAAGATTCCCAATTCATTTCACACCGCGGGCATCCATAAACAAAAGATCACGATATCAACTCAAATAAGAAGTGCAATGTTGAAAGCTTGCCCATGACTGCATGGCTGGGCTAGTCTCCAACTTACAACTTGCAAGCATAACAACTCAACATAAGAGACCACAATGTCAAATTTTTAAGAACAGGAAAAAGTAAAGTGTGCCTTCCGGTTCGTGAGAGCTTTACTGACCGAATTTCGCATAACACTGGTAAGAGTTTAATTTGAAGAGAAAATAAAAGCAAGTCAAATTTACTTGGAATAGCAAATTGCTAGTAGGTATGTATGGTGGACACTTTGGAAAACTTTGGCTTTTAGGAGTTGGATGCACGAGTAGAGCTCATACTCAGTACAAGGCGAGGGCTAGCAAAAGACTGGGAGCGACCAACTAAGAGAGCAATAATGGCCATAATCATGCAAAGCGACAAAGCGACATTAAAAAAAGCATAAGATGGCATCAAAAGTCAAAAACTAAATGATCATAGAGGCTATGGCGACTTTGTATGAGTCTAACATGTGTGAGCATGCGCCAAGTCAACCCAAATAAAGCATCAAGGGGAAAACCAAAATAATGCTTCCATACAATAAAAAACAACGCATGATTTTTTCAAAGGCTCATTAAGCAATCTCAGTTATTTGAGACAAGTCATGCTACAGCAAAACCACTAAGCATACTATCAAAAAGACATCAAGCATGACATGAAAAAGCCTAAGCCGCAGTCTACACAAGCTCCTTCTTGTACCACTATTTTGCATAAAGCTTTTTCTCTTTTCCAACACCATTTGAAATTTTTAAAGACACCTCTTTTGATGAAAACCAATAAAGATCAGAGGCAAAAATACACCTTGATGAAAAGATATGACAAGGTTTGAATGCAAATCAAGGCGAAAACAAAAACCAAAAGCAGTAGCGGAAAAAGAAGAACACCCGGTGAAATTGTAAGAATGAAAAACGGAGTGTTCTTTGCAAATGAAAATGAGTACATCTCCTCCAAAGGAAATTTGTTGGGGTCCAACCATTTATTGCAGCAAACAAAACAAACTAACTAAGAAAACTAAAACAACTGATGCTCCAAGAAAAACACATAGTGCATGAAGCAATAAAAATATAGTGTTTTGAAAGGTGACCTGATTTTTGCCGATGAAGAAAGGGTGCCTCGGGGGCATCCCCAAGCTTTGACGCTTGTACTTCTTGGATATTTCTTGGGGTGATGCATGGGCATCTCCAAGCTTGAGCTTTTGTCCATTCTTCAACTCATCTCATCATTCTCCAATCCCTACACTTGAAAACTTCCTTCATACAAAACTAAACACAATTCTATTAGCAATATTAGTGTAGCATAACATATAATCAACCTCTTTTTGCTTCAGGTTTCAACTCAAAACCACCACATATATAGCAAATACTACTGCAGCAACTTCCCCAACAGAGTTCCGTGATCAAAAGAACTCAAAAGAAAGCGATAAAGCGGCAAACACAAATATTGGCAGAAATCTATCAAAACAGAACAGCTGACAAATGACGAATTTTTGAGGTGTTTTCTGTTGCTCAAATCAAAAAGTGTTCGACTAACGAAAGTTTGGATATAACCTGGGGCATATGCACAAGAAATCGCAGGTCCAAAAGATATACAGAGAATTTATACGAATTTTTATGGTGCAGTACCGAAAACAGTTTCAGGACAGCAACATCCCCAAATCTTTACCTCACTCGAATTAGAGGATTCTCTTGGCACAAAAACGAAATAAACAAGATAAGGAGCGGTCATTACAGTAGCAATGACTTCCAAGACTCAAATAAAAGAAAAAGTACTAAAAATAAAACATTGGGTTATCTCCCAAGAGTGCTTTTCTTTAACGCCTTTGAGCTAGGCGCAGAAAATTGCGAATCAAGTAACATCAAGTGATGAAGCATCAAGCTCATAATTTGCTCTAAGAATAGAGTCAAAAAGTAATTTATTCCTTTTCCTAGGGAAGTGTTCCATACCTTTCTTTAGTGGGAATTGGTATTTGATGGTGCCTTCTCTCATATCAATGATGGCACCTATAGTTCGAAGAAAGGGTCTTCCCAAAATAATAGGACATGAAGCATGGCATTCAATGTCCATAACAAGAAAATCAACGGGAACAAGGTTATTGTTAACCACAATAAGAACATCATTAATCCTTCCCAAAGGTTTCTTCTTAGCAACATCAGCAATAGGAACATCAAAATAATATTTTTCAAGCGGTGGTAAATCAAGCATGTCATAAATCTTTCTAGGCATGATAGAAATACTAGCACCTAGATCACATAAAGCATGGAAATCAAAACCATTAACATGCATATCAATGATGGGTTCCCAACCATCTTCTAACTTCTTGGGAACAGAAGCTTTTTGCTTCAACTTTTCATCCCTAATTTTTATGAGAGCATTGGTAATATGCTTAGTAAAAGCAATATTTAAAGAACTAGCATTGGGAGTCAAAGCAAGCTTTTTCAAGAACAAAATAACTTCAGATATATTGCAGCCATCAACATCAAAATCATTAAGAAATAGAGCTATCATCTCCTACACTCCGAAAAATTTCAGCACTCTTTTGAGAAAAAGTTTTGGCAGTTTTAGGCTTTTTAACACAAGGAGTGGGAGTTTTCTCTACCCCAATCAAAGTAAGAGGATTGCTAGCATTAGGAGCAACATCATTAGAGGTAGTAATGGTACATACCTTCATTTCTCTAGCCATCTCATCTTCTCTTTCCCACCTGGCATGCAATTCCGCTAACAATCTAATATTTTCATCAATTCCAACTTGAATAGCATTAGCGGTAGCAAAAGGATCAGGCTTAGCGGACATTCTGTTAACCAAAGAAGACTGCACATTAGACAAAGATGAAATATCGGTTTCAGCTTTAGAAACCTTAGCTTGCAACTCAGGAATAGCTGTGTTTAAATTTTCAAGTTGATGACTAATAGTCCTCAACAGAGCTGATTGCTCCTCCATAGTCTTGGTGAAAGCCCTGTTCTGCTCATATTGCGCCTGCATAAAATTCTTAGTAGCCTTTTCAAGTTCAAAAATTCTTTCTTCACTAGGCATTTTAGGTCTACCAAGATAGCTATTATCACCATTAGAAGGAAACGGTCTATAATTGTTACTAGCAAAATTGTTCCTATAAGCATTGTTGTTAAAATTATTATTTCTAATGAAATTCACATCAACATGCTCTTCTTGAGCAACCAGAGAGGCTAAAGGAACATTATTAGGATCAACATGAGTCCTATCATTAGCAAGCATAGCCATAATGGTATCAATCTTATCATTCAAGGAAGAGGTTTCCTCAACAGAATTTACATTCTTACCTTGTGGAGCTCTCTCGGCGTGCCATTCAGAATAATTTACCATCATGTTGTCAAGTAGCTTTGTTGCGGCGCCCAAGGTAAGGGACATAAAAGTGCCTCTAGCAGCTGAATCCAATAGGTTCCTCGAAGAAAAATTCAGTCCTGCATAAAAAGTTTGGACAATCATCCAAGTAGTCAGTCCATGAGTGGGGCAATTCTTTATCATAGATTTCATTCTTTCCCAAGCTTGAGCAACATGTTCATTATCAAACTGAGTAAATTTCATAATATTGCTACGCAGAGATATAATCTTAGTAGGAGGATAGTATCTACCAATAAAAGCATCCTTACACTTAGCCCATGAATCAATACTATTCTTAGTCAAAGACAGCAACCAATCTTTAGCTTTTCCTCTCAAAGAAAAAGGAAACAACTTGAGCTTAATAATATCACTTTCTACATCCTTATATTTCTGCATCTCACATAGCTCAACAAAATTGTTGAGATGAGCTGCAGCATCTTCAGTACTAGCACCAGAGAATTGCTCTTTCATAACAAGGTTCAACAAAGCAGGCTTAATCTCATAAAAGTTTGCAGCAGGAGCAGGTGGTGCAATAGGAGTGCAGATAAAATCACTATTGTTCGTGCTAGTAAAGTCACACAACTTGGTGTTTTCAGGATTGGCCATTTCAGCAAAACAAAAGTAAACAAGTAAAAACAACTACCAAGGATTCTAATTTTTTGGGGTTTTTGATATAAAATGATGCAGGTAAAATAAATAAAGTAAAGCAAAACAATAACAAAGTAAAGGATGTGCGTGCGAAAACTCCCCTCGCAGAAGTCTTCCACTCTTCCCTGGCAACGGCGCCAGAAAAAGAGCTGTTGGCGCGTGGGTGACGGCACCAGAAGATTCCATGTGCGTGGTGAATGACCAGCCAGTTGGGAACCCCAAGAGGAAGGTATGATGAATATAGCAGCTAGTTTTCCCTCAGTTAAGAAACCAATGTATGTCGATCAGGAGAAAAGCAGACAATAATGACTGAAGGTGATGCGGACTAGTTTGCGACAGCTTCGGACAATTTATATATGGCGCCTCATCCAAGCTTTGCTTTGCTAGCTGCAACGTGGAACCTGCACACACACAACCAAGTACTTTGTTCCCAACTTGCGATGAGGTTGTCAATCTCACCGGTTTGCTTGAAACAAAGGTTATGAGCGTATCGAGTGGAAAACAGTAGAAGTATGCGAGTAAAGTAAACAGTGCGAGTAAAGTAAACAGGTGATAGCAATATGATGGAAATAGGACCGGGGTCCACAGTTCACTAGTGGTGTCTCTCCATAAGATATATAACACATGCTGGGTAAACAAATTACAGTTGGGCAATTGATAGAATAAAGATAAACGTGATATGTCAAGAAGATCACTATGAGATTTACTCTGGGCATTACAACAAAATACATAGACCGCCATCCAACTGCATCTATGACTAATAATCCACTTATGGCGAATCAATCCGAGAACTCCACAAGTATTAAGTTGCGAACAACAGATAATTGCATTAAGCAAAGTGTGTAATGTAAACAAAGCACATGCCCTTGAGCATATGAATGTTGTTTTCTCCCTAGTAGCAACAGCACATCTACAACCTTAGAAGTTTCTGTCACTCCCCTAGGTTAAATAGAGGCACGAACCCACTATCGAGCATAAATACCCCCTCTTGGAGTCACTAGCAACTACTCGGCCAACATAGCTACTAACAACGGAGAGCATGCAAGATCATAAACAACATAGAGATAACAAACGATATAATT
Organism: Dactylis glomerata; assembly: GCA_007115705.1. NCBI lineage: Eukaryota > Viridiplantae > Streptophyta > Magnoliopsida > Poales > Poaceae > Dactylis > Dactylis glomerata. The sequence continues at coordinate 381,634 of QXEO01000701.1, read as the reverse complement.
TAGTATAGCAACTCAATCATAACACCAATATTCATCGGATCCCAACAAACCAAACATGTAGAATTACATAACGGTGATCTCAATCATGTAGGGCAGCTCATGAGATCTAAACATGAAGCACATGGTGGAGAAGACAATCATCTAGCTACTGCTATGGACCCATAGTCCAGGGTAGACTACTCACTCATCGCTCCGGAGGCAAGCATGGCGATGAACAAGACCTCCGGTGGCGATTCCCCTCTCCGGTAGGGTGCCGGAAGAGCTTCTGGACCCTCCCGATCTTCGGGTCGACGGCAGCGGCGGATCGCGATGTGTTCTGGAAAAGTGATCGGGTACTTAGGTTTTTCCCGTCGGGGGGTCTTTATAGGCGAAGGGGCGATGTCAGAGGTGGAGCCAGGTGGCCTCACGCCTGGCTGGCGCGGCCCAGGCCCTGGCCGCGCTGGCCTGGCATGTGGGGCCCCTGTGGCTCCCCTCCTACTCTCCTTCGGATCTCTGGAAGCTCCCGGACAAAATAAGACTTTAGGAACTTGTTTCGTCCAATTCCGAGAATATTTCCTGTGTATCACTTCTGAAACACAAAAACAGCAGAAAACAGGGAACTGGCACTGTGGCAACTCGTTAATAGGTTAGTTCCGGAAAATGCATAAAAGTGCCACGAAGTGTAACGAAACATTAGGCAAATGGTGTAAAAACAAGCATGGAGCATCAAAAATTATAGATACGTTGGAGACGTATCAAAGGTCCACAGCAAACTTTGGAACCACGGTCCCATTTTTGGTGGAGATGTGCATCTTTGCATTCCCAGCAACTTTTGCAACTAGTGTTTTTCCAGTTTCCAGTAAAAATGCATTTCCCATTTTTCAGGTGCCCGGAGGGGTCGAAACAGGTGTTTTTTTGTGAAGGGGCCACCAAGGGCATTGTGCAAAACATCACCACTCTAATTTTCATGGGTGGGGGACCTACCAGGGGTGCCACATCCAGGAGGTTAGGAATTATCTCGGCCTGCTGCCATATAATGAATTATTTTTGCCCTAAATCCTTTTTAATCCAATTTTGCACTGGGGCTACAAGAAATGCACACCAGAAAAATTGGGGAAAAATACATGGAGGTCCCCTGGGGGTGTGGGACCCTAGAACCAAAACCAAACCATGGTTCCCACCCCACCTGGCAGACATCGATGGCACCAAGAGTCTGACCTAGATCTCGGAGGGGGGCCTAGGGAATTCAAAAAAATCAAAAAATGGAAAAACACTGCATGGAGTCATGGTGAGTGATGCATCACCTAGAAAAAATACCATACATGGCATCCCAAGGGTTCACATGTGGACTCTCTCACACAGAGGTGCTTTCAGGCAGGAGTTCTCTTGGTCTTCCTTGCCAAATGACCATGGTTTGTGCAAGTTCCACAGCAAACTTTGGAACCATGGTCCCATTTTTGGTGGAGATGTGCATCTTTGCATTCCCAACCACTTTTGCAACTAGTGTTTTTCCAGTTTCCAGGTAAAAAATGCATTTCCCATTTTTCAGGTGCCCGGAGGGGTCGAAACAGGTGCTTTTTTGTGAAGGGGCCACCAAGGGCAGTGTGCAAAACATCACCACTCTAATTTTCATGGGTGGGGGACCTACCAGGGGTGCCACATCCAGGAGGTTAGGAATTATCTCGGCCTGCTGCCATATAATGAATTATTTTTGCCCTAAATCCTTTTTAATCCAATTTTGCACTGGGGCTACAAGAAATGCACACTAGAAAAATTGGGGAAAAATACAGGGAGGTCCCCTGGGGGTGTGGGACCCTAGAATCAAGACCAAACCATGGTTCCCACCCCACCTGGCAGACATCGATGGCACCGCGAGTTTGACCTAGATCACGGAGGGGGGCCTAGGGAATTCAGAAAAAACAAAAAAAAAAGGAAAAACAGTGCATGGAGTCATGGTGAGTGATGCATCACCTAGGAAAAATACCAAACATGTCATCCCTAGGGTTCACATGTGGACTCTCTCACAGAGAGGTGCTTCCAGGCAGGAGTTCTCTTGGTCTTCCTTGCCAGATGACCATGGTTTGTGCAAGTTCCACGGCAAACTTTAGAACCATGGTCCCATTTTTGGTGGAGATGTGAATCTTTGCATTCCCAACCACTTTTGCAACTAGTGTTTTTCTAGTTTCCAGGTAAAAAATGCATTTCCCATTTTTCAGGTGCCCGGAGGGGTCGAAACAGGTGCTTTTTTGTGAAGGGGCCACCAAGGGCAGTGTGCAAAACATCACCACTCTAATTTTCATGGGTGGGGGACCTACCAGGAATGCCACATCCAGGAGGTTAGGAATTATCTCGGCCTGCTGCCATATAATGAATTATTTTTGCCCTAAATCCTTTTTAATCCAATTTTGCACTAGGGCTACGAGAAATGCACACCAGAAAAATTGGGGAAAAATATAGGGATGTCCCCTGGGGGTGTGGGACCCTAGAACCAAGACCAAACCATGGTTCCCACCCCACCTGGCAGACATCGATGGCACCGCGAGTTTAACCTAGATCTCGGAGGGGGGGCCTAGGGAATTCAGAAAAAATCAAAAAAAATTGAAAAACTGTGCATGGAGTCATGGTGATTGATGCATCACCTGGGAAAAATACCAAACATGGCATCCCAAGGGTTCACATATGGACTCTCTCACACAGAGGTGCTTCCAGGCAGGAGTTCTCTTGGTCTTCCTTGCCAGATGACCATGGTTTGTGCAAGTTCCACAACAAACTTTGGAACAATGGTCTCATTTTTGGTGGAGATGTGCATCTTTGCATTCCCAACCACTTTTGCAACTAGTGTTTTTCCAGTTTCCAGGTAAAAAATGCATTTCCCATTTTTCAGGTGCCCGGAGGGGTCGAAATAGGTGCTTTTTTGTGAAGGGGCCACCAAGGGCAGTGTGCAAAACATCACCACTCTAATTTTAATGGGTGGGGGACCTACCAGGGGTGCCAAATCCAGGAGGTTAGGAATTATCTCGGCCTGCTGCCATAAAATGAATTATTTTTGCCCTAAATCCTTTTTAATCCAATGTTGCACTGGGGCTACAAGAAATGCACACCAGAAAAATTGGGGGAAAATACAGGGAGGTCTCCTGGGGGTGTGGGATCCTAGAACCAAGACCAAACCATGGTTCCCACCCCACCTAGCAGACATCGATGGCACCACGAGTTTGACCTAGATCTCGGAGGGGGGCCTAGGGAATTTAGAAAAAATCAAAAAAAATGGGAAAACAGTGCATGGAGTCATGGTGAGTGATGCATCACCTAGGAAAAATACCAAACATGCCATCCCTAGGGTTCACATGTGGACTCTCTCACAGAGAGGTGCTTCCAAACATTGCATGACATGGTTTCATAACAGTTCATAACATAATAAACACATAGTACTTCAATGTGTTCAGTTCATTACATAATTTTATTGTGAAAGCACGACACATCAGGGTTCAAGCCGGGCGCGTAGCTGCTTGTTTTCCTTCTCAAGAGACGCCATGAGTTGGTAGCTTGCGAGGTATTTCATTTTGGAATCCACGAGCTCCCTGAGTGCTTTCTCGTTTTCAGCCAGCAGGTTCCTGCATGTGATCTCCAGGGTGACAGTACTATTTGTTAGCTTCAAATTTTCCTCCAATAGATCTTTGATCCTGGCTGTATTCTTCTGTGCTGAGGCTCTGGCTTCCTTGTGCAGTTCTGACCACTTTAGATTCTCCTTTACAAGCTGCTTGCGCTCACGAGCAAGGCACTTGGCAACTAAGAGGACTTTAGCCATATCCACTTCCTGGGTCAATTTTTTCTCCCTTTGTTTGGCTATCCGTTCATTAAGCCAGGACGCCATATCTGGGTTCAGCCCCACCTTCTTTTCCTGTATAAAATAAAAACAGGGTTATTTCTACCAAGGACGCCAACTAAGTGGCAGTGGCGTCCTCGCAAAAACCCCATTATAGGTAAAGCACTCTACACTCACCTAAGTCAGAATCGCAAGAACCCCAATGCATGTCAACACAATTAGAGAGTGCTTACCTCGCTGAGCCGGGGAAATGTGGGCATCGGGTTCTGGATTGCCGCCGCCATTTTTTGGGAGAGAGGCACACCCTGCAAAACCATCATGGCTCCGCCGGCTTTGGAACATTTTATTCCACGGTAATGAGTTATAGAGGAGGAAGAAGAAGAAGAACAAAAAGATGATGATGATGAAGAAGAATTCGTCCTAGTACCCAGATGAGCCCTCGCCTGATTGAAGTTTTCCCTTCTCCATCAGGGAGAGCAAAGATTGCGCCTCTATGTGAGGGCTTTCTCTAATGGACGGAGCAAGTTCCTTCTGGCGGCGAGCTCTCTCCATTCTCTCCGCTTTCTGAGTCGTCAGGGGGCGGTTTCTCTTTGGAGGCATGGCTAGACAGAGTGGATGGCCGGGCAGGAGGAAGGAGAAGGAAGTAGGTGAATGAATAATATGGCAATATAGTCAAACAGCCTAGTCCGTGGTCCAACCACTGCTCTCTGTCTTCTAGCCTTCTCATGCAAGATATATCCTCCATAAATGAAAAAATAGAGCCCCCGCCCGGCACGTGGGTGGATACGTTGAAGGGTTTCACATCATAGAAACCAAAAAAATTCTATGAATACGAACAAGAACAAGCCAAGATCTGATCTACGAGATGCAAAACAATGAGCGAGAGAGATTAGATCTACATACCCTTGTAGATCGCACAGCGGAAATGTTCAGATGAACGTGGTCGGCATAGTCGTACTAGCGTCTCCTCCTCGCGATCCGATCCGATCCAAGCGCCACAATGGGCGGCACCTCCGAGCAATGCACACGTACAACGCAGCGACGACTCCTCCTCCTCGGTCCAGCAAGGCGCGGTGGAGTGGTAGATGGGATCAGCAACACGACGGCGTGGTGCTTATGGTGGAGAGTATATGCGGGTAGGGCTTCGCCTACGCGCACAAGGTGGAAGAAGAAAGGCTAAAAGATCTAGTCAAACTAGAGCAAAAAAATACTACAAAAGACAAAGAAAATGCCGGCTGAAACAGTTTTCAGAATTAGGTCAAACCTAAACCGTCGGCCGGCTTATGCTTTTATAGGCGTATGCGAGGCGGTATCGTTTGGATTGCGTTGCAAGTTTCTGAAACTTGCCGTAACATACACGCACGCATCAGATCGAGATCCAATCGATCTGATCCCTCACCAACCCACATCGGCCACCGCCCTACCCTGGTCGATCTGATCGATCTGATCGATCGATCACCAGGCAGCAGGCGCGGCTTCTAGCGATCGGCCCAGGCGGGTGGCCTCCCAGCGGCCTAGCCCAGCCGGCCTGGCGAGCGTCAGCTAGTGAGCGCCGCACGGGGCGCGGGGCTGCGCGGCCGGCCCAGCCGGCCCAACTGCGCCCCCTTTTTTTTCTTTCCTTTTTCTTTTCCTGTTTCCTTTTTGCAGTTTGTCTACATAGAGCTACTAAATAAGCCCATTAGTAAAACTTTGCATGGACTACATTTAGCCCTTATTTATTTCCAGTAAATAAATATATGTAATAATATTTATTAATTCAATTAATTAATAAAGCATTAATCTTCTTCTCGGAACAATTCCGTAACTCTCTGAAACAATTTCCATAAATCCCGAAACTACCCTAGCGTCGATGAGCGTTAAGTGTGTGACCCTACGAGTTCGAGAATATGCAGACATGATCACCATCAATAATCAATGGCGGGATCTGGAAATCCATATTGACTCCCACATATACAACGAAGATCATTATCGGTGAACCACGATGTCAGGATTCAAATAATCCCGTATACAAATTCCTTTGTCTCACGATATTTTACTTGCCCGAGATTCGATCGTTGGTATCGCCATACCTAGTTCAATCTCGTTCACAGCAAGTACTCTTTACTCGTTCCGTAATCCAATATCACCCTATGATTAAACTCATTAATCACGTGTTTGCAAACGGTGTATGATATTGATTACCGAGTGGGTCCGGAGTATATCTCTCCAACATGGGAGGGACAAATTCCAATCTCGATACATGCAACCCAACAAGTACTTTACAATTACCTGAGAGACACCTTTTGATGGGTTTCGCAGCATAGTAAATCAAAAATTTCCTATGGATGCGAATGAGAAAGCCAAGATCTAATCTAGGAGATGTAATCAACGAGAGAAATAGATGAGATCTTCATACCCTTGAAGAAATCGCACAGCGGAAATGTTCAACGGAACGTGGATGATGTAGTCGTACTAGCGTCTCCTCTGCGATACGATCTGATCCAAGCGCCACAACGGGCGGCGCCTCCGAGCGTTGCACACGTACAGTGCAACAACAAATCCACCTCCTCGGTCCAGCGAGGTATGGTGGAGTGGTAGATGGGATCGGCAACACGACAGGTGTGGTGCCTATGGTGTAGAAATTTCTGCAGGGCTTCGCCAAGCTGCCGCGGAGGGTGGAGGAGTGGAGGAAGGGAGCCGGCGGCTAGGGTTTGAGGTGAGCATGCCCCAACCCTCCCTTCCCCTTTAAATAGGTCAAGGGGGGCGGCCAAGGGGGCAGCCTTAGCCTCCAAGTCAAGCCGGTGGCCCCAGGGAGAAAACTTGCCCCCTAAGTTTCCTTTGCCTTGGCCCATAACAAAACCCTAGGGTTTTGCCCTTGGCCTCATAGGACAAGTGGGCATGGATGACCAGGCCCATGTAGGCAGCACCCTTTCGTCCGTGTAGACACTTTGGGCCATGTGGGCCCCACCATGGAGCCCTCCGGAACTTTCTAGAACATTCCGGTACTCTACCGAAAAAGTCCAGAACTTTTCCGAAACCCTAAAGTCAACTTTCCTTATATGAAACTTTATCTCCGGACCATTCCGAAGCTCCTCGTGATGTCATGGATCCTATCCGAGACTCCAAACAATATTCAATTTCATCATTTAGATTTATCCCAAAACTACCCTAGCGTTGATGAGCGTTAAGTGTGTGACCCTACGGGTTCGAGAATATGCAGAAATGATCTCTATCAATAATCAACAGCGGGATCTGGAAATCCATATTGACTCCCACATATTCATCGATGATCATATCGGATGAACCACGATGCCAGGATTCAATTAATCCCGTATATGTATTCCCTTCGTATCGCGATATTTTACTTGCCCGAGATTCGATCGTCGGTATCGACATACCTAGTTCAATCTCGTTTACAGCAAGTACTTTACTCATTCCGTAATCCAATATCACTTTGTGATTAACTCCTTAACCACATGCTTGCAAGCGGTGTTGATATCGATTACCGAGTGGGCCCGAAGTATATCTCTCTGACTCGGGAGGGACAAATTCCATCTCGATACATACAACCCAACAAGTACTTTCCGATCACCTGAGAGACACCTTTATGATCACCCTTTCATAGGATGACGTTTGATAACCTCAAAGCTCTCTTCCGGCACTAGGGAGTTGCATTATTTCTTGGTCTAAGGAATACAATACTTGACATAAGAAAAAGCTTCGCAAAGATGAACACAATGACACGATCTAATTGCTGTGCTTTATTTGGGTCTGTCCATCACATCATTCTCCTAATGACATGACCTCATTATTAATCGACAACTCATGTCTATGGTTAGGAAACCTTAACCATCATTAATCAATGAGCTAGTCTAGTAGAGGCGTACTAGGGACACGATGTTGTTCATAAACCACAAAAGTATTAATGTTTCCGCTTATACAATTATAGCATGGAGTATAAACATTATCATGAACAAGAAATATGATAATAACAATATTATTATTGCCTCTAGGGCATATTTCCTTTAGTCTCGCACTTGCACTAGAGTCAATAATCTAGTCATACTTGCGCATTTAACACCTATGGCATTCCGGTGTTATTCATACGCGTTGCACGTGGTAAACCTTATCTACGGGTCTGACACTTTCAGGTCCGTTTGTATTTGCATATTCTTTTGCGTTAGCACGCATTAATCATCTTGTATGAGATGGCATAGTATAAACTTGGTCTTCTGATGAAACCTTTGTTTCTTTGCCAAAACTATGTTGTCGATATTGTCATACAATAGAACTACATAGTACTAGCACACTTGGAACTAAACCTCCACGATCGAATCGCAGAAATTTAATTTTCCTGTTATGATGGTTTTCCACTTCGTTCTTAAATTCTTTGAACTTTTCAAACATTTCAGATTTATGTTTCATTAAATAGACATACCCATATCTACTTAAGTCATCAGTAAAAGTGAGAAAATAGCGATATCCACCGCGCGTCGAAATACTCATTGGTCCGCACACATCGGTATGTATGATTTCCAATAAGACAGTTGCTCGCTCCATTATTTCGGAGAACGGGGTTTTGATCATCTTGCCCATGAGGCATGGCTCGCACGTGTCAAATGATTCAAAATCAAGAGACTCCAAAAGTCCATCAGAATGGAGTATCTTCATGCGTTTTACTCCAATATGACCTAGACGACAGTGCCACAAATAAGTTGGATTATCACTATCTACTTTGCATCTTTTATGCCGCTTCTAAAGCGATTATATACTTAACCCTCATTGCAGTGTCCGCCACAATGTTAACATTGGAACTCATCCAAGTCATCATGGAACTTTCTTCCATCTTATTGTGCCACCTTCTAACTCAAAACAAATAGCTTAAAATTGAGATAAAATTTTACCTGTATATGTGACAAAGCCAATGTAACACATTGCAATGAAACATTTGTCACTTTTGCATACAGAATATATTCTTAGTTCTTCAAAAGTACATAAGAATATTCTTACTATTGTCCAACGATCATCATATGATTGCTCGTAACCTTTTAGAGCATCGGACATATCTGGATCTACATATCATGGTATACAAGATTGATAAAATCATTCTTGCGGTTTCACTCATCAAGTGTCAAAACAATTGATTCTTGCTCCAACCTCTTCCATGCAACAAGAACCGTTCTTATTGTTTCCATATTGAACAAATTCAATATTTCATCTATGTACTCTGGCAAAACTATATTAGTGCCTCAATCTATCTGCATAGACATTGATGCTTAATATTCTGGTTTTACCTAAGTCTTTCATCAAAAACTAATTTTAATGAAAACTTAACAATATCAAGAAAAACACATTATTTCTAATAAACGATATATCGTCCACATAAAGTATTAGAAATATGTCTGAGCGCTCCCACTTACTTTCTTGTAATACAAGCATCTTCAAATATCTTGATGAAATTAACACTTTAATATTTTCATCATTGAAGATTCCAACTTCGCTATGCTTACTTCTACCATAGAAGTTTGCATACATATCTAGCAACCTTTGAATCAACAAAACCCATTGGGTCGTGTCAGGTACACGTCCTTGGTGTGCATTCTGGTAGAGGAACGTTGTTTCGTTTATTCAACTATCATATCTCAATATGTAATTGTTGCTAGAATAATTCATATGACGAAGTCAGGGCCCATCACCGCTTCTTTGTATATTGTTGGTTACTATTATCTAATAATATCTCATCCTCAAATCTTGCTATTTGATTACGACCAACTTGGTTAAATAGGAACTTCGATGCCGTGACTACAACATATTGTAGACGCGTGAGCTATGAATGCAGTTGCCGCTTCCAGAACATTTTCTAGTGATGCGCTACTCTGATCATCTTGCTCAGATTCAATAACCTCATCAAGTTCTATATTCCTCCCACTTAAACCTTTCGCGAAAAACTCCTTCATAAGAAGTTCACTTCTTTTAGTGACAATCACTTTTAATTGGGTTTATGGCAGAAGAAAGACCCATCGTCATTCTTTGGGATAACCTACAAAGACTTACTAATCTGATTTTGGTTGTAAACATTTTACTTATGTCATGCATACCAAAATTTAAGAAAAGACAACTATAACTTGTACGGTGTCATTTTAGCGGATTATGATGGTGCTCTATTCAGTGAAAAGCGGTAGTCTCTAAAGCATAATCCACAAATTATATTGGTAGTTTTATTTCATCATTGATCTAACCATGTCAAACAAGGTTTGATTACATCCATCGAAAACTCCATACTCTTATGGTGTTTATCACGATGCAAGTTTGTGGAACAATTCCTCTAACTCTTAGATGCTTGCTAAACTTGTAACTCAAATATTATTCTTTATGATCCAATCATAAAAACTTGAATTTTTCTTGTTACAATAATTTCTACTTCATAAATTGAACAATTTCAATTGTTTCCTACTTCTATCTTATCGAGTAGATATACCATACATCTATTCGAGTCATTGATGAAAATAGAAAATACACCATGATCGACTTCACACCATGGACTACATACATCAACATGTACGATCTCCATTTAGTTAGTCGCTTGTTCTGTCCATGGCCCATGAACGGAGTTTAATCATCTTTAGGAAAAGTCTCACAAGCGTCAATCAATTCAAAATCAAATGACTCGAAAATCTATCAATATAGAATTTCTTTCATGTTTTGTTTCCAATATGACTTAAACGGTGGTGTCATATATAAGTGAAATTCATTTTGTCTTGTGACCTTTAGCATCAGTGCTATAAATGTCTATTTCACCAACAAGGTTTATAATAATCTATCCATTGATTATGGAAGATGGTAATAACATGAACAACAATTGTTCTCATAATACCAGAATAAGATAACAATTATTAAGTTCATGAAATATCTTGAAGGCTAGGTTTGATGTCGACGAGAAGCACAATAACACTTTTATTTGTATCTTGACATGCATCATTACCATATTCTTTTACTAGTTACTTAGGCCATTGTACTTCTTGCATTGTGTTGCTTTGTATGACATTTCATACCAACAAATCAGTATCGAATACCCAAGAATTACATTGTTAACGAGCAAAAGAATTCATCTATAACATGTATATCATTTATATACCTGAGCTGGACAATTCCAGTCTTTTCCTTTTGTACCAAATATTTTGCAGATCCTATTTAGCGTTTCCTCTCTTTTTAGAAGAATCTATCGACATCAATAGTGGCGTCAATCATTTGACACATAGTCCAAAGGATGTCAGTCAAATACTAATGGCCTTGGACTTTGCAAATTGAGGTGGATCACCATCATCATATAATTGGTATTCTTCCAGATTCCATTCTTTAGTATTCTTTTGGTATGGCAAAACAATTTAGCCGATACCTTTTCATTCGTCCTATCATGACATCTTTCATGATGAAACTACTATAGCTCTTAAGGACAAATGCAAGTATAATATTAGTTTCCCAAACTTTTGGGTGATCAGGACGCCCAGCGTCTTCAATCTTTGCATATATTCATACAATATGAGCATATGTTCTTTTACTAAATTATACTTAATCATTTTGCAAACAATCAAAGTTTTAGATATCAAATATCTTTCACTTCTTGTTAGTTTCTGAAACAATTCTTTCAGCTCCAAGATCACTTTGATTCTCAAACAATTTTGAAGATCAATTTCTCATGGAGGCAAACATGATCTTAGATGCTAAACTTGAATCATTGCTCTTAGATTAATACAACTTATTAAATCATATGGAGCAAGTGAGGTTTGCTAAAACTGCAATAGGACTTAATCTTTGAACTTGACATTTTAACTAAACGGCACTAGTCCAAAAAGTGATTATCCAGAATTCTATAGTTTTATCAACTCAATCAAAACTAAGTGTCGGTGGTAAACGGTTGCCAAAGACTACAACGACTTATGAAAATACACTAAGATTTAGTTCATGATAATTAGTTCAAGTTAATCAAATTACGAGATGAACTCCCACTAAATTCAACATCCCTCAAGTTGTTTAGTGAACACGATCCAAATTCACCACACCTAATCCGATCTTCACGAGAAGAGATGTGGTTTCAATGGTGGACAACAAAGTGTCGATCATATCATTCATATGACTCATGTTTAACCTTTCGGTTCATGTGTTCTGAGGCCATATCTGTACATGCTAGGCTCGTCAAGTCAAACCCAAGTATTTCCGCGTGTCCAAAACTAGCTTGCACCCGTTGTATGTGAACGTAGAGTTTATAGCACCCGATCATCACGAGATGCTTCAAAACGACGAACTTTCGTAACGGTGCATACATGGGGAGAACACAATTTTATCTTGATCTTTAAGTGAGGAATCATCTTAAAATGCTACCGTCGCGATCAAAGCATAATAAGATACATAAAAATAAACATCTCATGCATATAATTTTATGTGACATGGTATAGCCAATCTCCGTGCAATGATCTCCATCTTGTGCGTGCCGGCATGATCTCCATCACTCCACCATGATTGCCTCCACCACGAATAGCAACTACAACTATTGCTAACTATTAGCGATAAAGTAAAGCTATTACATGGCGTATAAGAAGTTGACACACAGGTCATACACAATTATAAAGACAACCATATGGCTCCTGCCGGTTGTGAACTCATCGACATGCAAGTCGTGAAACATTACAAAACATGATCATTGCATACATCACATATATCAACATACACATCACATCTTGTGGCAATACCATATCACAAACACTCCCTGCAAAAACAAGTTAGACGCTTCTAATTTGTTGTTGCATATTTTATGTGGCTTATGGGAGTAGCAAGTTAAGAACGATTCTTACCTACGAAAAGCCACAACGGTGATATTATGGTTGCTAACATCCGTTGTAAATCCCATGACTACTATAGTGAGAGAAACTGGCATCCACCAGCCGCATGTGTGGAACAAGCCACACGTCAAGTGTGGAGCCGGTCTCGCGAACGAGGTCGCGTAAAGTTGGCCTGGACCGCTTCGATCTCACTATGTCGCGCCATAAGAAATACACAACATAGAGGTTTGCAACAGAAAATATCAACGCCCGCAACAAGCATGTTGTGTTCTACTCGTGAAACACATCTACGCATAGATCTAGCTCTGATACCACTGAAGGATTTCGCAGCATAGTAAATCAAAAATTTCCTATGGATGCGAATGAGAAAGCCAAGATCTAATCTAGGAGATGTAATCAATGAGAGAAATAGATCAGATCTTCATACCCTTGAAGAAATCGCACAGCGGAAACGTTCAACGGAACGTGGATGATGTAGTCGTACTAGCGTCTCCTCCTCGCGATACGATCCGATCCAAGCGCCACAACGGGCGGCGCCTCCGAGCATTGCACATGTATAGCACAACAACAAATCTGCCTCCTCGGTCCAGCGAGGTATGGTGGAGTGGTAGATGGGATCGGCAGCACGACGGTGTGGTGCCTATGGTGTAGAAATTTCTGCAGGGCTTCGCCAAGCGGCTGCGGAGGGTGGAAGAGTGGAGGAAGGGAGCCGGCGGCTAGGGTTTGAGGTGAGCATGCCCCAGCCCTCCCTTCCCCTTTAAATAGGTCAAGGGGGGTGGCCAAGGGGGCAGCCTTAGCCTCCAAGTCAAGCCGGTGGCCCCAGGGAGAAAACTTGCCCCCTAAGTTTCCTTTGCCTTGGCCCATAAGAAAACCCTAGGGTTTTGCCCTTGGCCTCATAGGACAAGTGGGCATGGACGACCAGGCCCATGTAGGCAGCACCCTTTGGTCCATGTGGATCCTTTGGGCCATGTGGGCCCCACCATGGAGCCCTCCGGAACTTTCTAGAACATTCTGGTACTCTACCGAAAAAGTCCAGAACTTTTCTGAAACCCTAAAGTCAACTTTCCTTATATGAAACTTTATCTCCGGACCATTCCGAAGCTCCTCGTGATGTCATGGATCCTATCCAAGACTCCAAACAATATTCAATTTCACCATTTAGATTTATCCCAAAACTACCCTAGCGTTGATGAGCGTTAAGTGTGTGACCCTACGGGTTCGAGAATATGCAGACATGATCTCTATCAATAATCAACAGCGAGATCTGGAAATCCATATTGACACCCACATATTCATCGATGATCATATCGGATGAACCACGATACCAGGATTCAATTAATTCCGTATATGTATTCCCTTCGTATCGCGATATTTTACTTGCCCGAGATTCGATCGTCGGTATCGACATACCTAGTTCAATCTCGTTCACAGCAAGTACTTTACTCGTTCCGTAATCCAATATCACTTTGTGATTAACTCCTTAACCACATGCTTGCAAGCGGTGTTGATATCGATTACTGAGTGGGCCCAAAGTATATCTCTCTGACTCGGGAGGGACAAATTCCATCTCGATACATACAACCCAACAAGTACTTTCCGATCACCTGAGAGACACCTTTATGATAACCCTTTCATAGGATGACGTTTGATAACCTCAAAGCTCTCTTCCGGCACTAGGAAGTTGCATTATCTCATGGTCTAAGGAATACAATACTTGACATAAGAAAAAGCTTCGCAAAGATGAACACAATGACACGATCTAATTGCTGTGCTTTATTTGGGTCTGTCCATCACATCATTCTCCTAATGATATGACCTCATTATTAATCGACAACTCATGTCTATGGTTAGGAAACCTTAACCATCATTAATCAATGAGCTAGTCTAGTAGAGGCATACTAGGGACACGATGTTGTTCATAAACCACACAAGTATTAATGTTTCCACTTAATACAATTATAGCATGGAGTATAAACATTATCATGAACAAGAAATATGATAATAACAATATTATTATTGCCTCTAGGGCATATTTCCTTCACCTTTATGATCACCCTCTCATAGGATGACGTTTGATGACCTCAAAGCTCTCTTCCGGTACCAGGGAGTGGTATTATCTCATGGTCTAAGGAATAAGATACTGACATAGGAAAAACTACGCAATTGTGAACACAATGACATGATCTAATTGTTGTGCTTAATTGGGTCTATCCATCATATCATTCTTCTAATGACATGACCTCATTATTAATCAACAACTCATGTCTATGGTTAGGAAACCTTAACCATCATTAATCAATGAGCTAGTCTAGTAGAGGCTTACTAGGGATACGGTGTTGTTCATAAACCACAGAAGTATTAATGTTTCCGATTAATACAATTCTAGCATGGAATATAAACATTATCATGAATAAGAAATATGATAATAACAATATTATTATTGCCTCTAGGGCATATTTCCTTCAGTCTCCCACTTGCACTAGAGTCAATAATCTAGTCATACTTGCGCCTTTAACACCTATGGCATTCCGGTGTTATTCATATGCGTTGCACATGGTAAACCTTTTCTACGGGTCTGACACTTTCAGGTCCATATGTATTTGCATATCTTTTGCGTCAGCACGCATTACTCATCTTGTATGAGATGGCGTCGTATAAACTTGGTCTTCTGGTGAGACCTTTGTTTCTTTGCCAAGACTATGTTGTCACTATTGTCATACAATAGAACTACATGGTACTAGCACACTTGGAACTACACCTAGTTCTTTTGCTGCTTCTAGAGCAGTTATATACTTAGCCTTCGTTGTAGTATCCATCACAATGTCTGATGTCTACGCACGCGTCTGTTCTTGTAGACAGTGTTGGGCCTCCAAGTGTAGAGGTTTGTAGAACAGCAGGAAGTTTCCCTTAAGTGGATCACCCAAGGTTTATCGAACTCAGGGAGGAAGAGGTCAAAGCTATCCCTCTCAAGCAACCCTGCAATTACGATACAGAAAGTCTCTTATGTCCCCAACACACCCAATACACTTGTCAGATGTATAGGTGCACTAGTTCGGCGAAGAGATAGTGAAATACAAGTAGTACTGATGATTATAAGTAGCAAATGTGATCTGAAATAAATATCGCTGCGAGCAAACATGTAACAAAACAGTAAGTAAACGGTGTGCAATGCTTGGAAACAAGGCCTTGGGATCATACTTTCACTAGTGGACACACTCCCAACAAATATAACATAATTGAACCAATAGATACTATCATCAATATGCAACTCAAAACAATTCTCCAATGGAAAACGAACACTAATCATGCGTAGGGCTATGAAGCACTCCTCAAAGTCCGTATGTACCCAAACTAGATTGTCCCACACTATCACCTTGAACGCACTAGATGGTTCCAACAAACACCAACATTTCATAGAGACATTAACCAAAAAGATACACATGATGCACACACTAGTCACCTTTACACCATGATACGAGGTATCTCCGGAGAGTATAATAATAAAGCATAGGAGTAGCATAATATCTGAATAACATCTACCAATTCAACTAGATACAAAGCTCACGATCACATAAAGATCACATCATGGGAGAGAGAGGTGAACCACATAGCTACCGGCAGAGCCCTCTGCCCCGGGGGAGAACTACTCCCTTCTCATCATAGGAGACAGCAAGGTTGGTGGAGATGGCGGTGAGGTCGATGGAGGCAGCGGAGATGGCGATGGAGACCGATGGAGATGGCTCCGGGGGCACTTCCCCGTCCCGGCAGGGTGCCGGAACAGAGACTTCTGTCCCCCAAAATTTGTCGGTGGCAGCGGTGGAGCTACGGAACTCTTCTGGAAATTTTGCCGATTCCTTTAGGGTTTTCCGTCCCGAGGCTTTATATAGGCGAAGGGGCGTCGTCAGGGGGCTGCCAGGGTGCCCTCACACGTAGGGGGCGTGGCCAGGGGCCAGGCCGCGCCGCCCTATTGTGTGGGGCCCTCGTGTCCCCACTCTGTCTCCTCTTCGGTCTTCGGTACTCTTCCAGGAAAAATAAGACTTCTAGAACTTGTATTGTCCAATTCCGAGAATATTTCCTGTGTAGCTTTTCTGAAACACAAAAATAGCAGAAAACAGAGAACTGGCACTGTGGCATCTTGTCAATAGGTTAGTTCCGGAAATTGCATAAAAATGCCACGAACTGTAACGAAACACAAGGCAAATAGTGTAAAAACAAGCATGGAGCATCAAAAATTATAGATACGTTTGAGACGTATCAGCATCCCCAAGCTTAACTCCTGCTCGTCCTCGAGTAGGTAAGTGATAACAAAAGAAATAATTTTTGAGGTGACATGCACCATCACAACTTTGATCATATAGGTAAAGCATTGAGTGCTGAGATCAAAGAACTTAAAACATGGGCATGAAAGACATAATCTTGATAATAGAAACTTAGCAACCATGTTATAACATGAAAAAGAACACAAACAAAAGATCATGAATAATGAAACAATGAAAGTCAAACGTGTGTTCAAATCATATGGAAAAACATAGTAAATGGTTTTCACCTTGTCCCTCATGGAATAACAAAACATAAATGCACAGGACACCTTCAAGTTTAAGAGGGCGACTAGATACAAATAATTTAGGAACAAGTGAAACCATAGTCATGAATCAATCAATGATAAACTTTGGGACAATGCACATTATACTCAGAATGACAACTATGCTCTCTTAGACGGTGCATAAAGGTAGAAGGTGGAGACTCAACATAAAAGTAAAAGAAAGGCCCTTCGCAGAGGGAAGATGTGATTAAACATGTGCTAGAGCTTTTCATTTGTAAAACAGAGAGATAAAAATTGGTTTTGAGAGGTGGTTGTCTTTGTCAACGACTGGCAATGGGGTTCTTACTATCTTCCATACAAAAATAAAGCAAGTTTTTGAGAGAGAGATTGACACTTTTGTGCTCTTTTATAAAGCTTGGCACTCCTCCTCGCCTTTTTTCCTTTCTCAAACCATGGCTAACCGATTCCATTGGGTGCCAACCAACATTCACATACCATGGAGGAGTGCCTTTTTTGTTTTTTTTTTTGGAATAAGACAATATGGAAGATAGCAAATCCGACCACTATGTCCCCATGAGCTAAAAACAGTGTCACAAAATGAGAATTATTTTGAAGGTTTTTTTAAAGGTAGCACATGAAAATTTACTTGGAATGGCTTGCAAATACCATGCATAGGAATTTATAGTGGACACAATGGCAAACTTGGTTTTTGGGAGTTGGATGCACGAGTAGAGCTCATACTCCGTACAAAATGAGGGCTAGCAAAAGACTAGGAGCGACCAACTAAGAGAGCAATAACGGCCATAATCATGCAAAGCGACAAAGCAACATTAAAAGAAGCATAAGATGGCATCAAAAGTCAAAAACTAAATGATCATAGAGGCTATAGGCGACTTATTTTTGTAGTCAACATGGTGTAAGCATGTGCCAAGTCAACCCAAATAAAGCATCAAGGAGAAACCAAAATAATGCTTCCAAACGATATAAACAATGCATGATTTTTTCAAAGGCTCATTAAGCAATCTCAGTCATTTGAGACAAGTCATGCTACAGCAAAAATCACTAAGCATACTATCAAAACGACATCAAACATGATATGCAAAAGTCTAAGCCGCAGTCTAAACAAGCTCCTTTTTGTACCACTTTTTTTGCATGAAACTTTTTCTCTTTTCCAACACCATTCAAACCTTTTTGAGGAAACTCTTTTGAGGAAAACCAACATATACCAGAGGTCCAAATACACCTTGATGCAAAGATAAAACAAGATCTGAACAAATATCAAGGTGAAAAATTCAAGCTAAATGCAATAGCAAAAAAAGAGAACACTCGTTGAAACGATAAGAGTGAAAAATGGAGTGTTCTTGGCAAATGAAAAGTGAAGTATGTCTCCCTCCAAACCAACATGATGTGATCCAACCATTTATTGCAACAAGCAAAGCAAAAGAAAACTGAAAGCAAAAACAACTGACGCTCCAAGAAAAATGCATAGTGCATGAAGCAATAAAAATATAGTGTTTTGAAAGGTGACCTGATTTTTGCCGATGAAGAAGGGGGTGCCTCGGGGGCATCCCCAAGCTTTGACGCTTGTACTTCTTGTATATTTCTTGGGGTGACATGGGCATCCCCACGTTTGAGCTTCTGTCCATTCTTCATCTCATCTCATCATTCTCCAATCCCTACACTTGAAAACTTCCTTCATACAAAACTAAACACAAATCTATTAGCAACATTAGTGTAAGCATAATAATGAATCAACCCTTTTTGCTTCAGGTTTCAACAAAAAACCACCACATATAAAGCATATACTACTGTAGCAACTTCCCCAAAAGTTATGTGATCAAAAGAACTCAAAAAGAAAGCGATAAAGCGGCAAACACAAATATTGGCAGAAATCTGTCAAAACAGAACAGCTGACAAAGGTCAAATTTTTAGAGGGTTTTCTGTGGCTCAAATCAAAAAGTGTTCAACTAATGAAAGTTTGCATATAACCTGGGGCATATGCACAAGAAATCGCAGGTCTAAAATATATACAGAGAATTTTCACGAATTTTAACAGGGCAGCACCGAAAACTGTTTCAGGACAGCAACATCCCCAAATCTTACCTCACTCAAATTAGAGGCTTCTCTTGGCACAAAAACGAAATAAAAAGGATAAGGAGAGGTCATTGCAGTAGTAATGACTTCCAAGACTCAAATAAAAGAAAAAGTACTGAAAATAAAACAATGGGTTATCTCCCAAGAGTGCTTTTCTTTAACGCCTTTGAGCTAGGCGCAGTAATTTGCAAAGATGCTCATGTGGGCGCCATATAAGAGCTTGAGGCAAAGGCGCCATATAGAACTTAAAGCAATAGAGAGCATCAAAAAGCAAATATGAAAGACATTTAAATCTAAACCACTTTCTATGAAAAATAGTCTTGTAAAGAGACAAGTCATGAAAGCGCAAAGCAAAAAGCATAGGAAGGCAAAACAAGTACAACTTCAAGAATTGCAACATAAAGAGGGGAAACTCAATATTGTTGAGATCCATCAAACCATGTTTCCCTCTCTCATAATAACTTTCAGTAGCATCATGAATAGAATTAACAATATAACTATCACATAAAGCTTCCCTATCATGAGCCACATGCATAAAAGAATTAATACTCCCCACATGAACAATAGTAGTAGGAGCAGATTCAACAGAATAATTATTCTCATCACCATAATCATCAAGAATAGGAGGCATATTGTAATCATAACTAATTTTCTCCTCAAAAGTAGGTGAACTGAAAATATTATACCCATCATCATAACCATCATAAACTAGAGGTTTAGTATCATCACAAGCTAGAGAATAGCTATTTCGCAAAGCATATTCATCAAACATATCATCATAAGAAGGAACATGGATAGTACTAATGGTAAAACAATTATTAACCTTAGAATTTGTACCAAAAAGATTTTCAATATCAAAAGTAGAGTGCTTTTCCCAATCATGATCACTAACATAGGTAACAGGCATGAGAACATCATCCCAATCAGAATTATCATAATCTATAGCAGGATCATAACGCTTAGGGGAAGATACCGTGTCCTCTCGCCTCTTACTCCTCTTCTTCTTCTTCATACTCTTCTTACTCTCTCCTTTAGGAGGGAGAGACTTGAAGGGCATCTTCTCCACATATTCTTTAGGAGGGAAAGGCATCATCTCCACATAATCTGGTTTGCTGACAGAAACAACAGAAGAAACTTTGGAGAATTCCTCCTCTCTATTAATAAGATCGAAACATCTATTAGTCCTGTCATAGCTTGGCAAAACATCATGTTTTATAAGATCTTGTAAGTAAGTATTTGCGAGGCAATCTTTAGCACAATAGAGACGACAACCACGAAGGATGCTATTAATATCAACATCTCTCATATCAACCAAAGAAATCTTTCTAGATATCTCTTCACAATTCAAAAACAAAGTAAGCTCATCATATTGATTGAGAGTAATCTTATCATCACAATACAAATCTGCGGTACTCGTTCGATTAATTGGGCATTGAAAATTAAAGTGACCCTTTTTTCGCAAAATTCACAAAGAAAAGGATAAAGCTCACAAACCCTTTCACCAAGCTCATCTAGATCCCTGAGCCACGTATTGGTTTCTTCATTCCCGTGGGTGATGCAATAATCTTCCCTGTTGTGACTCTGTTCACAAGGTCTATGTACTCCACAAAAATTAACATGCTTATAGGAAACAGGACTTTCAGAAGTTCGAGCATGTTTATTGCAATCATCAACAACAATATCACTTTCTATGCAAGTGTCCTTAAAAGGTTCATGATACACGTCCCCATTTCCTTTAGGAACATTCATATGGGAAGCAAAGGCTTTAAAGCAATCAACCATAATTTGAGGATCAAGACCATATTTAGCACTAAGCTCTTGAAAATTAGCAGTTTCAGCGAAAGACTTAATGCAATCAAACTCGTAATTCATACCTGATCCTTTACCTTTGTTGCTATCCCAACCTTCAATATTGTTTTGAATTGTTTCAAGCATATCCCACTTGGTGTCAACATCCTTGCTTGTGAAAGACCCATCAAAGCATGCATCTAGATAGTCCTTGTAATATCCTGAAAGCCTTGCATAAAAATTATTAATAACAATATTACGGGGAAGATCATGAATAGGACATTTGTGCATTAGTAACTTCAATCTTCCCCACGCTTGGGCAATGCTTTCTCCCTCATGCGGATGAAAATTATAAATGTAATTCCTATCTTTATAAACCTGACTAGAAGGATAGAATTTAGAATAAAAGAGAGGTACAATTTCCTCCCACTCAACCGGTCGGCCATCCTTTAGTGTTTTATACCATTCCGCAGCTCTGCCCTATAGTGATAAAGAAAATAGCTTCCTCTTAACTTGGTTCATTGAAATACCTGCACACTGGAACAACTCGCATAATTCATGTATAAAGAGCAAATGATCACCGGGATGGACAGTTCCATCTCCTAAATAGCAGTTATTCATAGCACGATCAACAATTTTCATAGGTATTTTAAAAGGATGAGGAGCACATGCATCATTAGAAACATCACATATGGGAGATAAAATATCATCAGAGCAAACTTTCTCCACTAAAGCTGGGGAACTAAAAATAACATGCTTAACAAAACCAGCTTCCCCAAGCTTAGACTTTTCCATAGCATTAGCAATAACGTGATTTAAAGCATTCGTACTAATAACATTGCTATGCAAAATAAGCTCCAAAGGTTTTTCAATTTTCTCTTCAAAAACTCCATAACCAAACATAGGAAAAATACTAAAGAACTCTTTATTTTCCATTAAGCCTAACTAGTGAAAATAAAAACAAGAAACAAAAAGATATAATTGCAGAATCTAAAGAAAATAACTTCGAGCACTCACCAGCAACTAAAAGACTTAGTAGCCAAAGAATGTGAGTACCTTTTACCTTACCTCCCCGGCAACGGCGCCAGAAAAGAGCTTGATGTCTATGCACGCGTCTGTTCTTGTAGACAGTGTTGGGCCTCCAAGTGTAGAGGTTTGTAGAACAGCAGGAAGTTTCCCTTAAGTAGATCACCCAAGGTTTATCGAACTCAGGGAGGAAGAGGTCAAAGCTATCCCTCCCAAGCAACCCTGCAATTACGATGCAGAAAGTCTCTTGTGTCCCCAACACACCCAATACACTTGTCAGATGTATAGGTGCACTAGTTCGGCAAAGAGATAGTGAAATACAAGTAGTAGTGATGATTATAAGTAGCAAATGTGATCTGAAATAAATATCGCTGCGAGCAAACATGTAACAAAACAGTAAGTAAACGGTGTGCAATGCTTGGAAACAAGGCCTAGGGATCATACTTTCACTAGTGGACACACTCCCAACAAATATAACATAATTGAACCAATAGATACTATCATCAATATGCAACTCAAAACAATTCTCCAATGGAAAACGAACACTAATCATGCGTAGGGCTATGAAGCACTCCTAAAAGTCCGTATGTACCCAAACTAGATTGTCCCACACTATCACCTTGAACGCACTAGATGGTTCCAACAAACATCAACATTTCATAGAGACATTAACCAAAAAGATACACATGATGCACACACTAGTCACCTTTACACCATGATACGAGGTATCTCCGGAGAGTATAATAATAAAGCATAGGAGTAGCATAATATCTGAATAACATCTACCAATTCAACTAGATACAAAGCTCACGATCACATAAAGATCACATCATGGGAGAGAGAGGTGAACCACATAGCTACCGGCAGAGCCCTCAGCCCTGGGGGAGAACTACTCCCTCCTCATCATAGGAGACAACAAGGTTGGTGGAGATGGCGGTGAGGTCGATGGAGGCGGCGGAGACGGTGATGGAGATCGATGGAGATGGCTCCAGGGGCACTTCCCCGTCCCGGCAGGGTGCCAGAACAGAGACTTCTGTCCCCCGAAATTCGTCGGCGGCGGCGGCGGAGCTATGGAACTCTTCTGAAAATTTCGCTGATTCCTTTAGGGTTTTCCGTCCTGAGGCTTTATATAGGCGAAGGGACGTCGTCAGGGGGCTGCCAGGGCGCCCTCACACGTAGGGGGCGCGGCCAGGGGCCAGGCCGCGCCGCCCTATTGTGTGGGGCCCTCGTGGCCCCATTTCGTCTCCTCTTCGGTCTTCGGTACTCTTCCAGGGAAAAATAAGACTTCTGGAACTTGTTTCGTCCAATTCCGAGAATATTTCCTGTGTAGCTTTTCTGAAACACAAAAATAGCAGAAAACAGGAAACTGGCACTGTGGCATCTTGTCAATAGGTTAGTTCCGGAAATTGCATAAAAACGCCACGAAGTGTAACGAAACACAAGGCAAATGGTGTAAAAACAAGCATGGAGCATCAAAAATTATAGATACGTTTGAGACGTATCAATGTCTAACTTTGAAACTCATCCAAGTCATCATGGAACTATCTTCCATCCTATTGTGCCACCTTATAACTCAAAACAAATAGTCTAAAATTGAGATAAAATTTTACCTGTATATGTGACAAAGTCAATGTAACACATTGCAATGAACCATTTGTCACTTATGCATACAGATCATATTCTTACTTCTTTGAAAGTACATAAGAATATTTGTACTATTGTCCAACAATCATCATATGAATGCTCATAACCTTTTAGAGCATCGGACACATCTGGATCTACATATCATGGTATACAAGATTGAAAAATCATTCTTGTGGTTTCACTCATCAAGTGTCAAAATAGTTGATTCTTGCTTCAACCTCTTCCATGCAACAAGAACCGTTCTTATTATTTCCATATTGAACAGATTCAATATTTCATCTATGTACTCTGGCAAAACTATATTAGCGCCTCAATCTATCTATATAGACATTGATGCTCAATATTCTGGTTTTACCTAAGTCTTTCATCAGAAATCTAATTTTAATGAAAACTTAACATATCAAGAAAAACACACAATTTCCAATGACTGATATGTCGTCTACATAAAGTATTGGAAATATGTCTCAGCGCTCCCACTTACTTTCTTGTAAATACAAGCATCTTCAAATATCTTGATGAAGTTAACACTTTAACATTTTCATCATAATGAAGATTCTAACTTCGCTATGCTTACTTCTAGCATTGAAGTCTGCATACATATCTAGCAACCTTTGAATCAACAAAACCCATTGGGTCGTGTCAGGTACACGTCCTTGGTGTGCATTCTGATAGAGGAATGTTGTTTTGTTTATTCAACTATCATATCTCAATATGTAATTGTTGCTAGAATAATCCATATGACGAAGTCAGGGCCCATCACCGCTTCTTTGTATATAGTCGGTTACTATTATCTAATAATATCTCGTCCTCAAATCTTGCTATTTGATTACGACCAACTTGGTTAAATAGGAACTTTGATGTCGTGACTACAACATATTGTAGACGTGTGAGCCATGAATGCAGTTGCCGCTTCCAGAACATTTTCTAGTGTTGCGCTACTCTGATCATCTTGCTCAGATTCAATAACCTCATCAAGTTCTATTTTCCTCCCACTTAAACCTTTCGCGAAAAACTCCTTCATAAGAAATTTACTTCTTTTACTAACAATCACTATGTGTTTGGGTTCATAGTAGAAGGAATACCCATCGACATTCTTTGGGATAACCTACAAAGACTTACTAATCCGATTTTGGTTGTAAACATTTTACACATATGCCTTGCATACCAAAATTCAAGAAAAGACAACTATAATTTGTATGGTGTTGATGCGGTACGGTGTTGATAGCTTTTCACCGTCCAGTTGGGAACCCCAAGAGGAAGGTATGATGAATATAGCAGCAAGGTTTTCCCTTAGTTAAGAAACCAAGGTTTATCGATCCGAAGGGGAAGAAGCCAATACGACTGAAGGTGATGCCCGCTAGCTTGCGACAGCTCCCGACAATTTATAGGGTGCCTCGTCCGAGCTTTGCTTTGCGAGCGGCAATGTGGAACCTGCACACAACACAACCAAATACTTTGCTCCCAACTTACGATGAGGTTGTCAATCTCACCAGTTTGCTGTAAACAAAGGAATGAGCGTATCAAGTGGAAAATAGTAATAGTATGCGAGTAAAGTAAACAGGTGATAGCAATATAAAGGAAATAGGACCGGGGTCCATAGTTCACTAGTGGTGTCTCTCTATAAGATAAAATAATACATGATGGGTAAACAAATTACAGTTAGGCAATTGATAGAATAAAGACAACGTGCATATGATGAGCGGATCACTATGAGATTTACTCTGGGCATTACAACAAGATACATAGACCGCCATCTAACTGCATCTATGACTAATAATCCACTTGTGGCGAATCAATCCGAGAACTCCACAAGTATTAAGTTGCGAACAACAGATAATTGCATTAAGCAAAGTGTGTAATGTAAACAAAGCATATGCCCTTGAGCATATGAATGTTGTTTTCTCCCTAATGGCAACAGCACATCTACAACCTTAGAGGTTTCTGTCACTCCCCCAGATTAAATAGAGGCATGAACCCACTATCAAGCATAAATACCCCCTCTTGGAGTCACTAGCAACTACTCGGCCAAGATAGCTACTAACAACGGAGAGCATGCAAGATCATAAACAACATAGAGATAACATAAGATAATATTCAGTACATCAACTCAATCATAACAATGAAAGTCAACCGTGTGTTCAAATCATAAGGAAAAACATACAAATGGCAAATGAAAAGCAAGGCAACTTCTCCAAAAGGAATTTGTTGGGGTCCAACCATTTATTGCAGCAAACTAAACTAAACTAAACTAAAAACTAAAAACAACTGATGCTCCAAGAAAAATGCATAATGCATGAAGCAATAAAATATAGCATATTGAAAGGTGACCTAATTTTTGCCGATGAAGAAGGGGTGCCTCGGGGGCATCCCCAAGCTTTGATGCTTGTACTTCTTGGATATTTCTTGGGGTGATGCATGGGCATCCTCAAGCTTGAGCTTTTGTCCATTCTTCAACTCATCTCATCATTCTCCAATCTCTACACTTGAAAACTTCCTTCATACAAAACTAAACACAAATCTATTAGCAACATTAGTGTAAGCATAACATAGAATCAACCCTTTTTGCTTCAGGTTTCAACTCAAAACCACCA
The DNA here is from genome assembly GCA_007115705.1 of Dactylis glomerata. NCBI lineage: Eukaryota > Viridiplantae > Streptophyta > Magnoliopsida > Poales > Poaceae > Dactylis > Dactylis glomerata. The sequence goes on along the minus strand of QXEO01000701.1, from coordinate 355,330 downwards.
CATATAAAGCATATACTACTGTAGCAACTTTCCTAAAAGTTCCGTGATCAAAAGAACTCAAAAAGAAAGCGATAAAGCGGCAAACATAAATATTGGCAGAAATCTGTCAAAACAGAACAGCTGACAAAGGTCGAATTTTTAGAGGGTTTTCTGTTGCTCAAATCAAAAAGTGTTCAACTAATGAAAGTTTGGATATAACCTGGGGCATGTGCACAAGAAATATCAGGTCCAAAAGATATACAGAGAATTTTCACGAATTTTTATGGTGCAGCACCGAAAACTGTTTCAGGACAGCAACATCCCCAAATCTTACCTCGCTCAAATTAGAGGCTTCTCTTGGCACAAAAACGAAATAAAAAGGATAAGGAGGGGTCATTACAGTAGTAATAACTTCCAAGACTCAAATAAAAGAAAAATAACTGAATGTAAAAACATTGGGTTATCTCCCAAGAGTGCTTTTCTTTAACGCCTTTGAGCTAGGCGCAAAAAGTGTGAATCAAGTAATATCAAGAGAGGCATTAAGATCCATTGAAGAGGTCTTCTCAATAAGGCATTGTATTTCATCCCCATAAGTTTTTGAAGACCCTTTCTGATCACAATTTGGTTCACTCAAATCACTAAAAAGATTTTTGGGACAGATCCAATCAAAATTATTTTCAAAAGCTTCATACAATCCCAAGAGTTTGCTAGGTATAGGTATCTCGGTTCCCTCATTGTTTGTACTAACAACCTTTATAGGTGAACCAAGCCTATTAAAGCGCTTTAGAACTTTCCTAGCTTCAATGGCAACATCTCTAAATTCTAAGCGCAAAGTTTCCAAGATAAAAGCTTTCTTTTCAGGATCCTCAATTTCATGAAGCTTAAGGAACATGTGTTGCATAAAAGGATTAAGGCTAGCAAACCTAGCTTCCAACATGTGAATTAAATAAGCAGAAGCAACTTCAATACTAGGAGCAAGCTCAACCAAAGACTTTTCCTCAACTTTCTTATGCATACTAATATGATTAAAGAACTCCTCGATGTTACTTTTTCCAATAATTGAACCACTACCTACTAAGAGGTCCTCCAGAACGTAGTTAGGGAACAACATAATGAACTAGAAGTAAAGAGATAACTACTATAAAGGATACTAATTTTTTTGGGTTTTTGATAAAATGATGCAAGTAAAAATAAAGTAAAGCAAAACTTAAAACAAAGTAAAGGATGTGCATGCGAAAACTCCCCTTGCAGAAGTCTTCTTCTTCCTCCCTGGCAACGGCGCCAGAAAAGAGCTTGATGCGGTACGGTGTTGATAGCTTTTCACCGTCCAGTTGGGAACCCAAGAGGAAGGTATGATGAATATAGCAGCAAGGTTTTCCCTCAGTTAAGAAACCAAGGTTTATCGATCCGAAGGGGAAGAAGCCAATACGACTGAAGGTGATGCCCGCTAGCTTGCGACAGCTCCTGACAATTTATAGGGCGCCTCGTCCGAGCTTTGCTTTGCGAGCAGCAACGTGGAACCTGCACACAACCCAACCAAATACTTTGCTCCCAACTTACGATGAGGTTGTCAATCTCACCGGTTTGCTGTAAACAAAGGAATGAGCGTATCGAGTGGAAAGTAGTAATAGTATGCGAGTAAAGTAAACAGGTGATAGCAATATAAAGGAAATAGGACCAGGGTCCACAGTTCACTAGTGGTGTCTCTCCATAAGATAAAATAATACATGCTGGGTAAACAAATTATAGTTGGGCAATTGATAGAATAAAGACAACGTGCATATGATGAGAGGATCACTATGAGATTTACTCTGGGCATTACAACAAGATACATAGACCGCCATCCAACTGCATCTATGACTAATAATCCACTTGTGGCGAATCAATCCGAGAACTCCACAAGTATTAAGTTGCGAACAACAGATAATTGCATTAAGCAAAGTGTGTAATGTAAACAAAGCATATGCCCTTGAGCATATGAATGTTGTTTTCTCCCTAATGGCAATAGCACATCTACAACCTTAAAGGTTTCTGTCACTCCCCCAGATTAAATAGAGGCATGAACCCACTATCGAGCATAAATACCCCCTCTTGGAGTCACTAGCAACTACTCGGCCAAGATAGCTACTAATAACGGAGAGCATGCAAGATCATAAATAACATAGAGATAACATAAGATAATATTCAGTACATCAACTCAATCATAACACCAATATTCATCGGATCCCAACAAACACAACATGTAGAATTACATAACGGTGATCTCGATCATGTAAGGCAGCTCACGAGATCTAAACATGAAGCACATGGTGGAGAAGACAACCATCTAGCTACTGCTATGGACCCATAGTCCAAGGTAGACTACTCACTCATCACTCTGGAGACAAGCATGGCAATAAAGAAGACCTCCGGTGGTGATTCCCCTCTCCGGCAGGGTGCCAGGAAGAGCTTCTGGACCCTCCCGATCTTCGGGTCAACGGCGGCGGCGGATCGCGATGTGTTCTGGAAAAGTGATCGGGTCTTTAGGTTTTTTCCATCGGGGGGTCTTTATAGGCAAAGGGGCAACGTCAGGAGTGGGTCGAGGCGTCCTCACACATAGGGGGCGCGGCCAGGGGCCAGGCCGCGCCAGCCCTGTTGTGTGGGGCCCTCGTGGCCCCACTCCGTCTCCTATTCGGTTCTCTGGAAGCTTCGGTGAATTTCTGGACGTTCGGCTTTTGTTTCGTCCAATTCCGAGAATATTTCCTGTGTAACTTTTCTGAAACACAAAAACTAGCAGAAAACAGGGAACTGGCACTGTGGCGACTTGTTAATAGGTTAATTCCGGAAAATGCATAAAAGTGCCACGAAGTATAACGAAACACTAAGCAAATGGTGTAAAAACAAGCATGGAGCATCAAAAATTATAGATACGTTAGAGACGTATCAGGTGTCATTTCAGCGGATTATGATGGCACTCTATTCAGTGAAAAGTGGTAGTCTCTAAAGCATAATCCACAAATTATATTGGCAGTTTATTTCATCATTGATCTAACCATGTCAAACAAGGTTTGATTACATCTACCAGACACTCCATACTCCTATGGTGTTTCTCAAGATGCAAGTTTGTGGAACAATTTCGTCAACTCTTAGATGTTTGCTAAACTTGTAACTCAAATATTCTCCTTTATGATCCAATCATAAAAACTTGAATTTTCTTGTTACAACAATTTCCACTTATAAATTGAACAATTTCAATCATTTCATACTTCTTTCTCATCAAGTAGATATACCATACATCTATTCAAGTCATTGATGAAATAGAAAATACACCACGCTCGACTTCACACCATGAAATACATACATCAACATGTACTATCTTCATTTAGGTAGTCGATTGTTCTGTCCATGGCCCATGAACGGAGTTTAATCATCTTTGGGAAAAGTCTCACAAGCGTCAATCAATTCAAAATTAGATGACTCGAAAATCCATCAACATGGAATTTCTTTCATGTTTTATTTCCAATATGACTTAAACATTTGTGCTTCAATTTTAAGTGAAATTCGTTTTGTCTTGCGACCTTCAGCATCAGTGTTATAAATGTCTATTTCACCAACAAGATAATAATAATCTATCCATCGATTATGGAAGACGGTAATAATTTGAACAACCATTGCTCTCATAATACCGGAACAATATAACAATTATTAAGTTCTTAACAAATCTTGAAGGCTAGGTTTGATGCCAACGAAAAGCACAATAACAAAATTTATTTGTTTCTCGACGCGCATCATTACCACATTCTTTTGCTAGTTACTTAGGCCATCGTAGTTCTTGCATCGTTGCTTTGTATGACATTTCATACCAACAATCCAGTATCGACTACCCAAGAATTACATTGTTAACGAGCAAAGAATACATCTATAACATGTATATCATTTATATACCCGAGCTGGACATTTCTAGTCTTTTCCTTTTCTACCAAATATTCTGCAGATCCTATTTAGCATTTCCTCTCCATTTATAAGAATCTATCAACATCAATTGTGGTGTCAATCATTTGACACATAGTCCAAAGGATGTTAGTCAAATACTAATGGCCTTGAACTTTGCACATTGAGGTGGATCACCATCATCGTATAATTGGCGTTCTTCTAGATTCCGTTCTTTAGCAATCTTTTGGTATAGCAAAAACAGTTTAGCCAATACCTTTTCATTCATCTTATCATGACAATTTTTATGATGAAACTACTATAGCTTATAAGGATGAATGCTAGTATAATATTAGTTCCCAAAATTTAGGGTGATCTGGATGCCTAGCGTCTTCAATCTTTGCATATATTCATACAATATGAACATATGTTATTTTACTAAATTATACTTCATCATTTTGCAAACAATCAAAGTTTTAGATATCAAATATCTTTCACCACTTGTTTGTTTTTGAAACAATTCTTTCAGCTTGATGATCACTTTGATTCTCAAACAATTTTGAAGATCAATTTCTCATGAAGGCAAATATATGATTTTTAGATACTAACTTGAATCATTGCTCTTTGATTAATACAACTTATCAAATCGTATCAAGCAAGTAAGGCTTGCTAAAAATTACAATAGGACTTAATCTTTAGTCTTGACACTTTAACTAAACGGCACTAGTCCGAAACGTGATTATCCAGGATTCTATAGTTCTTTTAACTTAATTAAGCTAAGTGTCGATGGGAAACGGTGCCAAAGACTACAACAACTTATGCAAATACACTAAGATTTAGTTCATGATAATTAGTTCAAGTTAATCAAATTACTAATGAACTCCCACTAAATTTAACATCCCTCGAAGTTGTTTAGTGAAGCATGATCCAAATTCACTACACCAAGATCGATCATCACGTGAATGATGTAGCTTCAATGGTGAACATCAACATGTTGACCATATCATCCATATGACTCATGCTTGACCTTTCGGTCCGTGTGTTCCGAGGCCATGTCTGTACATGCTAGGCTCGTCAAGTTTAACCCAAGTATTTTGGCGTGTGCAAAAACTGGCTTGCATCCGTTGTATGTGAACGTAGAGTTTATAGCACCCAATTATCACGTGATGCTTCAAAACGATGATCTTTCGCAACGGCGCATACGAGGAGAGAACATATTTTATCTTGAAATTAAGTGTGAGGGATCATCTTATAATGCTACCGTCGCGATCAAAGCAAAATAAGATACATAAAAGATAAACATCACATGCATATAATTTTATGTGACATGGTATAGCCAATCTCCGCGCAATTATCTCCATCTTGTGCGTGTCGGCATGATCTCCATCACTCCACCATGATTGCCTCCACCACAAATAGCAACTACAACTATTGCTAACTACTTAGCGATAAAGTAAAGCTATTACATGGCGTATAAGAAGTTGACACACAGGTCATACATAATTATAAAGACAACCATATGGCTCCAGCCGGTTGTGAACTCATCGACATACAAGTCGTGAAACATTACAAAAATATGATCATCGCATACATCACATATATCATACACATCACATCTTGTGGCAATACCATATCACAAACACTCCCTGCAAAAACAAGTTAGACGCCTCGAATTTGTTGATTCCATGTTTTACGTGGCTTATGGGAGCTACGCATAAGAACGGTTCTTACCTACGCAAAGCCACAACGGTGATATTATGGTTGCTAACATCCGTTGTAAATCCCATGACTACTATAGTGAGAGAAACTGGCATCCACCAGCCGCATGTGTGGAACAAGCCACACGTCAAGTGCAGAGCCGGTCTCGCGAACGCGGTCGCGTAAAGTTGGCCTGGACCGCTTCGATCTCACTATGCCGCGCCATAAGAAATACACAACATAGAGGTTTGCAACAGAAAACATCAACGCCTGCAACAAGCATGTTGCGTTTTACTCATGTAAAATATCTACGCATAGATCTCGCTCTGATACCACTGAAGGGTTTTGCAGCATAGAAAACAAAAAATTTCCTACGAAGATGAACAAGAACAAGCCAAGATCTGATCTACGAGATGCAAAACAATGAGCGAGAGAGATTAGATCTACATACCCTTGTAGATCGCACAGCGGAAACGTTCAGATGAACGTGGTCGGCGTAGTCGTACTAGTGTCTCCTCCTCGCGATCCGATCCGATCCGATCAAAGCGCCACAACGGGCGGCGCCTCTGAGCGATGCACACGTATAGCGCAGCGACGACTTCTCCTCCTCGGTCCAGCAAGGCGCGGTGGAGTGGTACATGGGATCAGCAACACGACGGCGTGGTGCTTATGGTGGAGAGTATATACGGGCAGGGCTTCGCCTACGCGCGCGAGGTGGAAGAAGAAAGGCTAAAAGATCTAGTCAAACTAGAGCAAGAAAATACTACAAAAGACAAAGAAAACGCCGGCTGAAACAGTTTTCGGAATTAGGTCAAACCTAAACCGCCGGCCGGCTTATGCTTTTATAGGCGTATGCGAGGCAGTATCGTTTGGATTGCGTTGCAAGTTTCTAAAACTTGCCGTAACATACACGCACGCATCAGATCGAGATCCGATCGATCTGGTCCCTGACCAGCCCACATCGGCCACTGCCCTGCCCTGGTCGATCCGATCGATCTGATCGATCGATCACCATGCAGCAGGCGCGGCTGCTAGCGATCGGCCTGGTCGGCCCAGGCGGGTGGCCTCCCAGCGGCCTGGCCCAGCCGGCCTGGCGAGCGTCAGCTACTAAGCGCCGCACGGGGTGCGGGGCTACGCGGCCGGCCGGCCCAGCCGGCCCAACTGCGCCCCCTTTTTTCTTTCCTTTTTCTTTTCCTGTTTCCTTTTTGCAGTTTGTCTAGATAGAGCTACTAAATAAGCCCATTAGTAAAACTTTGCACGGACTACATTTAGCCCTTATTTATTTCCAGTAAATAAATATATGTATTAATATTTATTAATTCAATTAATTAATAAATCATTAATCTTCTTCTCGGAACAATTCCGTAACTCTCTGAAACAATTTCCATAAATCCCGAAACTACCCTAGCGTCGATGAGCGTTAAGTGTGTGACCATACGGGTTCGAGAATATGCAGACATGATCACCATCAATAATCAATAGCGGGATCTGGAAATCCATATTGACTCCCACATATACAACAAAGATCATTATCGGTGAACCACGATGTCAGGATTCAAATAATCCCGTATACAAATTCCTTTGTCTCGCGATATTTTACTTGCCCGAGATTCGATCGTTGGTATCGCCATACCTAGTTCAATCTCATTCACAGCAAGTATTCTTTACTCGTTCCGCAATCCAATATCACCCTGTAATTAAACTCATTAATCACGTGTTTGCAAACGGTGTATGATATTGATTACCAAGTGGGCCCGGAGTATATCTCTCCGACATGGGAGGGACAAATTCCAATCTCGATACATGCAACCCAACAAGTACTTTACGATTACCTGAGAGACACCTTTATGATCACCCTCTCATAGCATGATGTTTGATGACCTCAAAGCTCTCTTCCGGTACCAGGGAGTGGCATTATCTCATGGTCTAAGGAATAAGATACTGACATAGGAAAAGCTACGCAATTGTGAACACAATGACACGATCTAATTGATGTGCTTAATTGGGTCTATCCATCATATCATTCTTCTAATGGCATGACCTCATTATTAATCTACAACTCATGTCTATGGTTAGGAAACCTTAACCATCATTAATCAATGAGCTAGTCTAGTAGAGGCTTACTAGGGATACGGTATTGTTCATAAACCACACAAGTATTAATGTTTCCGATTAATACAATTCTAGCATGGAATATAAACATTATCATGAACAAGAAATATGATAATAACAATATTATTATTGCCTCTAGGGCATATTTCCTTCATACGTGGCACCGATTAACTGACGCTCACTGCCCCGTCCCATCGTGCCAGTGCCAGGGTCCTGGCTAGACCCTTCGACGAGAAGGAACCGGTCCGCATACACGAGAAGGCATGCCAAGACACGCCGGAAGATAAAATGCATTATATTTTATATATTAACTGAAAATGGAAGGGTCAAATCTTACGCAAGATAAATTGCATTGAACAGAAAATGCTAGCTAATATGCATGCCATTTGCATTTTCTTCATAGATTACTAACTTAACCACTAGCTAAACCCAGTACATGACGTCGTCGAAGTCGTCGGAGTCGACCTCCGTTGGGGCGTTGTCATTGCCCTCTACTTCATCCTCCATCGTGGTTGCCTTGCCCTTCCCCCTGTCCTGGGGTTCCAATGACCTGGTCATGGCCGTCTTCATGTCTCGCGCAAACTTTGCGGCGGCGGATCTTGGCTGCTCAGTGTTGACGCCGCCGTCCTCATCGTCCGATTGAAGATTGATGAACGGTACGGGTTTGAGGGCGGTCTTGAACCGGCATACACTACGAGGCCTGCTGTATGTAATATCCCAGGATTAGAGGTCATAAAATAGAGACAACAGATGTGTGCATTGCATTTCATGCATAGAAAATCCAGGTAATTTTTGCGCATTTAAATAAAACATATCAAAGTGATTGGAGTTTCACTTGAGTTGGTGGAATTGAAGTAGCTCATCAATTAGAGTGGGATAAACTTCAATATGACCTTTGATAAATCCTTGTTTTGGGTAGTGATAGTTACAACAACTAAAAGAGAGTTAAGTGAGGTAAAACTAAATTGCTTGATACACCATTTTAGAACCCAATATCTATTCACACCAAGATCATCATGGTGTTCTTTAAACCCAACTTCTTTCATGCTAAAGAAGTCAACATAAGTCTTTTTCTTAAATCAAAATCTATTCTATATTCTTATGTCCTAATCTATTGAGTCCAAATATGAGAAGTGGAGAAGTGAACTTAATGCCAGTTTGATTATAAGCTTTGCTTTAACTCTAGGTGAGATAACTTAAGAACATTAGAGTTGTTCCTATAAAGGCCAACTAGGAGACTTTAGACAATACTCAAATTCTAATTAGGATAAGTCATTTGATATAGGGGTAAATCACATCATAAACTCTAATTTTGTTCTAGACTTGAACCATACTTAGGAAGTGACCAATACCTAGGCTTATGAAGTTATGAAGTGGAGTAGATCCTATATGAACCACACAAAGGGGAGATTATAACCTTAATCTCAGAAGGTAGGTATAACCAAGAGTAAACCCTTGGTAGAGGGAGTTGATGAAGGAAATAAAATGGATTTATTATGGGAGTTGATGAAGGAAATAGTATGACCATGTCAAGTACATGATTATGCTTGCTAATGAAGATAATTAGGTTAGATATCAAACCTAGTCTGATAAGCAGATATCATCCTAAAACCAAGTGTGGAGTAGAAGTCCAACTTAAGCACATCTCAATTAGGAGATAACCATCTTGTTATAGTTATCTGAGAAACCTTGATCTGTGTACAAGTTTTCAGTGAGTGAATCATCTAATATAGGTTGAGCAGATTCTAAGCCTTGACCTAGAAACTTGGTTAGTCTATAGAGACTTTGTTGCATTGATCACATCTAAGAGGGAACACTATTTCCTTGATGAGTGTAATAGCATTCTATCCAATTCCATAACCTCTTATTCATTTACTTGGGGATTCATACCCAAGTATCATTCCAACTTATGCATCACCAATTGATCATAAGATGTATCTATTCCCATGCCCTAACCTTAAAATTTAGTATTATGTTTCAACCACAACTCTTATAAGTTGTATAGTCCAGTCCTCTACCTAGTGACTAATTCACTTATCAATAGGTGTTCTAATCAAAAATACCAAACTAACTCCTCTTAAGGAAACTATTCAGCATCATTGTTAAACCCAAGAATCTTGGGCACACAACAAATTCTCTTATACCACCAGATTAATTATTTAGTGATCATCTCCCAAAGGTGTATCCAAATCTTTATCTCAGATAAATCTTTCTTAAGAGAGATATGAATTACCTGCCTTGCCCAAAGCTATAGTTTAAGAAGCCACACTTCACCAAGGGCTTTGGAAGAGCCCTAGTTAAATTTCCATGCCATTCAGAAATAATGGAATTTATAGATAATGTTCCTTTGGAACATTTCCAATTATGGAGACAAGTAGTAGTCTTAGTCCATGATACCTTTAGGAATACAAAACTAATATTATATATCTCACTAGGAGGCAGCAAGGGCTTAGCCTAGTATTTTGAAGACTCTTATATGAGAGTATTTGAATTCACCTCTATAAAGACCCTTTTCACATTTTGCATAATATGCACTGTACTATATGTGCCATGCACATATATGGTGTCCTAATCCAAAATGTTGTGCCAGTAAAATATTTGTTAAATTTTATAAGAGATCATAAAGTCAAATTCCTGCAAAAATAGAAATCAAATATTAGTTAGAATGTCCAAAACAGAAAACTGGAAATAAAAGAAAAGAACTGAAGTAAAAAAGAGAAAAGCTCACCTGGCTAGCCGAGCCGCCACAGCCCACCGATCTAGCCCAGCCTCCAGCCCACTTAGCCAGCCCGGTACCGCTTCGTAACAGAAGATGAATATGTCGTCTTCTTCGTTGCGCCAAGCAGCTCGGTGGCGCCAGGGACCCCGTCCATCCCCGTCGACGTACCGGATGAAGGCCACCGCCCACGTCGGCCTATAAAAGGACCTTTGCCGCCGCTGCAGATCCTTTGCTGGTCTTATCCTCTCCATAGCCTGCTCTCACCCGAAGTCACCGAAACCCTAGCTTCGGTCAAGTTCCTCGCCGGCGCTAGAGGCCATCCGATGCCCCTGCCGTTTAGCTCCAGTGATTCGGCTCGACGAGGGAAGTATCCTAGCCAAAGTAATTGGACCAATTCGTCCTCAATCGTCGGGAATCCATCGTTCCTTTCCGCAGATGCTCACTGGAATCCGCGAATTTGAGCTCGATTCCGGCAGCAATCCTCGACTCCGACCACTTCAGGAGGATCTCGGTGAGCTACTGGTCCTCCAGGACGCCTCCTATCTCCTTCTAGCATCATGTACTGAGCTCGCGTCGTGCACCACCGTCCGACCATGGTCGGTCATGTCGCCGGCCGTCTCCGGTGACCATTTAGGGGCGGCGACATTACCAGTAGCTTCACGTTGCTCTTCTAGTTTGAATTCACACAACTGTATGTCCAATTTCGCAACGAAACATCGGATTTCAAATTCATCTGTGAGCTCCTCCATTGCTGACGTCATCCTGTGCCTGGTCAGCAGGTCTGACCCGAGTCAATGCTCATGTGGCATGTGACCTGGTCAATGACTCCACCAATCAGTGGCAGTGGCTAGGGTATTAGTCGGTGTAAAAAGGTCTCTGTCTAGTATTTGAATTGCAGAAATTATTAGAAACTTCACAAATTCATACCAAATTCATTTTTAATCAGAAAAACACAAATGATATATCAAAATGTTCAGAAAAACATAATCTATCTATTTATATTATAATATGGTATAATTATGTGAAATAATTTTGAATTAAATTTGAAAACTTGATTAAGGCCCCCTTCTTTTCAGCTTATTTTCCAGATTCTCCCAGAAGCTACCCTCCACCAGCTTCTCCCAGAATCTCGTTTCTAAAATTTGCACAACAATCTAGATAAGTATTGGGAAGACTAATCTAGATTGTTGTGAAAATTTTAGAAACGAGATTCTGGGAGAAGCTGGTGGAGGGTAGCTTCTGGAAGAATCTGGAAAATAAGCTGAAAAGAAGGGGGCCTAAGTAGTGTTTGAACTTTGAATTTAAATCCAACTAGAAAAAAATTAAACAGAATTTACAAATACCAAATAAAACTTTGACAATTTCAATGAAGTTAATTTCAATTAATACTCCATTATTCCAAAAATGTAAATCATATACTTTACTATTAGAATTTCAAACCATAAAATGATTTTTCCTAAATAAATTTAAAATAGTAAAATTTGGAGAAATCATAAACTTGAATAAGAATTATTCCCTAACTCTAATATTTCTATTTCAACAATTGTTTCATTAAGAGAAAATCTAAAACCATTTAAAAACCTTTAAATCACTTAAAATTTGGATTCCGCCCTGAAAATCTAGGAACAGAAATACTAGGCTTTCTAAATTATTGTTAGATTCTAATAGAACCCTACATTGGACTTCCAATTCAAGAACATCTTAAGTGATATGTTCTTCAAAAGTGATTCTTTTGAAGTACATATAACTTAAGTTCTACTACTACTTTTTAGTACTAAAACAAATAACTACCCTGATAAGCTAGCCTTGTTATGCATTCTAATTCCACCATGTGTGGTTAGATTTAATGATCTATTTCCATATGGTATACTTTAGTCAACTAACTATTTGCAACACCTTTGTTGCAACTTAAAAACTATTACCTTCTTAGCATCACTTATTTACCATTTCTTTAAGTAATAAAAATATATCCATCTAGAATTGTGTTCTTCAAAAGTAATTCTTTTTAAGAACATACCATATAAGCATCACACCCATTCTTGTCTAGACACAAGTAATGGCCTTTGCATATTAAGAGTATTACCAACTCTAGAATCAACCATAAACTATTTACCTGAGCACTACTGACTCATGACTAACTATTTGAGTGCCGATGTTTGTTATAAGAATGTTACCAACTTTAGAAAGAACCATATATATAGTAATAGCAATGAACGTTGCTTTGTATAATCAGGCCCAACTAATACCACATAGGTAACAAATGAATCTTAAATAGATAACTTGTTATGTTACATCTATTAACTACTTTGTGAGTAATAGATAAGTATTATCAATCCTAGAACACTAACTCCTATTTGTAGTACTTCTAGTCATTAAGAAACATGTTCTTTAAAAGTTATTCTTTTAGATTATATAACAAGTAAACATTACAATGCCTCTTGTAAGCTTTAAAAGTAAGTAATTATTCTTGAGCGTGCCCATGTTAAGCAAATATGTGCTACCACATTGTTATGCTTCACCATCCTAGATGAATAACATTTCCATGCTTCACTAAAACCCTCTTAATAGTGAATGAAACCTAGCTTGTTACCATGGTATGCTCATCTATTAACTATTCTCTGATTATGATAGAATCATGCTAAACCCTAGAACACTAAACCCTAGAAGTAGTGCTTCTAATCATTAACAAACATGTTCTTCAAATGTTATTCTCTAAAAAGACATTGAAAGTAAGTAACAAACCATTCCAATAAGCTTGAACTTAAATAAGTCTATTTTGTGTTAAGATTGTTGTCAACCCTAAGATCAACTAGGTATGCTTATCAAATAAGAATTACTTCCACTTTGGTTGTCCCTAACCAACTACTTGTTTGCTAAAAATAGGATACCACTTAAAAGTGTTACTTTCAAGTCTTCACTTATTGTTATACCAGTCTTTTGCAATAAATCCTGTTTGAAACTTTATTCTATTGCTTATGAAGAATTGCCAGCTAACCTAAAAACCTTAATAACCTTGTTGTGGAGTGAATCTAAAAGTGTAACTCATTATAAGGAAATCATCTCAACCTTGAATACTCAAACATCAGGGTTAGGTTATGCTTAGAGCGATGCATAGCATATGATTTGCATATCATGCTGCAGATCTTTTAATATCATCTTTACCAGATGATGGTGCTATTTCAGTATTGGGGTTTCCTACGTATCGAAGACCTTGACTTGCATAATCTTGCAGTCAAAAAAGGCAAGTTTATCTTGCTCATATCTCTTGGTTGCACTGATTTTGAAACTTCTTGCAAAGTGTTGACTTTAAACTCTAACATTTCAAAAAAGATGGAAAACCTATTTTCATAAGGAATATGACTAGTGGTTATCGACCAGTGGTGATAACCTAGGAGGGCAGGCACGTGGAACCACGGTAAGATTGTGGTGGTGGAGGTTCCACTTGCATGGGAAAGTAAACCTAGGATTAACTACCAATGCCACAGTTATTCTAGCACCGTAAAAACCGTGTCATCCAAGAGACTTGGAATGGGACGGGAAAGTCAGCTGTATCTTCTCTCGTTCGCATGTCAACGGGCAGCCAGTTGCCGGTCGCAGTAGGTCTTGCGGGACTACTTGCATATGGGTGGGACACCTAAGTTCTCACGGCACTGGTGTCTATGATGGTCCGCCAGAGGCGCCTAGGTACTTCATCATTGGGGGTGAATATCAAGGGCATAACCTGCTCGCGTGAATTGGGTGGGCATGCGTTGTGCGGAGAAGGCAGTGATTGGCTTGGATCAATGACTGGGCCCCACACCAAGGAAGTGTGGACGGGAAAGATCGCCCGGTTGTGCAACAAGGCTTTGATCTCTTTTGGAAGGACACACCTCTGCAGAGTGTAAAAGGATGTGACATGTTACCCCTTGTTCCGGGAAGGAGCCGCGAACGCCGCAGGAAAGGTGCTCTCAAGGCACTAATACCCTATGTTGGCTGTTGGGCATAGTTTTCATAAGTAAAAGCAATCTTTCAAGAAACTTTGATAAAACCTTGCATTGGCCTAAGACTCTTTTGGGTCCATGGTTTTAGATAGTTCATATCACACAACTTCTTTCTAAAGAAACTTGCTGGGTAACGCTCGTTACTCACCCCAATCTCTTAAACCCTTGCTAGATTATGAAGAATTAGATGGAAGGCAACTCAAGGAGGCAACCTCAAGACATTAAAGTTGAAGATGAAGCATTCTACCAACATCATGATTATCAGCGGAGCCTACAATTGCGTGAAGCTTGGAGAAAAACTAGAATAGGGATAGAAGGGAACCAGTTTCCCTATTCCTAGAACCTAAGTAGCTAGGTTATCTCTCTAGCTAACAAACTGCATTAGAGGTAGTCGTAGTCTTCTTTTAGATTTCCTTGTATTCTTTCTCGTTTGTAGTCGCCAGGACTAAACCTCTACCTGTTGAGGAGGTTCTGAAGATCTTCTGTATGCTAAAAATTATAATCCTATAGACATACCGTGGACCTGCGATGTTTCTGTTGTACCACTCTGATGGATGTAATACTGGTGAGACGGTGTTTCATTAGTGTTATGTCAATGACTTGCATACTACACATGCAGTGGTATGCTGGGTCACCGCACTGTAGCCACTGCCAGACCTGCTTGAGGTCGAAGAAGTAGGAGTTGGAGTGGATGCATTGCTGCTCGGTTCAAGCCACCATGGCCATCTGATGCGGTGGCGGCTTGACCTGCCACGCTGTGCATGACCGGGCATGGAGTTCCCGCTGTGGTAGTACATACCGCCGCCGTGGCTGAGGCCTGGGGTGGCGTGGCTGAGGCCTGGGGTGGAGCTTCCGCGTCGTGCATGGGAGGTGTTGTAGCGGCCGGTGTGAGGCATCTGAACTACAGGGAGGGCTCGCTCGTGTGAAGAACAGGAGGCGGAGGCTAGTGATCGTGGTGTCTGCCTAGAGGGAAACAGATCTTTTTGACAGGGTAGCTCTCCATGGAAGCACATGCCCCCAGCGACTGTGCATTGCTTCCACGCTTGTAAACAATACATTTTCTTTGTGTCCATGATGGCAATTTCATTGGTGGCATAGTTGCGTTGCACGATCCCACCTGTCATACTCAAATGGTCATATTCTGGGGGCACGCTGGTATAACTGCCGGATGCAAGAGCAGCATCGTCACTCCGATTCTTCCTTCTTCCCATCTCCCCCTTACACCTACGATTATTTTCCGGCTAGCTCACATCTGCTGTTCTAGTTCCCCACCTAGTTCCTCTGCTGTGCTCTCCCTTGGGTGCAAGGCAATGGTTTGTAGCTACTGCAGTTCTTCGCGGGCAGAATCAGGGTCGGCTCACCGATGCCCCCCTATCCCGTACCAGAGTAAGCCCTACGACTATTTGCCGGACAAAATCTATGACTGTGGAGTAAAGATGCCGAGATGGATTGTGTGGACGGATGAAAACGCTGGGAGAAGATTCTACAACTGCGGCATCCGTGCGGTATTATTGTAAACTAATCAAGTTTGTTTGGCAGTTTAGTTATTTTAATTCTCACATCTTTCCTCTTCCTTTACTATGTTTTTGGCAGGAAGGCAAGGGCCGAGGCTATGAGAAGTATGAGTGGATGGACGACCCGCAGCCAGTTTTCCAGAGAGAGCTTGTTCGTGATCTTCGTGATGCTGTATGGGAGAAGATGGAGGAGAACTGTGTGCTGCTTGATGAAAACAAGGAGCTTCTGGACCAAATTCGGAAGCTCGAGTAGAGTGGTGGTGTGCATGCTCAGTTGCAGAAGAAAGCAACTGAAATAGAGCAGATCAAGGTTAGGGCAGATGGTGGAAACAATCTGCTTTTCATATGGATATGTTCCATGGCATTTGCAGTTTATGTTGGCATTATGATGTCTAGCACCTGAAAAGCAGAACTGTAAGGACCCAAATATTGTGTAATGTGAAATGTTATCATGTGCCATTTATTCTGCCTTTTCTGACTGTCCCTTTGAACATTACCACCGAATAAGAACATATGCATAATGTCAAACAAGGCTTATTAAAAATGAGTACATAGTTGATGTCTACGCACGCGTCTGTTCTTGTAGACAATGTTGGGCCTCCAAGTGCAGAGGTTTGTAGAGCAGCAGCAAGTTTCCCTTAAGTGGATCACCCAAGGTTTATCGAACTCAGAGAGGAAGAGGTCAAAGCTATCCCTCTTAAGCAACCCTGCAATTATGATACAGAAAGTCTCTTGTGTCCCCAACACACCCAATACACTTGTCAGATGTATAGGTGCACTAGTTCGGCGAAGAGATAGTGAAATACAAGTAGTTGTGATGATTATAAGTAGCAAATGTGATCTAAAATAAAAAATGGCAGCAAGCAAACATGTAACAAAATAGGAAGTAAACGGTGTGCAAAGCTTGGAAACAAGGCCTAGGGATCATACTTTCACTAGTGGACACACTCTCAACAAATATAACATAATTGAACCAATAGATACTATCATCCATATGCAACTCAAAACAATTCTCCAATGGAAAACGAACACTAATCATGCGTAGGGGTACGAAGCACTCCTCAAAGTCCGTATGTACCCAAACTAGATTGTCCCACACTATCACCATGAATGCACTAGATGGTTCCAACAAACACCAACAATTCATAGAGACATTAACCAAAAAGATACACATGATGCACACACTAGTCACCTTTACACCATGATACGAGGTATCTCCGGAGAGTATAATAATTAAGCATAGGAGTAGCATAATATCTGAATAATAACATCTACCAATTAAATTAGATACAAATCTCACAATCACATAAAGATCACATCATGGGAGAGAGAGGTGAACCACATAGCTACTGGTAGAGCCCTCAGCCCCGGGGGAGAACTACTCCCTCCTCATCATAGGAGACAGCAAGGTTGATGAAGATGGCGGTGAGGTCGATGGAGATGGCGGAGACGACGATGGAGACCGATGGAGATGGCTCTGGGGACACTTCCTCGTCCCGGCAAGGTGCCAGAACAGAGACTTCTGTCCCCCGAAATTCGTCGGCGGCGGCAGCGGAGCTGTGGAACACTTTCTAGAAATTTGCCGACCCCCTTAGGGTTTGCCGTCCCAAGGCTTTATATAGGCGAAGGGGCGTCGTCAGGGGGCTGCCAGGGCGCCCTCACAATGGGTGGGCGCGGCTAGGGGCTGGGCTGTGCCCCCTGTTGTGTGGGCGGCCTCTGGCCCCCCTCTGGCTCTCTTTCGGTCTTCGGTACTCTTCCGGGAAAAATAAGACTTCTGGAACTTGTTTCGTCCAATTCCGAGAATATTTCCTGTGTAGATTTTCTGAAACACAAAAATAGCAGAAAACAGGGAACTGGCACTGTGGCATCTTGTCAATAGGTTAGTTCCAGAAATCGCATAAAAATGCCATGAAGTGTAACGAAACACAAGGCAAATGGTGTAAAAACAAGCATGGAGCATAAAAAATTATAGATACATTTGAGACGTATCAGCATCCCCAAGCTTAATTCCTGCTTGTCCTTGAGTAGCTAAGTGATAACAAAAGAAATAATTTTTGAGGTGACATGCACCATCACAATCTTGATCATATAGGTAAAGCATTGAGTGTTGGGATCAAAAGAACTTAAAACATGGGCATGAAGATATAATCTTGACAATAAGAAACTTAGCAACCATGTTATAACATGAAGAAGAACACAAATGAAAGATCATGAATAATGAAACAATGAAAGTCAAGTGTGTGTTCAAATCATATGGAAAACATAGCAAATGGTTTTCAGCTTGTCCCTCATGGAGTAGCAAAACATAAATGCATAGGACACCTTCAAGTTTAAGAGGGTGACTAGATACAAGTAATTTAAGAACAAGTGAAACCATAGTCATGAATCAATCAATGATAAGCTTTGGGACAATGCACATTATACTCAGAATGACAACTATGCTCTCCTAGACGGTGCATAAAGATAGAAGGTGGTGACTCAACATAAAAGTAAAAGAAAGGCCCTTCGCAGAGGGAAGCAGTGATTAAACATGTGCTAGAGCTTTTCATTTGTAAAACAGAGAGATAAAAATTGGTTTTGAGAGGTGGTTGTCTTTGTCAACGACTGGCAATGGGGTTCTTACTATCTTCCATACAAAAATGAAACAAGTTTTTGAGAGAGAGATTGGCACTTTTGTGCTCTTTTATAAAGCTTGGCACTCCTCCCCACCTTTTTTCCTTTCTCAAACCATGGCTAACCGATTCCATCGGGTGCCCACCAACATTCACATACCATGGAGGAGTGCCTTTTTTCTTTCTTTTTTTTCTTTTTCTTTTTGGAATAAGACAATATGGAAGATAGCAAATCCGACCACTACGTCCCCATGAGCTGAAAACAGTGTCACAAAATGAGAAGTATTTTGAAGGTTTTTTGAAACGTAGCACATGAAAATTTACTTGGAATGGCTTGCAAATACCATGCATAGGAATTTATAGTGGACACAATGGTAAACTTGGTTTTTGGGAGTTGGATGCACGAGTAGAGCTCATACTCAGTACAAAATGAGGGCTAGCAAAAGACTACGAGCGACCAACTAAGAGAGCAATAACGGCCATAATCATGCATAGCGACAAAACATCATTGAAAGAAGCATAAAGTGGTATCACAAGTCAAAAACCAAATGATCATAGAGGCTATAGGCGACTTATTTTGTAGTCAACATGGTGTAAGCATGTGCCAAGTCAACCCAAATAAAGCATCAAAGGAGAAAACCAAATTAATGCTTCCAAATAATAAAAACAACGCATGATTTTTTCAAAGGCTCATTAAGCAATCTCAGTAATTTGAGACAAGTCATGCAACAACAAAACCACTAAGCATACTATCAAAAAGACATCAAGCACAATATGCAAAAGCCTAGGCCGCAGTCTACACAAGCTCCTTTTTGTACCACTTTTTTGCATGAAATTTTTCTCTTTTCCAACACCATTGAAACCTTTTTGAGGAAACTCTTTTGAGAAAAACCAACATATACCAGAGGTCCAAATACACCTTGATACAAAGATAAAACAAGATCTGAACAAAAATCAAGGCAAAAAATGCAAGCTAAACATAGTAGCAGAAAAAGAGAACACTCGTTGAAACGATAAGAGTGAAAAACAGAGTGTTCTTGGCAAATGAAAAACGGAGCATGTCTCTCTCCAAACACATGATGTGATCCAAACATTTATTGCAGCAAACAAAGCAAAAGAAAACTGAAAACAAAAGCAACTGATGCTCCAAGAAAAACGCATAGTGCATGAAGCAATAAAAATATAGTGTCTTAAAAGGTGACCTGATTTTTGCCGATGAAGAAGGGGTGCCTCGGGGGCATCCCCAAGCTTTGACGCTTGTACCTCTTGGATATTTCTTGGGGGTTGCATGGGCATCCCCAAGATTGAGATTTTGTCCATTCTTCATCTCATCTCATCATTCTCCAATCCCTACACTTGAAAACTTCCTTCATACAAAACTTAACACAATTCTATTAGCAACATTAGCATAAGCATAATAATGAATCAACCCTTTTTGTTCAGATTTCAACTCAAAACCACCACATATATAGCATATACTACTGTAGCAACTTCCCCAAAAGTTCCATGATCAAAAGAAATAAAAAAGAAAGCGATAAAGCGGCAAACACAAATATTGGCAGAAATCTGTCAAAACAGAACAGCTGACAAAGGTCGAATTTTTAGAGACTTTTCTGTTGCTCAAATAAAAAAGTGTGAAACTAATGAAAGTTTGGATATAACCTGGGGCATATGCACAAGAAATCTCAGGTTCAAAAGATATACAGAGAATTTTCACAAATTTTTACGGTGCAGCACCGAAAACTGTTCCAGGACAGCAACTTCCCCAAATCTTACCTCACTCAAATTAGAGGCTTCTCTTGGCACAACAACGAAATAAAAAGGATAAGGAGCGGTTATTACAGTAGTAATAACTTCCAAGACTCAAATAAAAGAAAAAGTACTGAAAATAAAAAATGGGTTATCTCCCAAGAGTGCTTTTCTTTAACGCCTTTGAGCTAGGCGCAATAATTTGCAAAGATGCTCATGTGGGCGCCATATAAGAGCTTGAGGCAAAGGCGCCATATAGGAACTTAAAGCAATAGAGAGCATCAAAAAGCAAGTATGGAACACATTTAAATCTAAACCACTTCCTATGAAAAATAGTCTTGTAAAGAGACAAGTCATAAAAGCGCAAAGCAAAAAGCATAGGAAGGCAAAACAAGTACAACTTCAAGAATTGCAACATAAAGAGGGGAAACTCAATATTGTTGAGATCCATCAAACCATGTTTCCCTCTCTCCTAATAACTTTCAGTAACATCATGAATAGAATTAACAATATAACTATCACATAAAGCTTCCCTATCATGAGCCACATGCGTAAAAGAATTAATACTCCCCACATGAACAATCGTAGTAGGAGCAGATTTAATAGAATAATTATTCTCATCACCATAATCATAAAAAATAGGAGGCATATTATAATCATAACTAATTTTCTCCTCAAAAGTAGGTGAACTGAAAATATTATACTCATCATCATAACCATCATAAACTAGAGGTTTAGTATCATCACAAGCTAGAAAACAGCTATTTCGCAAAGCATACTCATCAAACATATCATCATAAGAAGGAACATGGATAGTACTAATGGTATAACAATTATTAACCTTAGAATCGATACCAAAAAGATTTTCAATATCAAAAGTAGAGTGCTTTTCCCAATCATGATCACTAACATAGGTAACAGGCATAGGAACATCACATAGGGGAGATAAAATATCATCAGAGCAAACTTTCTCCACTAAAGCTGGGGAACTAAAAATATCATGCTTAACAAAACCAGCTTCCCCAAGCTTAGACTTTTCTGTAGCATTAGCAACAACGGTATTCAAAGCAATCATACTAACAACACTATTAGCATGCGAATAAAGCTCCAAAGGTTTTTCAATTTTCTCTTCAAATCTAAACTCAGGAAAAAGACTAAAGAACTCTTTGTTTTCCATTAAGCCTAACTAGTGAAAATAAAAACAAGAAACAAAAAGATATAATTGCAGAATCTAAAGGAAATAACTTCGAGCACTCACCAACAACTAAAAGACTTAGTAACCAAAGAATGTGAGTACCTTTTACCTTACCTCCCCGGCAACGGCGCCAGAAAAGAGCTTGATGTCTACGCATGCGTCTTTTCTTATAGACAGTGTTGGGCCTCCAAGTGCAGAGGTTTGTAGAGCAGCAGCAAGTTTCCCTTAAGTGGATCACCCAAGGTTTATCGAACTCAGGGAGGAAGAGGTCAAAGCTATCCCTCTCAAGCAACCCTGCAATTACGATACAGAAAGTCTCTTATATCCCCAACACACCCAATACACTGGTCAGATGTATAGGTGCACTAGTTCGGCGAAGAGATAGTGAAATACAAGTAGTTGTGATTATTATAAGTAGCAAATGTGATCTGAAATAAAAATGGCAGCAAGCAAACATGTAACAAAACAGGAAGTAAACGGTGTGCAAAGCTTGGAAACAAGGCCTAGGGATCATACTTTCACTAGTGGACACACTCTCAACAAATATAACATAATTGAACCAATAGATACTATCATCCATATGCAACTCAAAACAATTCTCCAATGGAAAACGAACAGTAATCATGCGTAGGGCTACGAAGCACTCCTCAAAGTCCGTATGTACCCAAACTAGATTGTCCCACACTATCACTATGAACGCACTAGATGGTTCCAACAAACACCAACAATTCATAGAGACATTAACCAAAAAGATACACATGATGCACACACTAGTCACCTTTACACCATGATACGAGGTATCTCTGGAGAGTATAATAATTAAGCATAGGAGTAGCATAATATCTGAATAATAACATCTACCAATTCAACTAGATACAAAGCTCACGATCACATAAAGATCACATCATGGGAGAGAGAGGTGAACCACATAGCTACCAGTAGAGCCCTCAGCCTCGGGGGAGAACTACTTCCTCCTCATCATAGGAGACAACAAGGTTGATGGAGATGACGGTGAGGTCGATGGAGACGGCGGAGACGGCGATGGAGACCGATGGAGATGGCTCCGGGGGCACTTCCCATCCCGGCAGGGTGCCGGAACAGAGACTTCTGTCCTCCGAAATTCGTCGGTGGTGGCGGCGGAGCTGCGGAACTCTTTCTGGAAATTTGCCGACCCCCTTAGGGTTTTCCGTCCCGAGGCTTTATATAGGTGAAGGGGCGTCGTCAGGGGGCTGCCAGGGCGCCCTCACAATGGGTGGGCGCGGCCAGGGGCTGGGCCGCGCCCCCTGTTGTGTGGGCGGCCTCTGGCCCCCCTTCGGCTCTCTTTCGGTCTTTGGTACTCTTTCGGGAAAAATAAGACTTCTGGAACTTGTTTCGTCCAATTCCGAGAATATTTCCTGTGTAGCTTTTCTAAAACACAAAAACAGCAGAAAACAGGAACTGGCACTGTGGCATCTTGTCAATAGGTTAGTTCTGGAAATTGCATAAAAACGCCACAAAGTGTAACGAAACACAAGGCAAATGGTGTAAAAATAAGCATGGAGCATCAAAAATTATAGATACGTTTGAGATGTATCAATAGTTTACAAATTACAAATTCCATAACAAATACAGTTCTGACAGAATTTCGGGCAGGTCCAGGGCCCCTATTTTACACTGCACACACAAACACACATGTTGTGGAAAAATAGTTTTCACAATTTTGCTGTATTACAGAGACGGAGCACTCAGAAAAAAAGACTGAATTAGTCTTACTCTGACCTAGCTGTCTTCTTCCTCTTTGTAGACAGTTTTCTCCCCTTCTTGTATGTTGGATCAGAAGGTTCTGGAATGTCCGGCCAATCTGAATCAGATCCCGTGTCATCATCACTCCACTCAACTTCCTCGTGAAGCACATAGATAGCATCAGCAGTCTTGCACCTTGTCTTGCGCTTCCTGACAAATGTCAGAAAGCAGGTAAGCCCCAGGTAAGCATAGATATTACCTAATTATAAATAAAGATCATACACGCAAATACTTCATGCATAGGCTTTGGTCTGTTCAAAGGACACCCCGCTGCTCTGTGTCCAATATATTTGCATTGCTTACATCTGTTTTTGCCTTTCTTGCTACCACTAAAAGGCATGCCCTGCTTCTCCATGAAATTCTTGAACCTACTCTTCTTAGGTCTTCCTTTGCCTCTTTTAACATTTGGCTGGCACAACTTGAAAGGTAGTTGAACCACAGGCCACTGTGACTGGTCTGTGCAAGGAGGGACGGCACCAACGTAGGTAGCTCGAAATTTTGCCAAAGAGAAGTACTCACTCACATATTGATCAAGGTGTGGCAGAGTTCTTTTGTGAACCAAGAAGATTAACGCGTGTGGGCATGGCTTCCCAGTATGCTGCCACTCTAAGCAGCTGCATTCTCTACTGTCAATCTTCACGACATGCCTCAGGCCATTCTGGCTCAAATCTCTCACCTCACAGCTGTGGTCCTTAGACTCTCCAACTCTAAGGTAACCAAGACCTCGACTTCTCTAGTTTATTTGCTGAATAACAGCGGGTAGAATGTGCCCTCTTAGTCTGTCCCCAATATCTCTTCTTACTTTTATCAGCCTCATCAACATACCTCGTATGGTGTCCATCAACATATGAACTGGAAGGTCTTTTGAGTCTTTGACCCAGTTATTTACGGTTTCAGCAAGATTGTTGTTTATGTAATCACACTTTATTGTGGGATTAAAAGCACTCCTCATCCATAAAAGGCTGTGATTCCTTTCCAAGTATACGGCAAAATCAGAGTTCTCAGCATGTATCTTGTCCATAAAAAATTTGTAGCTCTCAGGGTTGTAGGCCCTAGCAGCAGTCCACATGTAGCGATATACAGTGCCTGAGTAGTGCCTGTACAGGTTCAGCATCAAATGAGCATGGCATTCTCTTTGTTCAGCATTTGGAAATACTGTCCGAACTGCATTTGCCAATCCTTTGCATGCATCAGTGCTTATGGCCAGTGGTGAAACATCACCTATTGATCTATGCAGTTGCCTCATAAACCACTTCCAGTTCTCCTCTGATTCCGACTGAAACAGGCCGAATGCCACCGAGAACATCCAGTTGTGCCCATCCAGTGCCGTCGCTGATGCTAGACAACCATTCCATCTGCCAGTGAGGACAGTGGAGTCTATACTCAAATATGGCCTACAACCCTCCTTGAATCCTTGAATACAGGGCTCAAGGGCCATAAAAAAAGGTTAAAATATATGTTCCCCTCCTCCTCTTTCGTGTCAATCTCGACAACACTACCTTGAGACCTAGATTGTATTTCAGCTTTGAAGTTGTACAACAGCCTGAAACTATTTTTCAGTCCCCATATAGTATTTGCAAAGCTCTATCTTTACCTTTCCAAACTATGTGATATGGTAGCTCGACGTTGTAATCAGTCATAAGCTTTACCTGAATCGCCTTGGCAGTCTCATTTGGCATTTTCTTAAGAATGGCCAAAGCATGCTTCTCAACCCATTCTTGAGTTGCACAAGAAGATCTTAGTTTGCAGCCTGTTGGACACCTGTGTGCAGGTCCCATCTTGTTCACCTGCATCGGAACATTCATTTTATACATTAGTTGCTTCATAATAATTCCTAAACTTGCTTCACATATGAAAACCCAAACCCGTCAGTTAGATATAGATATTTGTGTGCGAGGAAAGCTTGTCAGTACCCTAACTGTTTCTCCACCAGGAAGTATCCTAATGGATATCTTCCATGGGCATTGATCCTTCACCCTCTCCCCATTGTAGTACTCTAATCTGCACCTCGCCTCGTACCGTTTCCTTGTGTTTCTAGTTCTGAAGACATCAAACTCTCCGATGATACAATATTGTGCAAATGCTTTCATGAATTCTACCATATTGGCGAAGTATGTGCCCACCATAATTATAGGTACCACTGGATCATATGTTATCGCTGACTCGCTAGTGACCTCATCATCTACCGGGATGGCAGCTTCCTCCATTAGTGATTCATCGATTACATCATCACCTGTTTCTTGTTCCACCACCTCTATTTTACTGTCCTCATCTTCCTCTATGTCCGAAACGGGAGGACCTTCATTGTCTTCCTCTATATCATCATCACTAGGTTCACTAGCAATGCCAAGTACATCACACATTGTTTTCTCTGCCATGGGTTTGTCGACGCCATCACCTCCCATGGGTTTGACATTGACATTCTGCCAATCTACTTGCTGTGCTGAGAAATTTTCTCCCACATCTGTCTGTACTAGTGATGGTGGTTCTGCCCTTTGTTCCATAAAATCTTCTTCCATTTGGCATTCCCATTGACAAGTATCCTCGTTATCTGAGTCTGCTAATGTCCAGTCCTTTGTAGGGGGGTGGTGTTTTTGTAGGGGGTGGACTCCTTGTTGGTGTTTCCGGTGGGGGTGGACTCCTTGTCGGTATACTTCTTGGGGGTGATCTTCTTTGTGTTTGACTTCTTGGTGGTGTTCTCCTCGGTGGTCTTCTTTGTGGTTGACTTCTTGGGGGTGTTCTCCTCGGTGGTCTTCTTTGTGGTTGACTTCTTGGGGGTGTTTTCCTCGGTGGTCTTCTTTGTGGTTGACTTCTTGGGGGTCTTATCCTCGGTGGTCTTCTTTGTGGTTGACTTCTTGGGGGTGGTTTCCTCGGTGGTCTTCTTTGTGGTAGACTTATTTGGGGTGTTCTCCTCGGTGGTCTTCTTTGTGGTAGACATCTTCGGGGTCTTATCATCGGTGGTCTTCTTTGTGGTTGACTTATTGGGGTGGTTTCCTCGGTGGTGTTCTTTGTGGTTGACTTATTGGGGTGGTTTCCTCGATGGTCTTCTTTGTGGTTAAGGGGGTGTTCTCCTCGGTTGACGAGGGGTTAACTCGACAAATGTCCTAGATGAAGGACTTAGGATCGGGGAGATAGGGCGTCGGATGAACTCGAAGGTAAAGTTAGTCGAAATAGGTATATGTCGAAAGTAAACTTGGGTGTTCAACCTGGCTTGCTTTCAATCTGGCCTACACCGTCCCCTCCTGGCCCCTATATATAGATGGCCAGGTCTCGAGGATCGGGTAGGGTCCGACACATATTACAATATCGACATACGGTAGGAACTCGTATTCGACTATCATTACAATTGGGCCTAGCTATACGGGCCTCAGGGGTACTCAACTAACGGGCTCTATTAACTATACCCTTGTCAGTAGCCCCTGAGATTCTACCAGAATTGCAGATTCAGGTTGAATCTCTAATCTTTAAATCTTCGACTTGATCAATTCTTCGACTTCTTCTTATCTTCGAATCTTCGACTTGGTCTTTGCGTCTTATTTTCATGATATTCTTTCGCAAGGGGTTTTGATGAACAAACCTGACAACTCTGACGGATCGAGAGGTCAGTTAACTACCGGAACAGATACTTGTCACCTACTTCAAATTCAATCCCCTTGGACTTGAATTCGGGATACCGGTCAAACCCACTCTTTTGCCGCATTTAGGACTTACAAAGAATGAATCCCAGTGATTCTCAGGGTACCCAGTGTGTCCACCAGGATTTTCTTCGCGTCGTAGACACGGATACATACCAGCAGAGCGCATCCATGTGCGTATACCAGGCCACACAGGACGGATCCCGGGGTCTTACCTTCGTGACAAGTCATGGCATTCGAGTTGCGTTGCGATAATGCAACTCGAGAATCTTATGTCGCAGTCAAAATTTGACTGAAAATATTCGGGTTTCTTCAACCATAAAACTCGCTCCCGATGGGAGTAACACTCCTGCACTTCTCCAACTTTAATGCTTTACCAAGAAATATCGTCGGGTGCGCGCTCAGCGCTCCCGATGGGAGTAGCCCCCGAGGCTATAGTCAAAAAAGACTTTTTCGAGTATAGGCTCAAAATATAGCGTAGTCCATCATATTTCAACTCGAGATACTTCAACTTCGAGATACTTTTAAGAACATCTTCTCGTCAGATACTAATCCACTACTTCAGAGAGAAGTTGTATTCACCATTCTTGAAAATAGTAGCCCCCATGGCTATAATCGAAACTCCTTCGTATACAGTCTTGTGCACCTATTTTGCACTTGTCGGCGCCATCTTTTCCTCTTTCTTATATTATCTTCTTTATGACATCAATGAGTACATCACTCGTTTCCTATCTTTGCGCCACGTCTCAGCCCACGATCCTTCTCCCAGAAGATATATAAGGGGGATCGTGGGGAATCTTACTGTTTACCAGCTCTTTCTCTCCGCCACCGCCGCCATTGTCGCTCTTGCTTCCTTCTCCTTTCGTGCATAGCCCCCAGGCATAGATCTGATAGATGCGCGTGAAGCACCTAGCGAGCAAGAACGCCATGGCCAAAGGAAAATCGAATGCTGCGACCAGCTGGGTGACCTCTGCCATCACGGAGAAGGAGGTGGAGAAGGCCCGGATAGACGACCTCATCTCCGCCCAAGATTCGATCAAGTTTCCAAGCACGGAGCGGATCCCGAAGCCCCCGAGTGGTTATCGGGTAATGTTCCTCGCTTTCCTCCTCCGTGGTCTTTCTCTTCCTGCCCACGAGTTCCTTCATGGGCTTCTCTTTGTTTACGGTGTGCAGCTTCACCAGCTCACACCTAACTCTCTTCTGCACATTGCGTGTTTCGTGACTCTTTGCGAGTCATTCTTGGGCATTGAGCCCCACTTTCTTCTCTGGAGGTCAATCTTTCGGCTCCGCCCCAATGTTGCGTTGGCTAAAAAACCCGAACTGGGCGGAGCCGTTGTTTCTGTGCGCCCTGAAGCACAATACCTTGAATTTTCTATGGCCGCATCTGTCCAAGGGTGGAGGACCAAGTGGTTCTATATCAAGGACCGCAAA
This sequence comes from Dactylis glomerata, assembly GCA_007115705.1. Lineage (NCBI taxonomy): Eukaryota > Viridiplantae > Streptophyta > Magnoliopsida > Poales > Poaceae > Dactylis > Dactylis glomerata. The sequence goes on along the minus strand of QXEO01000701.1, from coordinate 327,015 downwards.
TCCTCTCCTGAAGATGAATACGGCCTACCTCCTTTTGATGCTTCCCAGGAGGTAAAGAAATTGGCGTCGTGGGATATGCTCCCCTCAGATGCGGAAGTCGAACAAATTCTTCCTCTTTTGTCTCGCATCAAGGCTTTAAAAGGAGGTCAAGGAGGCGCTTTGTCGGGTATTCAACTCATGGCGTTTTTCATTCAACGTCGAGTTCAACCCCTACAACACCGTCTTACCAAATTTTGGAGTTACTCCGGCTTGGAAGATCCTACCCGCGTCTCTGAAGATCTAATATCGAAAGAAGATGTCGACAAGCGGGTCAGGAGTCTCACCAAGCTCACCAAGGATCATGCAGTTGCTGATTTGACTGCTGATTTCTTTGACTCCGTACACCCTCTTCCTGAGGTATATCTCTGCTTACTTCTTGGCTTCTTGTTGTCGATTTTTGTGTTTCTCAAACTATATTTTCTTTTTCCTTACTTACTCTAATAACGCATTCGCGTGCAGGGACCCCAATTTCTCCTCTCGCGCCCCCCTCTTCCAGAGGCAGGGCCTCTTCTGGCTGATCTGGCCAGGTCTGTATCTGAAGCCCCGAGGCTGATGATAATCAGGACGGAGATGATGCCGAAGAATCAGAAGAGGATACTAGTTCGTCGACATCGCTTCCTCCTGTGCGGCCTGAAGATACTGGCTTGGACAAGAAAAGGAAACGAGTCGACGAATTTGCTTCTTCGAGTTCCTCTTTGCAACAAGCAGTTGCAGAGAAATCTCCTATCTTGACAGAAGATATGGTTCTCTTCGACCTCCTGGCGTCGTAAGTATTTTATTTGAGTTCTTCATTTGCATTATTCTTATCTTGTTTCTGTAGTATGGCATATAACGTACTTTCTTCTTTATAGAGATGACGAAGAGCCGCCAAAAGATGATTCAACTGCTCCTTTGATGTCGCCAATGACCGCTGCCGAGCCCCCTGAGCCAGTTGCCGCACCGAGGGTCACCAGGACTTCTGTCAAGAAGGTTCCGGAAACTCGAAGCAACAAACGCTAAAAAAGGCCAAGGAACCCGACGTTTCTCTTGAGGCCCATGCATCGACGGGTTCTCCCGACGATGTGAGCGACTCCTCTTGCTTTTCCTTTTCTTGTCTTTCCTTTGCATATACTTGTGCTCTTACACGTCCTTTCTCTTAGGCATTATTGAAGAGATTTGTCGCCTTAGGCACGGAATGTGTTGGATACCTGAGGGTTGCGAAAGCGTCCGAAGGTGCACTTTTGACGTCTAGTCACAACTTTTTCCTTGTACTTATACTTTGCTCTTATCTGACACGCTTGCCTCTTCTTCTGCAGTTGCTCTGGCGACGGCTAACGCTCGGATTGCGTCGCTGGAGGCGGAGCTCCGTGCTTCACAGAAAGCTTATGATGCTGCGGCCACTGCCAAGGCAAACGCTGAGAAGTCGCAGAAATCTGCGCTTGGTAAGGCGAAGAAAGCTGAAAAAGCTTTAGCTGATGCCAACAAGGATCACGCCCAGCGAGAGCAAGCCGTGGCGGAGCGTCTCCACACAATGTCCACTGCTGCTGAAAGTAAGTGTTTCACCTTGTCTCCTATTTTCGACTTCTGTTGCACTTTTGTACGTGCTGACATCTTCCTCCTTCTTTTCTTGTCTACCTTCTTTGTGTCGTGCAGGATTTACCGGGGTATCTCCGTCGGCCCTGCAACCGGACGATGACCCTCTGATGACTGCGGTTAACCTACTCGAGGAAAACTGGATATCTATCCAGGAAACTTTCGAGTTAGTTAACCGCGTTCTATCACGACTGTTTGTCGGGTTGTGACCGAAGAAAAGGGCAGCAGTTCCGAAGGATGACTTGAGTAATCTTGCCAAGTCCTTCGATACAACTGAAGACCCCACCCTCCAACTGAAAGGGCTTTCTATTAAGCGTGGCGCCGAGGGTGCTATCGCACTGTCCTTTGCGCATGGTACGGACTTCGACTGGGAGAGGGTGAGCACTCCCCATGGCCGCACCCGCGACGAGATGAAGGCTTTTTTCGAGAAGGCGAAGAAGTTGGCACCTGCATTGGTGACGCTTATTTCCCATTCGGCATCCTCTGCGGCATCTGCTGCACCACCTCCAGCGGTGGGAGATCTAGTGCCGCCGTCGACTTCTGGCGAGGAATCTGCCGTGCCCTCTTCTGCCACGGAGCAAAATGCTGAGGTGGCGTAGACTCGGCTCTTTTGTATTTTCAAGTTTCTCCTTTTTGAATGTAAAGACTTTAAGTTGCGTGCAACCCGAGAACTTTAGTCATAGGGTTGTGATCTCATGTAAATATATCTTCTTATGAAGTCATGTGCTGCCTTTCTGAAATGTTTCTTCTTCCTCTTCTTTCGTTTTCAGTTGACGCATGTCGATGACCCTTTGACTTGCGGGCCTGCTCCTTTCTCTGTCAATACGTTCACTTCGAGGATTCCATCGCCTCCTAGTCGATGCGATCAATGCGCAGAATATTCTTCAAGGATTTCTGACCTTGAGGTTCGCCTGACTTCAGCCAAACGCCAAGCTCAGATGGCGTTTGATAAAGCTAGCAAAACTTCTGCCCTGACGAAGCAGGTATCGATTCTTGGTGATGAAGTGTCCAGCTTGACAGCAAAGATTTTGCATCACGAAGAATGCAATTCTTTTATTCTTGGTATCGTCGAATCCGCCTGTGAGATGTTGCGATGTAAGTTTCCTCTCGACTTATTTCCTTCGCTTTTTGCTCTACTGTTACTTTATGATATCCTTTGCCCTTATAGGTACTTGCTTGGATTTCGCTGCTGAAGATCGTCGGGTTACCGAGCGAAGTGCGGCTCTGGAAAAGATGTCCGCAGGTGTTGAAAATTTATAGTCTGATCCTCGACGCCGAAGCGCTATTGTATTGCTTCAGGACCACGCCCAGCATATTGGCGAGGCAGTGGATGGCTGTAGGAGAGCTCTCATTACTATGCACTCGGTCATGCTTCCTCGCAATCCTCTGCCTGCTACTTTCCCACTTCTCCTTGACACTTTCAGATCTAGCCAGAGAATTCATCGGTTGATAGAGCTGAACTTAGTGGCAGGTGCCAATTTTGCTCTTGGATGGATACGCAAGTGGAAACCAGGACTCAATTATAGTTCTATGTCGTTGAGCTACCCTCCAGGCGGAGCCAGCCTTCGAGTACACTTGGAGAGTACTCTGCAGCCTGCCCGACGAATTATAGCCAGGCTGTTGCAAGAAGATGCCGCGTTTATTCGCGAGTTTCACTATTTAGACCCTTTGGGTGTAGATGATTCTGATAATCCGATGTTGTAATATATTTTTGTATGTGTGCAACGCGAGAGTATTTTATTTCGCGACTTCATGACGAAAATTTGTTCTCAGAGCATTATCGTGCGTTTGCCGCATTTTCTCTTTGAAAGACTCGTAAACTCGAATATGAGGAACGTTTCGTCTTCATTATACTTGTAATGTAAGATACATGGGGTGACCCAAGAGATCCGGCCTGTGACCTGTGTTCTGGATCTAGAGGGCATTGCCCCTGGTATAACTCGTGGCTTTTACAGCCTTACTGTTCTACTCTACTTTATTGTATGTTGATGTTTATGCCGTCACGGTTTTCCCTTCTTCTCCCGCGTCTTTGTCTTCTCCTGATGCTCCTACTCGTGGTTTCTTCGTTTCGGGCTCCGCAACGCGTCCTTCGAGTAGCTTGACGCCCTCTGTAGTTGTGCTTTTTGCCTTCTCTGCATAGTTGGCTATCATGCCGAAGTTTTGTGCCATCTTGTGGAACTCCCTGTCGCAGAGATCTGAAACTTCGAAACTTCCTTTTACTGTAATTACTCCTCTAGGTCCTGGCATTTTGAGTACCAGATATGTATAATGGGGGACTGCCATAAATCGCGAAAACGCGAGTCGTCCGAGGATCGCGTGATATTGAGATGGCCAGTCCATGACTTCAAAATCTAGCTTTTCTCTTCTGTAGTTTTGTCGGTTGCCGAAGCAAACGTTGAGTGCTATTCGACCCAGTGGGTAGTTGGCACTTCCTGGTACGATCCCATGGAAGGAACAATCTGTTGGCTTCAGGAACTCTAGTGATATATGCATTGCTCGGAGTGTTTTTGCGTATATCAGGTTAATTCCACTTCCTGCGTCCATGAATATTCTGTCGACATCGTACGCACCGATTTGAGCTTTGAGTACCAAAGGCGCGTTTCCCGGCCGAGGTACTGTTATAGGGTGGTCTTCTCTGTTGAACTCGATTGGTTGTTCTGACCAGTGCAGATACTCCGTTGCGGCTGGAGGTGAGATGACTGCTAGATTGACTTGTCGAGTTATACTCTTCTCTTCTTTATTCGACTTGGGCACAGGTTGTATCATTGCTGTGATGTGTCCTTTGGATGGAACATACCCGTCGTCATCATCGTGTCCCTTATTTTGCTGGTCTTGTCCTTGAAGAGCTCCGTTGTTTCCTTGCTGATTTGTCGGAGGATTGTTGCTCCCTTCAAATCCTTGTCACCTTGCTTCAATTTGCTTGTTTAGTGCTGCCTCTTGTAGTTTTAAGAATGTTGTGCAGTCTTTCATTGCGTGCATTGATACTCGCTTCCCATCGACGAACGCTGAGTGTATATGACAAGGTCCGTTGAGCATATCTTCTGGTGAAGGGTTGTATTCTCTGGATTCTCTTGCGGGGAATTTCTTATAGTCCTCTTTTCCGTAGCTTCGATATCCTGAACTTCTTCGATCGTTTCCTTGGTAGCTGTTGGCTTTGTATCCTGCGGCGACTTGGCTATGTGGGCCGTAGTTGTCGTAATTTCTGGACCGTCTCCTTTGACTTCCATATCTATTTCTTCTATCGTCTTCTGGGGATCGCGTCCGTTTGTTGTTGCATGCGTCTTCTCCATCTGCAAATCTGTTTGCCACATCCATGAGGTCTGACACTGTTTTTGGCTTGATTCTGCCCATCTCTTCGACTAGGTCTCGTCGCCTTAGTCCAATGATGAACGCATCTATTGCTCTTTCGTCTGAAACTTCGACTGCTGAATTTTTGATAAGACTCCATCTTTGGATGTATGCCCGCAGTGTTTCGTCTCGTTGCTGCACGCATGCTTTGACTTCTTCTATTGATGCTGGCCGCTTGTATGTCGACCTGAAGTTGCCTGTGAATTGCTTTGTGAGGTCTTCCCAGCTTCCAATGGTTTCTTTCTCTAGTTTGCTCAACCATGACCTTGCTGCTCCGGTGAGGTGTAGTTGCAAACTTTGCATTGCTGTTTCTTTGGTTCCGCCTAATATTTGCACTGCTTGTAGATAATCTGATAACCATGATTGTGGTTCCTGTGATCCGTCGTATTTTTGCTGATCATGAGGTAACTTGAATCCCTTGGGAACTGGAGTGGTGCGAACCCTGCGGGTAAAGCACGATGCCCCCATTTCTTTTTCGTCATCTTCATAGTCGCGTCTTTCATTTGGGGATCGGTTTTGGTGATGGCGATCGAGATCGTTGCTTGCTGCTTCTGCGCCGAGGACTGTTGTGACGGCGTGGTGACCTTGCTTTGTGCACTTCCTTGTGGTGATATGCTTCTTCTCCTTTTGCTGATAGCTTGTGGCCTACCATGTTGAGTCCGTTCAGTGCTGCTCTATGCATATGTTCTCTAGGATCTCCTGGACTTGGTCGAGTTGTAAGTAGATATGCTTGCGCTGCCACTAGTGCTGCTTCAGGGGTTTTCGGTAGGATGTTCCCCTGCTCGTCGACCGATAGGAAGGACGAGTCGAGGTTTTTGGAAATACTTTGCCTGTCAGAGTACTCGAGGTTGTCGTACCTTGAACCGTGTCGATGATTTTTCCTTGCGTTACTATACGACGCATCGCTTCGTGCTTTTCGAGCAGCTTCGCTAGCTGCCATGGCTGAATCTTTTCTTTTTTGTATCTCTATTTTCTCCTTTGCTAGTTGCTTTGCCTGCTGCCTTAGGGTATAATGATACCCCAAAAGCATATCTTTGCTGGAATTTGATGGTATTGGCGTGCCGTGTTCTACGGCTTCTCTTATTACCCTCCATTCGTCGACTGATAGTCGATTTTTTCCCCTGGTTGCGAGGGATTCTGGTGTTTGCCCTTCTGCTAGGTGATTTGCTCCTCTGTCGATATTTGCTGGGTTTAGCACTGGATTGTCATTTTCGTCGAATTCTTCTGAGTTATCTCCTATAATGGCGAGCACCTGGCATTGTTTGCCGATGTTACCTTTGAAGCTTGAGAAGATCGAGTTACTATCCTCAGAAAGCTCTAATCCTGTCTTCCATGTATCCGTTGACTTGTCTGCAATATCATCGAGGCAGATCATGAGATCTTCGAGTTGGACTCCTACGTCAAAATTTTCCTTTTCTTCGTTGTCCTCTGCGATCTTTCCTTTTTGCACTTCCTCTGGGCTGACCGGCGAGTTTACCTCGCTGGAAGAGCCTTCAGAATATTCCATCATTGCTATTGTTTTGGGCTCACTTGCCGACAGATCTTGTTTCGTCGGATCTGAAAGGCGAGATGAACCTGACGGTCCGATAAGGATGTTTACACTTCCGATTGTCAACTCCATCTCTTGATTTTCGTCGACTTCTGTATTGCTGTTCGCTAAAAGCAAAAAAGCCGTCAAATTCATGATTCCAACGCCCAAGATCCCCACGGTCGGCGCCAATTGACGAGGGGTTAACTCGACAAATGTCCTAGATGAAGGACTTAGGATCGGGGAGATAGGGCGTCGGATGAACTCGAAGGTAAAGTTAGTCGAAATAGGTATATGTCGAAAGTAAACTTGGGTGTTCAACCTGGCTTGCTTTCAATCTGGCCTACACCGTCCCCTCCTGGCCCCTATATATAGATGGCCAGGTCTCGAGGATCGGGTAGGGTCCGACACAGATTACAATATCGACATACGGTAGGAACTCGTATTCGACTATCATTACAATTGGGCCTAGCTATACGGGCCTTAGGGGTACTCAACTAACGGGCTCTATTAACTATACCCTTGTCATCGGTGGTCTTTTTTGTGGTTGACTAGGTGTTCTCCTCGGTGGTCTTCTTTCTGGTTGACTTCTGGTGGGTGTTCTCCCCCTCGGTGGTCATCAACCACTCTGCCATAGACTGCGCGGAGGCGTTCTTTCTGGGACAGGTCCTCTTGCATAGGAGCTTACGGCCCCGCTTCAGACTATCTGTTAGAGTAACCTTTGCAGTATTCTTTGGACTAAAATTTCGAGTACCAACCTTACTAGGGCTGATCCAATCCCTCATGGAACTAGGAATGTTCCCGTTACCTTCAGTTAAACCATACCCCTCTGGATCAGCACGGGTGCTTACGCAAGCGAGAAACAGTATATGGTTGCCCGTTCCATATTTCTCTAATGCCACATCTAAATTAGGTTGACTGTTAACGCCAATCTCAATGTAATCATGGATTCTTCTATTCCACCACATATATTTTACTTTTTGGTGAGATCCCATCAGCAACTTCTCACTAAACTTTCCAATCAGTTTAGCTACTTGTATCCCCTTCCGGCGATCGACGTAGACATCAACATCATGTTTTTCAACGAGAACATCTGATCCATCATCCAGTTCTGCAGTGTAGGGGTCGAATGTGGCCACCATTCTCAAAAGAGGAGGAGGTTCAGCAGCAGCAAGTTTTTCAACACCAGCAGGAGGTTCAGCAGCTGGATGATGTTTACCAGGAGCAGGTTTACCAATATTAGCAGATTTACTAGTAGGATGTGTAGCAGCTTGAGCACCAGCAGCAGATTTTCTTTGATTACCAGCATGACGAACAATATCAGCAGGAGATTTCTTAGATGCCCGGGCAACAACACCATCTCGTGTTCCACCAATAATTTTAGCATGCAAAATATGGCCAGGAGAGTCTGCAAACCTTTCCAATTGATCTTCAATCTTTTGCATGTCCATAGGTGACAAGGGTTAACTCGACAAATGTCCTAGATGAAGGACTTATGATCGGGGGAAGAGCAACGACTAGAGATTCCAGGATCGAGATTGGCACACGATGTACCCAGGTTCACGTCCCCGCGGTGGAGGATCACTACATCCTGCTAGCAATCTAGTATATGATCACAATGGTGTTTACAAGGTGCCGCCGTTGGCGGAGTTTTGTATCTAGTCTATGTCTAATCTATCTTGTATGCTATATCTCTCGATGTCTGATGTTATAAGTTGTCCCTCTAGGGGCGCCCCTGCCTGGCTTTATATATACAACTGGGCTAAGGTTTTACAAGTGTCCTAGTCGAATACGGATTAGAACCTTCCTTCTTTGTCTCCAAGTCAATCTTTGAGTCCTTGTACTTGTCCACTTCCATAATGGGCCGGACCCGGTATACTAATCCGTGGGTACCCGAAGGGCATATCTATGTCAGTAGCCCCCGAGACTCAATTCGAGTTGCAGACTCGGGTTGAGTCTCAAAACTTCGATTTCTTCAATTCTTCTACTTCTTCAATTTTCGACTTCATCAAACTTCAACTTCTTGAAAACTTTCATTTCTTCAATCTTTGACTTCAAATGCAATGGCCAAAATCATCAGGTTCTTGAATCCGCTCTCCCGATGGGAGTGAATGTCGAGTTTATGTTTCTGGTGTTTGCCACCGATAATGGACTCGAATTTTCTTCCTTTTTCTTTATTCATTGTCTTCTTGAAGTATTTTTCATCGGGTGCGCGACCAGCGCTCCCGATGGGAGTAGCCCCCGAGGCTATGGTCGGATACTTGTAGCCGGGCATAGACTCAAGTTGTACTACTCGAAGAAGTTTGGCTCCTGTTGAAGGAATTGATGATTTTGTCGACTCCTGCAGAAAATATGAATAATTGTGAAATACTTTATCTCTCAAAAAAATATTGCGTTTGCATATTGTAATGATGATGTAGTATGTAAAATAAAAACTCGATGTTTTTTGTGCAATTTTGTAGCTCGTACGTAAGACCCTTTCGTTAGCCTGATGCACTTCATGGCTCGATCAGCTACTCAGATCAGACGTAATGTGACGCGTTTGGCGCATCTGAATTTCAAGATACTTGCTAAACCTTTTCGTTAGCCTGACGCCCAAGGTTTGTGCCTTGCCAACCGTTAGTCGAGCTTCTGCGACTGTAAACTAAATTGTCAAGTATTCGACAAGAAACGCCAGCTACTAGGGCTTTCGCAATTTTTCGAAGTCAATGATATGCAAGATGATTTTTCATGGCGGAGCCCCCGAGTGTCGGGTGCGGTAAAAGGTAAATGATAATCGACTCTTGGAAGAGGAGAACTTAGCTTTTATCGGGTGCGGCGTGGTCGGTGCGACGCAGTCGACGATGACGTAGTCGAGTTGTTGTCGTAGAATCATCATCACGATCGGATGCGAAGTTGTTGTCGAGCCCCCGAGCGCTGTTGGGATCGTCGCGTTGCCGATGTCGATGAAATCGTAGGTCTTGAAGGTGATTTTCCGCACTCCGGGGCGAGTTGATGTCGAGCCCCCGAGCGTTGCCGATAATTTGTGCGAGTGCACGACGACGAGCCCCCGAGCGTGATAAGCCGCAGTTGACGCAGATGTAGTCGACAAAGTAGTCGAAGTATTTTTTTTGAAGTAGTCCAAGCGAAGTAGTCGAAATATTTTTATCCAAATTTGTCGGCGCAGTCTAGCAACTCGTCACTGTAGTTGATTTGCTACCTTTACCCAACAAAACACGTATATACGTGGATGCTAGTCTTTTTTTCTTGATCTTTTGGTGTATGATTCGGTCTTCACGCCAAAATAATTAGTAGATGCCGATCTCTTATTTTTTTTGTATCATGTAAAGATCCTTCCTTGATGATTGCTTCAGCCTTCCATGTAATGCGACTGATCTAGGGCCTGCCTTGAAACTTGATGTGTGCTGATTGACTCAGCGTATTGTGTACGTCAGAGCCATGGATAAAGATCGACCCTGTTTGCAGGATTTTTTTCTTTGTCACTGGGAGACAGCTGAAGTCGCATCGGGATTTGATCCTTTTGTTCACGGTCAATCTTGCGAATCATGTGTGCCTGTGTACAAGTACAACACGACCTTGATTGATACCCTGTCAGCGTGAGTTACGCAGATTCTGATCCGATCCGACTCGAAACTCATCTTCTTTTGCCTGCTTATCACGGATCCGGCGGAAGGTGCCGCAAACTCAGACCGCGCTGTTGCATAGGAATTGCGCCGAGAAGCCGAAGAATTTCAGATATAATGATTGCGCTCGGGATTTCGCCTTGATTTTAGTTGAAGTGATCTGGCTGCTGCTGTCGGCAGCCGCAAAATTTCTTGATCCTCTCAATGAAAAAGTTGAAGGATCCCGCCCGGATGACAAAATCCAGTCGCCGCGATCCCCACGGTCGATGCCAATTGACGAGGGTTAACTCGATAAATATCCTAGATGAAGGACTTATGATCGGGGGAAGAGCAACGACTAGAGATTTTGGGATCGAGATTGGCACACGACGTACCTAGGTTCACGTCCCCGTGGTGGAGGATCGCTACATCCTGCTAGCAATCTAGTATATGATCACAATGGTGTTTACAAGGTGCTGCCGTTGGCGGAGTTTTGTATCTAGTCTATGTCTAATCTATCTTGTATGCTATATCTCTCGATGTCTGATGTTATAAGTTGTCCCTCTAGGGGCGCCCTGCCTGGCTTTATATATACAACCGGGCTAAGGTTTTACAAGTGTCCTAGTCAAATACGGATTAGAACCTTCCTTCTTTGTCTCCAAGTCAATCTTTGAGTCCTTGTACTTGTCCACTTCCATAATGGGTCGGACCCGGTATACTAATCCGTGGGTACCCGAAGGGCATATCCATGTCAACAGGTGTAACAACCCCCCGCGGTGATACCCATTCGAATTCTGCAGTTTGTGCGGAGCCCATTAGAACAATTCCACGAACAAATTCAACCATCCCAGATATAGACTTGAAGCTTCTTTCTGCAACGAGCAAGGTTACCTTACAACCCTCCACAACTACGGATTGCCCATTGTCAAGCATAGCAAGGTACTGATGAATTTGTAGAGGGACGTTGTAATCTTTGCGAATCCTACTCGACACAAAGTTGGGGAAATAAGAAATGCTTGTTAGTGTTCGACTAACAAACATCTCTCGCTAAAATATATCTTGATTTCCTACATCCAGCTAGCAGATACCGATGAAGAAGGGTAAAATACATAAGAGAAGAGAAGCTCACCTCCTCTGGCTGCTCAGGGTGAGACATGATTCCTGAGTTGCAGGCCCTTCCATCCTCTGTGCTGCTCAGCTCGTCTCCCGACGATGGCGATCTATCTCCGAGCAACGGGTCGCTCGACATTCGGCATCACCGCGGGCCGTCGGGCGCGGGCACGAGAGCTTTAAGCAGCGCTATCTCTGTGTCACCGCCACCGCCGTCCTAGGGTTCAGACAATATTAAGGGCGGAGGAACAAACTAGATCTTGACCGTACACCGCTGCGGAGTGACCCCATTACATCGAATTGCCACGCAGATTGACACGCTGGAACTAACATGAAACGAAGAAATACTGACATACGGGACCGCAATGGGCCCAAAACGGGAGAAGTCACGGCAATATTTGGTTTGCCCTCATTTCGTTCAAAATGGGCCCTCTGAGAAATTACCTATCCAACTTTTCAAATGACGTCTATTACAAGCAACAAAGATAACTGTGAGCCTGTGCCAAGGAACTCGGTGACCGCAAACAAAATCACCCCTACTGTCGTCATGCATTCAGGCCTGTGTTTCAGTCGGCCCACATTCGGTCGTCAGCGCTCGGAACGAAATGGACCGTGGGCCTTCACTCGAGCAGCACGAATCACCAGCGTTCGCACCCGCCGCTTCAATCTCCGGGAACCTAAACCCCGGCGGTACCCTACCCTACCCTCCGCCTCCCGCGCCGCCACCGCGACCACCGGAAGCTCACGCGCCGCGCCGCCCTGTGCCCGGACGATACGATGGTGGGGCTCTCGGAGGGGGAAAAGCACTTCATCCGCGGCGGCATCGCGCAGGACCTCCGGGCCGACGGCCGCACGCGCCTGCAGTTCCGGGCCGTCACCGTCGAGACCGGGATCATCCCCCAGGTACGTGAAGAGTCCTCGCGCGTTCCTGAAGGGCGGCTACCGTGGCCTAATCTTTCTTTCTTCGGATTGGTGGCTGTAGGCAAACGGCTCGGCGCGTGTTAGGATGGGTGCGACCGAAGTCATCGCCAGCGTCAAGGTATGGCTCCTTGCACTTGACTGGACATGATTCAGCATCAGAGCTATGTGTATTTTGAGTCTACGATAAGCTTTGTCCTATGGAAGAAATGTTGTATTACACTTGCCTGTTCTGAAAACCAGAGCAAACATTGATGACAAGGCTTCGCTTCTCCTGAAATTGAGTGTGGCAATTAGTTAACTGTCAATCAGCATCGTACATGCTATCTTTCCAAGTCAATACTGCTTTTGGTTTATTGTGCCAATGTTGGTCACATTGATAATTTGTTTAGTGTAGAGAGTTTCGAGGTGATAAGAAAGCGTCGGCGTGTTCTATTCTTTTTTTAATGAGATTCTTTCTCTACAGGCTGAGTTGGGGAAACCAACCATTCTTCATCCTGATAAAGGAAAAGTTTCCATATATGTTGATTGCAGTCCAACTGCTGCGCCAATGTTTGAGGTTGGTACTCGTTGTTTTTGGATCAAACTGAAAAACCCAATAATACATTACATTAGTAATGCAGATCAACAATTATTTTTTTGGGTACGTAGGTTATGTCTCCAGACCTTCTATAGAATAGACACTAATCAATTTACTGTTGAATGCATTGAATAATGGATACTGACATTGTGACAATGAATCTAAAGAAACAATGAATTTGTTTGCTGTCTAGAGTTATGTGGTCATTAGAAATAATGTGAAGAAACTTTTAAGGCAATGTGATATTTTATTATTAGCCAGCCTTGCAGATAGGCCTCTTTTTTCACTGTGCACTCATTATGAAGACGATAGGAACACATTCTTTGTCTTATTTTGCCTTTGGTTTATTACTTCTGACAATTCCTGTATTCTGGATATGGCGGCAGAGTTCAAAACATTCTTTGGAGTGCAATTTTTATACATTTATAGTTATTTAACAGAAAAAAAGTTTAGTTTCTGTAGTCCTCTTCCTTGCACTTCTGGTGAATTTCTGTTGTTACCTTGATGGAGACATGGCACATCATACATATGTGATTCGTTCTCCAACTTGTCATAAAGAAAATAATTTTAGTAACATTCAATAAACAGTCCCCACTGTAGTTTGATTAAGCACTTCTGCTACTCCCAAGTTGAAATCAGCTTCAGATTTATGTTAATTTTTCATTGCTAGAGTAATGTTTGTTAATAGGAGTAAAGCTGTATGCTGTCTTATATGCACACTTCAGGCAAATTGACTAAAGAAGTAGTCACTTATATCTGCTTTTTCTCGACTGTGTGGCACATGCACTATGTAAGCATAGATGCATTAAACCACATAATCTCCAATTACAAAAATTATGTTCCTGCTGTGCACCATGAAACAAACACATGCGATTATTGTCTGTTCACAAAATGCATACGTTATTAGTTAAAGTATTCATGTAAGCGAATTATAAGTACAAGCCTGTAGACCATGATTTTTTCACTATTTTTCTTAGCCAAAAGCACGAACTCATAGAGCAGGATTACACAGCAGAGCAGTAGACTATGCGAAATAAGAAGCAGACTGATCAGCGTTCACTTTAAAATACAGATAGATTTTCGTTATAAAACCCAGTGACTGTATTTCATTTGTCCACTTTCTGATTATATTCCATTTAAAATTGCGCATGATTGACTTATTTGCATTGAATTGAAATTTATAGGGTAGAGGTTCTGAAGAATTGTCGTCTGAGCTCTCTGTTGCGCTGCAAAGATGTTTACTGGGTGGTAAAAGCGGGGAAGGTGACATACAGTTATTTTGTTCACAATTTCCTTTGTGTCTCATATCACGTTTTGATCAGGTGTCTCATATCTTGTTTTGGTATTTGCTGGAACTTATTTCGTTGCTTAAAGTTGTGGGTTTGTGGCTCGAGTAACACAGGCCTCTTTTTTGTTTGCACCCTTAACTGAATATAACCAGTGTTGATGAAGCTTTGTTGGGATTGCAGTGCACACTGTTTTCATGCAGTTTTATACTCCTAAGTATGTTCTGTATTTAAATATTTTTCTGAATCTTGATATAATGTCTGATTCCATTGTTTTGCCCGATTTAATTATGCCTACTTCTTGAACATTGCTTTTAAGCTTATTTTCACTATTACTGACCTTATTACACCAAACCTGTGTTATTGAATGTCTGAATGCAAGTTCACCAAGATATATCAACTACAATTTATATTCCGTATGATTGTTCCTTACTTGTGCCATTGTTGCCTTCCTGGTGGCTAGAGTTGATGGTGATTATTTGGTAGAAAGTACGTGGGGATAGCAAGTTATATTCGAATGAATAAGCTGATGTTTTGGGCAATTAATGATTTATTCGCCAAAGTTGAATTTAAGTTCGGTTTAGAAATAACGGGGGCTTATCAACCAATGGAAACTAGTATGGTAATTTGTTCCAAAATTACAAGTGAAAGCCTGTAGGTGCTTTTTAGCCATAAGTGTGTCTGGTTGTCCTCGTGTAATTGTGAAGAGAAGATGTCATTTATAGTTCAGCGATTTGACCAAATTTCGCTATGCTTCTTCAAGAAAATTCAGCAAAAGTACATCATCACTCTTGTTATCAGTAATTGATTCCAGCTCATTGACACAAATTCAACACACTGTATTTCAGGGGCTGCAATCGATTTGTCGTCCCTAATTGTTGTTGAGGGAAAAGCCTGCTGGGATCTGTACATTGATGGACTTGTGGTCAGTTCCGATGGTAATTTGCTTGATGCACTAGCTGCTGCGGTAAAGGTAATATGTCATTTCTATTGTTTCTTTTCTTTTGCAGGGTATGTCGTTTCTGTTGTTTCAGTGGATGTTTCCCTTGTAGTTTCAATTTATATCTTTTGTTGCAAGTGTTGGTGATGCCATTAATTTGAACTCAGAATATTTAAGTGTCATCAGTTTTTGTGTAGTCCATTTTAATGGGCTATGCAGATTGAAAGGTCCTATTTTGCCTTACTGAGGAATGCATAAAAGGAATTAATGGAAGGCCATTATACTCCCCAGTCCCTTCAAAATAAAAACAAGAATTAAGATCAACATTCTTAATTCTTATATCTTCTTTTGTGTTCTGGATCTTTATGGTACCAGGCAGAACTTATCCATACCAGACGAGTATAATGCACTAAAGAGTAAACGACTAACTTTTTTGTGTTATTCGCTGGCATAGCAACATAACAAATCTACAAAAGACAAATCATAGTTTGTGGAGGCCAGCTATTACAGTTTCTACTCTACATGCACTCATCTATCTAAAGATTCTGTCAAATGGACATGTTCAGGCGCTACTTAAATTCCTTGTAAATTTTCAAATTGTAACATTTGAAACAATGCGATTTTCGGAATGTAGAAGGCATAACAAGGTTTGAGTCAGTAAATCAGACATAAATTGAATACACTTTATAAATATTATATGGATTGGTGAGATTTTGATGCCTGATGACTACCAAATTTGAATGGTTGCTGGGGTATTGCGGTGGTTATTGGCCATTTTTCAGCGGTTTCTGGTACACTGTATTACTATCAAGTATCAACTAACTATTCATGTCACACTTCGTGATTGTGGTGTGCTGTCTAGTGTACATTTGCATTGGTTGACATAATTAAGACGGTACATTTGTGGGGGACTAATATTCTATATGCTTATTTCAGGTTGCTTTGAGTGATACAGGTATACCAAAAGTTAATGTTTCTCTCAATGCTGAAACGGATGGAGAGCCTGAGGTTGATATCAGTGATGAGGAGTTTTTACAATTTGACACTTCCAGTGTGCCTGTTATAATTACATTGACCAAGGTATATGCGTTTTCCTTTATCCTTTGAGCAACTTTTATGCATTTTCTTTTTTCCTATAAGTAACTTTTATGCATTGATTCCAAGAAGAAATAATTTAATTGTTAACAAATGCTGTGGCATCATAATATTCAAAATTGACAGGAACATGATGGTCATTCAATGTCAGGTCTAACTTTTAGTTCACTTTAATCAGTGATCCACCACCTGCCAAGTGTATGTTCAAAACTGTCGTGTAGCACCAACGTTTGTAAACTTGCTATCGTGTTAAAATTTGGATTGAATTGAACAATTTTCTTTGTTATTATGTTGTGTTTATGACTTTCTTCGTATGTTTCTAAATATATTCTTGGCTATCTATATATTGTTTCTGCTTTGTAAAGTACTTTTCTTTTACGCCAGGTTGGTAAGCACTATATTGTCGATGCCACTTCGGAGGAGGAATCCCAGATGAGTTCCGCTGTTTCAGTATCAGTCAACAGGCGTGGCCAAATATGCGGGTTGACCAAGAGGGGAGGTGCAGGGTTGGATCCAAGCGTTATTTTTGATATGATATCTGTTGCCAAGCATGTAAGCCAACGGTTTATCTCTCTACTAGACTCGGAGATTGCAGCTGCTGAAGCGGCAGAGGCTGAGTAGAGAAAAAGATGCAGAGAAGATGATATCCTGATACTACTGACTGCTCCTACTTGCCTTTGCAAATGCTTTGCAAGAATGTACTATCTTCCTGCTGCAATTGTCATTGTCCGCACAGGCTTTTTATTTTATGTAGAATGTCAACTCCAAGCGTGACATATGTTGGTGTAATGTTTTTCTGTAGAAGCTGTGGTCATTGTTCTGGCCTTCTGGGGCTGAATTGGAATTTGGAATGAACTCAAATGTTTTAGAGTAGTTGCACTTTTTCAGCACTGTCAAGAGTTACACTAAGGCATAGAAGTTGTGCAGGCATGCATTATTTTTCTGAGCATTAATCTTTTACTGACGTGACATGTTATAGATATTAAATTCGATGACTCTACATGTCTTGTCTGACCATTCTATTGATGTGTGTCGCCAGATTGTTGGTTCACTTCAGATCTTCGCTGTTGGTGTCTCTATTAAAGGAAACAATTCTTTATCCAAAAAAATCTGGACATTTTGATTGCCTAATGTATGTCCTGATTTTCATTTGGATGTGAATTTTTTGACGTGGTAGATGTATGTTCAAATGTCCAGATTTTCATTCTGGAATTTCTCAATGCAATGTGCTTAGGAGGGTGCTTAGCAAAATAAACCAAGCTTTTTCTTAAGCACCAGTGCTTATTTATATAGGAGAGGTGCCTAGTTAGGCATCTACCTAGTATAAATAAGCATAGGTGCTTAACTAAAAACCGATTTATTTATCTAAGCACCTTCTGAAGCATGTAGATGCCCTAAAACACAAATGGACAAATCTGACTATAAATAAACAGCGCCAAAATCAAATCTGAAATGAATAGTATCACATCGGTCCTTTTCACAGACAGATCTGTCATTTTCATTTCTTTAGCTGTGAGTCGAATTTGGATGTGAAATTTGTGACATGCTAGATGTATGTTGTGTTAGTGTTCCAGAAATTTTCAGAATTTGAAGTAATAATATGCCAATCCTGGAAGCAGAACCAGTTCTCACATTTTGATACTCGTAGCGAAGCACTAACGACCGTTCATCAGAAAACGGTACCCACCACACATCCACTCCTCACTTGTAGCTCGAAATCCCGTCCAGATTCTTTCGGAGAGGCAGCCATGGCGGCGGCGGTGGTGAGGTACGGCATAGTTGGGGTGGGGATGATGGGTAGGGAGCACCTCCACAACCTCGCCCACCTCGCAGCAGAAGTCGAGCGAGAGCAGTCCGTCCGCGTCCGCGTCACCTGCCTCGCCGACCCCCACCCCGAGTCTCTCCTCCTAGGCCTCCGCCTCGCCGCCGAGCTTGGCCTCCCAGCTCCGCAGGTAGATGACACAGCCTCCAGTCACATGAATATGATATAGTCGCTGCCTTGCTGGTTGTAGAATGCAGAGCCAATCAGCTAGGTTCTGTACTCTCCCATTGTTAATTTGATAGTTTGATTCTATCCGAGTCATATCTGGTCAGAAATACAGGTGTATGGAAACATTATTCAAAGTCTAGCTATTACACAAATACTGAGATTACTAGTGATAGATACCGTGCAATTATGCGTCTTCTTGGTTTGTTACCAAATCCTTAAAAAGCACAAGTTTTCAAGACATTTTCAGGTCACCGCGAGTTGCTGGACAGCGGGCTATGTGACGCCATTGTTGTGTCGTCGCCAAACATGACACACTGTGAGATACTCATGGATATCATTGGTTTCTCCAAGCTGCACCATGTTCTTGTTGAGAAGCCTTTATGCACCACGGTTCAGGACTGTAAGAAGGTGAGACCACGTCCTTCTGATGAATTTTAACTTTGCTATACTTTTTAGGTATATGCTGGAATGTTGTAGAAGGGTAGTTGAGTACTATGTTGCCTTTGATTAACTCAGATCAGATCTAATGTACAGTGATGCACATGTTGTTGAGTAAATAATTAAAGAGAGCAGTTATACGTACGATGATTTGAGTATGATAAGACACAATTCGGGAAATGGGCCGTAGCAGGCGAAATGGCAATGTGTCTGGTCCTCATAGTGTCGTATCAAGAAACATTGTACGCACATCAGTTCTGGTAATTAAATTACATCCAGGGATACTAGCTTTTCTCCCAAGAAACCTTCAGAATCCTAGAAACCAGTTGCCAGTATTTATTTGAATATTTTTTATTTCTACCGGCAAACATCTCATACTCTCTTGGAAGATTGTTCCATCTGAATCTTTTAGAATTTTACTACCTTTTTTTTGATCAACTCAGACATTTGCTGAACAACTTTTGTGACTGTAGAAAAAGTAAATTAAGAGAAAGGAGCATCATTCCCAGAGAAATAAAAGAGAAAGTGGACTAGCCACATTGCTGTTCATTTGTTCTCTTATCAACAATGATCAGGATTTGTGAGTTCTCTGATCTCTGCAACCTTATTTTTTGGATATCTGAAAATCTTCTCCCGTATAGGTCATAGAAGCTGCTAAACAGAGACCAGACATACTTGTGCAAGTTGGATTAGAGTACAGGTATATGCCTCCGGTGGCTAAGCTGATAGATATTGTTAAAAGTGGTACACTAGGACATGTCAGAATGGTGTCTATCCGTGAGCACCGCTTTCCTTTCCTTGTTAAGGTACGAGACCCTAATCTGTGATACTTGTGATAATTATTAATTTCCTTGCTTCTTTAACTCCTAAAACTCTTGCAGGTGAACAACTGGAATAGGTTTAATTGCAACAGTGGGGGGACTCTGGTTGAGAAATGTTGCCACTTTTTTGATTTGTTGAGATTGTTTGCAGATGCGAACCCTGTTCGTGTGATGGCTTCTGGAGCTATTGATGTTAATCACAAAGATGAGGTTTATGATGGAAAGGTCAGGTTCATTGGCTACAAGCTCTCCTCTCACTGTACTACTCATTATGGTCTTGCAAGTTAAAAAGCATGTGTGCTGAAGTAGTAGTGCAGTGATAATGATTCCTTAATATTTTTTATGGAATGCTGGATGGTATAGATTTTTAAGCTATCAAGCAATCTTTGAGCTCTTCTGAAGTTCTGATTATAGTAGACACACTTCAGTTAAAACAGTGGTGCTTGGTTTCTAAAACTCTCTCTGTGGATGCAGGTGCCAGATATAATTGATAATGCATATGTAATCGTAGAATTCGACAATGGCTGTCGTGGCATGCTTGATCTCTGCATGTTTGCTGAAGGTAGTAAAAATGAGCAGGAAATTTCTGTTGTTGGAGACATTGGAAAGGTAGAACCATGTTTTTGCTATTTTAATTTTCGAAATGAAACGCACATATTATATAACTCTAGGTATGTGTTGTCTGGTCTTGTCAGTCTGTAGTCTGGTGTCATTTATCATTATTTCTTCACCCCCATATTTTCTAAACGATTTGTATTTTGTAGGGAGTATGTAGTTTATACACAAATTTTGATATGTATGATTTTCGTTTAAATAGTAGGCAATTGATAAATCACCTGAAATTTTTATATGTCTAATAATCACCACAGGTAGGTATTCCTCAAATTACACTAATCGATTATTAAGAAAATTAATGATTCAGAAATTATGAATAATATTTGCAAATCCCATAATAAATTATATTGGAAGCTGAAAAACAGCTGTAAATATGACATGTATGTTTTGTGCATATGATTGAACTACTGGTTACCAGCTTACTTTGCTAAATTCCGACACGGTCACATTTAAGAAAAACGGAAATAATTTGTTCTATGGATGCTGAAGACACATAATACGATTCCCAGCCAGGAATGTGTAGGTTTGTACAATGTTTTAGCCAAATAACGATTACGTCGTTTTATATTGTGGCTGTCCATAGGCTTTGGTAACTCAGAACACAGTAATCTCTGTTTAACATCCTCCTGGTGCTAGCAGCCTACCTGGTTTAAACAGTGCTGCAAGATTGCAAGTAATTGTTCAGCATGATCTCAGACACTGATGCTATTATGAACCTGGGTAAAGGTTCGAAGACTGGGGATAGGGCACTCACCCTCAATAATCCGGCGACATGGCTTGTCCCTGACAAGAGAGGCTCTGAGGCTTAAATTGTTTTCTATTTCATCCCTTAGTTCAAAGAGGTACAAGGTAGCTCTTTATATTGGCAACTCCACTTGTCTTGCAAGACACAAACTCTATCTCTATCTTTCTAACTAAATTGGTCTCGCCTAATACGACAATTCTTTCCCAATTAACTTATCTCTATCTCCTAATGCCATTATGATTGTTAATTGCTAACAACCTATTAAGACACATGCTATAAACGGGTTGGACTACCTATCCATGATAGATGAATACAATGTAGTAAGAACTGTATCGAATGTGGGGCCTTCCTGGGTAATAGTGCATCTCTAGGTGAGCCATAGTGCATGCTCAGCTTTTCAGAAAGGCTGCAGTTCAAAGGTGATTCTATTATGAATGGATCATCAATGGCCATCCCAATCCTTTGTCATATATCACATGTATCTCTACCTTTGATGCATATCAGACGTAGTATGAAATGTATCAAATGTGGGGCCTGTCAGGGTAATACTGCATCCTCTAGGGTAACCATCGTGCGTGCTCAAATCTTCATAAAGGCTGCATCTCACATGTGAATCTATTATGAATGAATCCATCAATGTTACCACAATCCTTGGAGATAAATCACACGCATATCTACACCGTACCACCACAGAAACGGTTGGCTTTGTGTAGAACCAAGAGCATGAGAGGAGATAAATATCTTGTGCCATCATAGAATTATTACATGGTGGGATCAAATGAGAAAGGGAGACATCGTGAAATGAAGCTTGAGTTGGAAGCGAAGCTGCTGCTCTATTTCTCTCATCACAAGAATATCTGGAAACTTGCTTCTCACGAAAAGTCAAAAAGACCAAGGTTGTTTAGTTTTTGGAATGGCTCAAGGGGCAAGCATTATCGTGATTGCTTTCTTTGGAGCAATGGATCTGCCTGTTCTCCAACAAATGTGCTAGTCATAACCTTTTACAGTTTTAGTTGCATGTGTAGGATAAAAAGAGTCATACTTTGGGCACTCTGGAATCCTGATATGTAAGTCTTGTATATCAATTCCATTTATGGAATTCTAGTATCTTATTTATAATAGAATTTTCAAACAGGGTGAGGCTTTTGTTCCAGAGAGCACTGTGAGGGTTGGAAAGCGAGCAGGAGGCAGAGATGGAGTGGAAATGATAAAGGCTGAAGACGACCGAATCAAGTATGTTCTACTTTGCAACAATATAACAACGTTTTGCATTTGAAGTTTTCAACAGCAAAATATTAAGAACAGATTAGATTATTTGGATAGACACAACACGTATTGTAATTGTTCTTCTTGAAGAAATAGAACTGGTTTAGAGTTAAACCTTCTACTAGCTTTCAATAAAAGCTCCCTTCTATACTTCAAGATGAGTGGTTTACCATGGTTCTGCATCAAATTGTCATGCAAGTACCTAACGAGGTGTACATTGTTTAGGTACCAGGGGCTTCACCATGGATCTAGCTACTTGGAGCACCTAAATTTCTTGTCTGCCATCAGGGCTCAAGGTGCCTGTACCCCAACTGTCAACTTGGATGACGGTTTACTATCTGTTGCGATCGGCGTGGCTGGCCAGTTGTCGATCGAGAAAGGTCGCTTCGTCACCATTGATGAGGTGCTATCAAGCTGATAATCCGCTATTTGTCGTTGTACTGTAGGTTTTACACTGCTAGCTCTACTCAACGAAAGCCTGCAACAGTTGTGTACATCTGTGTAATAGCAGAAGCTTTTTTCTTCAGCAAGCATGCATGGGGTTATTGCTTGTTTTGTGCAGTAAACTGTTACGTGATGATTATATATAGATATTTTGTTCTTCGTAAGAGCAACTGATCCTCAGAGTTTTTTTTTGGGGAACTGATCCTCAAAGTTGACATGATGATCATGTATGTATTTGTTGTTTTTTAATAACGGATGGTTTATGTTATCTGTCTGATCCTATTGGCCGTATCAAAGTGAAGCAAACCAAATTGATCTGCTGTATCTCATCCATTGTCGATTTCTTTGAACCTGAGTAGGGCTTCACCTTAGAATTGATTTATTACTTGATTATCCTAGAGATGTCATTCGCACTTGCTGCGCAGTCGTTTGTAATTCAGAGCGTAGATGGTCGGTGGGACAGTGTGTGGCTGTAAGCTCACATATACTCTTTATATATAGCCCAGCTGCCCAGGAGATTGAGATGAGCACCTGCTGCGCATTTGTGGCGAGATCTAGATGGTTGGTGAGACATTCTGTGGTCATTTTGTCATCCGTTTATGTATACTCTTTATATTATAGAGTCACGGAGACTGACAGCAACATAAGAATCAAAATACGAATTGCTGCTGGAACATTGAAGAGCGAGACCACAAGATTTACGAAACGATTTACGCATGTGAAGCATCAGGAAGTGTAACACCTCATGGCAATGATCTGCTGCATGATGTGAAATGATACACCAGGGAGAGTGCAGATTGCGTGTTGGGCACAACATGGGCAAGGAGACGGTGAACTTGGATGCCTCAGCATTTGAGTCGAGCTAAGTGTAGGATAACCTTGTCAGATGTGTAGGCGGTGCGTAGCCTATCTGCAAACAGTTGACTCTTTCACCGATAAATGTCGCAGAGTCTTCGATGCCTACTGTGTATCGTGCGCCATTCGCAAATCTTGGTGGCAAAAAATCATTATAGTAAACTAAGATATGTTGCTCCTCCCGCGGATCTGGCTAGTTGGTCTAGCAACATGTCGTAGGCAAGTTGCTTTTGCAAGAACTTTCTGAGGTTGACTTGTATCGGATTCATTGAATATAAGCTCTTCTTGACACTGTATTGCTATGTAGGTCTTGCAAGTTAAAAATAGAGTACCCCTCCCCAAAAAGTAAAAAAATACAGTAAAATGCATCAGATGTCCTAATTTTTGTGTGTTTTTGCAAAAGCATACTTTTAGTCCCATATCTGCTTTAAGTGGTCCACCCATGGTCCTTTTGAGATGAGAGCTCGTCTCATCAGCTCCTGTGGGCCCTTCCCGATGCCACGTTCACAGCAGTGGCGGAGCTGGGATTGGTAGCATGTGATGTCAAAATGCCAAAGTGGGTGATAAATTGTGCTAGTGAGGTCATAATCTAGTATTTTTGGGGTCAAAATTATGCATTCATAGCTAGTATAATGGTGCTCTCAAATTTTTTATGAGGTCACTTGACATCACAAAATAGGTGCAGCTCCGCCCCTGGTTCACAGGTCATCTTCGAATATTTACGGAAATCTCCCTGGCCCTAATTGCATTCTCACTGGGGAGACAAGTATGCATGACGGCGCTATCTGGGACATCCTTTAGTCACATGAATATGATACAATCGCTGCCTTGGTTGTTGTAGAATGTTGATTCAGTTATACAGAATGAGCTTAGCTCTGTAGTCTCCTGTTGGTACTTTGATAGCTTGATTCCATCCGAGTCATATCTGGTTGGAAATAGAGGTGTATGGAAACATTATTCAAAGTGTAGCTATTCCACAAATACTGAGATAATTGATGATAGCCTGTATTTAGCGTGCAATTGTGTGTGTTTCTGGTTCTGTTACCAAATCCTTAGAAGCCAGAATTTTTTCAAGACATTTTCAGGTCACCACGAGTTGCTGGACAGCGGGCTATGTGACGATCGGCAACGCTATTCTGAGCATGAGCACCAGGACAAGAGAGCTGTGAAAGGGTACCCTCAGAAACAAGGAACTCACAAAAAGCAGCAGATATATATTCCTCCCGAGTCAGAGCGAAAAACACGAATAGCACTGGAAAACTGAGTATATACCATGCGTACAAAAGTCTGATATATAGAGATCATCTGGGAACGATGTTTCACAAAATAAACCCAAGTATATTAAGAGTGATCATCAACAAATATGATATAATGTTTGTGACCACCCTTTGAGACAAAAGGGGAGGGACCCCATACATTAGAATGCACTAAATCAAAAGGTCGACTAGAACACGTAGTGCTGGAAGGATATGGAAGTTGTATCTGCTTGCCTAGCTTACAACCCTTACTATGGAAACCAGCATACACAAGAACACGACCCAAAACACCTTGCTGGACAAGACTAAATAACCGAGAACCACATAGATGACCTAAACGATGATGCCACTGGGCAAAAGATAACGATGAAGTGGATCTCAATGTCGAGGAAGATGAAACAGGTGATGCGGAAGCTGAAGGAAGATGTAAAGTGTCAAGTTCGTAGAGAGATGTGGATCCTCTACGGCGATGGCCAGTTCCAATGATCCTCTTGATCTGAAGATCCTGCACATAACAAGAGGTTTTTTCAAAACCAACAAAGTAGTCCATATCAGCAATTTAACCAACAGACATGAAACTCATGGACAACTCCGGAACAAAAGAAATATTGGGAACTGAAAATTTTGATGTGGAAAAAGAACCCTGATGAGTGACATGACAAGGTGTACCATCGGTGGTACATACAGAGGCACCATCCTTTATTGGCTAACATGACACAAGCTGAGAATGATCAGAGGTGACATGAAAAGAAGCTCCCGAATCAAGCACCCAAGGTTGAGTGACACGAGAAGTAGAATGAGAGGCAGCTGACACCGAGGCACTCATTGCTGGCTGTTGTGGCTCGCTGATTACACTAGCAGGGGGCCTCTTAGTAGGCTGGTGACGTTGATGCTGCTGAACAGGAAACTTCTTGCGATACTCAGCCAATAACTCAGTGTGAAGAGCAAAACAGCCAAGTGTAGGATAAAAGTAGTCTTATTTTAGGCACAAAACAAGCAATTACCCCATGCTAGTCATAAACATACCAAATGTGCTAGTCATAACCTTCTACAGTTTTAGTTGCATGTGTAGGATAAAAGTAGTCTTATTTTAGGCACCCTGGAATCCTGATATGTAAGTCTTGTATATCAATTCCATTTATGGAATTCTAGTATCTTATTTATAATAGAATTTTCAAACAGGGTGAGGCTTTTATTCCAGAGAGCAGCTCTCGAGGGTTGGAAAGCGAGCAGGAGGCAGAGATGGAGTGGAAATGATAAAGGCTGAAGATGACCGAATCAAGTATATTCTACTTTGCAACAATATAACAACGTTTTGCATTTCAAGTTTTCAACAGCAAAATATTAAGAACATATTAGATTATTTGGATAGACACAACACGTATTGTAATGGTTGTTCTTGAAATAGAACTGGTTTAGAGTTCAGACCTTCTACTAGCTTTCAATAAAAGCCCCCTTCTATACTTCAAGATGAGTGGTTTACCATGGTTCTGCATCAAATTGTCATGCAAGTACCTAACAAGGTGTACATTGTTTAGGTACCAGGGGCTTCACCATGGATCTAGCTACTTGGAGCACCTAAATTTCTTGTCTGCCATCAGGGCTCAAGGTGCCTGTACCCCAACTGTCAACTTGGATGACGGTCGTGCGGCTGTTCGACGAGTTTCACGCCGGCAGCGTCGACCTTGGCAGTATCAACCGGGCGTTCATTGTCCTCCTGCCCAAAAAGGACGGCATCCTCCCTCCCGGCTCCTACCGCCCCGTCTCCCTGCAAAATTGCTCCATGAAGATGGTGTGCAAAGCCCTCACCTCCAGGCTTCAAGCTCAGATCGGCGGGTTGATCGACCCGGACCAGTCCGGCTTCATCACTGGTCGAAGCATCTCCGAGAACTTTGTCTACACCACCGAGGTGATCCAGTGCTGCCACAAGCGCCGTGCTCCTGCCTTCGCGCTAAAACTGGATTTTGCCAAGGCGTTCAACTCCATCAACTGGGACAGCTTGCGCGAGGTTCTCAGGGTGAGTGGCTTCCCAGAGAAGTGGTGCGGCTGGATGCAGGCCATCTTCGACTCCTCCCGCTCCGCGATTGTGCTCAACGGGATCCCCGGGCGCTGGATCAGCTGCCGCCGCGGGCTCCGCCAGGGGGACCCCCTCTCGCCCTACCTCTTCCTCCTGGTCGCCGACGTGCTCTAGCGCATGATCCAGCAGGACGGGGTGCTCGAGCACCCGCTCTGCGACGGCATGCCCCCCGTCGTTCTCCAGTACGCGGACGACACGCTC
Organism: Dactylis glomerata; assembly: GCA_007115705.1. Taxonomy (NCBI): domain Eukaryota; kingdom Viridiplantae; phylum Streptophyta; class Magnoliopsida; order Poales; family Poaceae; genus Dactylis; species Dactylis glomerata. Next base: position 300,289 of record QXEO01000701.1, on the reverse strand, counting down.
GTCCTCTTCCGTGCCGCCGCCGCCGCTGCTCGACGTCTCAAGAACGTCCTCGACATGTTCGCCGCGGCCACCGGCCTCGTCATCAACTTCCACAAGAGCACGCTTGTGTCCATGCATGTCGACAGTGTCATGGTGGACGAGGTCAGGGGGGTGCTGGGGTGCACTCTCGAAAGCTTCCCCCAGAACTACCTGGGGCTCCCCCTGTCCCGCGAGAAGCTGTCCGCCGCCGCGTTCGCGCCCTTGATCGCCAAGGCAGACAGGTACCTGTCCGGGTGGAGGGCTGTCCTGCTCTCGGCTGGCGGCCGAATCGTCCTCATCAACGCCGTTCTCGATGCCTTGCCCACTTACGCCATGGCTGCGCTCCCCCTCCATCTGGCGGTGGTGAAAAAGCTGGAAGCCCTTCGCCGCGCTTTCCTCTGGGCCGTAATAGAGAGAGTCTCGGGGGCGCAGTGCCTCGTCGCCTGGGACGCGGTCTGTCGCCCTAAAGCGGAGGGTGGGCTTGGCATTCGGGCCTTGGCTAAGCATAACCGGTGCCTGCTGATCAAGCTTCTTCATCGCCTGCACGCCGGCGATGACAACCCGTGGGCTCGTTGGGTGTGGCGCATGGTGGGAGATCGGCCCATCTCCACGCTGGCAGGGAGGGACCTGCTGGGAGAACATTGGAAGGCGCTCTGCGCCCTCGTTCCCCTCTACCGGTCCATCTCCAAGGTCGAGCTGGGTGACGGCGCCCGCACCGGTTTCTGGCTCGATGAATGGCTGCCGCTCGGCGCCCTCAGCGTGGCCATGCCAGCGCTCTACTCCCATGCCACAAACGTGCATGCGTCGGTCAGGGAAGTGCTTCACTCTGGCCTCTCTGCAGCCCTCGTTCCCAGGCTCACGGCTGCTGCCGAGGGCGAGCGACGTCGGCTAGGTCCTCTCCTCGACGCCGTGCACCTGTCCTCCGCTCCCGACGTGCGTGTTCTTACCCGCTGCAGGAAGGCTTCGGGAGGGCTGCGCTCGGCGGAGTTGTACAAGCTCGTCTTCTTCGGAGGTGTGCATGCCCCTCTTGCGTCCTTCGTCTAGGGCTGCCGTGCCTCCGCGCGCGCCTCGTCTGTATATTTACACCTATACATGACATCTAATATATAGGAAAATATCATAATAAAAACGGTCTGGCATTATCAACGATATGAACAGGAAAAAACTATTGTTATAAAAATTAATAAATGAGGGATAAAATTGAAGGTAGCAACCTAGAAACAAATCACATTTAAAATCAGGAACAAAAATATAGACTAAGTGGAACAAAAAAAATAAGGGCCCGAGTCAATACAAAAAATAGCACCATTAATAAAACAATAACAAAATAAAAAATAGTGACCAACACACAAATCACATCTAAAACCGAGAAAAAAATAGACTAGGTGGAACAAAAAATCATGACTCTGGTCGGGACAAAATATATATAGCACCATTAATAAAACCATAAAAGATTAAAAATAGCGACCTAGGAATAAATCATATCTAAAACCCTGGGAACAAAGAAATAGGGTAAGAAGAACAAAAAATTACTACCTCACTCAAGAAAAAAATAACACCATTAATAAAGCCAGGAACAAAACATAAAGGATCGACCAAGGAACAAATCATATCTAAAAACTAGAAAACATATAGACAAAGTGGAACAAAAAAATCATGACTCCGGTTGAAACAAAAGGAAATCACGACTTTTGGGGGAACAAAACTTTGAACCATATGGAACAAAAAATTGACGTGGAACAAAACTTTGAACCATATGGGATAAGATTTGTTCCAGAAAATTGCAATGAAAAATTATGAACAAAAAAGAAAATAAATTTAGAGCACGAAGGAACAAACTGAATCTAAACGGGGAACAAAATTGTAGAATATAGGGAACAAAAATTATGGGAACCATGGCACAAATACAGGTGCGCATAGGGAACAAAACCTAGAATAGGGAACAAATGAATTTAAAACATGGAACAAAAATAAAAGGATCATGGAAACAAAACATGACTACAAAGGAACAAGGCTAGCACGAAGGAACAAATTGAATATAAATGGGGAACAAAATTGTAGAATATAGGAACAAAAATTATGGGAATCATGGCACAAATACAGATGCAGAGAGGGAACAAAACCTAGAATAGGGAACAAATGAATCTAAAACATGGAACAAAAACAAAAGTATCATGGAAACAAAACATGATTACAAAAGGAACAAGGCTAGCGCAAAGGAACAAATTGAATCTAAACAGGGAACAAAATTATAGAATATAGGAACAAAAGTTTTGGGGACCGTGGAACAAATACAGGTGCACAGAGGGAACAAAAGCTAGAGTAGGGAAAAACCTAGAGTAGGGAACAAATGAATCTAAAATGTGGAACAAAAACAAAAGGATTATGGAAACAAAACATGACTACAAAGGAACAAGGCTAGTGCGAAGGAATAAATTAAATCTAAATAGGGAACAAAATTGTAGATTGTAGGAACAAAAAAATTGCAGGTGCATGCACAAAGGGAACAAAAAGCTAGAGCAGGGAACAAATGAATCTAAAATGTGGAACAAAAACAAAAGGATCGTGGAAATAAAACATGACTACAAAGGAACAAGGCTAGCGCGAAGAAACAAATTGAATCTAAACAGGGAACAAAACTGTAGATTGTGGGAACAAAAAATTTGGGGACCATGGAACAAATACATGTGCACAGAGGGAACAACATCTAGAGTAGGGAACAAATGAATCTAAAATGTGGAACAAAAACAAAAGGATCATGGAAACAAAACATGAGTACAAAGGAACAATCCTAGCATGAAGGAACAGATTGAATCTAAAAAGTGAAACAAAAATATAGATTATGGGGAACCAAAAAAGGATCATTGGAACAAAATATGGCTACAAAAAGGAACAAGGTTAGCTCAAAGGAACAAATTGAAATCTAACACAGAACAAAACTATAGAATATGGAAAACAAAAAATAGGAATCGTGGAACAAAACATGACTACAAATAAAGAAAACATGGCTAGCACAAAGGAACAAGTCAAATCTAAACGCAGAACAAAACTATAAACTATGTGGAATAAAAATATGGAAGTTGTGGAACAAAACATGACTGTAAAGAAAACAAAGCTAGGGAAAAAGGAACAAATCATGGCTAAAAAATGATAAATAATAGATCAATCAAAAAAAAGTTTTCATTGATGAATAACTCACGAATACTAGCCGAGTACAATTTAAGCTAAGATGAACTAAATTTTAACACTAATAAGACTGATTTTAACTATATGCCAAAAATGTATCGGCCGTGGAACACATCCTACCATAAAAAAGAAAAACTTTTAAAATAAACGGAACATGATTTTTTATAAAAAGTGCAAAATAACTAACTTGAAAAGAAACATGAGAAACTAAACTAAGAATAAATAAGAAAAATAATAGATAAGAAGACGCATGAAAGAAATATACGCGAAAGAAAAAACAAAAAAGGAAAAGGAAAGAAAAGGAGGGAGAGAAGAGAACGCACCTAACCAGCTGTGTGCAAAGAAAACACACGATCGCTAATTTGATGGCGATCAAAAGAAAAGAAGCCTTCTGATTGGTCAACTAGCAAATAACAACATGCATATATGGATGAATGACGTTGCTTCCATATCGCGACCCAGTCACATACGAACGAACTCACCTACTACGTGCATGCAGAGGTGTGATGGCACGTCAGCGATCACGTGTGGATTGGCTCCGTGAGGGGGACAGAAACACTGCATTTTTTCACGCTCGTGCATCTGCTCGTCGACGAACTAACAGAATCCGTGCCTTAGTTCGTGAGGGCGGCACTCGGTGCGAGGAGCTTTCGGAGATCAAGTTTATGGCTGAAAGTTTTTACGGTGATCTTTTTACATCCGAGACTTGTGATTCCCATGCTGTTCTTGATGCCATGCAAAGTAAGGTGACAAGTGATATGAACGATGAACTCATAAAACCGTATTTGGATGAGGAGATAAGAACAGCTCTATTTTAGATGGGCCCTACTAAAGCCCCGGGTCCTGACGGTTTTCCAGCTCTCTTTTATCAGACACATTGGGATATTTTGAAAGATGACATTTGTTCAGCCGTCCGGGGTTTTTTATTGGGAGATGGAATTCCGTCAGGTTTCTGCGATTCTGTTATTGTGTTGATCCCGAAGGTATCTAATCCAGAACACTTGAGGAATTTCCGTCCCATCAGCTTATGCAATGTCCTTTATAAGATTGCTTCGAAGGTTCTTGCTAATCGTCTTAAGTTAATTCTGCCGGTGGTTATTTCTGAACATCAGAGTGCTTTTGTTCCTGGCAGATTAATTACTGATAATGCATTGATTGCTTATGAGTGTCTTCATACTATCCGGAAGCAACACGCAAAACGCCCATATTTTGCGCTCAAGATCGATATGATGAAGGCTTACGACCGTGTGGAGTGGAGTTACTTGCATGGTTGCTTGTGTAAATTAGGCTTCGCACCGGACTGGATCAATACTGTCATGAGATGTGTCACTAATGTTCGTTATGCAGTCCGGGTGAATGGGGAGCTTACTGCACCAGTTGTTCCCTCGAGGGGGATTAGACAAGGGGATCCTATTAGTCCATACCTTTTCTTGCTTTGTACTGAAGGTTTGTCGAGTCTGCTGTTTCTTAAGGAGAGTTTGGGGGTGCTACAAGGAGTTCGTAATGGCCGTTCTGGCCCGCCTATTTCCCACCTCCTTTTCGCAGATGATAGCATTTTCTTCGCACGGAGTGACCGAAAAAGTGTGGAGGCACTAAAGGATACCTTGCATGTGTATTGTCAGGGGTCTGGACAGAAGATAAATATTGATAAATCATCAATTTTCTTTGGACTTCGTTGTGACGGTCAAGTCAAAGCTGACGTGATGAATCAGTTAGGGGTGTCGAATGAGGCTTTACAGGACACATACTTGGGCATGCCCACTGGTATCGGACGATCCCCTACAGGTTCTTTTCGGTCTATTGTGGATAGAGCTTGGAAACACATGAACGGGTGGTCGGACCGACCACCATCAAGAGCAGGAAAGGAAACTTTGCTCAAGGCTGTGATTCAGGCTATCCCAACATACATCATGAGTTGTTTTCAGATCCCGGTCTCAACATGCGACTCGTTTCGCAAAGCTATTGCTGATTATTGGTGGGGTATTGAGGCGGGAAAGAAGAAGATGCATTGGAGGAGTTGGGAGTGGTTGTCTACTCCTAAGGCGCTTGGGGGCATGGGTTTTCGTGATCTGGACCTGTTCAATCAAGCAATGTTAGGCCGACAATGCTGGAGATTACTTACGGACCCTTCTTCATTGTGTGCTCGAGTGCTCAAGGGGCGATATTTCCCTGAGTGTGACTTTTGGGATGCTCCTGTGCCTAGATCCTCATCTTTCACGTGGCGGAGTATTTCTTTTGGTATGCAACTTGTGAAGAAGGGTGCTCGATGGAGTATTGGTGATGGAAAAAGAGTCAAGGTGTTGACTGATAATTGGATCCCTAATGTTAAAGTTGGTTTGGTAAAACCTCTGACGCCGGTTCCTAACGGCGCGACTGTGGATTTCTTACTGAATGATTCCAACAGTTCATGGAGCGTCGATGTGGTGCGTTCTGTTTTTGAGGAGGAAGTGGCAGATCAAATCCTACAGGTTCCGATCAGTCGACGTGGAGGGGAGGATTTTATTTCTTGGCCCTTCACTAAGTTCGGCAGCTACTCGGTTCGCTCGGCTTATAATTTTGCAAGGACTGGACAATTTTTTCTTGAGTAGAGTACGAAGAGTAGGGGTACATGTTCTGGTTCAGAACAAGATGCCAAGCTTTGGAAGAAGCTTTGGGCAACGAAGGCTCCTGGCAAGATGAAGATAAATGTGTGGCGTTTGGCACATGATTGCTTGCCCACGGGAGCTCAGTTATGCAGGCGACACATCCCAGCTTCTGGGGCATGTGTATACTGCAAACGTGAAGAAACAGCTGAGCATGTTTTTCTGTTCTGTCAATTTGCTAACGAAGTCTGGCAGGAGATTAAGCTGGCATATGATATCCATCTGCGGCGGAAATTCTTCACCTGTACCAAGACTTGGGTCTTTGATTTTTTGTCTAGATCAACGGAACGGGAATGCATGATAATGATGGTGACTATTTGGCATTTGTGGCTGGCTCGGAATGATGCAAGAAATGATGCGCCCATGAGACATCCACACACCATCGTCCAACAGATCAAGGCATATGTTGAAATGATTGAGATGCATTTGTATGATCAGAATCCTTCTACTAGGCGTGAGCCCAATTCTTCCAGAGCACGTTGGGCACCGCCGCCGGAAGGGACGATCTGCGTTAATGTTGATGCAGCTCTATTCACCTCTTCTCGTCAGATGGGAACAGGCGTCGTAATCAGGAACCACAATGGTGAGTGTTTGCTTGCTTGCAGCGAACTCCGTGATGAGGTTACGTCGCCAGAAATTGCTGAAGCGTTGGCTTGTCGCCGCGCAGTTTCCCTTGCTGCTGAGGAGGGTTTTGACAAGGTCGTGGTCGTCTCGGACTGCCTCTCGTTGATCCAGCGTCTTCATTCTACGGAGCTGGATCGTAGTATGGTGGGTGTGGTGATTCAGGATATTAAACATTCTTGCTCCAGGTTCACCGATATTTCCTTCAAGCATGCTCTTCGACAATGTAATGAAGGGGCACATGTTTTAGCACGCTCGGCGGAGCTCTTTGTTTCTTCTATCTTTAGAAATTCTGCCCCAGATTGCATCCGTAAGACTCTTTGTAATGATTTGATGTGATCAATATAGTAACATTTTCTCTCAAAAAAAAAAAAAAAGGTGCCAGAGGAAGGTACTCCGTACCTAGCAACGACCATAGAGAGTAATTCCTTCAGCGTGGTGGAGACCGAAGGAATCGTAGTTGGGCCGAGCCCATGACGGAATCGCTTCAGCGAAACGATGCACGATAGCGCGCGCGCGCTATCCAGCACTTTCCGCCGCCGCTCACCTTCTCCCTCTCTGCCAACTTTCCTTCAGGCGGCGCGACGCCCCGCGCTGCAAAAGGCGGCGTATAGGAGGACCGCGCCGCTCACCTTCTCCCTCTCTGCCATCTTTGCAAGGTTCTCCACTCCCCCTCTCGCTTCTTCTCCAACTATTATTCTCCTCGACAAACTGTCTACTTTTCTCCCGTCTCAGATCCGCATTGTCTGCTCTTGGTTGCAGGGCTGATGGAACTCGAATCCAAGTCCGCGTCGACGTGTACCACGGAGAAGGCGAAGGGAACGCATGTCTTTGAGATCGTCGGGTACAGCCTCAAGAAGGGCCTGGGCATCGGCAAATTCGTCCGGTCGGCCACCTTCACCGTAGGCGGCTACGATTGGGTTATCTGCTTCTACCCTGATGGAGCCAAGGATTTCACCGATTACGTGTGTGTGACGGTCTCTCTCGACCCCAGGGGCAGGAACACGGGGGCGGCACGGGCATCCTGTGATCTGAGATTGGTTAACCAGGATACTGGGTCGCCAACAAGTTTTTGGTCTCAACAAGGACTGGCAATGTTCGACTGTAACAATGTCCGTTTTTCACCACTACAAGGAGGGTTCTTTCATAAGACCTTGCTGGAAGGATCAGGCTACATTAAGGATGATAGCCTGACGATTGAATGTGTACTCACCGTCATCAAACAATCCCAAGTGGTAAAAACCAAAGGGAGCTCTGAAATCAAGGTGTCGCCCTCAAACTTATCACAACATTTGGGCAAACTGTTGTTGGCAGAGAAGGGAGCTGACGTGACATTCAGTGTTGGGGGAGAGACTTTTGCAGCACACAAGATCATACTTGCCGCACGGTCACCTGTCTTTGAGGCAGAGCTCTATGGAGAGATGAAGGAGAGAAATGCACAGTGCATTATGGTTGAAGACATGCAGCCTGCTGCTTTCAAGGCCTTGCTGCATTTCATATACACTGATTCATTGCGCGATGTGGTGGATAGTGGTGATGACGATTACACTGAGATGGTCCGCCATCTGCTTGTGGCTGCGGATAGATATGCCATTGATAGGCTTAAGTTGATATGCCAAAGCATCCTCGGGAAAAACCTTACCATGGAGACTGTGGCAACTACACTGGTCTTAGCTGATCAGCATAACTGTGACAGGCTTAAAGATGTGTGCATTGAGTTCATTGCTTCTAAGGATGAGATGAATGCTTTGATGGAAACCCCAGGTTACACAAATCTCAAAAGAACTTGCCCTTCTGTCTTGATCGACATGTTAGAGAAGGCAAGCAAGTTGCGCAAAGCATAGACGAGCAGCTCATCCTAAGCCAAGCTTGTTGACAAGATAATGTAGTTCTTAAGTTAGTATATTAGTAGCTTGCTAGTTAAGTTTGTTAGAGCAGCTTATGGTCACTTAGACTAGTGGGCGGTCACTCTGGGTTATTACTTTCTGTGCACCTATTGTCAAACTACAAGATAGGGGTCGGCACTTTTAAACCAAGACCAAACAGAATTGGCAGATGTTCTCGATTGATTCACTTTTTAGGTTTTCTGTTTGGTCTTCTTTTCATCAGTATTTGATGGTGTTCCATCCTTTAATCAGACATCAGTGTGTTGAAGTGTCTCATCTATCAATATGAATCGATATCAGGTAAAGTGGAATGTCTGTGTGTACTTGAGAACATAAATGGGTACTGCTTTGCTACTATCTTTTTGTTAATTATGTTACCTTCAAATTGCCAAATGGGGCAGCAGGTATCATCTGGCACGTAATTATTGGAGGTATATATTCCTCTGTTTGATGAACTTTTACCATCTAAGGTTCCTATTCTATATAATTTCTTATACAATCTTGCAATTACAACAATCTGATGAATGAATTTGAACAGTTCCATAAGCAGCTAACTTGGTCTTGTTTCCCATAGCAAGGTATGTTGGCTTGTTTTACTATTATATTTTCTAATAATCTACGTAATTGAGGGTTTATACATTGCTTCATTACCAATTGCAAAGAGTAAGTCGGAATAGCAGGTAAGTCTGGTGTCCGTGCTTTACACCACCTAACAACTTTTATTGTTTTGTTTTCTGTTGAAATTTACAAAGATCGTATAAGTCCGAATAGAAACTTAGATGCATCTTTAGTTCAGAGCTTAACAGTGGTAAGATAATGCAGCTTCCCTATTCATATCCTGTGGTGAGCAACGTTTCGCCCTCCAATAATGTTAAGTTGCCAACTTGAAGTCCAGTCACACTGGCATGTGTTAGGTATTTTGATTGCACTTATAATTCAATGATCCAGTGTTTCAATGCTTCTTTTAACCTGAACAAAGTGAAATTCCTACACTTTACGCCACATGTATGATCACATTTTCTGCTTTGCACTAGATTTTGCAAGACCTGTCATTTTGCACCAGTTCTGGCACATTAATATTGCACTTTGCACCATGGCCTATGATCAAAATAATTTTTAAAATGTTCATGCATCTCTATTATGGGATGAATTATATGTCCGAAGATCTTGGTTAAGAAGAAAACGGTCGACGAACAGGTGCTAAGTTGTATACATTTCTCTCGTTTATTGTCGAGGTGGCAGATCACACGTACATAGGTGGTCATGAAGTTGACAAAGCACAGTGGATGGAGGGTCTGATAATTACATGTTTCTAACCTAGACATTTTGAGTTCTTGACATGCACTTTGCTCGTAGCACCATTAACAAGAAGGATTAATAATTTGTATCTATTTTTGTCAAACGCTACCATGGGTTTTGCACCACGGTGTATATCATGCTATGTTATGTACACATCAACATTGTGCTTGGCGTGAGCCGGCTGATACAGGGGAATCAGGCTCCCTGAGCTCTTGGATCCACTTTAAGTGATAAATCTGGGGCATCCATTAGCGTTATCAGAAAAATTTGTATGTGTGTGTGTGCAACAACGCCTGCAACAGTTTTTTTGGTGGTTTGTAAAGGTTGTGAAAAAAATGTTGCAATATTTTAAACATGCCAATGTAGCAAAGAAAGTAAGTGCGCAACAGATCCATATTTGGTTGCAGCAAAATCTGAGAAAATTGATTCCAACATATGTAGCATCAAACCAATGTATGAAACATAGGTGAATAATATAGACAACAAAAGGGAACGTGTTTGTTACATGATAAAAAATTCCATTGAGATGTGTTTGCAACTTGAGAAAAATCCCCTTGAAAATACCCTCGGAACCATTGAGGACGAGAGTGTGTATGTAATAAACTTTATGTGTTTGCATCGTGTTGAACCATCCGCAAATCAGGGGCTATATAGAATTCTCACCATTAACAAAGGATGTATGAACTTGCTGATTCGTGCTCGCCGGCTACAGATCTAAATTGTTTGATTTGTCTTGTAGACAGGTTGGGCCCTGTTGACCAATTCCTCTAGCGTTGCAACATCTATCGGAGGAGTTCCAAGGTATTTGAGCTCCAACCCATGGAATCCATGGAGTTGCATGTTTCCATGGACGAGAAAAGGAGGGCCGAGGAGAGGTAAGAGTTGTCGGTGCTCGGATGGAGGGAATTCGTGGGAGAGGGGTGGAGGAGGTGCAAGAGGGTCATGTGTGTGCGTGGAGAGAGAAAATTTGAACTGCCCCCCTCCCCACGCGTCTCGTGTCACCCCCCGCACGGGGCCAAACCTAATTGTGCTGCCCCACCTCCTCTTCCCCCCCTCCCCGCCTCCCGCACTAGCAGGCACCGCACGGCGAAGACCATGTGGTGCCGCCAGCGGCGGGATGTCTTCTACCCGACGTTGGCGCTTCAAGGCAGGACGGAGAGGCTGGCGATGGTGCACTTCAGAGAAGATACGAGCTCGATCGATGTCGACGCGTGATGGGCACGATGGTCCCTGGGCGACACGGCTATGGGGCCTCTCCCAGCAGTGGCACACAGGTGTTGGCCGACGCCCGACACAAGGAGGTGATGCAGCAGCGGCGTTGTTGAGGTCGTTCAACGATGGGGATAACATGCGTGGGCAAAAGAAAAGACAAAGGTTTTTTGGGGCGAAAGCTTTGTGCTTTGGCACCAGCGGCGGGGATGCATGCGGATATCATTACCCTCATATGGGGCGCCAATGCAGCTACCTTCTGCGTGATAGGGCTCCAGGTGAAAACCCTTGGACATCGTCCTGGCAGCGGTGGCGCGGTGCGTCATTATCCTCTTGGGGGCGTTGTCGTGGTATCATGGTTCACCCCGGCCTCAGATCATTGTCTTCAGTGACAAGTGTTGGTCTTTTGCATTCTTCTTGTTTACCTTGATATGCTTTGTAAGGGGTCTCCCCACAACCTTAAATCTTTTCGATCGATGTGGCTTTATTTATAAAGCGGGATGAAAACCTGTTTCGAAGATAGAGAAAAGGCACATTCGTGGAGAGAGAGACAAGCATTTAGATCCGAGGAATCAGCCACATTGTTAAATCATTTCTCATATTATTATTAGAAAAATGACTATTACAACATTATTCATATATCTCTCTTCTACACAAATCAAAATCATATTCTTTTCTTGGAAAAAATCGTCACTTGTGACAATATTTGATGAGTTATTACTTACTCCCTCTAATCAGAAAAGAGTGTTCGTGATTTTGTACTAGCTTAGTACAAAATTTATACTAAGTCCGACACTCTTTTCCGATATAGAGTATAACATTTGCTATTAGATTTACTTAGATAGATAATTTGTTTAACTTAAACTTTTTAGAGTTGCACAAGTGAATCTTTTGAAAATCAATAGCATAAGCAAATGCAGCCCATCTCAAAACTTTGGCGTGCACGGTGCACCATGATTTGAGAAGTGCACTTAAATTTACAAACTTTGTGCTGGAACTTTACAGTGGGCCCGCGATCAGTGAAACTCTGTGAAAGTCTTTTACCAGCGGAAGGGACCATTGCCTCCCCTGACCTTCCCAGCAAACCCTCACCCCGCCGCCGCCGCCGATTCGTTTCTCCATCTTCTTCCAAGGTTCTCTTGTCCCATCTTTGCTAGCAACTTCTTCTGAGGAAATTTGTATCTTTTACCTTTGATCGATCTGATCCCGACCAGTTCTTCTGATCAGCAGTTCGAATCGTGGTCGCGGGAGCGAATGGGGTCCGTATCCAAGAAGTCGCTGTCGAGGTACACCACGGACACGGAGCAGGGCGGCCACACGTTCGAGATCTTCGGGTACAGCCTCAAGAAGGGCATCGGCGTTGGCGAGTTCATCCAGTCGAGCACCTTCACCGTCGGCGGCTACGACTGGGTCATCCGCGTCTACCCCGACGGAGCCGGCGACGCTGTCAAGGATTACGTGTCGGTCTATCTCGAGATCATGAGCAAGAACACGGAGGCGCGGGCACGCTGGGACCTCAGGCTAATTAACCAGGACAATGGATCGCCAGTTAGCATGTCGTCTTCAGCTACCCCGACAGTGTTCAGATCCCATGATGCTACTCGATTTGGCCCCCAAAATGGCCAGTTTGTACTAAGGAGTGAGCTGGAGCAGGAATCATCAGGCTACATTAAGGATGACCTGCTAGTGGTCGATTGTGTCCTCACCGTGATCAAAGACTCGTTCGTGTACAATGCTGGATTGCAGTCTGAAATCAATGTGCCGCCATCAGATTTACCGGACCATCTGGGCAAATTATTGCTGGGGAAGGACGAATCAGACGTGAGTTTCAGTGTTGGAGGAGAGATTTTCCCCGTGCACAAGATCGTACTCGCCATGCGGTCACCTGTCTTCAAGGCACAGCTATATGGTCCGATGAAGGAGAGAAGGGCGCGTCGCATAATGGTCGAAGACATACAGCCTGCTATTTTCAGGGTTCTGCTGCACTTCATCTACACTGATACCTTGCCTTTCATGGATGATCTTAATCATGCTGATTACAGTGAAACGATCCGGCATCTACTTGTGGCTGCAGATAGATATGCCATGGACAGGCTGAAGTTGGTCTGCCAAAGAATTCTCTGTGACTATATTGATGTGGATACTGTGGCAGCTACATTGGCTTTAGCTGATCAGCATAACTGCGACAAGCTTAAGGAGGTTTGCATTGAGTTCCTTGAATATATAGCCTCCTCAGATGGCATGGATGCTATTGTGGCAACCGAAGGTTATGCAAGTCTCAAAAGAACTTGCCCTTCTGTCTTGCTAGAAGTGTTTGAGAAGACAAGTAGGTCTCGCAAAACATAGATGAACAGCTTATCCGGGTTATGTATGTCGACTAGGTCGGTATTAGCTTTCTTCTTAGATTATATGAATAGCTTTGCTGGCATAAAAATATTCATCTTCTGGCTTTTTATGATCCCTTATTGAGAAAACTTGTGACATATTCTTGGATCAATGCTTTTGATCTTCTTAATTGTGTTAGTTATTTTTACCTCCAAATCTCGAAGATGTGGCACATGCTCCATCTGCTTCATTATCAGCCAGCACAGACCAATATATGATAAACCATCCAAAAAAGACTTAATGCTAAATGACAATGCAGAGCCATATAAAATGAGAGATTATATATAATTTCTTAAGCGCCCACAAAGCATGATTTTGGTCGTAAAGCATGAAAAAAACTGCATTAACAATGCTTTTGATTCGCTCAATATTAGATTATTTGGAAACACAGTTTACAAATGATTTGGTGGAAGCGTTCATGCTATGATTATCTCTGCATGTTACATTGTGTTTCATATCTTAGAACAACTTGGAACAGTGAACAGATTCTGAGGAATGTGTGTTTTCAAAGACTCATATTAGGAAGAACTTACATCACATAGTCAAGTATTGATTATTTGAAAACTGAGCGTGTTTTACCTGTCAAGATCAATCACTAGAAAAACGATGCATTTCATTGTTTGCATTGCTGTTGGGGAAAAAAATGTCAGCACTCCATTTCTCTTCTGAAGGCATTACAATACCCTCACCAAATTTATGCAGGAATGTGATTGACTGACATTTGTCATGTCATTGTGGATCCCTCCTGCGTCAACGTGCCAACCCTCAAAATAGTGTTGTTGGTCATACCGATCGACATCTTGCATAACATGATCTTCAAACATTGCAACAGATAGTATGCGGTTTTCCGATAAACAGTAAATGGAGAGGATGCTCGGGCGTGATGATGCTCTCGGCAACAAAAGCGAGCATGGAGAACAAGGGCGGTGATGCTAAACCGTAGAGGAGATGTACTGACAGCTTTCAACCAGTTCTGTTTATGGTTTAACTGAACCGGGTATGGCCAAAGGAAATTGCAGTTCGCACTGCAACGCAGTTTGCTAGTCCGAAGGTTTGCCAAAATCATGGTGGCATCAGACGGTCTGAACCTAGTTCCCAAGCTTCAAGCTCAACTGCTCAAGGCATGGACAGGTCGTCCGTTGGCCTTGTTGTTTCAGAAATCCTTTGATTAGATTTAGAAAGCCAGCATGTTCTATCTAGGGCTAGTATTTCTTCCCCTATCCGTGTTTGCCCTGTATCCGGGCCATAGTGGTGTTCGTTTCCTAAAAAAAAGCTACTGTGAAGGGCCTATGGATCAAGGCGGACAAAGGCACTCTGAAGGCCTTCGACAAGTTTGGGCGAGGCATGCTCTGGGCATTTTTTTTGAGAATCACGACACTTTATTAATCACACCACATCGGTACAAATAGTCTCACGGATACAATCCGAAACAGAAAAGGAAACAAAACCCGGACTAAACACATCACAAGTTCTAGCTAGAATATGAGCAGCCTCGTTCATGGAACGATAACGTGCCGAAAGGTAGACGAGGAGAAGCTCGCTACCATCTGCTTGATGTCCAACACCACCGAACCGACCTCCGAGCGATCTTGGCCCGTAGACTGAAGCCGTTGGATCAAGGACAAGCAATCCGACCCGAAGATGATCCTATCAAACCCCTGGTTAGCAGCAATGGCGACAGCTCGACGAAGCGCCATCGCCTCAGCTAGTTCAGGCGTAGTGAAGCCAGTTAGGGGTTCGCTTGCTACTAGCAGACATCCCCCGTTGTGATCTCGGAACACTGCTCCCATCGCCATCCTGTGAACATCAGCGAACAAAGCGGCATCCACATTAACCATAACCTCCCCTGGCGGCGGCGGAGTCCATTTATGCTGAGATTTGGACTCAAGCCTAGTGCTCGGTTTGGTCTTGACGCAGTGTTGTAGGATCATATCCACATACGCAGAAATCTTCACACATGTACTCTTTGGATGAGGTTTGGCATGATTATTTCTTGCATCATTCCTTGCATCCCAGATATGCCAACACACTGCCAGAGTGGTAGCTTCAAGCTCTGTTGCTCGCGCTAGATAGTCAAAAAGCCAGAACTTTGGAGATTGAAACTCAATCTGGGGAAGCTGAACCCCCACCGAGTCCTTGATCAGTCTCCAAACCTCCTGCGCAAAATGACAACGGATATGTGCGTGCTCGACATCCTCATCTCTGCCACAAAAAATGCATGCATCATTGGCAGGGATTTGGCGATGATGAAGCTGCTCTCCCGTTGGCAAACAGTCTTGAGCAAAACGCCACAGATGAATCTTCATTTTACCCGGGGCATTGATCTTCCATATGCTTTTCCAGTTCTTCTCCTCGTCTGCCATCGTTGACGACTGATACGTCTCCAACGTATCTATAATTTTTGATGCTCCATGCTTGTTTTGACACCATTTGCCTTGTGTTTCGTTACACTTCGTGGCACTTTTATGCGATTTCCGGAACTAACCTATTGACAAGATGCCACAGTGCCAGTCCCTGTTTTCTGTTGTTTTTGTGTTTCAGAAGTGATACACAGGAAATATTCTCGGAATTGGACGAAACAAGTTCCTGAAGTCTTATTTTGCCCGGAAGCTTCCAGAGATCCGAAGAGGCGAAGGAGAGGGGCCACAGGCCAGCCTCACGCTAGGCCGGCGCGGCCCAGGCCCTGGCCGCGCCGCCTAGGTGTGAGGAGGCCTGGGGCCACTCCTGACGACGCCCCTTCGCCTATATAAAGCCTCGGGACGGAAAACCCTAAGAGAGTCGGCGAAATTTCCAGAACAGTTCCGCAGCGCCGCCGCCGTCGAAGCCAAATTTCGAGGGACAGAAGTCTCTGTTCCAGCACCCTGCCGGGACGGGGAAGTGCCCCCGGAGCCATCTCCATCGACCTCCATCGCCGTCTCCGCCATCTCCATCGACCTCACCGCCATCTCCATCAACCTTGCTGTCTCCTATGATGAGGAGGGAGTAGTTCATTCCCGGGGCTGAGGGCTCTATCGGTAGCTATGTGGTTCACCCCTCTCTCTCCCATGATGTGATCTTTATGTGATCGTGAGCTTTGTATCATGTTGAATAAGTAGATGTTACTCTTCTTCATTATGTGTACTCTAGTGTGTTATTAAAGTAATCTATTCCTCCTACCATGGTGTAACGGTGACAGTGCGTGCATCATGGTGGTACTTGGTCTAGGCTACGATTGTGATCTCTTATGGATTATGAGAATAATTATCACTATGATAGTATTGAAGTGATCTATTCCTCCTTTCATGGTGTAATGTTGACAGTGTGTGCACCGTGTTAGTACTTGATGAACTTTGAGGAGTGCTTCGTAGCCCTACGCAATGATTAGTGTTATTTAATAGGAGAGTAATTCAGAGTACCATAGTGAAGAGAAGTTATTTATTTGTTCAATTATGTTATATTTGTTGGGAGTGTGTCCACTAGTGAAAGTATGATTCCTAGGCCTTGTTTCCAAGCTTTGCACACCATTTACTTGCTGTTTTGTTACTTGTTTGCTTGCTGCTATTTTTTATTCCAGATTGCATTTACTACTTATAATCATCTATACCACTTGTATTTCACTATCTCTTCGCCGAACTAGTGCACCTATACATCTGACAAGTGTATTGGGTGTGTTGGGGACACAAGAGACTTTCTGTATCGTAATTGTAGGGTTGTTTGAGAGGGATAGCTTTGACCTCTTCCTCTCTGAGTTTGATAAACATTGGGTGATCCACTTAAGGGAAACTTGCTGCTGCTCTACAAACCTCTGTACTTGGAGGCCCAACACTTGTCTACAAGAACAGAAGCGTGTGTAGACATCAAGCTCTTTTCTGGCGCCGTTGCCGGGGAGGTAAGATAAAAGGTACTTGCATCCTCCTGTGTGAGTGCTCGGAGTTATTTCCTTTAGATTCTGCAATTATATTTTTTTGTTTCTTGTTTTTATTTTCACTAGTTAGGCTTAATGGAAAACAAAGAGTTCGTTAGTCTTTTTTCTGAGTTTAGATATGAAGTGTTTGAAGAGAAAATTGAAAAACCTTTGGAGCTTAATTTGCATGCTAATAGTGTTGTTAGTATGAATGCTTTGAACACCATTGTTGCTAATGCTATAGAAAAGTCTAAGCTTGGGGAAGCTGGTTTTGTTAAGCATGATATTTTTAGTTCCCCAGCTTTAGTGGAGAAAATTTGCTCTGATGATATTTTATCTCCCATATGTGATGTTCCTTCTTATGATGATATGTTTGAAGAATATGCCTTGCGAAATAGTTGCTCTCTAGCTTGTGATGATACTAAACCTCTAGTTTATGATTGTTATGATGATGGGTATAATATTTTCAGTTCACCTACTGTTGTGGAGAAAATTAATTATGATTACAATATGCCTCCTGTTTTTGATGATTATGGTGATGAGAATAATTATTCTGTTGAATCTGCTCCTACTACTATTGTTCATGTGGGGAGTATTAATTCTTTTATACATGTGGCTCATGATAGGGATGCTTTATGTGATAGTTATATTGTTAGTTCTATTCATGATGCTACTGAAAGTTATTATGAGAGAGGGAAACATGGTTTGATTGATCTCAACAATATTAAGTTTCCCCTCTTTATGTTGCAAATCTTGAAGTGGCACTTATTTTATCTATCCATGCTTGCTACTATGTGCCTCGTTGATTTATTTTCTTACAAGATTCCTATGCATAGGAAGTGGTTTAGATTTAAATGTGTTTCATATCTGCTTTTTGATGCTCTCTATTACTTTAAGTTCCTATATGGCGCCTTTGCCTCAAGCTCTTATATGGCGCCCACATGAGCATCTTTGCAAATTACTGCGCCTAGCTCAAAGGCGTTAAAGAAAAGCACTCTTGGGAGATAACCCATTGTTTTATTTTTAGTACTTTTTCTTTTATTTGAGTCTTGGAAGTTATTACTACTGTAATAACCGCTCCTTATCCTTTTTATTTTGTTGTTGTGCCAAGAGAAGCCTCTAATTTGAGTGAGGTAAAATTTGGGGATGTTGCTGTCCTGAAACTGTTTTCGGTGCTGCACCGTAAAAATTCGTGAAAATTCTCTGTATATCTTTTGGACCTGAGATTTCTATTGTCAAGATTATATCTTTCATGCCCATGTTTTAAGTTCTTTGATCTCAGCACTCAATGCTTTACCTATATGATCAAGATTGTGATGGTGCATGTCACCTCAAAAAATATTTCTTTTGTTATCACTTACCTACTCGAGGACGAGCAGGAGTTAAGCTTGGGGATGCTGATACGTCTCCAACGTATCTATAATTTTTGATGCTCCATGCTTGTTTTTACACCATTTGCCTTGTGTTTCGTTACACTTCGTGGCACTTTTATGCGATTTCCGGAACTAACCTATTGACAAGATGCCACAGTGCCAGTTCCCTGTTTTCTGTTGTTTTTGTGTTTCAGAAGTGATACACAGGAAATATTCTCGGAATTGGACGAAACAAGTTCCTGAAGTCTTATTTTGCCCGGAAGCTTCCAGAGATCCGAAGAGGCGAAGGAGAGGGGCCATAGGCCAGCCTCACACTAGGCCGGCGCGGCCCAGGCCCTGGCCGCGTCGCCTAGGTGTGAGGAGGCCTGGGGCCACTCCTGACGACGCCCCTTCGCCTATATAAAGCCTCGGGACGGAAAACCCTAAGAGAGTCGGCGAAATTTCCAGAACAGTTCCGCAGCGCCGCCGCCGTCGAAGCCAAATTTCGGGGGACAGAAGTCTCTGTTCCAGCACCCTGCCGGGACGGGGAAGTGCCCCCAGAGCCATCTCCATCGACCTCCATCGCCGTCTCCGCCGTCTCCATCGACCTCACCGCCATCTCCATCAACCTTGCTGTCTCCTATGATGAGGAGGGAGTAGTTCATTCCCGGGGCTGAGGGCTCTACCGGTAGCTATGTGGTTCACCTCTCTCTCCCATGATGTGATCTTTATGTGATCGTGAGCTTTGTATCATGTTGAATAAGTAGATGTTACTCTTCTTCATTATGTGTACTCTAGTGTGTTATTAAAGTAATCTATTCCTCCAACCATGGTGTAACGGTGACAGTGCGTGCATCATGGTGGTACTTGGTCTAGGCTACGATTGTGATCTCTTATGGATTATGAGAATAATTATCACTATGATAGTATTGAAGTGATCTATTCCTCCTTTCATGGTGTAATGTTGACAGTGTGTGCACCGTGTTAGTACTTGGTCTAAGTTGCAATAATATCTATCTTGAGTTGTGATTTGATTTGGATATCTCTATGAGTGGTGTTTGTCAAGTACTTGATGAACTTTGAGGAGTGCTTCGTAGCCCTACGCAATGATTAGTGTTATTCAATAGGAGAGTAATTCAGAGTACCATAGTGAAGAGAAGTTATTTATTGGTTCAATTATGTTATATTTGTTGGGAGTGTGTCCACTAGTGAAAGTATGATCCCTAGGCCTTGTTTCCAAGCTTTGCACACCGTTTACTTGTTGTTTTGTTACTTGTTTGCTTGCTGCCATTTTTTATTCGAGATTGCATTTACTACTTATAATCATCTATACCACTTGTATTTCACTATCTCTTCGCCAAACTAGTGCACCTATACATCTGACAAGTGTATTGGGTGTGTTGGGGACACAAGAGACTTTCTGTATCGTAATTGCAGGGTTGTTTGAGAGGGATAGCTTTGACCTCTTCCTCCCTGAGTTCGATAAACATTGGGTGATCCACTTAAGGGAAACTTGCTGCTGCTCTACAAACCTCTGCACTTGGAGGCCCAACACTGTCTACAAGAACAGAAGCGTGTGTAGACATCAACGACATACCGCCACCATGTTTGCTTCGAGAAGTGAAGAACTTATCCGACCTGGCCAAATTGTAAGCTGACCGAACTGAATATAAACCATTCTTCGTGTATGGCCAGCGAACAAAGTCATCACCCCCATGTCTGCTAATCTGAACCTGCATGATCAAGTCCGCCGTGTCCTTATCAAAAAAGGCATACACCGTCTCCGAAATCCACGTGCCGGTCTGGTCATCGATCAAGAAGTGGACAGAAGCAGAATCTGGGATTGCTTTGAGAGGTTTTAGCAAATATGGAGGACGTTCCGGGATCCAATAATCCGACATGATTTTCACTGATCGCCCATTGCCAATACCCCATTGTACACCACGAAGAAGCAGATCTCTTCCAAAAAGGATACTTCTCCACGTATAGGAGGAAGATCTCAGTTTTGGAGCGTGCCAGAAATCGGAAAGTGGGAAATACCGTCCTTTAAGAACTCTGGCACATAACGAGTTTGGTTCCGTTAACAATCTCCATCCTTGGCGTCCAAGCATCGCCTGATTGAGCAGTAGTAGGTCCCGGAAGCCCATACCGCCAAGATTTTTAGGAGTAGACAACCAATCCCAAGACCTCCAGTGAAGTTTCTTCTTCCCATCTTCAATCCCCCACCACTGATTAGCAATCGAGGATTTAATTCTATCACAGTTTGAGACTAGGATTTGGAAACAACTCATCACGTGAGTGGGAATAGCTTGGATTACCGACTTCAGAAAGATTTCTTTGCTGGCCCTAGACATGGGTCGATCCGTTACTCCATTAATACATTTTCAGATCATGTCATAGAGGAAATTGAAGGTGGCTGTTGGTGAGTGTCCAACAGACGTCGGCATTCCCAAGTAGAACTCGCTGAGTATCTCACTCTGAACCTCCAACATCTCCTTCACTCTATTCTTGATCCCATCGGAACAATGATTACCAAAGAAGACTGAGGATTTATCCAAATTAATTTTCTGTCCAGATCCGTCACAAAATGTCTTCAGGGTAGATTTCAGAGACTCCACACTCCTACTGTCACTCTGAGAAAAGAAAATGCTGTCATCTGCAAACAGTAAATGTGAGATAGGGGGGCCGAGTCTACCATTTTTGATGCCATAGAGCTCTCCACGGTCCTCCTTTTGCTGCAGTAAGCATGACAAACCTTCAGTGCACAAAAGAAACAAATGGGGGCTAATGGGGTCCCCTTGCCGAATGCCACTGGATGGCATCACCGGATCAGTCAGTTCTCCGTTGACACAAACAGCATAACGAACACATGTTACACATCTCATCACCGATTGGATCCAGGCAGGGGCAAAACCCAGTTTGCTAAGACAACCGTGCAGGTAGTCCCACTCAACCCTGTCATAAGCCTTCATCATATAAATTTTGAGGGCAAAGAAGGGTCGCTTATTATCTTGTTGTCGAATAGTATGCAGACACTCAAAGGCAATTAGGGCTTTATCGGTGATGAGTCTGCCGGGTACGAAAGCACTCTGCTACTCAGAAATTATCAAGGGTAAAATCACCTTGAGCCTATTCGCCAAAACTTTGGACGCAATCTTGTATATAACATTGCACAAGCTGATCGGCCAAAAATTCTTTAGATCTTTTGGCTTTGAAACTTTGGGGATCAGGACGATAACCGAATCACAGAAACCATCCGGCACCTCCCCTCCAGAAATAAAGGCCCTTACAGCGTTGCAAATTTCTTCTTTGAAGAAATCCCAATGGGTTTGATAAAATAACGCCGGAAAACCATCAGGTCCGGGAGCTTTTGTTGGACCCATTTGGAACAGAGCAGCACCTATCTCCTCATCAGTATACGGCTTACACAAATCATCATTCATATCAGTCGTCACTTTTGAGGGTATCGCATCAAGGACTGCATCAACTGAAGCACAAGGTTCAGAGGAAAAAAGGTTTTCATAAAACTGTTGGACCATACCTTTTATCTCACTTTGCACCTCACACTTCGAGCCATCAGGACGTCTCAAAGCATCAATTCTATTTGTTTTCCGCCTTGCTGTGGCTCTAGCATGGAAGAAAGAAGTATTACGGTTACCTTCTCGTAACCAGTCAACACGAGACCTTTGTCTAGCCATAATCTCTTCACGTTCAAAAAGTTCACACAGCTCCCCCTCAATCTTCTTTTCTTCCAGAACAAGATCATCGGTCAACATGCATTCACGTAGATCACGTAACTTGCCCTCCAGCCGCCGAATCTGCTTTCTAACCGAACCAAACGTGGCTCGGCTCCAATCTTTCAGTGAAGTGGCTACCCTGCCCAGGTTAGCCCACGTCGACTGCAACGATCGTGGCCCAGCACTGCCCTCTGTCCACGCCTTCTCGAGATGCTCACGGTAGTCCGGAGCGCGGAGCCACATGGCTTCAAACCTAAAACCCTGCTGCACCGGGGGCTGCATAGCTACACTTGAGTTACCCGACAAGACGATGAGGATCACATAGTGATCGGATGAGGTAGTGATCAGATTTTCCACGACACAATTCTCAAACATCCGTGAGAAATCACCATTAGCGATGGCTCTGTCAAGGCGACACTTCACATTAGTGTCGCAGCCTTGCCGATTATTCCAAGTAAATTTTAAACCCTCAAAGCCCAAATCCACCAGTTCACAGTCCTGCAAGCAATCTTGGAATGCACAAATTTGAGCTTCGGTTCTATCCTCGGCCCTATGTGTTCATCTTGGCTAAGAACCTCGTTGAAATCCCCGCAACAAATCCAGGGACCATTCCACTGCGCTTGCATAAAACAGAGGAAATCCCAAAACTCAGAACGATTTTCTCTTCGGGGTTCCCCATACACAAATGTTGCACGTCACTTTATTCCACTCTCCGGTGTGATATAAGCATCGATGCACCGGGCATTACAGGTTTTAACAGAGACAGAAACAGACGACAACCAGAACAAGACTAGGCCACCACTTAGATCAACACTACTCACAGCAAAGCAGCCTGAGTAACCCAGAAACACTGCTCTGGGCATTTGACGACAAGGTTAGCGGGGGCAAGTGTAGGTTAATTGGGTCGTCCAAAAGACCTGGGAGGTTTTAGAATTCAGACTTGGGGCATATTTTCCAGAGTACCCCCTTTGAATGGCTATGGTATGAATCAAAAGCGCCGGAGAAACCCTAGGTGGATCTTGAAACGCCAAATGATGAAATGGATAGGCAACTTTTCAATGCTGTCACCAAGGTTATCGTGGAGTACACTATCAAGTATCATCTGGACCCTGACTGCGAATGGAGTTCACTTTCCTCGCTCGGACCACAGGGCACAATTGGCCGGATCATCCTCATGCTCCTTCAATAATCTTGCCTGGAAGACGTGGAACCCTTCTAAAGGCCGCTTCTTTGCTTGGCTTGTAGTTTAAAACATGCCTTAATCTTAGACCACCTATCAATTCGTGGATAGCCACTATCAGCCAACCTACGAGCTTTGCAAATGTCAACCTAAAACGACATGCTACTTCTACTTTCGAATGGCACCGTTCCAAGCGCATTTGGACTACGTTTTTTTTAACAGATAAGGTCCAGAAGGACCTGGTAATTCATTCTAGTGGTGGGTGTTGAATTATAGAAAGGCCCTGAAGAAAAAGGAAAATTACAACATGGCCCAGCACTTTTACAACGAACACCCTAGAGAGGACTGCGAGCACGCAATCGAGTCCAAGCCTCCCGCCGGCGGCTTGTAGCGACGAGGCAGCGCCACCCCAATCCAAGCCGGGGACGAAACCACTTGGCTTGGCGGGGGACCTAGATGCTGCCGAGTTGCTGCGGAAGATCCTCATGCAGAGGACGAAGAAGCTCGCGCCCACCATGGCATCGAGCGCGGCGCGGCCAACCTTATGGCCACAGATTGCGACGGCCGCCGCACGCCATCGCAGGGGGGCGCCGCAGAGAGCCAAATCTCTAGAAGCTCTAGAGAACCTCCACCAAGCCCAGTAGCCACCAACTCGCCCGTCTTCACCTCCTTGCCGCTACGGCCGGCCAGGCAGAACGGAACTTGCTGAGGGCATCCAGAAGAGCAGAGGCTGCGCTCGAAAAGGGAGTTGCAGGAGCGACACCGCCTCAGCCTCTCCAACCCCACGCCGCCATGGCCGGCCGAAAGGAGATCAGTAGAGGAAGCCAACGAAACACCGCACTGCTCGACGCCGCGCACACGCGCCGGAGCAGACAAACTCCCGCCGCCCCCAAGTCCACACCGCCTAGCCCAATCCAGTCCATCTCCATCCCCTCGCCACCAAGGCCGGCTAGAGGGAGACAGAGCAGAGCAAGGACGGTGAGGAGGAAGAAGCAGCAGACGACCACAACCTTATTTGAAGGAGTGGTGGCCACTGGCGCCGCGGACAGCTTCCACCGGAGAAGCTTGGACGCGCTGTCAACGAACCCTAGGAACTGGATCTGGCCGCCGAGATTCCGAGCTCCACTCCCGGGCAAAAAACCCAAACTACACCTAAGAGACCCTATCTACTCCGACACCTTCCCATGCCCATCCCCGACCGGCTAGTCCGGCGGAGAGGCCATGGGAGAGGCCCAGTCTTCGGCGGCGAGGGTGCTGGAGCAGAGACACATGGGGGGGGGGGGGGGAGCAGAGACGCATGGGGGAGGAGAGCCGGACTCTTTTGGTGTTTCTCATTTGGACTACGTAGGCATCATGGTTTTTGTGTCATCTCTTCTGCAAAATCTGGGCTCTTGGTGGCAAACTGTCATGCAATACTGGCACTCCATCGCGCACTCCATCGCTAGTATGCGGGGTAAGTCTAATGGAGGGTTTAAATCGATAATCACTTTTTTTTCAATATAATCGACAATCACGTTGAACACTTGAAAATTTTGGAAAAAGCGGAATACAAGAGTCTTCAACAACAAATTTTCGATGCGAACACTGCTCTTCCAAAGTATTAAAGAGGAGTGTCAGCTGGTAGGTTGCCAAAAAAAATAGGACAGTACTCCCTCCGATTCATATACTTATCGCTAGTATAGATGCACTATTTAGACACATTTTGATGCTAGATGTATCTGTATTTGCGAAAAGTGATATGGATCGGAGGGAGCAGTAGTTTTTGGTTCGCTTAGGATTTAGTAAAAAAAATTTCTCCACCTTTGTCTATATAAACGTCAAAATTATCTCTTATTTTTAAAGAAGAGCAATGGAAACAATTTTGCTGAATCTAAAAAAACACTTCAAGGAAAAAAGAAACTCACAACCAAGTCCCTGGAGGTCCCCTGCATATATCAGGCCGAAACCGCCGTTTGCTTTGTGGGCTCCGTGAGCGGCAAACCCGGCATTTGGCCCAGACCCCTGACAGTGAAGCGGTGGCGGAATGGTGAGAATTCAGTCCGTAGCATAGGAGGGTTCCTTACCGGCGGAAGGAACCGTCGCCGCCTGGCCGTCCCCCAAACAAATCTCGCCGCCGCCGCCGCCACTGCTCAGCGTCCTAGTCCGGCCTCCACCTCCTTCCATCGCCTGCTTCTTTTCTCCGAAGGAATCCGCCCCACTCCCACGGATCCGATCCGAATCTTCTCGCCGGAGGAGGGAATAATGGGGTCCGTATCCAGGAAGACGGTGTCGAGGTACACCACGGAGACGGAGAAGGGTTCGTACGCGTTCGAGATCTCCGGGTACAGCCTCATCAAGGGCATCGGCGTCGGACGGTACGTCCGGTCCAGCACCTTCGCCGTCGGAGGCTACGACTGGGCCATCCGCCTCTACCCCGACGGGATCACCGCGGATTTCACGGATTACGTGACGACCTACCTCGAGCTCATGAGCAAGGACTCCGAGGTGCGGGCTCTCTACGATTTGAGTTTGGTTAACCAGGACACCGGGGCGACCCTCTCCGTCAGCCAGTGCTCTGAATCAACCCCCAGGCTTTTCAAATCCCGTGATACTACTCGCTTTGGCCCCCTGAGTGGATACTCCATACTCAGAAGTGACCTGGAGCAGGAGGCCTCTTGTTACATCCTGGATGACTACCTGACGATCGAATGCACCGTTACCGTCGTCAAAGGATCGCATGTGTCCGACAGCCCGGCTGAATACGAGATCGAAGTGCCGCCGTCGGACCTATCTGAACATTTTGGCAAGCTGCTGCTGGAGGAGGAGGGCGCTGATGTGACTTTCAGCGTCGGAGGAGAGGCTTTCGCGGCGCACAAGGTTGTGCTCGCCGCGCGCTCGCCTGTGTTCAGGGCGGAGCTGTACGGACAGATGAAGGAGAGGACGGCGCCGAGCATAACCCTCGAAGACATGCAGCCTTCTGCTTTCAGGGCATTGCTGCATTTCGTGTATACCGATTCGCTGCCTGACATGGATGATCTTGACCATGTTGAGTACAGCGAAATTATCCGTCATTTGCTTGTCGCTGCAGACAGGTATGCCATGGACAGGCTCAAGTTGATGTGCCAGAACATTCTTTGTCAGTATATTGACGCCGACAGTGTGGCGGAGACGTTGGCCTTGGCTGATCGGCATAACTGCGACGGGCTGAAGGATGTTTGCATTGACTTTATGGCCACTTCAGATGAGATGGATGCTGTGGTGGCGACCCAAGGTTTTGCGAATCTCAAAAGGACTTGCCCTTCTGTCTTGGTAGATGTGTTAGAGAAGAGAAGTAAGTTTCGCAAAGCATAGTATCTAGATGAGTCTGTTGACTATATATGTGTAGTTTCGTTCTTAGACCAAAGCTTGCTGGTTGTTCAAATCTGGTTTCTTAATTATTATATGTGCACCTTTCGCATTAATTTTGATGCTTGTCAGTTGTTAATGTCATTCTCTATTGGCAACTAGCAACCTGATGTTATTTCAATCCCAAATGAACCTGTTCATGTCTCTTAGTAGATCCATATGAGAAGAACTAGGCTTGGAAAGATATATTGGCATCTCATCCTAAGCTGGCTCCGAACAGCTAGTATATGTGTTATGCTTTCTGTCAATAAGTCTCATTGTAGATCCTGAATGTCTTCCTCCTTGTGTGCAAATATTTGTCAGAGTATTGTATGCACCAATATTCAAACATAGATATCGATAACAATCATTGTTTTATCCATGCAATGAAACATCATTGGATAGAATCGCCATGGTAGTTTGGAGTATAGCATGATAGTTATCCACACTTCCGATGCTAATAATATTAAGTGTTGAGTATATTTCCTTCAAAATTACAACTCGAGTCTTCAAGTACAACATGGCTCACATTACATTTTGTTGAATGCTGTGAATTTCTGTGGCTGTTACGAATAATAGTTGGCTACTTGAGAAAGCTTCTTATAAAATAATGGTTATGGTATATTATTTAGTACTTGGATAGTGTTAAGTGTGCTACCTTCAGAACGTGGTGAGAAAATGACAGAAAACTACCACAATTGGGGCAACGTTGTCAGAAAACTACCAAAGTGGTTACGCGGGACACATAACTACCACTATTCGGGCTAGGCCGTGACAGAAAGCACTGATTCTGTATTTTCCCCGGTTTAACCATCTTTCTGGCAAATGGGGCCCGCTGTCAGTGATGACGCGGCAGTCGTTTGACGGTGGGACGACTGGCCCGTTAGGTCTTCGTTAGGTTCGCCGGTATAAGATAGCCGTTCGGCTGTTCTTGCTTCTCTCCCGCTGTTCTTCTCTCTCCCCGAGCCTCTGTTCAATCGCCGCCGCCGATCTACCGCCGCCGCAGCCCGTTGCTGGAATGGTTTCTTGGGGCGATGGTGAGGAATCGTCCGCTGACACCAGATCGGATGCAACGGTTAGTGTCTCTGCCCCTGATAAGGAATTTAGGGTTAGGGTTCCGCATCTTGATTTGGGGATTTCTTGATGTTAGGCTCAAATTTGTCCCTGAAGCTAGTGTGTTATTGTCATGTTAGAGTTTGAACGTTACCTACGACTCGGATTTTAGCGGTTTAGCCGACGATGGTGTGAAGCCTATCGTCTGTAAGCACGGAGCACCTGCTGGCAAATTCGTTTGCTTTGATAGGTGCTGGACTGGGAGGAGATTCTATGGCTATGCAGGGCAGGTGTGTGTTGTAATTATTTTTGAAGTCAACTTGTTACATGTAGGAAATATTCTAAATGTTTCATCTCTTGTTATGTACTGTAGGATGGAGAGGAGTGTGATTTCAATCTTTGGGTTGATGATGAGTGGCCAGCTGCACTCCAGAAAGCCCTTGGCAAGCTCTGGGATATGTATGGAGAAACTAAAGAAGGGAGAGTAAATGACTCTCTCAATAATTTAGAAAAAAAGGTTTCATTTGCAAGCTGAGGTTGAGAAGTGTCACATTGATCTGAAGAACTGCCCAAGCAGAGATTCAGAAGGTTGTGGAGGAGAAGCAGCTTATTTTGGCTTTGAAGGCCAAAGCTGAGCAAAGTTTGATGGAAGCAAGGGCTGAATTGCAGGAGAAGAAGACTCTGGATGCATCTACCAGCAATATGCATAAATGTCTGAGGTTGCAGGCAGAGAAGGAGAGGGACAAGGTGAAGGAGGAGAAGAAGAAGCTGGAGTATACCATTTATGATCTCCTTAAGCAGAAAGAAGCAAACCATGTCAAGGTGAAGCAGATCAAAGATATCTGTGATATGATTGAGTGAGCTTGCCTGTAAGCTTGTGTGTTGGTTAAGCAATGTGTGTAAGGTCATATGTTAAGCTATCTGATTGGTTTGTACTGGTATTTGAACAATGTGTGTAAGCCTGTATGTAATAATTTGACTTCTCATGGTTAGCTTTGTGAACAATTCTATGGTAATATGAAAGTATGGTTGCTGAGATCATTTGGTTAAAATAATTTGAGTTGTGTGCTATAATTTGAGCAAAGACCTGTTGGTTAAAATAATTTGAGTTGTGTGCTATAATTTGAGCAAAGACCTGTTGGTTAAAATAATTTGAGTTGTGTGCTATAATTTGAGCAAAGACCTATGTGCTATTATTGTGAATAATTTGACCTGTGTGCTATAATTTGAGCAAAGACCTGTTGGTTCAATATAAAGTTAGAATGGTCTCGACGACTCGTTGCCGAGACTATTTGGTTCAATATATAGGTAGAATGGTCTCGACGACTCGTTGCCGAGACCATTTGGTTCAATATATAGGTAGAATGGTCTCGACGACTCGTTGCCGAGACCATTTGGTTCAACATATAGGTAGAATGGTCTCGACGACTCGTTGCCGAGACCATTTGGTTCAATATATCAACAACAAAGCATAATTCAAGCATAACAGAGATCTCAGAACAACATTTAGCACCAGAGTCTTACACATAATTAATCCAGGACCATATAACAAGTTCTGTCCTAGACATTTAGCAACAGAGTTTTACACATAATTAATCCAGGACCATATAATGTTCTGTCCAGGACCAAATCAAGCACAACATTTAGATGATCTAATGTCTGACCGATGTAATATTTTTTGCACAAACTTGCTACCATCAAACTGGAAAAACAGCTCCCACATCTCACTCTTCTCCCTACATTCCAATTAACAAAGCATCACTGCCTAAATTTTGCTCAAATTATACTAACACAACCATGCATCTATGACTACATTTTTCTCAAATTTTGCTCAAATAACAATGAATTTTCCTCATAAAACAAGCATCACTGCCTACATTTCGCTCTAATTTCCCAAACCCTAATCCTAATTTTGCTCACAGAGAAGAGGAGAACTCCAGAGAAGAGGGTACTTACCCGCTGCCATTGTAGAGGTAGTGGCTCATCGGGTCATCCATCGATGTCCTTCCCATCGAGGTCCACCATGTCTTCTCCGATGCCGGTCGCGGTGGGGTTGCCGCCCGCAGCGGCGGCGGCGGCGCTGCCTTTGCAGCACCCGCGAGATCCCCTTCTTCCCCCATCCACTCCATGCCCTGGCCAACGCCGATTCCAGCCGCATCCCCCTCACCGCCGGCGAGGTCGGAGTCACCGGAGTAGGAGCCGCCGCCACCACCAGTCGCCATTCCCAGAGGGCGCGGGAGAAAAACGGGGAGAGAAGTGAGGGAGAACGGTCTGGACCCTAAACCCTAACGAAGACCTAACGGGCCAGTCGTCCCACCGTCAAACGACTGCCACATCATCACTGACAGCGGGCCCCATTTGCCAGAAAGATGGTTAAACCGGGGAAAATACAGAATCAGTGCTTTCTGTCACGGCCTAGCCCGAATAGTGGTAGTTATGTGTCCCGCGTAACCACTTTGGTAGTTTTCTGACAACGTTGCCCCAATCGTGGTAGTTTTCTGTCATTTTCTCGAACGTGGTTGCAGTGGGTCCTTCAATCAAGTGCTTTGGTGAGAATGACCGTAACCAATTAGTGAACAAAGACTTGTGAGTATGACTGATCAGCAGTATTCATCAAGAGTCTGATGACTGACAATGACAGGAAACATCAAGAGTCTGATCAAGTAGTTTGTGACTGTGTCGTCAGGTTTAACCCATCCACTGGATGGCAGTGGCTATCCACTGGATGGCAGTGGATATCCACTTTTTTAGTGGCTATCCATTGTTTGGTTTAGAGGGTGGAGGGGATAGGGATAACCACTTTTGTCTCAAAATGATGGTTGAGCATATCCCACCAAATCTGCTGGATGAGCTCAACCACTTCTGGCTGGCGTCGATAGCCTCACCCGAAACGTTTTTCTCTTGAGTCGTTCGTTCACCAACCATTATCCATTCCCCTTCTCTCCTTGTTTCCTCTCTCCGACCACTGTGACGGCGGCCCGGGCTGGGCAGGGGCGGAGAGGCCCGAGCTACGCGGCGGGCGATGGGGAGGCGCGAGCTTGCAGCCGGCGGCCGGGAGGCTTGAGCTTGCTGCCTAGCGACGGGGAGGGGCGAGCAACACGGCGGGAGGCGGTCTGCGGGTAGGGGCGTGCAGCACGGCGGCGGCCGGTGGCAAGGAGGAGCGAGAAGTAGCTCTTGGCCGGCGCCGGGTCGGCGCGAGCTCTCGATCGGTGCCGAGGAGGGAGGCAGGAGGCGGGACGGCCTCCCAGACATGGGCGGATGCAGGCGCGCCACCGGGCGGAGGCAGGTGCGGGAGGGCGGGTTCAGCACGGCTTGGGATGGCGCTGGCTTGCCGGAGGCGAGCAAGTCAAGCACGGCCGACCGGGCGTGGCTGGGGAAGCGGGCAGGCGGAGGAAGAAGATAAGGGGAAAGGAGAATGGCTAACCACTTTTTTGTTTTACCTAGCCAAACAGAAAAATTGGCTACCCCTAACCAGCTGGTTGGGGATATCCTTATCCCCTAAATGCCATCCCCTAAACCAAACAGCCCCTAGTTCTGCTTGGTGGTTGGCACTCCAGACAATGAGTATGGAAAACCTGTGGAGGGGTTTGTTGCTTTTCGTTTGATTTTCTTTGCGTTTTGGGTTGTAAGACTTTGTTACGTTGTCCAATGGAACCTGGTTCCTAGTTCAGAGAGGCGTATGAAAAAAAAAGCTTATGACTGTGTCAACGTCTCTACGTCGACTAATACCAACCAGACGTGAATGAATGGGCCTCCTTCTATGACAGTAGGCTCATCTCAAATGGCTAAAACAACATCTCCTGGACCATCCTCTCGAAGAAGCTAAACAGCAGTAAGGCCTGTCGTAGCATCCTCGGTTAAGATGCGAGTCAGCTCCTGTTCTTCCAGCATGCATCGCAAAACTGATCCATTGATCCTCCTCCACATCATAAGCATCTTCACAAGCGGCGCACTCCAACTCCAGCACGCCTATGGGGTCGGCTGCATCCTGGCCGAGAGGGCCGCCTTGCTCTCCTTTAAGAAGGGCATCCTAAGTGACATCGCCGACCTCCTCGCTTCGTGGCGCCACCAGGACTGCTGCCGGTGGAGAGGCATCAGGTGCAGCAACCAAACCGGCCATGTCATCAGCCTTCACCTCCGCACTCTGAACCCGGACATGTACGCAGATCCATGTGATGATGGTAATAGTCTGTTCGGTGAGATCAACCCCTCGTTGCATTCCTTGGAGCATCTAAATCACATGGACCTTAGCATGAACTCTTGTCAGGGCCAAATAGCACTTTTCCTGAGTTCTGGGATCGATGGAGAACCTGAGATATCTCAACCTTACTGGCTTATCGTTTAGCGGCAGACTGCCTCCTCAGCTTGGCAACCTGTCCAAGATGCAGTATCTTGCCATTGGCCAGGATGGCCATTCTGAAGAGATGTACTCTAACGACATCACGTGGTTAACAAATCAACATTCGCTAAAGCTCCTTAGCATCAGCGGAGTAAATCTCTCTGGGATAGATGACTGGCCTCATACTTTGAATATGATTCTGTCTCTTAGGGTTATCCATCTTCATGGTTGTTCGCTTGACAGTGCAAATCAATTGCTTCCCTACCTCAATCTAACCAAACTTGAGAAGCTTGATCTTTCTTTGAATGAATTTGATCACGCAATCGAACATAGTTGGTTTTGGAAAGTGACAAGCCTCAAGCTCCTCAATCTTGAGGCCAACAGATTATTTGGCCAATTTCCGGGTGCACTAGCAAACATGACATCCCTTCAAGTGCTTGATTTGTCGTTCAATCAGAACAAGCACTTGACAATGACCGGAAACCTGAAGAATCTTTGCAGTTTGAAAATCTTAGACCTCAGTTATAATGACATAAGTGGAGATGTAACAGCTATGATGGAGGGCTTGCCACAATGCGCATGAATTTTTTTGCAGGAGCTGGATTTCAGTCAAAACAGTTTCACTGGAACATTGCCAAATTTGATAGGTAAACTCAGCAGCTTGAACAGGATTATACTCTACCACAACAACATCACCGGAAGTATACCACCTGGCATTGGGGATTTGACGTGTTTAACTGCACTTGACCTTTCGAGCAACCTCCTCAGTGAAAGTGTGCCCTCTGAAATTGGTTCCCTAACTAATCTGACTTCTTTGGACCTAAGCAACAACAACTTAAGTGGTATTCTACCTTCTGAAATTGGTGCCCTTAGTGATCTGACATCTTTGGCCCTAAGCAAGAACAACTTCTGTGGTGTGATGACTGAAGAACATTTTAGAAGTCTAAAAGGTCTAGAAAACATAGACATCTCTTCTAATAATTTGAAGATTGCAGTGGATTCAGATTGGGTTCCTCCCTTCAGGCTGGAGTCTGCACTGTTTTCATCTTGTCAGATGGGTCCTCACTTTCCGGCCTGGCTTCAGTGGCAGCTAGAAATCACTACTCTTGACATTTCAAACACAGCTCTAATGGGTACGATTCCTGATTGGTTTTGGTCTGCATTTTCACGAGCCACATATCTTGACATCTCTCACAACCAAATAAGTGGCAGCTTGCCAACACATCTAGATGGCATGGCGTTTGAAGAACTCTACCTCGGTTCGAACTCTCTTATAGGACCAGTACCACCTTTTCCAAGAAATATCACTGTATTAGATATCTCCAACAATGCCCTTTCAGGAACACTACCATCAAGTCTCGAAGCTGTGCATCTGGAAACTTGCTGATGTATTCAAATCAAATTGGTGGCAGCATTCCAGAATCTATGTGTAAACTACAACAGCTGGAAGATCTTGATTTATCAAGAAATCTCTCGGAGGGTGATATCCCTCAGTTCTTTGAGACATTATATGTTGAAACGGTATGGGCCTGGCCCAGTTACTTAAGCCCATGAGAAGGGCTGACCTAGAAGTAGAAGAGGAGCACGCATGGTACCTGAGAGAAAAAGAGTTGTGCCTCCCTCAGCCGCCATACACAAGATACACATGCAACCAACATGGTATCAGAGCCGGGGATGGCGGCGGTCCTGCGCGGCTGAGGAACCTGATGGGGAGGCAGTTCTGGTGGGGTCCGGAGGCAGTTGAGAGGAGGCGGCTGCACGCTTGCTGTGTGTGTGTGTGAGGAGGAGAAGGAGCTCGAGCTGCTACTGCTGCTTGAGGAGGAGAAGGGGAGCAGCTGCTGCTCGACCAGGGAAGAAGAAGCCCGAGCGGCTGCTGGTCAGGGAGCGATCCAGGTGCTGCTGCTATGACGGATGGAAGCTGGTGAGCACCGGAAATAGGGGACTTTGCTGTTGCGTGTAGCTGGTCAGGGATTGGATCAATCAATTTGTTGCTGAACTCCAAGCAGCGCAGATGGGTGAGCAAAAAGGCCTTGCTGAGGCTCTCGAGAAGCTCACATTGTTCCTCAGCTCCACAGGGGATGGCTCAATTTCTGGGGCCATCGTTCCTAGATAGGAAGTGATTCAGAAGATTGACTTGTTGCCTACTGACATCAAGCTAGAGGGGGTTACCAACTATCTGAGTTGGTCTCGGAGGGCAAGGTTGGTGGTGGATCAGAAGGATCTGGATGGATACTTGTTGGGGGACTCTCCAAGAACCAGGAGACAAGACTAGTGCGGCGGGAGAGAAATGGAAGACCATCAACTCGTTGCTTATTGGATGGCTGCTGAACTCGGTGGTGCCTTCTATTGGACGTTCTGTGGAGGGGCTATCCACAGCGGCTGAGATATGGAAGACTATGTCCACCAATACTCTGGTAAAGGGAATGGCATGCTCATTTCTCAGATTGATGGAAAATTCGTCATCTACGCCAGGGAAACATGACACTGATGGCATATGTGGCAGAACTGCAGGCTTGTGGGTTGATCAGGATAACTGTGACCCTCTTGAACTCTATGATGCAGCCTGCATAGAGTCAGGGCAACAATGGATGGCACGCAGGTGTGTGCTGAAATTCTTGGAGGGGCTCCACAAATGCTTTGATGGCAGTAAGGCATTCCTGTTGCACAACACTTCCTTGCCTACGATTGATGAGGCTATTGCAGCAATGTCTTAAGAGGAGGTGCGGCTCTCTCTTGAGAAGGCAGACGAGAAGGTTGTTCTGGCTCCGACGTTTGCTGTTACTGAGCATAGAGAGTGGAGAGAGACTAGGGACTATTTCACCTATGGGGAGACAGGTCATCTAAAGTGGACTGTCCGACTCGTGGCAGAGGCAGGGGATATAACAGAGGGGAACGTGGTAGGATGGCTGGAGGAAGAGGTGGATACTTGGGAAACTCAGGTTGTCACACTACTATAGGCAGTGGACACTCGGGGAACTCAGGGGGTCAGAGGGCCCATATGGCAGTTGAAGCGGACAATGGGATATCAAAGGATGCAGAAGTTGATGATGCTTCCTATGGAGACTTTGCTCACTGGGCCTCCTCCACATATGAAGGTAATTCTGAAAAAGCATCTCTTGCTACTAATGAGAATGATACAGAGTGGGTTCTAGACTCTGGTGCATCTAAGCATGTTGCGGGTAAATCATGTGTGTTTGAGTCTTACCATAAGCATCCTCCTACTCACAAGGGAACAATTCAAACTGCTGATGGTACAAAACAGCCTGTCATCAGGGTTGACACAGTAAAGTGCACCTCGAACATCTCCTTAAAATCGGTTTTACATATGCCAGCATTTCCTGTTAATTTGGTCTCTTTGAGTGCCCTTATTGATGACATAGACTGTAATGTAACCCTTAATAAGTTCGGTGCCGTGATTCAGGAGCGACAGACGGGGCAGATGGTTGGGACTGGCACCAGGCGTAGAGGGCTCTGGTATATGGACAAGGGGGTGCAGCCAGAGCTGATGTATGCTGCAACAATGGAGGACAAGGAGAAGCATGCAATGATCCAACACTGTAGGATGGGTCATGTATCATTTGATAAGATGAGTAGAATATTTCCAAATGTTATGTGTGGAATAGGCAACGGCAAGTTAACATGTGATGCTTGCGAATATGCTAAACACACAAGAGCCTCATATCTGAGTAAAGGGCTTAGGAGCATATCCCCTTTTATGTTTATTCATTTAGATGTATGGACTAGCCCAGTGGTGTCAGTGAATGGAATGAAGTATTTCGTTACCTTTATTGACTGTTATTCTTGTATGACTTGGGTTTATTTGATGCGTCACAAGGATGAGGTGTTTCACTGTTTTCAGAACTTTCATGCTTATGTGAAGAATCAGTTTCAGGTGCAGGTGCTGAGGTCTGACAATGGCATAGAGTATGTGAACAACACCTTTGGGGATTTCTTGTCTAACCAAGGTATCCTGCATCAAACTTCTAGTCTAGACACTCCTCCCCAAAATGGCATGACCGAGCGGAAAAATCGTCATGTTTTGTAAGTTGCTCGTTCACTGATGTATACAATGAATGTGCCCAAGTTCTTGTGGAGTGAAGCCGTCATGACAGCCACATACTATCAATCGAACACCTTCCAGGATACTAGGTATGAAATCACCAAGTGAGCTTCTGGTTGGAGAAAATAAGTTTGTTGTCCCTCCTAAGTTATTTGGTAGTACATGTTTCGATCACAGACCATCTATGGGGAAATTGGACCCACAAGCAGTAAAATGTGTTTTTATGGGTTACTCCTCTAGTCAGCAGTGGTATAAGTGTTGGAATCCCTCTACAAAACGCATGTTTGTGAGTATGGATATCACCTTTAGGGAATCTGAGCCATTCTATGGTGAACCTACTGATCTGAGTCAGTTGTTTGCAGAACTTGACCAAATTCACTCTGTGAAAGATGGTCATGAGGGGAGGAAGGCTGTGTTGCGTACTCAGGGTGATTATGTGGGCACTAACACCGATAATGATGTACACGTTCAGGTCCAACAACTGATAGTGGGTACAATTTAGGCTGGTTCTTTCCAGGTTCATGTTCAGAATCGATGGCCAGAAAACCTCAAGGTATATTCTCGACGACAGCCACAGGTGCAAGGGGAGCAGCAAGATAGTCGGTGGCCGGAAAACATCCAGGTGTACTCTTGATGACATCCACATGTGTAGGGGGAGCAGCAAGAGAGTAATGACACCTCAACTGACACAGTGGATCTACCTATTGCATTGCGAAAGGGGACTCGCGAAGCAGCAATGAAGGGTGAAGCAGAAAGGAAGGCTCTCTGCAAAATGCATGCTCTTCAAACCTTTTTTGATGGCCATGACATTGGTAACTTTATGTCTTATGAGTCTTTGTCTCCTTCCTATAGAGCATTTGTTGCCTCTCTACAAACTGTGTCAATCCCAAAGGATTGGAAGACTGCAAAGCAAGATCTAAAGTGGCATGAAGCGATGATAGAGGAACTGGAAACACTGAAGAAAAATAAGACGTGGGTGCTAACCACATTACCGACAGGAAAAAAGGCAGTAAGTTGCAAGTGGATCTATACCGTGAAGCAGAATCCTGAGGGGAAGGTAGAACGGTATAAAGCTAGATTGGTTGCTAGAGGGTTTAGTCAAGCTTATGGAATTGACTATGATGAGACGTTTTCTCCAGTAGCAAAGATGAACACAGTAAGGATATTGGTTTCATGTGCTGTGAACTTTGGGTGGAAGTTGCATCAACTAGATGTCAAGAATGCCTTTTTGCATGGTGACTTACAGGAAGAAGTATACATAGGGTATATATAATAGAGCCCGATAGTTGAGTACCCCTGAGGCCCATTAAGCTAGGCCCAAGTGTAATACTAGTCGAGATACGAGTTCATGTCGTATATCGGTATTGTAATCTGTGTCGGACCCCTCCCGTACCTTGAGACATGGCCACCTATATATAGGGGCCAGGAGAGGACGGTGAGGGACAGATTGAGAGTAAGCCAAAGTTCATCACCATGTTTACTTTCGATACACACCTTGTTTGACTGATTTTACCTTCGAGTTCATCCGACGCCCTACTTCCCCGATCCTAAGTCCTTCATCTAGGACATTTGTCGAGTTAACCCTCGTCAATTGGCGCCGACCGTGGGGACTCGGGCGTTGGAATCATGAATTCGACGGCTTTTTTCGCTTTTAGCGAACAGCAATTCAGAAGTCGACAAAAATCAGATATTGTTTGGAACCGTCGATTTTCAGCCTCACCTGGCAAATTTTACTCCAATATTCGAGAGCATGGATCAAAACGTGGACTTTACAATCGGAAGCCTAAACTTTCGCGTCGGATCTTTAGGTTCGATTCGCCTTTCAGATCCGGTCTCTTCGGATCCATCGGCAAGAAAAGTCAAGACAGTTGCAATGTCAGAATCATCAGTGGGCTCTTCTAGCGAAGCAAATTCGCCGGTCAGTTTCGTAGTAACAGAAGTCGCAGAAGGAAAAATCGCAGAAGTCGACAAAAACATGGAAAATTTTGACTTAGGAGATCAACTCGAAGACCTCATGATCTGCCATGGTGATACTTCAGACAAGTCAACAGACACTTGGGAAACATGTCTAGAGCTTCATGAGGATGACGATTCAATCTTCTCAAGCTTCAACATCAAGTTTGACAATCGATATCAACTACTCGCCATTGTAGGAGATAACTCTGAAGAACTCGATGAAAACAACAACCCAGTGCTCAACCCAGCAAATATAAATAGAGGAGCAAATCACTTAGCAGAAGGAGAAACTGCAGACTCCCTGGCAAGCAGAGAGAAAATTTGATTATCAGTCCAAGAGTGGGGGATAATCAAAACAGCCGTGGAACACGGCACGCCAATACTAGGAGATGCAAGAAAAAATATGCTGTTAGGGTATCATTATACCTTAAGAAAGCAGTCAAAGCAATTAGCAAAGGAGAGAATTGAAATACAGAAGAGGAAAGAGTCAGCCATCACAGCAGGAATAGCTTACCATAAAGCGCGCAGTGATGCATCATATACAAATAGCAAAAAGCATTGTCGACATGGATCAAGGTTTGAAAACCTCGAGCACTCCGAAAGGCAAAGCCTTTCCAAAAATCTCGACTCGTCCTTCCTATCGGTCAACGAGCAAGGTAACATCATAACAAAAACGCCAGAAGCAGCGCTCGTGGCAGCACAAACATATCTATAGACAGCATGGCCAAGTCTAAGGGACCCAAGAGAGCATATGCATCGAGCTGCACTGCAAGGACTAAGGATGGTAGGCAATAAGTTGACAGCAAGAGAAGAGGAGGCATAGCATAACAAAGGAGCACGTAAATCAAGGTCACCACACCGTCACAATAGTCCTCGGCACAAAAGCGGCAACCGACGATCTAGGACACCATCACCAAGGCGGCACAAAAGCCCGAAGCACGGAGGAACCCGAAGATCCAGGACCCCCTCCAAAGCATATGACTACGAAGACGACAAAAAAGAAATGGGGGCGTCGTGCTTTACTCACAGGGTTCACACCACGCCAGTACCCAAGGGTTTCAAATTACCCCATGATCAACAAAAGTACGATGGATCTCAGGAACCCCAATCATGGCTCTCGGACTATTTGCAAGCAGTGAAAATATTAGGAGGAACAAAGGAAACAGCAATGCAAAGCTTGCAACTATACTTCACCGGCGCAGCAAGGTCATGGTTGAGCAAATTAGAACAAGGAACAATTGGAAGCTGGGAGGAACTCACAAAACAGTTCACGAGTAACTTCAAGTCGACATACAAGCAGCCAGCATCAATAGAGGAAGTCAAAGCCTGCGTACAACAGCGTAACGAGACACTAAGATCGTATATCCAAAGGTGGAGTATTATAAAAAATTCCGCAGTCGAAGTTTCGGACGAAAGAGCAATAGATGCTTTCACGCTCGGGTTACGGCGAGGAGACCTAGTCGAAGAAAAGGGCAGAATCAAGCCAAAGACAGTATCCGATCTAATGGACATAGCAAATAGATTTGCAGATGGCAAAGATGCGTGCAACAACAAACGAACACGATCACCAGAAGACGCCAGAGGAAACAGATACGGTGGCCAAAGGAGGAGATTCTGCAATTACGACAACTACGGCTCCCATAGCCAAGTAGCCGCGGGATACAAAGACAATGGTTATCAAGGAAACGACCGCAGAAGCTCGGGATACCGCAGCTATGGAAAAGAAGACTACGGGAGCAGCACAAAATTTCAGACAAAAGAACCCAGAGAGTACAACCCATCACCAGAGGATATGCTAAACGGACCGTGCCACATACACTCCGCGTTCGTTGATGGAAAACGAGTGTCCAGACACGCGATGAAAGATTGCACGACGTTCTTGAAACTCCAAGAGGCAGCAATGAGTAAACAAGCCAAAGCGAAGAGACAAGGATACGAAGGGAGCACAAACAACGCACCTACAAGTCAACAAGTAACAATGGAACTCCTCAAGATCAAGAACAACCAAACCAGGGACGCGATAATGACGGAGGATATGTTCCATCCAAAGGGCACATCACAACAATGATACAGCCAGTGCCAAAGTCGAACAAAGAAGAAAAGAGCATAACTCGACAAGTCAACCTAGCAGTAACATCACCTCCAGCAACAACGGAATATCTGCACTGGTCGGAACAACCCATAGAATTCAACAGGGATGATCACCCCATAACAGTACCTCAGCCGAGAAACGCGCCTCTGGTACTCAAAGCTCAAATTGGGACATATGACGTCAACAGAGTATTTATGGATGCAGGAAGTGGAATAAATCTCATATATGCAAAAACTCTCTGAGCAATTTACATATCACTAGAGTTCCTGAAACCAACAGATTGTTCCTTCCACGGAATCATCCCAGGAAGTGCTAACTATCCACTAGGTCAAATAGCACTCAACGTTTTCTTTGGGAATCGCCAAAACTACAGAAGATAGAAACTTGACTTCGAAGTCATGGACTGGCCATCACAATATCACGCGATCCTCGAGCGACCCACGTTTTCGCGATTCATGGCAGTTCCTCACTACACATACCTGGTACTCAAAATGCCAGGACCCAACGGAATCATCACAGTCAAAGGAAGCTTCGAATTATCGGATCTATGCGACAAGGAATTCCACAAGATGGCCCAAAATTTCGGCATGATGGCAAGCTACGGAGAACCCAAAGACAAGGCAAAAAGCGCGACTATAGGAGTCGCACAACAACTCGAAGGGCATCCAGCAGAGCCAGAGGTGAAGAAACTGCCGGTACAGCCGTCGGACCTAGGGGAAGCTACAGGAGAAGAAAGAAGGACATCGGCAACATAGGCAGCAAATACACAAAAATAGAGTATAAAAACAAGGCTATTAAAAGCCACAAGCTATCCGAGGGCAATGCCCTCTAGATCCAGAACACGGGTCACTGGCCGGATCTCTTGGGACACCCCATGTATCTTACATTACAAGTATAAATAAAGACAAAGTTCCTCCTATTCGAGTTTACGTGTCTTCAAATAAAATTGTGGTAAACGCACCAAACACAGAACATAAACACCTCGAGAACAAAACAAAATTTCTGGCAAAAGAACCCAGAAACAGAAAATCGCGTGCAACATACCAAGCATATATACAATATGAGCATCACAACATTGGCTGATCAGAATCATCTACTCCTAGGGGATTTAAGTAATGGTGCTCGTGAAAAAACGCGGCATCCTCTCGAAGCGATCTAGCTATGATCCTCCTCGCTGGTTGAAGTGTAGCATCCATATGGACTCGCAGCCTAACTCCCCCTTGAGGAAAACCTAGTGACATGGAACTATAATTGAGCCTTGGATGCCACTTACGTATCCATCCAAGAGCAAAATTGGCACCAGCCACCAGGTTGAGCTCTATCAGCCGATGAATTTGCTGACTAGATCTAAAAACGTCGAGTAGCTGCTTAAAGCTTCCTGGCAGAGGATTGCGGGGAAGCATGACAGAGTACATGGTTGTCAAGGATTTTCGACAACCATCTACAGCCTCACCTATGTGTTGAGCATGATCCTGCAGAAGAACAACAGCACTGCGGTGCCTAGGGTCAGCCCACAAAGAGGACGCATCTTTTGATACCTTCTCCAAAGCTGCGATTCACTCAGCAACTCGACGATTCTCATCAGCAGGATATAAGCACGTACCTGGAAGATGTAAACTCATCAAAATACAAAGACAGGAGCAGCAGCAAGAATTTCGAGAAGGTCTACAGGAAACTCACACTTCAACTGTTCACAAGCTGATTCGATGAAATCAACAAGGAAAGAGTCGCACTCCTTCAGATGTATAACTTGGGCAACCAAACCCGACACTTTAACTTCAAGAACAGATACCTGCTTCATCGGGCCGTAAGATTTACTGGCCTGACCCACAGCAGTACTCACCCGACGCTTCATCAAAGACAAACGACCTTCGAGGTCCGAAATTCTTGACAAGTACTCTGAGCATCGGCAAGAAGAACCAGGAGCAGAAGGAATCGCAGTATGAAATGCACCGGTAGAAGGCGACCCACAACCACGATCCAGCGATCCACCAGCATACTCACGCCGGAAGGAAAAGAAAAGACAGGAGGAAACAACTCAGAATCATGATTAAGCACGACATTTCATAAAGGCAAAATATTTACAAAGGGTACAAGTTTCCATGATCGATTCTCAGGCAAAATATGAAGAAGTTCACTACATAAAAAGGGAACAAAAGACTACAGAGGAAGTCTAAGTCTACACCACGTCAGCAGCAGGCTCCATGGCGGAAGAAGGCGCGGGAGAGGTAGCACCAGCGCTCGGCGGAGGCATCGACGCACTTGTCGCAGGAGTCGAGGAGGCCGGAGTAGAAGTCGAAGAAGCCGCCGAAGGAGTGATAATTGACACGATGCCTAGCGCATACTTCTTCGCCTTCTCAAAGAAGCCTAGCAGCTCTGAAAGAGGTTGACCACAGGAAGAGCTAACTTTCTCCCAGTCAACCTCCTCGCCATGCGAATAGGCAAGGGCAATGGCTCCTTCGGCGCCTCGCTTCACCGAGCGGCTCTTCATCAGTAGGATAGGGTCCTCGATAGTGTCGAAAGCCGCGGCAAGTTTCTTTAGGTCAACAGTTGGCACATCGGCCTTTTTCTTCGGCCACAACCCGATGA
This sequence comes from Dactylis glomerata, assembly GCA_007115705.1. Lineage (NCBI taxonomy): Eukaryota > Viridiplantae > Streptophyta > Magnoliopsida > Poales > Poaceae > Dactylis > Dactylis glomerata. The sequence continues at coordinate 257,439 of QXEO01000701.1, read as the reverse complement.
AAATCCGCGTTAGCACGTGGCGAGTCATCTCGAGGATTTCCTAGATAGATATCCAGTTCGACTCTAGCAAATTCACCGTAGCCATCAGAGGATCTTCATCATCCGGCTGCAAAGGCGCCAAGGATATCCCAACATTTTCTACAGGAACAAAAAGACAGAAACAAGAGATAAGTGAGCAAACACTAATAAGTAGAAGAATGAGCAAGTCAGCCGAGAAGAGAAAAGCACGGTACTTACCACCAGCAAGAGCCGAAATCTGATTAAGGCGATTGGTTATGGTTTGCTCTCTTTGGGCACGCGCCCGATCAGCATCGGCAAGCGCCTTCTCTACTTTCTTCGCCTTAGCTATTGCTAACTTAGTAGACTTCTCAGCAGTGGCCTTGGCGGCAGCGGCAACGTCCCAGGCTTTTCTGGAAGCTTCAATTTCAGGTTCTAGGGATGATATGCGAGCATTGGCCGCCCACAAAGCATCTGCATCACGAAAAAGGGGAAATAAATTTGAATAAAGAGCCAAGGAAAGACAAATGAGACAGGTAGAAGACACAACATAGCAAAAAAACTTACCCTGAGAAGCCCGAGCAGCTTTTAAAAACTCAACACACTCAGTGCCCAAAGAGACAAAATTTTTCATCAAAGTCTGGCAAAAAGAAAGACATAAGAAAAACAGTTCAAAGTAGTAAAAAAATAAGCCACCAGTTCAAAGCAGTACTTACATTGTCAGCAGAGCTCACTGGTCGATGGGTGTCGAGGGAAGTACTCCCCATCGGTTCTTTCTTCAGGCGTTTGGAAGCACGAGAAGGGGCACCCTTTTTAGCAGCGGCTTCCACTGACTTAGTTACCACAGCTACCTCTTGAGAGGGCGGCTCGTCAACAGCAGGAGCATCGACAAGGGGAGCAGTGGCAGCATCTTTTCTCGGGTCCTTGTTGTCGCTAAAAAGGGAACAAAAAGTAGACACTTTGCATGAGTCGAAAGAAAGAAAAGTAGATAAGTACTCAAGTCAGCAAAGACTCATGAGTCCAAGAGGTCGAAAATTTCCGCATCATCTTCAAGAGCAGAGGCCGCCCCGGCCACATTCTTAGGAGCAGAGGTACTTGAGGAAAAGAGTTTGTCAACGCGCTTCCTCTTCTTATCAAGGCTAGGCTCTTCTGAGTGTGCAGGAGGAGGTGACATAGTCGAGCTGGTTCCTTCCAGCGAATCCTCGGCATCATCTCCGTCCTGGCTGTCCTTAGCCTCGGGGGCTTCAGACGCAGCAGAAACAGGAACAGCCTGATTAGGTCCTCCCTCTGGAAGAGGAGGACGAGAAACAAGGGATTGGTGACCCTGCAGAAGAGTAAGTCAAAAAGCTGTAAGCAGAACAATGACAAAATACAAGAAGGCGAATAAATGAGAAGGTGGCGCATGAAAAAGCACATACCGCGGGCAAGGGATGCTCGAAGTCGAAGAAATCAGCGGTTAAAGCGGGAATTTCATGATCCTTTGTGAGAGTAGTCAGAGCTCTCACTCGCTTGTCGAGATCCTTCTTATCTATGTCCTCTCTAGACACTCGAGAAGAATCTTCCAAGCCAGAGTATGACCAAAGTTTGGAAACACGATGCTGAAGAGGCTGAATTCGCCATTGCAGAAAGAACGATATAAGCTGAGTCCCTGAGAGCGCACCTCCACTAGCACTCTTCAGAGCCTGGATGCGGGTTATCAGTGGCTTGATATCTTCCATCTCAGCTTCTGTGGGAGGCGAATCCCATGAGGACAACTTCTTCAGATCTTTATTGGCATCAAAAGGGGCAATGCCGTATTGGTCAGAGGAAGAGTTTTTTTGATCTTTAATGTAAAACCACTTCTTCTTCCAACCTTGTACGGAGGCAACCATGATAAATTCCAAGTAACGAACCTCAGCGTAGACGGAAACAACAGCCCCACCCAGCTCAGGCTTCTTTGACAAAGCAACATTAGGGCGGAGGCGGAAGAGAAATTTCCAGAGAATCCAATGGGGTTCGATCCCTAGAAAAGACTTGCAAAGAGTGACAAAATAAGCAATGTGTAAAATCGAGTTTGGCGTGAGCTGGTGAAGCTGCACGCCGTAAACAAAGAGAAGTCCACGGAGAAACTCGTGGGCAGGAAAGAATAAGCCGTGCAAGAGGAAGGCGAGAAACATCACCCGATAGCCGCTCGGGGGCTTGGGGATGCGCTCGGTGTTGGGGAAGACGACCTGATCCCCTTCGGTGAATAGACCCTCCTTCTGGGCCTTGGTGGGATCTGTTTGCCCAAACTCCGAGGGCACCTAGCTGGTCAACGCATTGGCGATTTTTCTCTTCCCCATCTAGTTCTTGTGGGCAAGGCTTTTTACGCGCATCTACAGCAGCGGTGATTAGGGGGCTGTGAAGGAGCTCGGAAGCGCAAAGAAGATGCAGCAATGGTGGCGGCGAAAGGGCAATGAACTGGTAAATAGTAAACAGCCCCACTATCCCCCTTATAAAGCGTCCTGGTGAAGGAACGCGGGCTGCGACGTGGCGCAAGAAGCGGAAACGGTAGCCCACTAACAGGCAGGAAAAATTGTGAAATTACCGCGCTGCCCACGAGTAACGGTCAGCGCAAAGTCAAATGACATACAGAGTGATTCTACTAATGACGTCACAAGCGATCGAGTAACGGAAAATAAAAATATTATAGTACAATATGACAGTTACGGATACTCGTCGAAGATTCAACAAAACGTCTAGCATGACGATATGCGTATTGGTGTTGATCAAGGAACCCGACGAAATCTGCTATGGGAGATACAAAGGAATCAGGGAAGAAAACTCATTTTTTGAGTCTATACCCAAAAAATTTCGACTATAGCCTCGGGGGCTACTACCATCGGGAGCGCTGGGTGCGCACCCGACGATATTATCAAAAAAGCTATTATCTGATGATTAAAAGAAGTGACAATTAACTAGCCTATACTCGAAACACATTTTCGACTATAGCCTCGGGGGCTACTCCCATCGGGAGCGCTGGTCGCGCACCCGACGAAATTTTTACACGCATGAAAGAGTAAAGAAGGCGAAAGAAGACATGGAAAGCACAATTACTACCATCGGGAGGGAATATATATTAAATCAAGGTTGGACAATCCGAAGATTTTCAGAGCTGAAATAGTGAAACAAGGCTGCGACGTATGATTCTCGAGTTGCGTCATCGCAACAAAATTTGAATGCCATGATTGAAATATATCGTGAAGGTAAGAGGCCTGGTATACGCATATGGATGCGCTCTGCTAGTAGTTATCCATATCTACGATGCGAAGAAAATCCTGGTGGATGCACTGGGTACCCTGAGAACCACTGGGACTCATTCTTTGTAAGACCTAAATGCGGCAAAAGAATGGGTTTGACCAGTTTCCTGGATTCAAGTCCAAGGGGATTAAATTTGAAGTAGGTGACAAGTATCTGTTCCGGCAGTTAACTGACCTCCTGATCCGTCAGAGTTGTCAGGCTTGTTCATCAAAACCCCTTGCGAGATAATATAATGAAAGTTGTTTATTTTTTTAGTACAGGAAGAATAAGAAGTCGAAAGATTGATCAAGTCGAAGATTTGAAGATTTGAGATTCAACCTGAATCTGCAATTCTGGTAGAATCTCGGGGGCTACTGACAAGGGTATAGATAATAGAGCCCGATAGTTGAGTACCCCTAAGGCCTGTGAAACTAGGCCCAAGTGTAATACTAGTCGAGATACGAGTTCATGTCGTATATCGGTATTGTAATCTGTGTTAGACCCCTCCCGTACCTTGAGACCTGGCCACCTATATATAGGGGCCAGGAGAGGACGGTGAGGGACAGATTGAGAGTAAGCCAAAGTTCATCACCACGTTTACTTTCGATACACACCTTGTTTGACTGATTTTACCTTCGAGTTCATCCGACGCCCTACTTCCCCGATCCTAAGTCCTTCATCTAGGACATTTGTCGAGTTAACCCTCGTCAATCGTGTTTCCAAGCTGTGGTCATACTCTGGCCTGGAGAACCCTTCTCGAGTATCTAAAGAGGACATAGATAAAAAGGATCTCAACAAAAGAGTGATTGCTTTGACTACTCTCACAAAGGATGATGAGATCCCAACATTGACAGCTGATTTCTTCGACTCCGCTCACCCCTTGCATGCGGTATGTGCTCTTTCATTCACCAACTTCTCATTTGTTCGCCTTCTTTTATTTTGTTGATGCTTTCCTGACAATTTTGCGACTTGCCCTTGTGCAGGACCATCAATTTTTAGTTTCCCGTCCTCCTCTTCCAGTGGGAGGACCTATTCAGGCTGATCCTGTTTCTGCTACTTCCGAAGCCCCCAAGGCTGACGAAGACCAGGACGGAGATGATGCCAATGTTTCGCTAGAAGAAAATAGTTTGACTACATCGCCTCCTCCTGCACATTCAGAAGAACCTAGCCTTGATAAGAAGAGGAAGCATATCGACGAGCTTCTTTCTTCGAGTACCTCTTGAAAGATCATATCGAGCCCCATGTGTGGTTTTGGTAATTAATGACAATCTCTATGGACTAATGGTTGCATTGAGTTATATGTGTAGAACTTGTCCATAGACAATGCTTGAACCATTTGTTGGATTCAAGGTTGTAAGAAGAAGATTATGTGTTGACCAAGGTGTTATTCAAGAAGTGATCCAAAGATTAGTCTTAAGGGTCTTGAGCTTATGTCAAGTGTGTCTTGAAGAATAAGATTGAGTGAGCTCTCATGTGTATCCTCAAGACACCATCATTATGGAGAAAGAAGAATTGATTCGAGGATTGATCAAGTCAAAGCGCAAGTTCAAGATGAGCAACTAGAAGAGAACATATGCTTGAAGCTTGCCATATATATTGTGATCATGGATATGTGAAGATATGCTTAAAGAGAGTCTCTTCCATAGTAGAGTATGGGGGAGCAATCCGCAAGACTTCACCAAGCAAGCTCAATCAAGAAAGGTGGTCCAACTTGAGAAGATCAAGATCGTCATTAACCACCTCAAGTGGAATGCTCAAGGCAAAGGTATGATAGTGTTAGGGTTTCTTTCTTACCGGTCTCATGGTGTTAGTTGTGAGACCGGGTTATAGGATCGGTAGCCGTACTATCAAGAGGGGCTCTCAAGTGAGTAACTTAATTGTATCGTTCAGAGAGAGCTCAAACCTTTGCATACTTGGCATCATCTTTATTGGTTCTTATTTGGATTTTATCCATGTGAGGTTCTAGAGCTTGTGGTTATTTCCATAACAAGCTCTAGCTCATCAAAAACGGATTCCGCATGAAACTCTTCTTGCGTTTTTGGTGTTTGGAGGTTTTACCGGTTTGTCTTCGAAGAGAGGTCAAACCTTTCATCATTTGGTTTTATCCTCCTTGGTTGGACTATGATGTTTCTCTGCATAAAGTTGTAGAGCTTGTTGTTGTGATTCCAACGAGCTCAAGATCATCGAAAACGGAGTCCGGATGCTCAAGTTATTGCCGTTTTCGTTTTGGTATTTCTGCTGTTTCAGTGGGGGCGGAAATAGCCGGCCCGGGGCCGGAAATAGCCGGTCAGACCGGCTTTAGCCGGTCTGAGGGCCGGCTTTAGCCGGTCTGCCCAGATTTCGTCTCTGTTGCAACCCGGCTTTTTGTCCGGCTATTTCTAGCCAGGGCCGGACTTTTCAGGCCGGCTATAGCCGGTGTTAAGTCCGGCTTTAGCCGGTGTAAGTGGCTGTAACGGTCAGATTTTGGAGGGGGGGGGGGTATAAATACCCCTTCTTCCTCCTTGGAACAGCTACGAAATTGGCTTCTCTCTCCTCCATTGTTGACTTTGCAAGCTTGCCCTCCCTCCTCCATTCCTCCCATGATTCTTGCATATTTTTGAGGGAAAAGAGAGAGGAGATCTAGATCTATATTTCCACCAATCCATTTCTCCTCTAAGTGAGGGGAACATAGAGAATCTAGATCTTGAAGTTCTTTGTGGATTTCCTTTGTTCTTCCTCTCATATCTCTCCATAGCATTAGTTGCTTTGGTAGGATTTGAGTAAGAAGGATTTGAGTACTTTGTGTGCTCTTGCCATTGCATAGGTTGCATCGGTTTGAGTTCTCCCCGGAGATTCGAGTAAGTGAAAGTTTGTGAGCTTATTACTCTTGGGTTCTTGGAACCCTAGACGGCTTTGTGGCTTTGTGGAGCCTTGGTGGCTATCCTTGGGAGCCTCCAATTAAGTTGTGGATGCGTGCCCCAAGATTTGTGTAAAGGCCCGGTTCCGCCTTGAGGAACCCCTTAGTGGAAGAGTGAGCTAGGCCTTTGTGGCGCAAGCTCACACCGGAGAATAGGGTGAGGCCTTTGTGGCATTGGTTAGTCCTTTGTGGTGATACCACACCCCTCCAACGAGACGTACTCCCTTTCAAGGGAGGAACTCGGGAATACATTATCGTCTCCGCGTGCCTCGGTTATTCCTATACCCGAGCTCTTTACTTATGCACTTTACATTGTGATAGCCTTCGTGCTTGAAATCATTTATCTTGCTATCACCTTGTTACTTGTATTGCTTAGCATAAGTTGTTGGTGCACATAGGTGAACCTAGTTTATTTAGGTCTTGTGTGCTTGACAAAATAAACGCTAGTTTAATTCCGCTTTTGTTCAAGCCATTCGTAAAATTTGATATCGCCTATTCACCCCCCCTCTAGGCGACATCTGTGTCCTTGATACGTCTCAAACGTATCTATAATTTTTGATGCTCCATGCTTGTTTTTACACCATTTGCCTATTGTTTCGTTACACTTAGTGGTATTTTTATACATTTTCCGGAACTAACCTATTAACGAAGTGCCACAGTGCCAGTTTCCTGTTTTCTGCTGTTTTTGTGTTTCAGAAGTGATACACAGGAAATATTCTCGGAATTGGACGAAACAAGTTCCTGAAGTCATATTTCACCGGGGAGCTCCCAAAGATCAGAAGACCTGACGGAGGGGGGCCACGTGGCCCCCACACACAGGGGTGGCGCGGCCAGACCCCTGGCCGCGCCGGGCCCGTGTGAGGGAGCGTGGGACCTCCTCTGACAGTCCCCCTTCGCCTACATATACCCCCTGACGAGAAAAACCTAAGGCCCGATCAGTTTTCCAGAATACATCGCGATCCGCCGCCGCCGTCGACCCGAAGATCGGGAGGGTCCAGAAGCTCTTCCCGGCACCCTGCCGGAGAGGGGAATCGCCACCGGAGGTCTTCTTCATCGCCATGCTTGCCTCCGGAGCGATGAGTGAGTAGTCTACCTTGGACTATGGGTCCATAGCAGTAGCTAGATGGTTGTCTTCTCCACCATGTGCTTCATGTTTAGATCTCATGAGCTGCCCTACATGATTGAGATCACCGTTATGTAATACTATGATGTTGGTTTGTTGGGATCCGATGAATATTGGTGTTTATGATTAAGTTGCTGTACTGAATTATATCTTTTGTTATCTCTATGTTGTTTATGATCTTGCATGCTCTCCGTTGTTAGTAGCTATCTTGGCCGAGTAGTTGCTAGTGACTCCAAGAGGGGGTATTTATGCTCGATAGTGGGTTCATGTCTCTATTTCACCTGGGGGAGTGACAGAAACCTCTAAGGTGGTAGATGTGCTGTTGCTACTAGGGAGAAAACAACATTCATATGCTCAAGGGCATATGCTTTGTTTACATTACACACTTTGCTTAATGCAATTATCTGTTGTTCGCAACTTAATACTTCCAGGGTGTTCGGATGATATCCCCGGGGGTGGATTATTAGTCATAGATGCAGTTGGATGGCGGTCTATGTATTTTGTTGTAATGCCCAGAGTGAATCTCATAGTGATCTTCTTGACATATCACGTTATCTTTATTCTATCAATTGCCCAACTGTAATTTGTTTACCCAGCATGTTATTTATCTATGGAGAGACACCACTAGTGAACTGTGGACCCCGGTCCTATTTTAATCATATTGCAATCACCTGTTTACTTTTCCCGCACTGTTTACTTTACTAGCATATTACTATTGTTTTCCACTCGATACACTCATAACCTTTGTTTCAAGCAAACCGGTGAGATTGACAACCTCATCGCAAGTTGGGGACAAAGTATTTGTTTGTGTGTGTGCAGGTTCCACAAACACCTTCAGTCGTCATCGTCTCCCTTCTCCTGTTCGATATACCTTGGTTTCTTAACTGAGGGAAAACTTGTTGCTGCACTCATCATACTTTCCTCTTGGGGTTCCCAACGGGCTGGTCATTCACCACGCACAAGGACTGACTGTTGCCATCAAAGGCATCAGCACTTTTTCTGGCGCCGTTGCCGGGGAACGAAGAAGAATAACCTCCCTCGACAAACGGTCGCCATCAAAGACTTTTTCTGGCGCCGTTGCCGGGGAAGGAAGAGAAGACTTCTGCGAGGGGAGTTCTTCGCACACACATTCTTTACTTTGTTATTTGTTTTGCTTTACTTTATTTTATTTTACCTGCATTGCTTTTTATATCAAAAACCCAAAAAAATTAGAATCCTTGGTAGTTGTTTTTACTTGTTTACTTTCGTTTTGCTGAAATGGGTACTCCTGAAAATACCAAGTTGTGTGACTTTGCTAGCACGAACAATAGTGATTTTATCTGCACTCCTATTGCACCAACTGTTCCTGCTACCACTTTTTATGAGATCAAGCCTGCTTTATTGAACCTTGTTATGAAAGAGCAATTTTCTGGTGCTAGTACTGAAGATGCTGTAGCTCATCTCAACAACTTTGTTGAGCTATGTGAGATGCAGAAATATAAGGATGTTGATAGTGATATTATTAAACTCAAGTTGTTTCTTTTTTCTTTGAGAGGAAAGGCTAAAGATTGGTTGCTGTCTTTGACTAAGAATAGTATTGATTCATGGGCTAAGTGTAAGGATGCTTTTATTGGTAGATATTATCCTCCTGCTAAGATTATATCGTTGCGTAGCAATATTATGAAGTTTACTCAGTTTGATAATGAACATGTTGCTCAAGCTTGGGAAAGAATGAAATCTATGGTAAAGAATTGCCCCACTCATGGACTGACTACTTGGATGATTATCCAAACTTTTTATGCAGGACTGAATTTTTCTTCAAGGAACCTACTTGATTCAGCTGCTGGAGGCACTTTTATGTCCCTCACATTGGGCGCCGCATCAAAGCTACTCGACAACATGATGGTAAATTATTCCGAATGGCACACCGAGAGAGCTCCACAAGGTAAGAAGGTAAATTCTGTTGAGGAAACCTCTTCCTTGAATGATAAGATTGATACCATTATGGCTATGCTTGCTAATGATAGGACTCATGTTGATCCTAATAATGTTCCTTTAGCCTCTTTGGTTGCTCAAGAAGAGCAAGTTGATGTGAATTTCATTAGAAATAACAATTTTAATAACAATGCTTATAGGAACAATTTTGCTAGTAACAATTATAGACCGTTTCCTTCTAATGGTGATAATAGCTATCTTGGTAGACCTAAAATGCCTAGTGAAGAAAGAATTTTTGAACTTGAAAAGTCTACCAAGAATGTTATGCAGATGCAATATGAGCAGAACAAGGCTTTCACCAAGACTATGGAGGAGCAATCAGCTCTGTTGAGGACTATAAGTCATCAACTTGAAAATTTAAACAAGGTTGTTCCTGAATTACAAGCTAAGGCTTCCAAAGCTGAAACCGATATCTCATTATTGTCTAATGTGCAATCTTCTTTAGTTAATAGAATGTCCGCTAAGCCTGATCCTTTTGCTGCCGTTAATGCTACCCAAGTTGGAATTGATAAAAATATTAGATTGTTAGCGGAATTGCATGCCAGGTGGGAAAGAGAAGATGAGATGGCTAGAGAGATGAAGGTATGTACTATTACTACCTCTAATGATGCTGCTCCTACTGATAGCAATCCTCTTACTTTGATTGGTGTAGAGAAAACTCCCACTCCTTGTGCTAAAAAGCCTAAAACTGCCAAAACTTTTTCTCAAAAGAGTGCTGAAATTTTTCGGAGTGTGGGAGATGATAGCTCTATTTCTTTTAATGATTTTGATATTGATGGCTGCAATATATCTGAGGTTATTTTGTTCTTGCAAAAGCTTGCTTTGACTCCCAATGCTAGTTCTTTAAATATTGCTTTTACTAAGCATATTACCAATGCTCTCATAAAGATTAGGGATGAAAAGTTGAAGCAAAAAGCCTCTGTTCCCAAGAAGTTAGAAGATGGTTGGGAACCCATCATTGATATGCATGTTAATGGTTATGATTGCCATGCTTTATGTGATCTAGGTGCTAGTATTTCTATCATGCCTAGAAAGATTTATGACATGCTTGATTTACCACTGCTTGAAAAATGTTATTTTGATGTTCCTATTGCTGATGTTGCTAAGAAGAAACCTTTGGGAAGGATTAATGATGTTCTTATTGTGGTTAACAATAACCTTGTTCCCGTTGATTTTCTTGTTATGGACGTTGAATGCCATGCTTCATGTCCTATTATTTTGGGAAGACCCTTTCTTCGAACTGTAGGTGCTATTATTGATATGAGGGAAGGCACTATCAAGTATCAATTCCCACTAAAGAAAGGTATGGAACACTTCCCTAGGAAAAGAAAGAAATTACTTTTTGACTCTATTCTTAGAGCAAATTATGAGCTTAATGCTTCATCACTTGATATTACTTGATTCGCAATTTTCTGCGCCTAGCTCAAAGGCGTTAAAGAAAAGCACTCTTGGGAGATAACCCATTGTTTACTTTTCAGTACTTTTTCTTTTTCTTGAGTCTTGGAAGTCATTACTACTGTAATGACCGCTCCTTATCTTGTTTATTTCGTTTTTGTGCCAAGAGAAGCCCCTAATTTGAGTGAGGTAAAGATTTGGGGTTATTGCTGTCCTGAAACTGTTTTCGGTGCTGCACCGTAAAAATTCGTGAAAATTCTCTGTATATCTTTTGGACCTGCGATTTCTTGTGCATATGCCCCAGGTTATATCCAAACTTTTCTTAGTTGAACACTTTTTGATTTGAGCAACGGAAAATCCCTCAAAAATTCGTCCATTATCAGCTGTCCAGTTTTGACAGATTTCTGCCAATATTTGTTTTTGCCACTTTATCGCTTTCTTTTGAGTTCTTTTTGATCATGGAACTCTTGTGGAAGTTGCTACAGTGGTATATACTTTATATGTGGTGGTTTTGGGTTGAAACCTGAAGCTAAAAGAGGTTGAATATATTTTATGCTTACACTAATGTTGCTAATAGAATTGTGTTTAGTTTTGTATGAAGGAAGTTTTCAAGTGTAGGGATTGGAGAATGATGAGATGAGTTGAAGAATGGACAAAAGCTCAAGCTTGGGGATGCCCATGCATCACCCCAAGAAATATCCAAGAAGTACAAGCGTCAAAGCTTGGGGATGCCCCCGAGGCACCCCTTCTTCATCGGCAAAAATCAGGTCACCTTTCAAAACACTATATTTTTATTGCTTCATGCACTATGTGTTTTTCTTGGAGCGTCAGTTGTTTTAGTTTTATTATTTTGCTTAGTTTGTTTGTTTGCTGCAATAAATGGTTGGACCCCAACAAATTTCCCTTGGAGGAGATGTACTCTTTTTCATTTGCAAAGAATGCTCTCGTTTTCACTCTTATAAATCGAGCATTCTACTTTTTCTGCTACTGCTTTTGGTTTTCGTTTTCGCCTTGATATGCGTTCAGATCTTGTCACATCTTTTCATCAAGGTGTATTTTTGCCTCTGATCTTCATTGGTTTTCATCAAAAGAGGTTGTTTATAAAAATTTCAAATGGTGTTGGAAAAGAGAAAAAGCTTTGTGCAAAATAGTGGTACAAGAAGGAGCTTGTGTAGACTGCGGCTTAGGCTTTTTCATGTCATGCTTGATGTATTTTTGATAGTATGCTTAGTGGTTTTGCTGTAGCATGACTTGTCTCAAATAACTGAGATTGCTTAATGAGCCTTTGAAAAAATCATGCGTTGTTTTTATTGTATGGAAGCATTATTTTGGTTTTCTCCTTGATGCTTTATTTGGGTTGACTTGGCGCATGCTCACACATGTTAGACTCTTCCAAAGTCGCCATTAGCCTTCATGATCATTTAGTTTTTGACTTTTGATGCCATCATATGCTTCTTTTAATGTCGCTTTGTCGCTTTGCATGATTATGGCCATTATTGCTCTCTTAGTTGGTCGCTCCAGTCTTTTGCTAGCCCTCACCTTGTACTGAGTATGAGCTCTACTCGTGCATCCAACTCCTAAAAGCCAAAGTTTTCCATTGTGTCCACCATACATACCTACTAGCAATTTGCTATTCCAAGTAAATTTGACTTGCTTTTATATTCTCTTCAAATTAAACTCTTACCAGTGTTATGCGAAATTCGGTCAGTAAAGCTCTCACGAACCGGAAGGCACACTTTACTTTTTCCTGTTCTAAAATTTTGACATTGTGGTCTTTTATGCTGAGTTGTTATGCTTGCAAGTTGTAAGTTGGATTCTAGCCCAACCATGCCGTCATAGGGCAAGCTTTCAACATTGCACTTCCTATTTGAGTTGATATCGTGATCTTTTGTTTATGGATGCCCGCTGTGTGAAATGAATTGGGAATCTTGTAGGGATCATGGAGTTTTTATATGTGTTAGGGAAACGCCGGGCCGCCAATCTAAGCCATGCATAATTCATGGTGGAAATTTGCATGAATTATGCAGCATACCCATGGTGAACATTCGACGACGCATCTCACAATAAAAAGCTAAACAATATAGCAAATAAAAGAGATGTCGAGGTGTTCATTGTCTGCTTGTCCTGTCATTTTGGTGTGGGCTTGTTCCATGTCATCGGGCACGGAGGTACCCCATTGGCGGTTCTCAATGATATGCATATACTTACAATGACAAGAGCCTTGCTTGGGACTCTAAGTAAACTAGCATAGTTTGGGTACTCGTATTCACGGGACACGAGGTTTTCAACTTATGATTTGTTAAGCATATGCATCATAATTGTTCTCGCATTAACTTTAACCATTCAAGATGCTTATGATGGGGGCAATGAGAGCTCAAAGCCGGTAAGTACCATAATTTTTGAAGGTTATAAAACCTGCAATCACTGCTTCCCTCTACGAAGGGCCTTTCTTTTTACTTTTATGTTGAGTCACCACCTTCTTTCTTTATGCACCATTAAGAGAGCATAGTTGTCATTCTTAGTGTGATATGCATTGTCCCAAGGTTCATTGATTGACTCATATTGTTGGTTTCACTTGTTCTTAAATTATTTGTATCTAGTCGCCCTCTTAAACTTTGAGGTGTCCTATGCATTTATGTTTTGCTCTCTTTGAAGGACAAGCTGAAAACCATTTGTATGTTTTTCCTTATGATTTGAACACACGTTTGACTTTCATTGTTTCATTATCATGATCTTTTGTTTGTGTTCATTTGCATGTTTACAACATGGTTGCTAAGTTCTTATTGTCATGATTATATCTTTCATGCCCATGTTTTAAGTTCTATTGATCCCAGCTCACCAATGCTTACATATATGATCAAGATTGTGTAGGTGCATGTCACCTCAAAAATTATTCTTTTGCTATCACTTACCTACTCGAGGACGAGCAGGAGTTAAGCTTGGGGATGCTTGATACGTCTCAAACGTATCTATAATTTTTGATGCTCCATGCTTGTTTTTACACCATTTGCCTATTGTTTCGTTACACTTAGTGGCATTTTTATACATTTTCCGGAACTAACCTATTAACGAAGTGCCACAGTGCCAGTTTCCTGTTTTCTAATGTTTTTGTGTTTCAGAAGTGATACACAGGAAATATTCTCGGAATTGGACGAAACAAGTTCCTGAAGTCATATTTCACCGGGGAGCTCCCAAAGATCAGAAGACCTGACGGAGGGGGGCCACGTGGCCCCCACACACAGGGGTGGCGCGGCCAGACCCCTGGCCGCGCCGGGCCCATGTGAGGGAGCGTGGGACCTCCTCTGACAGTCCCCCTTCGCCTACATATACCCCCTGACGAGAAAAACTTAAGGCCCGATCAGTTTTCCAGAATACATCGCGATCCGCCGCCGCTGTCGACCCGAAGATCGGGAGGGTCCAGAAGCTCTTCCCGGCACCCTGCCGGAGAGGGGAATCGCCACCGGAGGTCTTCTTCATCGCCATGCTTGCCTCCGGAGCGATGAGTGAGTAGTCTACCTTGGACTATGGGTCCATAGCAGTAGCTAGATGGTTGTCTTCTCCACCATGTGCTTCATGTTTAGATCTCATGAGCTGCCCTACATGATTGAGATCACCGTTATGTAATACTATGATGTTGGTTTGTTGGGATCCGATGAATATTGGTGTTTATGATTAAGTTGCTGTACTGAATTATATCTTTTGTTATCTCTATGTTGTTTATGATCTTGCATGCTCTCCGTTGTTAGTAGCTATCTTGGCCGAGTAGTTGCTAGTGACTCCAAGAGGGGGTATTTATGCTCGATAGTGGGTTCATGTCTCTATTTCACCTGGGGGAGTGACAGAAACCTCTAAGGTGGTAGATGTGCTGTTGCTACTAGGGAGAAAACAACATTCATATGCTCAAGGGCATATGCTTTGTTTACATTACACACTTTGCTTAATGCAATTATCTGTTGTTCGCAACTTAATACTTCCAGGGTGTTCGGATGATATCCCCGGGGGTGGATTATTAGTCATAGATGCAGTTGGATGGCGGTCTATGTATTTTGTTGTAATGCCCAGAGTGAATCTCATAGTGATCTTCTTGACATATCACGTTATCTTTATTCTATCAATTGCCCAACTGTAATTTGTTTACCCAGCATGTTATTTATCTATGGAGAGACACCACTAGTGAACTGTGGACCCCGGTCCTATTTTAATCATATTGCAATCACCTGTTTACTTTTCCCGCACTGTTTACTTTACTAGCATATTACTACTGTTTTCCACTCGATACACTCATAACCTTTGTTTCAAGCAAACCGGTGAGATTGACAACCTCATCGCAAGTTGGGGACAAAGTATTTGTTTGTGTGTGTGCAGGTTCCACAAACACCTTCAGTCGTCATCGTCTCCCTTCTCCTGTTCGATATACCTTGGTTTCTTAACTGAGGGAAAACTTGCTGCTGCACTCATCATACTTTCCTCTTGGGGTTCCCAACGGGCTGGTCATTCACCACGCACAAGGACTGCCTGTTGCCATCAAAGGCATCAGTCCTTTCAATTGGTATCAGAGCCCGGTCTCTCATTTTAGGCTTCACCGCCTTGAGAGCAAAGATGTCGGCTAGGAGATTAGTGCACAATGACACTTTTATATTTGATGGCACAAATTATGATACTTGGAAAATTCACATGCTTAATTATTTTTGGGTCATGGACCCATCTATGGAGCGAATTGTAGATGCGGGTTTTTCTCCTCCAATGGATACTCAAAATCTATCTTTAGAGGATGAGAAAAACTTGTATCTCAATGCTCAAGCTACTCATGTGATTGTTAATGCTTTGAGCGATGTAGTTACCTTCTCCATCACGCCTTTTCGGAGCGCTCATGAGATATGGACAAAGCTTCAAGGAAAATATGGTGTGTCCAAGATTATTGATGATGATTGTATTCCTTCCACTTCCGGCCGCAATGAACTTTCATCCACTTCACCAAAGTGTGGCAAGACACAAGGTAATGATATGGTGAGTGATAATGAAACTTGCAATGGTGATAGTATGCTTACTTTTGATGATCCTTCATCTCTATCTCATTGCAATGCTTCATCTTTGGACTTAAACACTTGTAGCCCCATAAATGTTTTACATGCTTGTGTTGATAGTCCTTGCATATCATGTGTAAATTTCTTGAATAAATCTCATGATGATATGCTTGCTTTGTCTTGTTGCCATGATACAAATGCTTCTATTTCCTCTAGTATTTGCGATGCTAACCATATAGAGGAAACCGAAGAGTCTTTGGGCCAAGACAAGGTCTTGAATGGAGCTTCAAGTATTTCTTCATCTTCTTCTTCTCATGGTTCCAACATATGCCTTATGGTTAGATCTTCAAATCATAATGATGTCGAGGACAATGGTGAGGATGAGGAAAATGAAGAATACTATATTGAGTATTTAAACAAGAAGGGTAAGGTGGTCTTTGATGCTTTGCATAACCATAAAAATGTTTTGCCCAACTTCTTTGAAATCATGAGTTGTGCTATTGAGAGCACGAAACTCATTGAGATGAAGGAAGAACAAATTGATAAAATGTTTTCTCTTGAGCGTGAGTATGCCAATGATATCCATGATTTAAAATATGCTCTAGAGGAAGAGCAAGAGCAAGAGCTTTGGGTTTCTCTTGAGGAGAAGCTTGAATCCATTGAGGAGTCATGTAATGAAATTATTTCTAAACTCACTAAAGAACGTGACCTCGCTCTTGCCAAGTTGTCTTCTCCTATTGCTCATGATAATGATGCTTGTGCTACTAACTCTACTTCTTGTGAAGCATCTATTTTGAAGGAGAATGTTGAGCTAAGGGCTCAACTTGAATTGCTAACTAGCAAGTATGGGAAATTGGAAGAAATTCATGAAAAGCTATCTAGCTCTAATGAGGATCTTCTAGTGTCCCATGCTCGCCTAAAGTTAGCTTATGAGGCTATATCTACAAAGGTAACATCTTGTGAGCCTCATGTGGGCACTAGCACTATTTCCCAAAATGCAATATTGCCATGTGCTAGTACTAGTAATTCATCCACTCATACTATTGCTACATCTAGTGATGAATTACCCTCCTTGCCTTGTTGCTCTAACAATGTAGCCTCTACTTCCACTAGTACTTGTGTTGTAACTAACCATGTAGAGAAAATCAAAGAGCTCAAGGCCCAAGTTACTTCATTGAAGAAAGACTTGGAAAAACGTCATGAAGGAAGTTCACACTCAACAAAATCTTGAGTGTGCAAAAATCCCCCAATGACAAGAGTGGACTTGGATTTATCTCTAACAACAAGAAGAAGTCCAAAATATACAAGAAGAAGAAGGACCAAGAACAAGTCAAGAATTTGGCCAAGATTGTTTGCTTCAAGTGCAAAATTGAAGGGCACCATGTTAGATCTTTCCCTTTGAAGAAAAAGGCACTTAGTGAGAAGCAACAAGGGAAGCGGCCTCAAGTTCAAGCCCTTGCTCAACCTCAAGTTGAAGAAAGGTCACTTCCCAAGAAAAATCAAGCTAATGCTCCCCTTGTGGAGAAATCAAGTGAGAAGAAGGTGAAGAAAAGAACTTGCTACATATGCCATGAGAAGGGGCACCTATCTTCTTCATGCACTAGTGGTAACTCATCCAACCCTATCATAATTGAAGATGTTTATTCACTTTGCAAGGATAAGGTTGGCAATGTGTTTGCCAAATTTGTTGGTGCTCAAAGTGGTGTCAAGAAAAGAACCATTTGGGTTGCCAAACCTATTGTTTCTAACTTCTTAGGACCCAACTTGGTTGGGGACCAACAAGCCATTACTTGAACAATAGGTGTTGTTGGAGGGCATTGGAGACTTGGCCATATCATGAAGAATTAAGGGATCTTCATCAATTATATTTTCTCAAGTCAAGTCAATTGGATTATCTTGTGTCTATCATATATCCAATGTTCCTCCTTGCGGTAACATGTATCAACTTATCTACATTGAAAGTTACTCGCCCCTTTACATGTGTTGGGTTTTGTATCTTGCATGTGTTTGTATATGTTGTGCTTCGTACTTGCTTTATTTTGAGTAATCAAGTATGTGCATGTTGGTTTGCACACCATGTACGGTTGTTCTTGTTGAGCCTTTTGCATCTCGTTTTATCTTACTTGGCTCTTGTAAGAGATTATTGGACTATCCCATTTTGGGGGAGTGATATGCTTTGCACTTCACAATTCTAAAAATGTGTATACATGAGGAATACCACTTAGTATTGATATTTAAAGATTATCTAGTTTCTATGTGGTATGTCATTCTCATGAGAAATTCAAATTCTATAATGTCCATTAATCATCTTGTTTGATTTTATTTGCCTCTTGTGAAAATAAATGTTTTATCATATTATGGGGGAGTAATATGCTTTGTGCATACTACAAACCAATATAATGTGTATATTCGAGGTTGTGTCACATATTGTTGATATTGTAAATTATCTTGCTTCTATGTGGCATGTTTTCTCAAACAAGTTCCAATTTGCCAAATTGTTTTATTCCTCTTGTTTTGGATCTTGTTTATAAAATACTTTCTTGGTAGGGTTTTCCTAAAATGTTGAATTCTACATCAAAGTTGGAAAACCATTTGCTTCAAGTTATCCTAATCATTGCCTTGCATGATTGTTTAACTATTTGAGTCTATCAAGAATATCTTCTTTAGCATGGTTTTTAATTCTTATCCTTCTCCGTATGCTTCTTTGTTGTGAAGATGATCTTGGATTTATATGTACACTACCACTGGGAAATAAATCCAAATACCTCTTGTTCTTGGACAATTGGTACTATATCATGTGGTACATATATATTGATCATCTTTACATTGGCTATTTCTTTTAATTGCCTTATCTCTAGCCAAAAATATATTTGTTTTAGCTCCCATTGTCTTCCATGACTTTTGTTATTCCATTTGATTTCGTTGAACTTGTTTTGTGTTATTTCTATGTAGGTAAATGTGATGATCCCACTTGTGTGCATTTTGTATTCAAATGCAAAATCATAAATGATGCACTAATCTTGGGGGAGCTCTCCTATATTTGTTATAACACACTCTTTGTGCTTATTTCATTTGGTATTGGTTTTTTGTTGGAAGACAAATCTTTTCTTTTTGGTACTTAGTGTGCCATCATAAAAAGTGTGGAGAGTTTGGTTTGTTTGTTTGAACCTTGCTCTCTTTGGGAGTTGGTGATCTCATTCCTTATTATTTATTTCTTACTCTTAAAATGAGATATGTCTTTGAGCATGTGTGTTTTAGTTATGCTTTATGCTTATTGGCTTTTGCTTGGTTCACTAATTGAACTTTGGAGTCAATCTTGTGTTGATTTGATTCATTGATATAATTTGGACAACCTTTTGTCGCTTCACAATTTTGTGTGCTCGCTTGTCCTTCTTGGTGTTTTGTCCAAATTGTATCTTCTTTGGCTCTAGAAAGTCTTGTGCATGCATATTTACTAAATGTATACTTTATGGCATGCTTTTCTTTCTTTGATCAAATATATAGGAGAAGCTCCATCAAATCCTAAATCGGCTAAGATGTGCATGAAATTCAATTTCATATATATATGCACATATTTATGTGGAGTTTGTCCTATATGTTGTAGTTTCTAACTACTTTGGACCCAATGAGTTTGGGGACCATCTTGTACTTGAACTTTGTTTTAGGTACATGGAGATATATTGGTGCTTGTCTCAATAATAAGGATGAAGTGGTGACTAAATGATAATTTGAGGCAAGCTAGGATTATTGAAGAACTCCTATCTACTACATCCTACCTTTAATATCTCGGTAACAAGTATCTTTTTTATGCATACTTTTCTAGCATCCAACCTTGTGTAGGTGGTTTCTTGGCATGGATATCTTTATTTGAAAATCATGTGGTTCTTGCAAGGATTCTAATAAAACCTCTTTATTGCAAATGTGAGCAAGTTGAGATGAGGACATATTATTGGGAATATATAAAAATCATGCTCATGATTCTCCTATCCCATATATGTCAACTTAGCAATCTTTTTGCATATCAATTTTTCAATAAGCTCACATGTGCAATATTGATGAAATTGCAAATTTATTTCTTCCGTTTGGTATCCTTCGTTTTGATACTTGTTGTTTTTATCAAAGCATCCCAACTATCTTCTTTCCCTTGTTGATATTTGTGATGTCTTTGACATGTTGGTGGTTGAAGTTCGTCAATATACAATAAGATAAATTAAGCCTTTGGCCATGCTTTAAAAGCAAAAATCTCATTGGTATATTGCATGACTTTATTTTGGATATCATGTTCTATTCTTAGTATCTATTTTGTGTGTACATGTTTCTTTGTGATAATTATCTTTGTGATATTGTCTACTTAGAAACTTATACACATGAGAGATGATATCTCATTATTTGATATCTTATTTGAACCTTATGTGTTGGGATGGAATGCTAAGCAATATCATTCATTGAAGACTATGTGGATGCTCTATGCTAATCCTTGTATTAGTCTTATAATATGTTGTGTCAGTTCTCTCACACATTCCTTGGTTGAGCCTTTTATATGTTATCCCTTACTTTTTGCTCAACCATTTCTTTGATGCAAGTGTTAAGCTTAATTTCTTCTCTATGATCTCTTGCAAATGGTTGCGTTTTAAATGTTATTGAGGGAGTGAGGATTCCATGTTGTGTAAATTGTATTCAAATACAAACATTCCAATTTTTGCACGTACCTTGGGGAGCTTCCTCATTTCATTTAAAGCACCATTTTGCGGTTAGCATAGTATTTAATTTCACTTGGTATCATTTTTTTTGAATAATATTGAGGGAGTGATGATTCCATGTGTGTGCACCTTATACTTCAACTCAAATATAATATTTTGTGCACACACCTTGGGGAGCTTCCTCATATTATTTAGAGCACCTTTTCGATCTTATCATAATATCCTTATTCAATTTGTTCTTTGGATTGTTTGATTGCTCTCTTCATTTGTTGAAGTTTATCCATGGTGTTATCTTATTTTTTTTGCAATCTTTGATCCTCAATATAGTTTCATTTCCTTCAAAAATTTGCCTTTGTATATGTGCATGTGTTTTCACTCATTTATTTTGGATATGCACACCATTTTGGAGGAACTCTCACTATATTGGGCTTCTCAGCTTTTTTCGCCCATTTTGGCAATAGATGCCAATGGGGGAGAAGTTTCGAGGGTTTAAAGGGAATTGGCTTTTATGCTTTGGTTTGTTCTTAAGCATTTGTCCTAGCATGCTTTGCATGGTTGAGTATATAGTGGAAACTCCACCAACAACCTTGGTTGGCAATATATGCAATGAAATCAAGATCATTCACACGTGCATAGATTGTGGGGGAGTTTGCTCTATATATGGTGGTTTTACTAACATCACATACTTTTGTCGTATTTGATGTTAGTACAACCATTTTGGTTTTTTGAATTCATTATATAAACCCTCTCAAAGAGATTGTCATCAATTACCAAAATGGGGGAGATTGAAAGATCATATCGAGCCCCATGTGTGGTTTTGGTAATTAATGACAATCTCTATGGACTAATGGTTGCATTGAGTTATATGTGTAGAACTTGTCCATAGACAATGCTTGAACCATTTGTTGGATTCAAGGTTGTAAGAAGAAGATTATGTGTTGACCAAGGTGTTATTCAAGAAGTGATCCAAAGATTGGCTTAAGGGTCTTGAGCTTATGTCAAGTGTGTCTTGAAGAATAAGATTGAGTGAGCTCTCATGTGTATCCTCAAGACACCATCATTATGGAGAAAGAAGAATTGATTCGAGGATTGATCAAGTCAAAGCGCAAGTTCAAGATGAGCAACTAGAAGAGAACATATGCTTGAAGCTTGCCATATATATTGTGATCATGGATATGTGAAGATATGCTTAAAGAGAGTCTCTTCCATAGTAGAGTATGGGGGAGCAATCCGCAAGACTTCACCAAGCAAGCTCAATCAAGAAAGGTGGTCCAACTTGAGAAGATCAAGATCGTCATTAACCACCTCAAGTGGAATGCTCAAGGCAAAGGTATGATAGTGTTAGGGTTTCTTTCTTACCGGTCTCATGGTGTTAGTTATGAGACCGGGTTATAGGATCGGTAGCCGTACTATCAAGAGGGGCTCTCAAGTGAGTAACTTAATTGTATCGTTCAGAGAGAGCTCAAACCTTTGCATACTTGGCATCATCTTTATTGGTTCTTATTTGGATTTTATCCATGTGAGGTTCTAGAGCTTGTGGTTATTTCCATAACAAGCTCTAGCTCATCAAAAACGGATTCCGCATGAAACTCTTCTTGCGTTTTTGGTGTTTGGAGGTTTTACCGGTTTGTCTTCGAAGAGAGGTCAAACCTTTCATCATTTGGTTTTATCCTCCTTGGTTGGACTATGATGTTTCTCTGCATAAAGTTGTAGAGCTTGTTGTTGTGATTCCAACGAGCTCAAGATCATCGAAAACGGAGTCCGGATGCTCAAGTTATTGCCGTTTTCGTTTTGGTATTTCTGCTGTTTCAGTGGGGGCGGAAATAGCCGGCCCGGGGCCGGAAATAGCCGGTCAGACCGGCTTTAGCCGGTCTGCCCAGATTTCGTCTCTGTTGCAACCCGGCTTTTTGTCCGGCTATTTCTAGCCAGGGCCGGACTTTTCAGGCCGGCTATAGCCGGTGTTAAGTCCGGCTTTAGCCGGTGTAAGTGGCTGTAATGGTCAGATTTTGGAGGGGGGGGGGTATAAATACCCCTTCTTCCTCCTTGGAATAGCTACGAAATTGGCTTCTCTCTCCTCCATTGTTGACTTTGCAAGCTTGCCCTCCCTCCTCCATTCCTCCCATGATTCTTGCATATTTTTGAGGGAAAAGAGAGAGGAGATCTAGATCTATATTTCCACCAATCCATTTCTCCTCTAAGTGAGGGGAACATAGAGAATCTAGATCTTGAAGTTCTTTGTGGATTTCCTTTGTTCTTCCTCTCATATCTCTCCATAGCATTAGTTGCTTTGGTAGGATTTGAGTAAGAAGGATTTGAGCACTTTGTGTGCTCTTGCCATTGCATAGGTTGCATCGGTTTGAGTTCTCCCCGGAGATTCGAGTAAGTGAAAGTTTGTGAGCTTATACGACTTTGTGGCTTTGTGGAGCCTTGGTGGCTATCCTTGGGAGCCTCCAATTAAGTTGTGGATGCGTGCCCCAAGATTTGTGTAAAGGCCCGGTTCCGCCTTGAGGAACCCCTTAGTGGAAGAGTGAGCTAGGCCTTTGTGGCGCAAGCTCACACCGGAGAATAGGGTGAGGCCTTTGTGGCGTTGGTTAGTCCTTTGTGGCGATACCACACCCCTCCAACGAGACGTACTCCCTTTCAAGGGAGGAACTCGGGAATACATCATCGTCTCCGCGTGCCTCGGTTATTCCTATACCCGAGCTCTTTACTTATGCACTTTACATTGTGATAGCCTTCGTGCTTGAAGTCATTTATCTTGCTATCACCTTGTTACTTGTATTGCTTAGCATAAGTTGTTGGTGCACATAGGTGAACCTAGTTTATTTAGGTCTTGTGTGCTTGACAAAATAAACGCTAGTTTAATTCCACTTTTGTTCAAGCCATTCGTAAAATTTGATATCGCCTATTCACCCCCCCTCTAGGCGACATCTGTGTCCTTTCACCTCTGCTCCCAAAAATGCGGCCGGGGAGCCCTATGCTCCCAATCCTTCTGAAGTTGAGATTTTCGATGCTTTGGACTCGCAAGTTTTGCTAACTCAAATACTTATCTTTTACTCGTTTTCCTTCTCTTGACTCATGTAATTTTTTTGCTTTTGGTTCCCTTTCTAGTGACGACGAGGACCCGAAGAGGGATGATGCCACTGCTTCCTTCTTGGATACTTTGGCTGCCAATGAAGCGCCCTCTCAAGAGGCTGCTATGGTAGTGAATTCGCCAGAAGCTCCTGTTAAGAAGGGTACCTCTTCTCGTGCTTCCAAACATCTAAAGAAGGCGACGGTGGCGAGCGCTTCCCTCGACACCCGACGACCGGTGGGTTCTCATGATGATATGAGTACTGCTTCTTATGGCTTGCTCTTTTTTATTGCTTGAATTTTTCTTCTCATGCCTTCCTTTGATAGGTTCTGATGAAAAAATTCGTCTCTTTGGGTACTGAGTGTGTCGAGTTCCTGAAGGCTGCTCAGGCTTCTCGAGGTAAGCTCTTTTTATATTGTATCTTCTGCCTATCTCATGTGTCTTTCTATGGTATCTTATTCGCCTTTCCTTTCCCTGTTCCATACTGTAGATGCTTTGACGGTGGCCAATGCTCGCATAGCGTCTCTAGAAGCTGAACTTGATGCCTCTAGAAAAGCTTAGGATGTTGCCACTACTGCCAAGGTCGTTGCTGAGAAGACTGCTAAGTCAGCAGAGACCAAGGCAAAGAAAGCTGAGAAGGCGCTTGTCACTGTTGACCAGAAGCGTGTCCAGAGAGATCGAACAGTAGCCAAACGCCTGGACAAGATTTCAGCTCTTCTTGGTGGTGAGCGTCATGTTGTTTCTTTTATTTTTTGCTTCTTCTTTGTGCTCCTAATTGCTGATATTTTCTCATCTTCTCTTGTCTTTCTCTTCTGTGCTACAGCGGAAAAGGTTGGATTACCTTTGGCACCTCGACAGCCGGATATCGAAGATCCTCTGATGGCTGCAGTTGATTTGCTAGAGTCTAACTAGAAATTGGTCCAGGAATTTCTTCAGCTAATTCGCCGCGTGTTGTCACGGATGTTTGTCGGGTTGTGGCCGAAGAAGAGGGCGGAGGTGCCAGCCGACCTCAAGAAGCTTGCTGAAACCTTCGACACCATTGAAGATCCTATTCTGACAATGAAGAGCCGGTCAGTGAAGCGGGGTGTCGAAGGGGCTATTGCGCTTGCTCAGTTGCACGACGAGGAGGTGAATTGGGAGAAGGTTAGCTCTTCTCGTGCTCGTCCTCTCTCGGAACTGCTGGGCTTCTTTGAGAAGGCGAAGAAGTATGCGCCAGGCATCGTGTCAATTATCACTCCATCGGCGGCTTCTTCGACTTCTACGCCGACCTCTTCGACTCCTACGGCAAGTGCTTCGATGCCTCTGCCAAGCGCTGGTGCTGCTTCTTCCACACCTTCTACCGCCACGGAGCCTGCTGCTGAGGTGGCACAGATTTAGCCTTTCCTTGTAGCCTTATTTTCTTTTCATGTAGCGAACTCGTTCATATTTTGCCTGGAAATCAGTCAGGGAACTCTGTACTCGTTGTGAATACTTCACCTTTATGAAATGTTGTGCTTGGTTGCATTTCTGAGTTATTTTCTCTTTTCTTTTTGCCTTCCAGCGTGAGTGTGCTGATGGATCGATGGATCGTGGTTATAATTTGCCTCCTGCCAATGCGTTCCATTCTACGATTCCTTCTTCTCCTCGTTCTCCTTGCCGATGCACTGAGTACTTGTCGAGGATTTCACACCTCGAAGGTCGTTTGTCCTTGATGAAGCGTCAAGCGAGAACTGCTTTGGACCAGGCCGACAAATCTTATGGCTTGATGAAGCGGATATCCGTTCTTGAGGATAAAGTGTCGGGTCTGGTGGCCCAAGTGACGCATTTGAAGGAGTGTGATTCCTTTCTTGTTGATTTTATCGAGTCAGCTTGTGAGCAGCTGAAGTGTAAGTTTCCTGCATACCTTCTAGAATTTCTTGCTGCTTCTTTTGTCTTTGTATTTTGATGAGTTTGCGCCTTCCAGGTACTTGCTTACATCCTGCTGATGAAAACCGTCGAGTTGCCGAGCGAATCACAGGTTTGGAGAGGGTATCGAAAGATACGACTTCTTTGTGGGCTGACCCGCGGCGCCGTGGTGCTATTGTTCTCCTACAAGATCGTTGACAAGGGTTAAACTCGGCAAATGTCCTAGATGAAGGACTTAGGATCGGGGAGACAGGGCGTCGGATGAACTCGAAGGTAAACTCAGTCAAACAAGGTGGCTATGAAAGAAAACATGGGTGCAGAACCTGGCTTGCTTTCAATCTGTCCCACACCGTCCCCTCCTGGCCCCTATATATAGGTGGCCAGGTCTCAAGGATCAGGTGGGATCCGACACAGATTACAATATCGACATACGACATGAACTCGTATTTCGACTAGTATTACAATTGGGCCTAGCTTAACGGGCCTCAGGGGTACTCAACTGACGGGCTCTATTATCTATACCCTTGTCAGTAGCCCCCGAGATTCTACCAGAATTGCAGATTCGGGTTGAATCTCAGATCTTCAATTCTTCAACTTGATCAACACTTGACTTCTTCAAATCTTGAAATCTTCAACTTGGTCTTTCGACTTATCTTTTTCTATAATATCTCGCAAGGGGCTTTGATGAACAAGCCTGACAACTCTGACGGATCAAGAGGTCAGTTAACCGCCGGAACAGACACCTGCCACCTACTTCAAATTCAATCCCCTTGGATTTGAATTCGGGAAACCGGTCAAACCCATTCTTTTGCCGCATCTAGGACTTACAAAGAATGAGTCCCAGTGGTTCTCAGGGTACCCAGTGCATCCACCAGGATTTTTTTTCGCGTCATAGACACGGATACATACCAGCAGAGCACATCCATGTGCATATACCGGGCCACACAGGACGGATCCTGGGGTCTTACCTTTGTGACATATTTCAGTCACGGCATTCGAGTTTTGTCATGATGACACAACCCGAGAATCATACGTCGCAGCCTTGTTTGACTGTTCCAGCATACAAAATATTCGGGTTTATTCAACCTTGATAGATAAAAATCTTCCTCCCGATGGTAGTAAGGATGCTTCTAGAATCTTACTCGCTAAGATTGTTCGTTATAAAACATCGTCGGGTGCGCGCTCAGCGCTCCCGATGGTAGTAGCCCCCGAGGCTATAGTCGAATATTTTCGGGTATAGACTCAATGAATGATTCCTTTTTTACCAGGCTCAATTTTTCGTCGGCTTCCTTGATCTTCCTTTATCCAAGTTTACCAACTCGAACCACCTTTGGAATATTCATCTTACTAGCGTCCACTGCTTATCATAGTCTTCAGTTCTCGTTACCCGTACGTTTGTGACATCATTAATCTGTTTGTAATTATCTCTAGATTTTGACCGTTACCCATGGGCAGCGCGGTAATTTCGCAATTCCTCTGCCCGTTAGTGGGCTACCGTTTCCGCTCCTTGCGCCACGTCTCAGCCCACGTTCCGTTACCTGGAAGCTATATAAGGAGAGAGTGGGGAAATTTACTGTTTACCAGTTCATAGCTTCCGCCGCCGCCACCATTGCCGTAATCTCTGCGCTCCTTTGATCTCCTGCTTAGCCCCCATGCGCATATCGTAGATGCGCGTGAAGCACAAGATGACCAAGGGGATGAATGCCGCAACCAGCTGGGTACCTTCTGTCTTTACGCAGAAGGATCTGGAGAAAGCCCGAGCGGATGGCCTCGTCTCCGACGACGACTAGGTTATCTTCGCAAGCACTGAACGGATCCCCAAGCCCAGAGATGGTTTTCGGGTGATGTTCTTCGCCTTTCTCCTTCGCGGACTTTCCCTTCCTGCCCACGAATTCCTTTGTGGGCTTCTTTTTGTTTATGGTGTGCAGCTTCATCAACTCACACCAAACTCCCTTTTGCACATTGCTTGTTTCATAACTCTTTGCGAGTCGTTTCTGGGGATTGATCCCCACTATCTTCTTCGGAGATCCCTTTTTCGGCTCCGCCCCAGTGTTGCATTATCCAAGAAACCCAAACTGGGCGGAGCTTGTATCTCTGTTCGCTCTGAATCGCAGTATTTGGAGTTTTCAATGTCTGCCTCGGTACAAGGTTGGAGGACCAAATGGTTTTACATCAAGGACCGAAAGAGTTCCTCCTCCGACAAGTATGGCATTGCTCCATTTGATGCCTCCCAAGAATTGAAGAAATTGGCCTCGTGGGATTCGCCTCCCACGGAAGCTGAGATGGAGGAGATCAAGCCACTCCTGGCCCGCATCCAGGAGCTAAAAAGTGGTAGAGGAGGTGCGCTTTTGGGTACACAACTCATGGCGTTTTTCCTGCAACGTTGGGTTCAACCCCTGCAGCATCGTCTCTCCAAGTTGTGGACTTTTTCCGGCATGGGGGATCCTTCTCAAGTATCTGAGAATTTTATGGAGAAGAAGGATCTCGACAGGCGTGTGAGAGCTCTTACCACTCTCACCAAAGACCATGAAGTTGCGGACTTAGCCGCAAACCACTTCGACTCCGAGCATCCTTTGCCTATGGTAATTTTTGCTGTCTCTACTTGTCTTGTCATTCTCTTACTATTGTTCGCCTTATAACTTTCGGGTTGTTTGTCTTTCCAGGATCATCGATTTCTTGTTTCTCAACCTCCTCTCCCAGAGGGAGGGGCCATTCCGCATGTTCCTGTTTCTGCGGCCTCCAAAGCCCCCGAGACTAAGGACAGCCACGATGGAGACGAAGGCGAGGATTCGCTGGAAAGGACCAGCTCAACGATGTCACCTCCTCCTGTGCTTTCTGAAGATCTTGTCATGGACAAGAAGAGGAAACGTGTCAAAGAATTTGCTTCTTCCAGTGCCTCCGCCCCTAAGACTATGGCCGGGGAATCTTTCGAGCCAGAGGACGGCGGAGAACTCTTTGACTTCATGGACTCGTGAGTGTTCATCTGTTTGTTTTTGTATATTTAGCTTTTTATTATCGACCTTGATAGATGACTTTGTCTTTTTCTCTTTTTCTCAGTGATGAGGAGAACCCGAAGAGATTTGCTGCTGAGGCCCCCATCACTGATACTCTTGTCATCAATGATCTGCCGCCACAAGAGGTTGATCCAGCAGCAAAAACTCAAAAGGCTTCGAAGAAGCCTACCAAGAAGGTAGTCAGTGTTCGTAGCTCCGGGCGCTTGAAGAAAGCTTCCGACGCCGGTGCTACCCTTGAGGCCCATCAATCCACGAGCTCCTCCGATGACGTGCGTAAACATACTGTTATATTTACTTCAATTTTTGCGCGTTGATACTCATGTCCTATTTTCTGGACAGAACCTGATGAAGAGATTTGTCGACTTGGGCAATGAATGCGTCGAGTACCTTAAAGTTGCCAAGGCCTCTGAAGGTAAGTCTCGTTTTTTTAACACTTGCTCATTTTTGCATTCCTGCTCTACTTCTTTGCTTGACTTTTTCTTTCCTCTTTGTTTAAATCAGATGCCCTAAAGGCAGCCAATGCTCGCGTTGCGTCGCTGGAAGCTGAACTCGAAGCTTCCAGGACAGCTTTTGATGCCACCACTGCTACCAAGGTCAATGCTGAGAAGTCTGCTAAATCGGCATTGGCTAAGGCGAAAAAGGCGGAAAAGGACTTGGCCAATGCTAACAAAGAGCACCTCCAGCGGGAACAGGCCGTGGCTGAGCGGCTAAACCAGATGTCAGCTGCCGCTAGAGGTACATACTATACTTTCTTTCATTTTGTCGGCTTTCTTGCTCTCTTGTGCTTGCTGATGTATTCCTTTTCTGCTATTTTACTGTTTCCTTGGTTTTGCAGAATATAGTGAAGTGTCCGCATCAACTTTGCAGCTTGACGAAGATCCTCTCTTGGCCGTGGTCAGCTTGCTGGAAGCTAACTGGATATCTGTCCGGGAAATCTTCGAATTGGTTAACCGCGTACTTACGCAGATTTTTGTCGGGTTGTGGCCCAAGAAGAAAGCCAATGTACCGGACTTGAAGAATCTTGCCAAAGCCTTCGACACCGATGACGACCCCATACTTACTATGAAGGGTCTCTCCTTGAAGCGAGGTGCCGAGGGGGCTATTGCCTTTGCATATGCGCATGGTGAGGAGGTGAACCGGGAGAAGGTTAGCTCTTCCCCCGGCCGTCCTCGTTTGGAACTGAAGCCCTTCTTCGAGAAGGCGAAAAAGTATGCGCCGGGCATCGTGTTGATGATTTCCCCTTCGGCGGCTTCCGCGACCGGTACGACGCCTATTTCTTCGACTCCAGCGACAAGTGGGTCTATGCCTCCTCCCGATGCTGGTGCTACTTCGGCTACGCCTATTTCTGATGCGGATCGTGGGGCCGAGGTGGCGTAGACTTAGCCTCCCTTGTGATTTTTAGTTTTATTCTTTTGTGGCAAACTCTTTAGTTGCATGTAGCCCGAGAACTTTAGTCAGGGGGCTTATGCTTTTGTAAATATATCCTCTTTTATGAAATGTTGTGTTCGGTTTAGCTTCTGAGATTGTCCTCTCCTCTTTCTCTTTTGCCTTCCAGCCTATACGTGCTGGTGAATTATCTGGTCACGGTCAAGCTCCATCTTCTGCCGATGCTTTCGACTCCGGAGCTTCGTCGCCTCCTCGTCCTTCTTGCTGTTGTGCTGAGTATACCTCAAGGATTGCAGATCTTGAGAGCCATTTAACTTTGTCGAAGCGCCAAGCGCAGATGGCTATGGATAAGGCCAGCAAATCTTGTGGTTTTATGAAGCAGATATCCATACTCGAGGATAAGGTGTCGAGCCTGACAGCTAAAGTTGTACATTTGGAGGAGTGTGACTCCTTTCTGGTTGGCATTGTCGAGTCTACTTGCGAGTTGCTGCGATGTAAGTTTTCTTGCCACTTTTCCTCTTTTGCTTTTTTTTCTGCAATGCTACTGGCCCATGACTTGTATTACTGTAGGTACTTGCTTGGACTTCGTTAGTGAAGCTCACCGTGTTTCTGAACGGATCGCGGCTCTTGAGAAATCATCAGGTGGAGTTGAAACTTTTTGGTCTGATCCCCGACACCGTGGTTCCATTGTGCTCCTTCAAGATCGTGCTCAACACATTGGGGAAGCGGTTGATGGTTGTCAAAAATCTCTAACTACTATGCATTCTGTCATGCTTCCTCGTAATCCTCTTCCTGGAACTTTTCCGCAGCTGCTTGCTGCTTTTAGGTCTACTCAGCGCATTCATCGCCTGATAGAACTTAACTTAGTGGCTGGTGCCAATTTTGCACTTGGTTGGACACGCAAGTGGCACCCGAGGCTCAATTTTATTTCCATGTCACTAAGCTTGCCTTCGGGAGGAGCTCAGCTGTGAGTTCATATGGATGCTACCCTCCAACCAGCTAGGAGGCTTATAGCTACGTTGCTTCAAGAGGATGCCGCGTTTTTTCGCGAGCATCATTATTTAGATCCTTTGGGCGTAGATGATTCTGATCAGCCATTGATATAATATTTTTGTGCGTATAATGCGAGAGTTTGCTGTTTTCTAACTTTTTTGTGTCAGAATTTTTTTATCCCCAGAGCATTGCACTTTTGTGCATATGTTGGTGCGCTTGCCGCAACTTTTGAAGACATGTAAACTCAAATAAGAGGAACTTTTGTCTTTTATTTATGTGTATAATGTAAGATACATGGGATAACCCAAGAGATCCGGCCAATGACCTGTGTTCTGGATCTAGAGGGCATTGCCCTGGAATAACTCGTGGCTTTTACAGCCTTATTTTCCTACTCTATTTATTCGCCTATGTCGCTTGCGTCTTCTCTTCTTCTCCTGTAGACTTCTCTTGCTCTGGTGGCTGTACCCGAGGTTTCTTTACTTCTGGTTCCTTGGGGTTTCCTTCGAGTTGCTGCGTGACTCCTGTAGTCGTGCTTTTTGTTTTGTGGTTGGGTTCCCCGTAGCTTGCCATCATGCCGAAGTTTTGGGCCATCTTGTGAAATTCCTTGTCGCACAGGTCTGATAACTCGAAGCTTCCTTTGACTGTAATAATTCCTTTGGGTCCTGGCATTTTTAGTACCAGATAAGTGTAGTGAGGCACTGCCATGAATCGCGAAAATGCGGGTCGCCCGAGGATCGCATGATATAGTGATGGCCAGTCCGTGACTTTGAAGTCGAGTTTCTCCCTTCTGTAATTTTGATGATTTCCGAAGCAAACGTTGAGTGCTATTCGACCAAGTGGATAGTTAGCACTCCCTGGGACTATTCCGTGAAAGGAGCAATCAGTTGGCTTCAGGAACTCTAAAGAAATGTGCATTGCCCGTAGGGTTTTTGCGTAGATCAGGTTTATTCCACTTCCTGCGTCCATGAATATTCTGTCGACATCGTACGTCCCTATTTGGGCTTTGAGTACCAAGGGCACGTTTCCTGGCCGAGATACTGTTATTGGGTGACCATCTCTGCTGAATTCTATAGGTTGCTCTGACCAATGTAGATATTCCGTTGTTGCTGGAGGTGAAGTTATTGGGAGGTTAACTTGTCGAGTTATGCTTTTCTCCTCTTTGTTTGACTTGGGCACTGGTTGCATCATTGCTGTGATGTGCCATTTAGATGGAACATATCCTTCCTCGTCGTCACATCCCTGGTTTGATTGATCTTGACCCTTGGGAGCTGCACTGTTTCCTTGTTGGGCTACAGGCGTGTTGTTTGTGTTTCCCTCGTATCCCTGGTGTTTTGCCTCGGCTTGCTTGTTAAGTGCTGCTTCTTGTAGTTTCAAGAACGTAGTGCAATCTTTCATTGCGTGTCTGGATACTCGTTTCCCATCGACGAACGCAGAGTGGATATGACATGGTCCGTTGAGGCATATGTTCTGGCGATGGGTTGTACTCTCTGGATTCCCTTGGCGGAAACTTTTTGTATTCTTCTCTGCCATAGTTACGGTATCCCGAACTTTTGCGATCGTTGCCTTGGTAGCTGTTATATTTATATCCTGCGGCTACCTGCTGTGGGAGCCATAATTATCGTAATTGCGGGACCTTCTTCTTTGACCTCCATATCTGTTTCCTCTATCATCTTCTAGCGATCGCGTGCGTTTATTGTTGCATGCATCTTCTCCATCTGCAAATCTGTTTGCCACATCCATTAGATCTGATACTATTTTTGGCTTAATTGTGCCCATCTCTTCGACTAGGTCTCCTTGTCGTAACCCGATTATGAATGAATCTATTGCTCTTTCGCCCGAGACTTCGACTGCCGGATTTTTGATAATACTCCACCTTTGGATATATGTTCTTAATGTCTCCCCGCGTTGCTGTACGCAGGCTTTGACTTCTTCTATGGATGCTGGCCGCTTGTATATTGACTTGAAGTTACATGTAAATTGTTTCGTGAGCTCCTCCCAGCTTCCAATTGTTTCCTTTTCTAATTTGCTTAGCCATGACCTTGCTGCCCCGGTGAGGTGTAATTAAAAACTTTGCATTGCTGTCTCCTTAGTTCCTCCTAATAGTTTTACTACTTGTAGATAATCTGAAAGCCATGACTGTGGCTCCTGAGATCCGTCATACTTTTGTTGATCATGGGGTAGTTTGAAACCTTTGGGTACTGGCGTGATGCGAACCCTACGGGTAAAGCATGGCGCCCCCATCTCTTTTTCATCGTCTTCGTAGTCATATGTTCTGTTGGGAGTTCTGGATCATCGGGTTCCTTTATTCTTTGGACTGGTGTATCGTCCAGGTGATGGCGTCCTAGATCGGCGACTTCCACTTCTGTGCTGAGGACTGCTGTGACAGCGTGGTGATCTTGGTTTATGGGTTCCTTTGTTGCGATATG
Organism: Dactylis glomerata; assembly: GCA_007115705.1. NCBI lineage: Eukaryota > Viridiplantae > Streptophyta > Magnoliopsida > Poales > Poaceae > Dactylis > Dactylis glomerata. The sequence goes on along the minus strand of QXEO01000701.1, from coordinate 224,296 downwards.
CCTCCTCCTCTTTTGCTGATAATTTGTTACCTACCATCTTCAATCCATTTAGCGCTGCTCGGTGCATATGTTCCCTCGGGTCCCCTGGGTTTGGTCGTGTTGTATGCAGGTATGCTTGAGCTGCCACCAATGCTGCTTCCGGAGTTTTTGGGATAATATTCCCTTGCTCGTCGACCGATAGGAAGGACGCGTCGAGGTTTTTCGAGATACTTTGCCTTTCTGAGTACTCTAGATTCTCATACCTCGATCCATGTCGGTGATGCCTTCTGTTTGTGTATGATGCATCACTACGTGCTCTACGAGCGGCGTCGCTTGCTGCAATGGCTGAGTCCTTCCTTTTCTGTATTTCGATCCTCTCCTTTGCTAATTGCTTTGCCTGTCGCCTTAGGGCGTAATGGTATCCCAAAAGCATGTTTTGGCTGAAATTTGTTGGTATTGGCGTACCGTGCTCCACGGCTCTATTGATTGTTCTCCACTCATCTTCTGATAGTCGAACTTTTACCCTTGTTGCGAGGGAGTCAGCTGTTTCTCCTTCTGCTAAGTGATTTGCCCCTCTGTTTATATTTGCTAGATTAAGCACTAGGTTGTTGTTGTCGTCGAGTTCTTCTGAGTTATCTCCTGTGATGGCGAGTATCTGATATCGATTGTCGAGTTTGCTGTTGTGACTTGAGAAGATCGAATTGTCATCTTCAAAAAGTTCTAGTCCCATTTTCCAGGTGTCTGTTGATTGGTCTGAGGTGTCATCGTGGTAGATCATGAGATCTTTGAGTTGCACTTCTAAGTCGAAATTCTCCATGGTTTCGTCGCGTCCTGCGATTTTTCCTTTTTTTTGCTTCTGCTAAGCTGACCGGCGAGTTTACCTCGCTGGAAGAGCCTTCTGATGACTCCGACATTACTACTGTCTCGGGTTCACTTGCCGACGGACCCGTTTTCATCGGATCTGAAAGGCAAATCAAACCTAGCGATCCGACGCAAAAGTTTAGACTTCCGATCGTCAAATCCATATCTTGATCCATACTTTCAAATACTTGCGTGAAACTTGACTGGTGAGGTTGAAAATCGATGGTTCCGAAGGGTATCTGAATTTTGTCGTCTTGCGAGTTATTGTTGGCTAAAAGCGAAAAAGCCGTCGAGTTCATGATGCCAACGCCTGAAGTCCCCACGGTCGGCGCCAATTGACAAGGGTTAAACTCGGCAAATGTCCTAGATGAAGGACTTAGGATCGGGGAGACAGGGTGTCGGATGAACTCGAAGGTAAACTCAGTCAAACAAGGTGGCTATGAAAGAAAATGTGGGTGCAGAACCTGGCTTGCTTTCAATCTGTCCCACACCGTCCCCTCCTGGCCCCTATATATAGGTGGCCAGGTCTCGAGGATCGGGTGGGATCCGACACAGATTACAATATCGATATACGATATGAACTCGTATTTCGACTATTATTACAATTGGGCCTAGCTTAATGGGCCTCAGGGGTACTCAACTGACGGGCTCTATTATCTATACCCTTGTCAATCGTGCTCAACACATTGGGGAAGCTGTTGATGGTTGTCAAAGATCCTTGACAACCATGTACTCCATTATGCTTCCCCGCAATCCTCCGCCGGAAAATTTTAAGCAGCTACTCGATGCTTTCAGATCTAGTCAACGAATTCATCGGCTGATAGATACACAAATGGCATATGCAAATGGCATCCAAGGCTGAACTATAGTTCCATGTCGCTAAGTTTTCCCCAGGGGGCGTCAAGCCGCGAGTCCATATGGATGCCACGCTTCAACTGCGAGGAGGATCATAGCTAGATTGCTTCGAGAGGATGCTTGGTTTTTCCGCGAGCACCATTACTTGAATCCCCTTGGAGTAGATGATTCGGATCAACCAATGTTGTAGCGCTTTTATTGTATATATGTTTTGTATGTAAAACGTGAGAGTTCCGTTTTCTGGGTCTTTTGCCAGAAGTTTTTGTTCTCAAGGCGCTTTGTATTTAGTGCGTTTACCGCAATTTCGTTTGAGATATTTAAGACACGTAAACTCGAATAGGAGGAACTTTGTCTTTATTTATGATTGTAATGTAAGATACATGGGGTGTCCCAAGAGATCTGGCCAGTGACCCGTGTTCTGGATCTAGAGGGCATTGCCCTAGGATAGCTTGTGGCTTTAATAGCCTTATTTTTCTACTATACTCTTGCGTACTTGCTGTCTTATGTTGCCGAGGTTTTTCCCTCTTCTCCTGTAGCTTCCCCTGGGTCTAACGGCTGTACCCGCAGTTTCTTCACTTCTGGCTCTGCTGGATGTCCTTCGAGTTGTTGTGCGGCTCCTATAGTCACGCTTTTTGCCTTGTCTTTGGGTTCTCCGTAGTTGGCCATCATGCCAAAATTTTGGGCCATCTTGTGGAATTCCTTGTCGCATAAATCCGAGAGTTTGAAGCTTCCCTTTACTGTGATAATTCCGTTAGGTCCTGGCATCTTGAGTACTAGGTAGGTATAGTGAGGTACTGCCATGAATCGCGAAAACGCGGGTCGCCCGAGGATCGCGTGATATTGTGATGGCCAGTCCATGACTTCGAAGTCGAGCTTCTCTCTTATGTAGTTTTGGCGATTCCTGAAGCAAACGTTGAGTGCTATTCAACCTAATGGATAGTTAGCACTCCCTAGGATGATCCCGTGGAAGGAACAGTCGGTTGGCTTCAGGAACTCTAATGATATGTGCATTGCCCGGAGAGTTTTTGCATATATAAGATTTATTCCGCTTCCTGCATCCATGAATATTCTATCGACGTCGTATGTCCCAATTTGAGCTTTGAGTACCAGAGGCGCGTTTCCCGGCCGAGGTACTGTTATGAGGTGATCATCCCTGCTGAATTTATGGGTTGTTCTGACCAGTGTAAATATTTCGTGGTTGCTGGAGGTGATGTTACTGCTAGGTTAACTTGTCGAGTTATGCTTTTTTCCTCTTTATTCGACTTTGGCACTGGTTGTATCATTGCTGTGATGTACCCTTTGGACGGGATATATCCTCCATCATTGTCATGTCCCTGATTTGGCTGACCTTGACCTTGAGAAGCTCTGTTGTTTGCTTGCTGATCTTTTTTAGGCGCGTTGTTCGTGTTCCCTTCATATCCTTGTCTCTTTGCTTCGACTTGTTTGCTTATTGCCGCCTCCTAGAGTTTCAAGAATGTTTTGCAATCTTTCATTACGTGTCTGGATACTCTTTTCCCATCAACAAATGCGGAGTGTATATGGCATGGTCCGTTTAGCATATCATCTGGTGATGGGTTGTATTCTCGAGGTTCTCTTGACTGAAACCTTTTGCTACTCCCACAGTCTTCTCTTCCATAATTTCGGTATCCTGAGTTTCCGCGATCATCTCCTTGATAATTGTTGTCTTTGTATCCCGCGGCTACTTGGCTGTGGGAGCCATAGTTGTCGTAATTGCGACTTCTTCTCCTTTGGTCCACGTATCTGTTTCCTCTATCGTCTTCTGGTGATTGGGTTCGTTTGTTGTTGCACGCATCTTCGCCATCTACGAATTTGTTCGCTATGTCCATTAAATTGGATACTGTCTTCGGCTTGATTCTACCCATCTCTTAGACTAGGTCTCCTCGTCGTAACCCGAGCGTGAAAGCGTCTATTGCTCTTTCGTCTAAAACTTTGATTGCAAATTTTTTGATGATGCTCCACCTTTGGATATACGACCTTAGTTTCTCATTGCGTTGTTGTACGCAGGCTTTGACTTCTTCTATCGATGCTGGCCACTTGTATGTCGACTTGAAGTTACTCGTGAATTGCTTTGTGAGCTCCTCCCAGTTTCCAATTGTTCCTCTTTCTAACTTGCTCAACCATGACCTTGCTGCACCGGTGAGGTGTAATTGCAAGCTTTGTATTGCTGTTTCCTTTGTTCCTCCTAATATTTTTCCTGCCTTCAAGTAATCCGAGAGCCATGACTGGGGCTTGTGCGATCCATCATACTTTTGCTGATCATGGGGTAATTTGAAACCCTTGGGTACTGGCGTGGTGCGAACCCTATGAGTATAGCACGATGCCCCCATCTATTTTTCGTCGTCTTCATAGTCATATGCTTTGGTGGGGGTCCTAGATCTTCGGGTTCCTCCATGCTTCGGACTTTTGTGTCGCCTTGGTGATGGTGTTCTAGATCGTTGGCTGTTACTTTTGTGCCGAGGACTGTTGTGACGGCGTGGTGACCTTGGTTTATGCGTTCCTTTGTTGCGATGTGCCTCCTCTTCTTTTGCTGTCAATTTATTGCCTACCATCCTTAAGCCTTGCAGTGCTGCTCGGTGCATATGTTCTCTTGGGTCTCCTGGACTTGGCCGTGTTGTGTAAAGATATGTTTGTGCTGCCATGAGCGCTGCTTCTGGCGTCTTTGGTATGATGTTGCCTTGGTCATCGACCGATAGGAAGGACGAGTCGAGGTTTTTTGAAAGGCTTTGCCTTTTGGAGTACTTGAGGTTTTCAAACTTTGATCGATGTCGACGATGCCTTCTGCTATTTGTGTATGATGCGTCGCTGCGTGCTTTATGATAAGCTGCACTTGCTGCAATGGCTGAATCTTTTCTCTTCTGTATTTCAATTCTCTCTTTTGCTAGTTTCTTTGATTGCTGTCTTAAGGCGTAATGATACCCTAACAGCATATTCTTGCTTGCATCTGCTGGTATTGGCACGCCGTGTTCCACGGCTGTTTTGATAATCCTCCACTCTTCGACTGATAGTCAAACTTTCTCCCTGCCTGCAAGGGAATCTGCAGTTTCTCCTTCTGCGAAGTGATTTGCTCCTCTATTTATGTTTGCTGGGTTGAGCACTGGATTGTTGTTTTCATCGAGTTCTTCTGAGTTGTCTCCTACAATGGCGAGTACTTGGTGTCGATTGTCAAACTTGCTGTTGAAGCTTGAGAGGATTGAGTCGTCATCCTCATAAAGATCTAATCATGTCTTCCAGGTGTCTGTTGACTTGTCTGAAGTATTATCATGGCAGATTATGAGGTCTCCAAATTGATCTCCTAAGTCGAGTTTTTCCATGGTTTCGTCGACTTCTGCGATTTTTCCTCCTGCAATTTCTGTTGCTGCGAAGCTGACCGGTGAGTTTGCCTCGCTGGAAGAGCCCACTGATGATTCAGATATTGCAACTGTCTTGGCTTCGCTTGCCAACAGATCCAGTTTCGCCGGATCTGAAAGGCGAATCGAACCTAAAGATCCGACGCGAAAGTTTAGGCTTCCGATCGTCAGGTCCATATCTTGATCCATGCTCTCAAATATTGGAGTGATGTTTGACGGGTGAGGCTGAAAATCGACGGTTCCGAAGGATATCTGGTTTTTGTCGACTTCTGAACTACTGTTGGCTAAGAGTGAAAAAGCCGTCGAATTCATGATTCCAATGCCCAGCTTCCCCACGGTCGGCGCCAATTGACGAGGGTTAACTCGACAAATGTCCTAGATGAAGAACTTATGATCGGGGGAATAGGGCGTCAGATGAACTCAAAGGTAAAATCAGTCAAACAAGGTGTATATCAAAAGTAAACGTGGTGGTCAACTTAGCTTCCTTTCAATCTGTCCCTTGCCGTCCTCTCCTGCCCCCTATATATAGGTGGCCAGGTCTCAAGGAACGGGAGGGGTCCGATACATTACAACATCGGTATACGACATGAACTCGTATCTCGACTAGGATTATACTTGGGCCTAGCTTAACGGGCCTCAGGGGTACTCAAGTAACGAACTCTATTATCTATACCCTTGTCACTAACAATAAGCTTTCTGGTGAAATCCCATCGAGCTTGTCAAACTTGACATCTCTGAGCTACTTGAACATGTCCTATAACATTTTGTCTGGAAGGATACCCTCCGGCCACCAACTTGACACGCTCAATGTGGACAACCCTTCCCTTATATACATCGGCAACGATGGACTTTGTGGGCCTCCCCTTCAGAAGAATTGTTCAGGAAACAGTACAATCACCCATGGTCCTCTTACAAGCAGCAGCCAGGAATTTGAGCCACTGTCCTTCGATTTTGGTCTTGTGCTGGGACTTATGGCGGGGCTCTGGACTGTGTTTTGTGCACTCTTATTCAAGAAGACATGGAGGATTGCTTATTTCAACTCTTTGATGAGCTGTATGACAGAATTTATGTATATGTGGTTGTGAAGTGGGCAAGCTTCATCAAAAGGAAGACAGATGAAGAATAAGCAATTTTTTCTGAAGGAGCCAATGCCCATGCAACGACCAATAGAATGGGAGATCCATTTAATAGAAGATATACAACATGCTTAAGTCGTGTGTCTTGTTTTTTTGTTTTGTTTCTGTAGATAAAGATGACGATGATGCTTATCTTCTTATGCACGTAAGACTGCATATATTGTTATTTCAGGACTCTAGAGGATCTTTGCTGAATAATTTCAGCATTTTCCTCTGGTAATAGTTGACTTAGTTTATTTTTGTTACAAGGTAGATTTGTGATGTAAATAAAAAAGCATTTTTTAAAAAATTTGTAGAAAATCCTGCAGCATATAGTCTTGTGAATATTTAAGCCGTTTAAAAATTGGTAAATGATCATAGCAGAAGCAGATTGCCTAACAGAGGAGATCCTATGTGCCATCTCATACCGCTCCAAGGCATATGGATGCACTCTACGGCAACAGCCTAAGAATGGATGCTACATGTGTGCGCAGTGGTGCCAAATTATCCAGCTAAGAGATTATGGCACGAATCGTTTCCAGAATTCTGATATATGTAGATATTACATGGTTAAATGGGCATTGTACAGCCTCCGCACCGAGTGACAAATGGATGCAGGTTGGCGTCATGTGTGGTTAGCCATCGCCATCAGGCGTTGCCCTGCATTAGATGCCATCGCCTTCAATTGAGCTTGAGCTCGGGGTTATGGTGCTCCTCCTGTTCCTATATTGGTGTAGCAAGCAAACGTCACCAGGACAGCGGCACGCACCGGTGAATACAGGGCTAGGCATTTCGTCAAACAGTTTGTCGCACGCCGCCGCCAGCCCTCCTTGCTCATCCTATAATACAGTAAAAAGAAAAACCTAAATGCTTGGTGTCGAAGCTGCGACAAAACGATAATGCAGCACCAGTGACAACCAGTGGTAGTGGTGAGCCGCAAGGAAGTGATGGTGGTCGCGTGGTCGGCGCCTGCAACAGCGGCCCCAAGGAGCCGTGAATGAGAGCATATGGAGGTGGGCGAGTGTGATTGTTGTGAATAAAGGAGAATTACTCTGTCTTTCCGAGAATGTTAGATCTGATTTTTTTCTCCTTGTCTTCTTACCGAGTTTCGCAGACCCTCAATTTCGCAATATAGTATGTTTTGGCAAACTATTTTAGCTTACCAAAACATATTATTGAACGGACAAAGTACTAAGTATTTAAATGGAAATTTGACATACATAGTTTCAGCAGCACAAAGGGTCAATGAAGCTAGGAATTATACCAATTTCATATTTATTTGGAGTGCGGAGTTACATGCTTGTACTATTCATGATCGGGTTTGTCTATTTTACTTCGAACCTTCGAGATTTATTGATCGAATTTTGGTCTGAAATCATCAGAACATTGTAGATTTTATGTTGTCTCAATGCCATCAATTATCGTTCTTCAAAATTTTCATTCACACTAAGAGTGGTAAGGGCACATAAAATGAGTGATGTCAGCCTTTTTCTAGAAGTGTCATATAGGATTTTTGCTTAGTTACAGGAGAGAGAAATGAGAAATAAAGATTATGTTCTCTTAGCTAAAGGATAATTTTTAGAAAAATAAAGAAATGCTATTTTATACATTATATCATCTAAACTAGTTGTTTCTCATTAATTATTAAGGATGATAGTAAGATATAGTGCATTGTACTAAATCAATGACAAGTAATATGGGTAAGAGGGAGTAGTATATCTCGCATGCCTAGCTAGTTCCTCATATGCTCACATGCTAGTATTTTTGTAAAGTGATTGTACCCAAAGTAGCACACGATTGTTGTGTTTGACATTTTCATTCTGATAGATGAGGCCATCATAGCACTAGACCATCTGGGTATCAAATTATGAGGATAAGCTTAGCATAAAACTAACAGTAATTTTGATGCAGAGTGAACCTGAACTGTCAAAAAAAGGTACTCAGTTCATCCCGTAAGTAGATGAAATCAGCAACCTGAAACTTAAACTCCAAGACTAAACAAAACATTTATGGGTTCAGTATTGGATGGGATCATCTAGGAGAAGTTGTGCGCCATTTCCACTTGACAAGTGACCTGACTACTCTTTGATACATCTCACATGGGCTGGCTGTCCCTAGCATAATTAAGCAATTTAGCAGCAAACTTGAACACAGTTGACGGAAAACAAATTTACCAATGTAGCCAGTCAACCAACGATGAGCTGCTCATGCTCTGCGAGAAAACATTCTCTTCTCCAGTGCATCCACTATGAGAGACGCGCCAGTCACTTTGAGTCTCTTGTAGCCTTGGGTCTCCACCACAGTATCCATGGCATTTGAACACGCGATAAATTGAAGGCAAGCATCCTTAAGCTTGTCACAGTTATGCTGGTCAGCCAAAGCCAATGTGGTTGCCACGGTACCCACACTGAGATTCTCGCAAAGCATACTCTGGCAAACGAGCTTGAGCCTCTCCATTGCATATCTATCAGCAGCCACAAGTAGATGGCGGATCATCTCAGTATTCTGATCTCCCTCCAGATCCGTAGTAGTACTAGCAGGCAAAAAATCGGTGTAAATGAAATGGAGCAGGGACCTGAAAACAGCAGGCTGCACGCCTCTGATGGTAACATGCTGCGGCGCCTTGCTTGCCTCCCTCATCGACCCAAAGAGCTGTGCTCTGAAAACAGGTGATCGCGCGGCGAGCACGAACCGGTGAGCCGAGATAGCCTCTCCTCGAACACGGAAAGTGACGTCACACCCCACGCCGTCTTCTAGGAGCTTTCAGAAATGCGCCGCGATGTCAGACGGCGGCACCTCGATTTTGGGGGACGATGTCGATTTCACATATCCTTCGAACCAATGCGCGCTAGTCCGAATAGACTTCGACTATTTATGCACTTACGCCGTAGCCCCTCCATCATCTAAGTTGAATCTTCCATCAGACTCCAGATCCACCTTCAATATGACTACATGTATTTGTACCTACTACATGCACCCGTCAAGTTTAAGCTCTTCAGTGTGCGCCATTTCATATGTCAAATCGCATATCCCTTAGATATGTTTCACGTGTTTCTATGCCATAGAAACCAGGACACCATCAATATTACGCTCTTATGTCGTTGTCGCCACTAGTAGGAAAAGACTTATAGCAGTTAATATATTGTTGGCACATAAAATTTGGGGTGCGATGATAACGAGGCAACATACACCACAAGAAGAAGCAGGATCACACTACCCAAGCAATATATTCCGTTTAAAAAAAGAAGTCACGATGTGGGGCTAAATTATTCAACGACAAACAAAAAAGATAAGAAGATCGTCAAACGCTGAGAAACACAAGTGATGGTAACTATTAATATTACATGTGTATTTCTTTATTTTTGTATGACAACAGTTATCGATTTACTAAATTTAAAATTTATTTGGAATTAGTATTTCCATTTGTAATCATATTTGCATTTGTATATTATTATCATTTTTTTATGTTTCATACTTTAAATGATATATAATGCTCTCAGACTGAACATTTATATGCATGGTTGGAATTTAATTTTCAAGGTAACACAACTAGCACTGTGAATCTGAATCCTAGTAATGGTGTTATATTCCAAAGTAGCACGCCATTTTCTTGTGTTTGACATATTTATTCTGATAGATGAGGCCATCATAGCACTAGATGCAGTGAGAACCTGAATCTATGTAAAAACTAAAGTCACTCAGTTCATCCCGTAAGTAGATAAAATGAGCAACCTGAAAGTTAAACTCCAAGACTAAACAAAACATTTATGGGTCCAGTTTTTTTAGATGGGCTCGTTTAGGAGAAGTTGTGCGCCATTTCTACTTGAGAAGTGACCTGACTACTCTTTGATACATCTCACATGGACTGGCTGTCCCTAGCATAAGCAATTTAGCAGCAAACTTGAACACAGTTCAGGGAAAACAAATTTACCAATGTAGCCAGTCAACCAACGATGAGCTGCTCATGCTCTGCGAGAAAACATTCTCTTCTCCAGCGCATCTACTATGAGAGACGCGCCAGTGACTTTGAGTCTCTTGTAGCCTTGGGTTTTCACCACAGTATCCATGGCATTTGAACACGCGATAAATTCAAGGCAAGCATCCTTAAGCTTGTCACAGTTATGCTGGTCAGCCAAAGCCAATGTGGTCGCCACGGTATCCACACTGAGATTCTCGCAAAGCATACTCTTTTTTTCAAGGAAAGACGTATCGGTTTCATAGAAGAAGGGCCAAGCGGCCAAAATACAGCGCAGTCGACACAGACGTCGAGCTACGCAATCCACGCCGTCAAGGCAGCAAACACACACGCTGACTACTCGCCTAACCTCCACCTATCTACCTGAGCAAGCTCGGCCCTGAAGAGACCGGCGACCTTCCACAGCTGAGCCTCCCCGCGGATCAAGCGCACCACTGCAACCGGCGAGGGGGCGGCACCTTCAAACACGATGTCATTCCGATGCCTCCACAGGCACCAGCAGACAAGAGCTATAGCCGTCCAGTAATCACGTAGATCCCCAGATCTTCCACGCCAAGACTGCAACCAGTTGGCAAGCAGGGTCTCCTACGTCGGCATCTGAGCTTCCCTATCCCACCATCGAAGACAAGCCGCCCACACTGTCCTTGCCAACACGCAACCAAACAGGAGGTGGGAGATGGACTCCTGAACTTGGTCACAGAAGGGGCATGCCTGAGGTCACGGAAGACCTCGCTTTTCAAGCCTGTCCACCGTCCAACATCTGTTACGTAGCGCAAGCTACATGAAGAAGCGACATTTGGCCGGGGCTCTGGATTTCCAGACTTGCAGCGCACCAGCCATGGCGATGTTCCCATGGAACATGCCAAGGTAGCAGGAGCTCGCGGAGTAAGAGTCGCTGGCCCCCCAATTCCACTTGAAGATATCAGCAACTCCAGCAGTCACGGAGAGACCCTCCACGCGGTCGGCAACCGCTAGCAGCTCCTCAATAGCGGGGGCATCGAGGTCAGCGGGAATATCATCCATCCACGCACCACCAAGACAATCTTTTACCAACCGAGACCCCGACAGCCTTTTCAGGATCAAAGAGAATAGACGTGGCGCAAGGTCTTTGAGGCGTCCATCCGGGAGCCACCAATCCAGCCAGAAGAAAGTGGTGGCGTCATCGCCCACCACCGAGGAGGTGGCAGCTTCAAAGATCTTCGTCACCATGGCAGGGACTTGGATGTCAAACTCCTTCCACGGCCTTGCGGCCTCCACTCGGCACAACCAAAGCCAACGAACCCTGAGAGCAAGGTTCATTCTCCGAAGGTTTAAAATACCCAGCCCACCAAGCTCTTTTGGCATACATACTCGGTCCCACGCCACTAAGCAATGGCCGCCATGCGCATCCTTTCGACCTTTCCAGAGAAAACCCCGTAGGATCTTCTCGATCGCCAACAACGTCTCAATCTGTACATCCAAGGACATCATAGCGAAAATGGGAATCGCCGCAAGCGTCGACCTAACCAACAACAGGCGCCTTGCCCGGTTGAGCAAGGAAGCTCGCCAGCTAGGCAGCCGGTTAGCCACGGCGTCCACCAGGTATTGCAGCTGCACCACCGTGGGTCTCCGAAGGCCCAATGGAAGACCAAGGTATCGGAGCGGAAAAGGTAAAACAGGGCATCCGAGCTCACGATCCACCAGAGTTGGGACCTCCTCTGCACATCTGATTAGGTGCGCCGAGCACTTGCTGAGGTTGGTGCGCAGGCCGGAGGCAATCCCGAAGTCGTCCACGATCGCAGCGAAAGCTCTAAGGTCTTCCACTCGCGGCCGGAGAAAGGTGACCACATCATCTGCATAGATGGAAGTGCGATGTTGAAGGCCCGTGTCAGCTAGGGGGGCTAGATGGCCCGTCTGGGTCGCCTTTTCGAGAGCAAAGTGGAGAACCTCCATAACCAAGATGAAGAGCTGGGGGGAGAGAGGGTCCCCTTGCCGAAGTCCACGCCTATAGGCCAACCGAGCTCCTGGTGATCCATTAAGGAGCACCCGAGTAGAGGCGGTCGAGAGTAACGCGCATATGCATGCTAGAAGCCGCGCGCCAAAACCCATCTTCCTGAGGACTTCAAGAAGGAAGGACCAATCCACCGTGTCGAAAGCCTTAGTAATGTCAAGCTTTAGCAGTATCGTCGGCTGCTTCAGGCGATGGAGCTTACGCGCAGTGCCTTGGACCATCATGAAGTTGTCGTGGAGACAACGCCCACGCACGAAGGCACTCTGGTGGGCCCCAACCATCTCTGGGAGGAGGGGCGATAGCCGGTTGGAGATCACTTTAGCTACCCATTTGGCCACGCCGTGGATCAAACTGATCGGCCGAAAATCTCGCACCTCTTCCGCACCGGGCTTCTTCGGGGGTAGGGTGATGAGCGCACTGTTAACCTCTCCAAATCCACACGCATCAAGGCACGACAGCGAATTGAACGCTGCCATGACGTCCCCTTTGATGATATTCCAGCATACCACAAAGAAACGGGCGGAGAATCCATCAGGCCCAGGACACTTGTCCAAAGGCATGCCCCTAATGGCGTTCCACACCTCCTCCTCAGAGAATTCCCCATCAATCTGCCGTAGGTCGAAAGAGGGGATCCCCAGGAAGTCTAGATCGAGGGAGAAAGGGCGGTCAGCTGAGGTGCCCAACAACTCCTCGAAAAAATAATCCACGGCTTCTGCCTTGTCAACATGATCAGATACCCTCCTGTTGTCCACCATAAGATGACCAATGAAGTTTTTTCGCCTCCTGTGACTAGCATGCATGTGGAAAAAACGCGTACATGCATCGCCCTCCCGCAGCCAAATGAGGCGTGATCGCTGCCTCACTAGAGACCGCTCCAGGGAAGCAAGCCCAAGCAGCTTCTTCTTGAGGAGGCGCCGGAGTGCGCGCTCCTCAGGGGACAGGAGACGGGAGTCCATTGCAACATCAAGCCAAAGAATTACTTCCGTAGCTAAAAGGATTTGCATCTTTATATTGCCGATGAACTTCGAGCTCCAGCGGGATAAGCTCTTCGCCGTGGCTCTCAACTTCAAGTCAAGCCGCTTGAAAGGATTAGGCTCCTCCACCTGTGAAGTCCACGCTTCTTGGACCACATCCAAGAAACCATCCACCTTGGGCCAGAAGGACTGAAACTGAAATCACCGCCCGTGGAAAAGATCCGGAGATAAGTTCAGCACCAAGGGGCAGTGCTCAGAGGGGCCCGTAGACATGGCGGATAGGAAAGCATCAGGGTAGAGTGCATCCCATTCCACGGTCGAGAAGACCCTATCAAGCTTTCCAGAGTGGGCCGCTCCCTCTCATTGGACCAAGTGAAGCGTCGACCGTTGAGATATAGCTCCTTGAGTTCTAGGGCCGAGAGGGTCCTCCGGAATCGGCCCATCATAGAATGGTGTAAGCATCCACGGCTCTTATCGGCCGGGTCCACAATGAGGTTAAAATCTCCTGCCACTAGCCATGGCCCAACATGTAGGTCACGAATGTCCTGCAGCTCTTGCAGGAAGGCACGTTTATCCACATCCCGCTGGGGACCATACACTCCTGTGAACCACCAGCTTTGATCCACCCCAATGGAGATGCGCGCAGTGACCGCATTTGTGGTGAAGTGGGGGTGGGAGATCGAGACCACAGCAGACTGCCAAGCCGACAGTATCCCTCCACGCGTGCCATCCGCAGGCAAGAAGAAAAATTGGTCGAAGGAGGGGCCAAGGCAATCCCTCACAACGCGGTCGGAGATAACCTCCATCTTCGTCTCCTGAATGCAAACCACAGCTGCATTAGCCGGTGAGATAGCTTGGTAGACCGCTAAACGACGAGCTGGAGAGTTCAAACCACGCCCATTCCAGATGGCAAATGTAACATCCGAGTCTGACATGATTACAAGCACCAATCAAAAGACAAACGCACACTAAGGATACAACAATCACACGACACACTCCACCAAGGAATCATCGGACAACGGGAGGGCATCGGGCTGCCAGCTGAAGAGGCGCAGAATCACGTCAATATGCTGCTGGCGCATCGGACACGCGAAGAGGTCCAGGTAGGCATCCAACGCCTCGTCTCCAATCGCCTCACCCTCACGAGCAAGACCCAATCTAGTAATGAGAGTCCGCTGCTGCTGCCAGATGGGGGTCCCTGTAGCAAACCGTCCACGAATCCTGCCACTGCGCCGCACCGGGCCAGCGTAGGTCCTCTTGCCTCTACAACGACGAACGACAGGTCTAGGGAGAACTGGCGAGATAGGCCGCTGGTAGGATCCCCTGAGACTGGCAACATCCTGCGCTACCAGCTGATCAGGGACAACCTGCTGGTAGCCATCCACGGTCGCGGAGGGACCTAGCTCCGAGCCTGGAGAAAGGGACACACAGAAAGTGTCCATCACCGAGCGTGGAGAGCAAGCAACATCTAGGAAGCAGGAACGTGGCGACCAAGAGGCTGAATCCAAGCAAGCCGAAGAATCAACTGCAGAGAGCAACCCATCTGAGCCAATAAGCATCCCATCCTGAACAGCAGAGGGACCAGCCAAAACAGATCCATCCAACGGAGCAGCCTCAGTTTGAACAGGTGAGGCGCCAATCCCCTCACCAGAAAAATCCAAAGTGGTGGGACCGATGTCTGAAACAGTAGTAGCAGGAACATCAAGTGAGCATGGAGACAAAAGAAGGCTCGACACTTTCCTGCCAAAGCATGGCCAAAGGCCACTAGCACGTACAGCAACACTTCCACGCGTCGGCGTCACAGCGGCCAGAGACGCCTCATCCACCATCGGATCCCAAGCCAAATCAAGACATGGGTCAAAAAGAAGCTGCCGCGCCGACAGCCAGGCCACGACAGCGTCATCCACGACAGGCCGGGCCCTACCAGCTCCCGCAAAGGTGTCATCTTCAACCTCTGGCGCAATGGCTACAACGCATGTAGCAGCAAGACCGGCCGTGCCACCCACCCCCGACGAGCATCTGCGTCCAGGAGAACGGCCATGACAGCGATGAGAGTCCTCCCGACGGCGAGTGTCATCGCGGCCATCGCGCTCACGCCGCCCGTCACCACGATCGTCGCGTCGACCATCATCATCATGTCGAGAGCCACCATGGCGAGAACCATCGCGGCGCGGCTCCGGCGTGGAGCGTCGTCGCCCACGCCTCAGGCTACCACCGTCGTCTCCGTCGCCATCGCCATCCGGAGCCGGCTGCCCACCAGACATTTCTTCGAAGCGCACGACGCGGGCCGAGACCACATACCACAGCATCTTCTTCTCCAAGGGGATGGGCACATCACCGGGAAGGATCAAGCCGTCGTCTTCCTCTAACCGACCATCAGGCTCCTCAATAAGCAAAGCCTTGGCCGTGGGCAGGAGTTCGATGCAGTCTGTCCATGCTATAACCTGAAGCCTGCCCATATCTTCCCGGCTAGCAGACGCAGCACCCAGCCTTTCCACCCACGCTGCCGAGCCAAGAACAGCAGCCGCCACCGATTTATTGAAGGCATGGGCCAGAACTCCGGTGAGCTCGATATGCACCCTAAACCTGAAGTCTTGCCGGACTGCCTGAAGCTCACGACTCCACGGCGAGAAGCGCAGAGAAAAGCCTTTGCCATCCACGACCCCCGCGGCCACCACCTCGTCCCGGACACGGCGGCTGCCGCACATGACGATGAAATCTGCCGGCCAGTGCCGGTGGATTGAGAAGTTGTCCGCCGCTCTAGGGACATTGGAGGAGATCGCCGCGCCAGCTTCAGAGAGAGGAATGGAGGTTCTCTGCCCCGAGGCAAAGGCCACGAGCCCCCAGTGCAATGCAGCCTCGGCTGCCACGATCTCGGCAGAATGTGGGAGCACCACCGTCTCCAGCTTGGAACCCACGACGGCGACGGCCTGCTCCGCGGACGCAGCTGGGCGAGCAGAAGGTTGGGCCGGCGAGCGGGAGCGCGACCTCGATCAGGACCTACCCCGGGCAGGACGACGAGAGACCGACAGCGCCGAATGACGCCAATTCGAGGAGCCCGAGCCAGGGCGTTGCTGCCCGCCACCGCCAACCTGCCGGCCATGCTGCCCAGACGCCACTGAGCTCGGGGGAGCCTGAGGGGAAGCGGCCCTCTCCCCAAGCCGCCGACGAGCTGGCACCCTGTACGGCTCCACCGGCGCGGCGCGCGAGACCACCGGGCCAGGCGCCTCCACCTCCAGCTCCACGGGCGAGGAACCACCCAGACGCGCGTGCACGCCACCCTCGCGAGCCACCGGGCCAGACGCCTCCACCTCCATCTCCACGGGCGAGGAACCGCCCAGGCGCGCGTGCACACCACCCGCGCGAGCCACCGGCGGCACCTGCTCCACCAGACGCGGCCCAAGCCGCTGATGAACATGGCGCGCCGGACCGCGTGGCCCAGAGCGACCCTTAGCGCCATCGGCCGGCCTAGGCCCCTGCAGCACGCCCTGCTGCAGTCCACGCGTGTCCCCAGGGACCGCATCAAGACGCTCCCGCCGCCGCTGCTGCCTCCCACCACCCGCCGGAGCACGAGGCTGAGGGCACTCACGGGCGTGGTGGCCACTTTTCCCACAGCGGATGCACGCCGTCTCGTAGGGGAAGTCCTTGGCGATGTGATCGAGCGGCAGGAGGCAATTGAAGCACACACCGGCGAGGTCCGGCGGCAGGTCGTCACGGATGAGGAGGGAAGGGAGCTCCTTTGTCTGTCCACGGGGGCGTTTACGACCACCGGCGCGCAGCCAAGGCCCAACGCCGCCCACCGGGGCCTCCACACCGGCCACGCCGGCCACATCGGCGACTCCAGCCGCCGAGCTCTCCACGCCGCCAGCAGGGGCAACCACGCCGCTCACCGGGGCATCCACGCCACCAGCCGGGGCATCCACACGCAGGCCAGAAGCGGCCTCGGCCGCAAGTTGATGAAGAGCGGCCGTCCACGGGCGTCTACCGCCGCCCAGCGCCACCGGGGGGGGGGGCGCCACCGGGGGGGGGGGAACGGCCCGCCACCGGAGGAGGGGAACCACTCCGCAGCACCTCGCAGTAGGAGCGGGGGGAGATCTCCTCCTCCTCGTCGTCGGAGTAATCCGCCCATCTCCTGAAGGAAGAGGCGGAGGCGGAGGGGGTCGACGCCGGCGCCGACGCCGCGGCCGGCGAGGGGGACGGGGAAGCCGCCATCGGGAAAGGGGGGGCCGCCTGCTAGATCTGGCGGTCAGGGCTCATCGCCATGGCCGGGGAAGGCGGGCGGCGGCGGCGCAGAGACCCTCCATTGCATATCTATCAGCAGCCACAAGTAGATGGCGGATCATCTCAGTATTCTGATCTCCCTCCAGATCCATAGTACTAGCAGGCAAAGAATCGGTGTAAATGAAATGGAGCAGGGACCTGAAAACAGCAGGGTGCACGCCTCTGATGGTACATGCTGCTGCGGCGCCTTGGTTGCCTCCCTCATGGACCCAAAGAGCTGTGCTTTGAAAACAGGCGATCGCGCGGCGAGCACGAACCGGTGAGCCGAGATAGCCTCTCCTCGAACGCGGAAAGTGACGTCACACCCCACGCCGTCTTCTAGCAGCTCTCCAAAATGCGCCGCGATGTCAGACGGCGGCACCTCGATTCTAGGGGACGATTGGGTTTCAGTTACCACCCGTGGCTCTTTGATAACAGTGACGACGCATTCGATGGTGAGGCGATCGTCCTTAAGGTAAGCAGACGCCTCAATGTCGCCTCTCTATTTGAAGCGTGCAGTGTTGGGAGCGAACCTAGTGAGGTTATCAGCTGGATCGAATGCCCTCACCTCTGTCTTGTGGACCGAGTGCGACAATCCGGTGTTGTGGTCGACGAGCCTCAGGTCGCAGGACGCCCTCACCTTGGCTTCTCGCTTGCTCAGGATCTCGAGATAAACTGTCGCCTTCAGCTGTGCTGTACCCATCCGGGTAGAAGCGGATCGACCAGTCGTGGCCTCCGACGGAAAACTTGTTGGAAAATAAACTAGCTGCTTAGGTTTTCTGAATTTAGGAAAGTGTCGAACTGGTCTGTCAGTTCTGTCACGATAGTTAGCTTCCAGGACGGAGTCGTTGGCTAGCACGATCCGGTCCGATTCTGTAGGATCACCGTGGGCACGCTCGAGTTGTGGGATGGCACGATTCAGTCGGGGCGTGGCCGATCTCCACGGCATGCTTTGTATTCGCAAATAAAAGGGAATAGACAAACAGAAAAGCGGTATGCAGTACACCGCACAAAATCTCTCGTGTGTTCATCTCTGAGTTAATCTTCTTCCTCTCTCCAATTCGCGTGTGTGAGTTTGATCCAGGGTTTTAGGGGCAACACGTGGTATCAGAGCCTCGTGAGTGTGGATGCCGAAAGGTGGGATGCCGAAGAACCAAGACCCGTCCAAGAAGCCGGCCGTCGAGGCGTCGGATGCGGACACTGGGCTTGGGGCGTCGTCGCCGGCGTCCAAGGAGAGGGCGCTCACCATCCCACGCTCCGGGCGCGAGGCGGGTGGTGTGTCGAGCACGGCCTGGCCGATGCTGACCCGATCCAACTACAATTCCTGGTCTCTCCTCATGCGTGTGATCCTGCAGGCTCGGCATCTGTGGGATGTGATCGAGAGCGGTGAAGGGGAGTACGGCGATGATCGTGCTGCTATGGAGGGGATCCTCCGGTCGGTACCACCGGAGATGATTCCCTCGCTCGCTGTCAAGAAGACGGCGAAGGAGGCCTGGGATGCAATCGCCACGATCCGCGTCGGGGCCGACCGGGTGCGCGTCTCCAAGGCGCAGAACCTGAGGAAGGAGTACGAGGCGCTCCGATTCAAGGCGGGGGAGACCGTAGATGAGTTCGCCATGCGGCTGCAGGAGATCGTGCACCAGCTGGAAGTGCTGGGGGATCCGATCGACGAAGCCATGGTAATTCACAAATATCTCCGCTCCGTCCCCAAGATGTACAAGCAGATGGCCCGCTCCATCGAGAGCCTCCTCGACACCAAGAAGATGTCGATCGAGGAACTGACGGGGCGCCTGAAGGTGTGCGAGGAGGACGACAGCGACGATGAAGCTGCTGGCGAGGCCGGCGGCGGAAAGCTACTGCTCACTGAGGAGCAGTGGCGCGCCCGCATGAAGGAAGAGGGCTCCTCCGGTGGCGGCGGAGGAAGCGGATCCGGCAAGAACGGCCGGAACAAGGGCCGTGGCAAGA
Organism: Dactylis glomerata; assembly: GCA_007115705.1. Classification (NCBI taxonomy): domain Eukaryota; kingdom Viridiplantae; phylum Streptophyta; class Magnoliopsida; order Poales; family Poaceae; genus Dactylis; species Dactylis glomerata. Next base: position 204,953 of record QXEO01000701.1, on the reverse strand, counting down.
ACGGCCGCGACAAGGGCAAAACCTCCGGCGGCGCCTCTCGTGATGATGAGTGCCGCTATTGTGGCAAGCTGGGCCACTGGGCTCGAGATTGCCGCAAGAAGAAGAGGGAGGAGGCCCACCTCGTCAAGGAAGGAGGCGACGAGGACGAGCAGCCCGCTCTGCACATGGCGCGGATCTGCCTCGCTAGCGACGAGCCGGAGCACGCGGATGGGGCCGTGTTCCTGAATGAGGAGCGCGCTCGCGTCAGGCTTGGCGATGAGGCCGAGCCGGTGGAGGAGCCCTGGTACCTGGATTCAGGGGCCTCCAACCACATGACAGGCAGCCGCGCGGTGTTCGCCAAGCTCGACACGGTGGTGACCGGCTCGGTGCGCTTCGGCGATAACTCTGTCGTCGCCATCAAGGGGCGGGGCGTGGTCCTGATGCTGATCCGCGGTGGGGAGCACCGCGAACTGACGGATGTCTACTACATCCCGAAGCTGAAGACGAGCATCGTCAGCTTGGGCCAGCTGGACGAGACCGGCTGCCCCTCTGCAATCCGTGGCGGTTTCATGACAGTTTGGGATCGTGACGATCGCCTGCTGGTCAAGGTTCCCCGCTCGCCAAACCGCCTGTATAAGGTGGTGCTGAAGATCGGGCAGCCAGTCTGCCTGTCGGCGCACAGCAACGAGAGCGCATGGATCTGGCATGAGCGCCTAGGCCATCAGAACTTTGGCACTCTCCAGACCATGGCGCGCGACGGCATGGTGCGCGGCCTTCCAAGGATCGGCCACGTCGACCAGCTGTGTGATGCCTGCCTGGCGGGCAAACAACGACGCGCGGCGTTCCCTCAGGCTGCCAAATACCGTGCTACGGAGGTGCTCGATCTGGTGCATGCCGATCTGTGCGGCCCCATCTCGCCGCCCACGCCGGGCGGGAAGAAGTACTTCATGCTCCTCGTCGACGACAGTAGCAGGTTCATGTGGGCAGTGCTGCTCCCGTCGAAGGACGTCGCCGGTGACGCCATCAAGCGCTTCAAGGCCGGGGCAGAGCTGGAGTCTAAACACTCGCTCTGCACGTTTCGCACGGACCGAGGGGGAGAGTTCACGTCCACGGCACTCGGCAAGTTCTTCTCCGAGCACGGCATCCAGCGTCACCTGACGGCCCCGTACTCCCCACAGCAAAACGGCGTCGTGGAACGGCGGAACCAGACCGTCGTCGGGATGGCGCGGAGTATGCTGAAGGCGAAAGGCATGCCCAATCGCTTCTGGGGCGAGGCCGTGCTGACTGCGGTCTACATCCTGAACCGCTCCTTCACCCGTGCGCTCGACGGCATGACGCCGTTTGAGGCGTGGCATGGACGCAAGCCGGCCGTGGAGCACCTCCGCGCGTTTGGTTGTGTCGCCCACGCCAAGATCACCAAGCCAGGCCTGAAGAAGCTGGATGACCGCAGCATCAAGGCGGTGTTCCTCGGATATGAGCCTGGCTCCAAGGCCTACAGGCTCTATGATCCGGTGGGCGACCGCGTGATCATCTCACGCGACGTGGTCTTCGACGAGGCACGTGCGTGGGACTGGAGTAGCGAGGCGACGAACGGCGATGAAGCTTCATTCACCATTGAGTACATGGTGTACGGGGGAGCTCCCCTGCAGCGCGAACCCGTGGCGACACCATCGATGGGTGCAGCGGGAAGCTCTGCCGCGGCAGAGAATTCAGCAGCAAATTCTGCCGCGGCAGCCACGGCAGGCCACGTGCCTGTCACTGCAGGAGCGGCTTTAGGACAACCTATCAAGTTCGTGTCGCCGCCGAGCAACGCCAGCGAGATGCTGGACAACGATGACGATGTGGCAAAAGCTCACCGATTCTGCCTGGTGGCTGAAATGCTAGAGGAAGCCGCAGGGGAGCCGGAGTACCCGGAGGAGTTGCTGCTCGTCGACGAGCCCAATAACTTCACCGAAGCTGAGCCACACGACTGCTGGCGTAAGGCGATGCTTGAAGAGCTCGCTTCTATTGAGGAGAACGGGACCTGGACTCTCACTGACCTCCCTGCTGGACTGAAGCCGATCGGGTTAAAGTGGGTGTACAAGACGAAGCGCGACGCCGCGGGTACCATCGTCAAGCACAAAGCCCGTCTGGTGGCGAAGGGCTATGTGCAACGGGAGGGCATGGACTTCGACGAGGTGTTTGCACCTGTCGCTCGCCTGGACTCCGTGCGCGTCCTCCTCGCGTTAGCAGCGCATCAAGGCTGGCAAGTCCATCACCTCGACGTCAAGTCTGCATTCCTGAACGGTGAGTTGCAGGAAGAGGTGTACGTTGTGCAACCGCCAGGCTTCGAGCGCGACGACGGACGAGGCGAGGTGTTCCGCCTCCACAAGGCCCTCTACGGGCTGCGCCAGGCTCCACGGGCCTGGAACTCGAAGCTCGACATCACGCTCAAGCAGCTCGGCTTCACCAGCAGTCCCTCTGAGCACGCCATGTACGTGCGTGGGGAGGGGCGTTCTCGCATCATCCTCGGCGTGTATGTGGACGATCTAATCGTCACTGGCGCGAGCGGAGAAGATATCGCGGGCTTCAAGAAGGAGATGATGGAGAAATTTCGCATGAGCGATCTTGGGCTCCTTCACTTCTACCTCGGCATCGAGGTGCATCAGGACAGGAGCGGCATCGTTCTGTCTCAGGCTGGCTACGCTAAGAAGCTCCTGGATCGCGCGGGCATGGGGGAGTGCAACCCAACGCTCGTGCCAATGGAGCCACGGCTCAAGCTAAGCAAGGAGAGCAAGGCTCCTGCGACGGACACATCGTTCTACCGCAGCGTGGTCGGATGTCTGCGCTATCTGGTGCACACCCGCCCCGACATCACGTTCGCCGTGGGCTATGTGAGCCGGTACATGGAGGCGCCAACGACGGAGCATCTGGCGGCCGTCAAGCACCTCCTCCGCTACATAGCAGGCACTCGGACGTATGGCTGCAGGTACACGCGCGGCGGTGATCGGGAACTGATGGGATTCAGTGATTCCGACATGGCCGGCGATGTCGACGACCGCAAGAGCACCACAGGCGTCTTCTTCTCGCTGGGAGCCAGCCCCATCACGTGGCAGTCCCATAAACAGAAGATCGTTGCCTTGTCGTCGTGCGAGGCGAAATACGTCGCGGCGGCGTCCGCGGCTTGCCAGGGAGTGTGGCTGCGCCGGCTGCTGAAGGACATGACTGGCGAGCAGGGTGGCGCTACACCCCTCTTCATCGACAACAAATCGGCGATTCAATTGTGCAAGAACCCGGTCTTCCATGATCGGAGCAAGCACATAGAAGTGCGCTACCACTACATCCGTGAGTGCGTGGAGGCCGGGACGATCTGCGTCGAGCACATCAGGACCGGCGAGCAGCTCGCAGACATTCTCACCAAGCCCCTTGCTCGTGTTCGTTTCCAGGAACTTCGCGCCCGCATTGGCATGGTGAACATCAAGTAAATCCGCAGCTAGATTAGGGGGAGTTTGTTGGAAAATAAACTAGCTGCTTAGGTTTTCTGAATTTAGGAAAGTGTCGAACTGGTCTGTCAGTTCTGTCACGATAGTTAGCTTCCAGGACGGAGTCGTTGGCTAGCACGATCCGGTCCGATTCTATAGGATCACCGTGGGCACGCTCGAGTTGTGGGATGGCACGATTCAGTCGGGGCGTGGCCGATCTCCACGGCATGCTTTGTATTCGCAAATAAAAGGGAATAGACAAACAGAAAAGCGGTATGCAGTACACCGCACAAAATCTCTCGTGTGTTCATCTCTGAGTTAATCTTCTTCCTCTCTCCAATTCGCGTGTGTGAGTTTGATCCAGGGTTTTAGGGGCAACAAAACTTACCGGAGCTGATGAACTTCTGGTTGCCCATGCCCCTGTGCTTGCTGTAACCCCGATATCTAAATCTAACACGTGCGGTCACTTCCTCCGAATCCGGGACTTCATGGCGTGACTACGAGTCTACAAGGTTACTCTTTCATGTCTTGTGCATGCAGCGGAGACGTACGACACGGTGCACCGAGTCGTGGTGGTCAATCTGTGTGTGCACGTGCCAGGCTGGCCTAACACACGCGCGCGCTGAGCTGTCCGAGGCAACTCGATCGCTACGAGTTTGCAAAACAACTCCATCTTGCATCACGTACGTACATACGCCTGGCGACGCTGTACGTACCTTGCTGCAAACTCGTTTTAACCTCTCTTTTTTTTCCTCTTGAAACGAAATTCACATCTACTCCCTAGCTAGCAAACGAAATTCAATTCATGCGCATTTGTACATACAGAACTCATCAACTCCCATTAGTACTATAAACAAGCTAGCTCAACCTCCTGCAAGCAACCCGACGGCCTTCACATCCGGCACGTACGTGGACATCCCGCATGGCCAAGTCCATGGCCTCCTCATCTGTACAATTTTGAATATGTGCAGCAGCATAAATCACTACATATTCATGGCTATAACACGACAAAGGAAAGTAAACTACATACAATTGGCAGTAGGTATCTGCATTTGGGAGGATTTTTAACAAGAAAAAAAATACATACATACAATCATGCATGATTCGATACAAGGAAACGCATATGGACACATAAATATTTACAAATCTGCATACGAGTGCTCCCATCCACTGACTATTCTCATCATGTGCCATCGACATTTCTACAAAATCGTATGCTAGAGTATCACATTGACAGCAACAACAATGCATTCACTAGTGCTCGAAACAACATTTGCGAGTAAAGACCTACATCCTGCTTGTCTGATCTTGTATTGCTGGTATATTTAGAGCTGTTACAATGGTGCGTAAATGAAATCTGGCCGAGGTGGAAGAAGATGGCGTGTGCTAACCTATGCACGTGGGATCTATGCGATATCAGATATAGCCTCTCCTCCTTGGCCGCCCCTCCTCGCCCTTATATGGGGGGCGAGGTCCCGGGATCCGGTCCAAGGTGGTTATAGGTGTTTGCGAACCCTAACTAGCCTTGGGCTTCTTGGGCTTCGAGTGTCATCTTGTTCTTGGGACGAAACATGTATGCCAAAGGTGAGGACCCGAGGGGTCGTTCCCTCGTTAACGGTCTCCTATTCTCGAGGGGCCAAAGGGGAAAACAATATTTTATGTTAGCGGACGATGGGCATCGTATCGAATTGATTCACTAGTAATAACAAAGAAGATAAGATACATAATATCTAAATAAGTGGGTAAACGGTCCGAAAGGCGCGAAAACAAAAACAATGTGATGTAGCCCCCTAAACGTATGCAAAAATTAACAAAAGTATTGACAACATTACGAGTGGGACTGGATTTATCGAATTGGGATTTATATTTTCATATTGAACCAAGATTTTCCATTGGGACACATCGGGTTAGCCTGAGCTCGGTATCCCCGAAAGCATGGCCAAGTCTATGCGTACATATGAGAGCGTCGGTGTAAGCCAACACTGGCCCTTGACACCGGCAAACCGAGTAACCAATTGCCACCAGAACAATTCCTCATGGCCACACAACTTACAAGAAGGAGGAACAAAACGCTCGAGATGGAATGTTCGTCACCTAGGAGTCCCAAACAACAAACCAAAGATCAAATAACTCAGAATACTAGGGATATAGGAGTAGCCATACATGCCCTCTCGTATGTTTAGTACAAGATAGAAGCCAATTATAGAGCGTGAAAGATACTCCATGTGATGACAATATATATACTATCCAGATTTAGATTTGTTTGTGTCAATGCGGTACGGCCGGATAGAGCAAACCGGGAGCGCACGACCCGGCGGTATCTCATTGTTCGTATTTTCATGGGGATATGTGTCATTCTTTTTGATCGGTAGCCCTTAGATACAACCTGAATACACACATAGCATGTGAACGGGGGTCTAACATGTGATCTCCAGAGACATGGAGGTTCGCATGTGAGCTACTCATCTGGTCATCTGCGGACCTCATCTGGTCATCTGCGGACCGGCAGGTGACTTACTGCGTCCGATGCCGTCGGGAAAGCGCCCCAGTCGAGGTCTCTGGCTCTTGCATCTACTCTAATGCCGGAGGGATCCCTCCATATTAGCATGGGGTATCTGCTCCCTTCGGCCATGGGTGTCATGGCGGAGGTCGCATGCGCCTAGTGGGCCGCCGTCTGCCCCCGTCATTAACGCGCACCGTTCTAAACTTGCCGGGCAGGACATCTGAATCTCCGGTGGCGGCCACGAATAGAGGGTGGAGTTCAGTGCCTCCAGGTGTTGCGACCTGCCACCACCGAAGCGAGCTCGAGGCGATTTCCTAGTGGACACGAGCTCCTCCTATTCCCCTGTATCATCATCCAATGATCCCCCAAGCACAGGTAAAGAAAGAATACTATATAGTAAAGAAAGAATAGTATATAGGCAAGTTCAGTTCAGAAGAATTGGGGCCAACTGTAAGCTTGATCCTCATTTTTTAAAACAATGGGGCTTCAACTTAACAAGTCACCCGTCAGTATCTGTGTATGGTTCAGTGTGTAGCGTACTTCTATTTCAGTTTGTAGCTAACTAGCTATGGCTTTTCTTGGCTTCATCTATGCATGCGTCTCCTCTACGGCGTCGATGCCATAGTTCCCAGCACCTTCAGTTCAAGTTACGAGCCATACTGAAGATATTTGTTTTACTTAGGCTAGGTGCTCTCCTTTTCATCCTCCGCTGATTCTCTCTTCGGAAAGAAATTATAGATGAGCTTGCTTTTGTCATTTTTCCGCGGCAGATTAGATTCGTCATGAAACCGACACTAGAAATTTCTACAGATGTACAAGTTATAATCCTAAATCCCATTTTCATGAAGAGAGAGCGTGACAATATATGAACTTGAGAGCGCCACACTAAACTTTATTTTTTGTGCTACTTGATACATGTATCGAAGGTCCTAAATACCTGGGTGTCGGTATTTGTTTTTTAAATGACAATACTTCCTTGTCTGTGGATGCGGTTTGTACTTCTTGCTGGTTTGTACTCCCTCCGTCCCGGTGTATAAGTCCCAAATCGCTGTGCACCGAGACCTAGGCAGTCGTGGATTGGACGAAACAATCGATCGCTAGCTTTCCTTCCATCCAATAAACAGCGTTAATCTCTCCTAACCCATTAATTAGGGGATGCCAACCTACCTTGCATGCACACACACTACAGCACGCTATGGCTATGCCGACGGCCGGCGGCCGTCGGGTCAGCTACCTAAGGCCGTCGGGCTAGGCTGACCCGACGGCAGCCGTCGGTGTAGCCCCGTCGGCGTAACCCGGCGTCGGGCCAGCCAAGGAGGCCGTCGAGTCAGGTCACCACCGTCGGGTTAGGGTAGCGCCGACGGTCGGGAGGATGCCGTCGGTCGAAAATTACCGTCGGGTCAGCTGTCTGTGGGTCCCAGCGCCGTCTAACGCCGTCCAGACGCTATGCCGATGGCAGTGCCGTCGGCTCAGCCTAACAGGCCGGCCGGCCCATCATGCGAGCATTCAGCCCGAAACCCCCAGCCAGTGGCTATGCCGACGGCATTGCCGTCGGGTTAGCCCCTGCCATTTGGTCATGTTGGCAGGGCTAACCCGACGGCAATGCCGTCGGCATAGCTCCTGGCAATTTTTTTTTTGAAAATTAGGTTTTCAGCAGGATATTTAGCATGCAGGCAATATAATAAAACAAATATATAAATGCATCATGTTATCACACATTCATATGCATAGTATCACATATCACACACATAGTATCATGCATACATAGTATCACATATCACACATCGTGCATACATAGTACCGCCCACACACGCTCGCACTACCTACTCGGCGATGACCCCATTTCTGACCTAGTGAAATTTGGAAAGCGCTCGTCGGCCGCGGTCGCCGTATCTCCAACGGAAGACCCAGGAGAAGCCGAAGGAGTACGATGAGCACTTGGATGAATCGGCGTGATCTCTCGTGACGTACTCGGCGTTGCCCCGTCACCACCAAACTCGGCGTTCCGAGAACGGCCCGTTATCTACATGTTTTGAACAAGAGTTAGCAACTTGCGACACGTTGGCATAGAGAAGGAGCAAGTATGCATGTTGGAGAAGAACTTATCGGGGTCTGTGCATAGTACTGGGCAGCGAAGGCTTCCTTGTGTAGGCACACTGGGTTAGGCCCCGGCTCAGGTGGCCGCTCTGAGTCTAGCGCCGCGCTCCGCTCTCCAGTTCTAAGGAACATCTTCACCGCCTGTAAGATAGTTTGGATGTCAGATAATGCAAAGATAAAGGTTCAAAGTAGCTAGGATAAGAACAAGACGGCTCATCTTTTGCAAAGGTTTGAAACTTACGTCGGTGGACTCTAGGAGGTACGTATCGAAGACACGTCTCTTCTGCTCCCACGCATCTAGTTCGGCCCGATATCCCGCATAGTAGGCATCGTATGCCGCCTCGAACTCATGCTACAATGTCAAAATTCATGAATTCTCGTCAACTTAGCCATTTTAGGGATGAATGTCGGAAAGATGATGAAAATGAGAACTTACATCGACCCGTGTAGTAGTCCTGCGAGGTGGCGGTGGCGGGACAGAGGGGCAGTCGGCGGTGAGGGTAGCTTTCACACGCGTGAGGGTCGTGGTAGGCTGGATCACCGCATTAAGAACGCGGTAACGGCCATGCTGCCGGCCACGCCCCGAGACGATCACCGAAGTCTCGTCAACCTCGACCGCCGCGGGGTCATCCACCTCTGGATGGAAACCCTGCAAAGTACTCGAGTACGAAGAGAAGTCCTCCGCGGTGTTGCCGTAGAACAGAGGGAGCGCAGGCTGAGGCTCACGGAGGTCGGGAGGCGCAAGCCTCATCGCCAGCCACACCTGCATGTCGGTGGGCATCACGCCGGTCTCACGAAACTGCATCGCGAAAGAGATGTAACGGTTATCAAGTAGGTAAATGAGAGGAAATAAATACAAGTTGTTTGAGGGTAAATAAATACCATCTTTGCCTTGAAGCGATCATGGTTCCTGTTGCCCGCATTGTGTGTTCCCTCGGTGCCCCGGTTTGCCTTGTTCCGCGAGCTCACATCGTTGAAGGCATCGTCCTTCCCCATCCACCTCAGGGCAAGCTCCTTCCATGCCTCCACTTTCTCATCGGTCCACAAGGGGCGAACCTGAAAAATGAACATACGGAGTCAGTTGAGGAGCAGATAATGCCATTGCAACTTGGAAGCACATTGCCAATTTACTTACCGATACATAATCATCTAGCGTCATCGGAGGCGGATCATTGATTTGCTCATGCTTCGTCATCGTCCTGCCGAGCTTCTCAGCCAAGAAGTGGTTCATGGATGTGTGCTTCTGATTGTAGAACTGCTGGCGTGTGAGCTTCTGACACGCCCTCCGCAAAGTCGCTATGGCCAACTCCTGATGCTCTGGAAGCACCCTGTGCCACTTCTGCACATCATGCATAAAAATTTGTAAGGGTCATGGGCTAGCATGGTGAGGTCATGAACTATGAATGGAATTCATAAAGTATATGCACTTACCCAAAACTTGGCAATCACAGCATCAGAAGCTTTCCCAAAGCCAACACAATCTGCGGCCTCATAGTCCGCCCAATGGAGGGCAAGCTTAGGCACGCCGCCGGGGACCACTGTGTACAAGCCCGGCCAATACATCCTAATGGCAGCTCCAAGCAAGCCATTAGGAAGTCGGGCCCCCGGCGGAACGATCCAATTGCTGCATAATAATCAAACATTAGTACATGCCAAGAATGAAATTACATGTTCAAAATTACTATAGACACTTACTCAACGCCGTTAGGCTCAATGAGGAGCTTGCCCTCCTCGGTGGTAGGTTCCTTGCTCGGATGTGGAACCGTCGCTTCCCCACGAACCTTGTGCTTCTTGGGCTGCGGAACCCCCCCCCCCCCCCCCCCCCCCTCCATCCCCTCCCCCTCCATCCCCTCCTGTGTATCCTCCGTCTCCTCCGCCTCCATAGACCGCGAGTGGGAAGCCACGTCGCCAGAAGCGGAGGGTAGGTCAGACAGAGGTGACTCTCCACCAACTCGTCCTCGTCCTCGTCCTCCCACTCCACCACCTCGTCCTCGTCCCCCCCTCCGTCTCCTCCTCCCGCGTCTCCTCCTCCTCCTCCTCCTCCTCCGTCTCCTCCGTCTCCTCGGCCTCGGCCTCGTCCTCGCCCTCGTCCCGCGTCTCCTCCATCTCTAAGACGCGGCGGCAGACGAGGTTCTCTTCTACTTCTGGTTATCTTCTGTTGCTGCATCGTATTAAGCAGGGAGGACGGCGATTGCTTGCTCATATTGATCAATCACCTGCATTGAAAAACAAATAAACAATTAAGATAAGTACAAAGCATGGCAAGATATGAAGATAAATAGAAAGCATGGCAAGATATGAAGATAAATACAAAGCATGGCAAGATATGAAGATAAATACTAAGCATGGCAAGATATGAAGATAAATACTAAGCATGGCAAGACATGAAGATAAATACTAAGCATGCAAGATAAAATGACACTAAGACATAAAAAGACCCTCACCTCGAATCATCGCTCTCATAATCAGGGTTTTCATTATCATTATCACTGTCACTATCACTATCACGTGAGTATGTTGGAAGCTCATCGCATGGTGGAGGCTCATCAACGATGCCATTGTTCGCATGTAACTTGGAGAGCATGTCAATGTCCTTTAGATCTACCACTGTCTCGCCACGAGGTTGTGCATCATTCTCAAGGTCCTCAAGACCACCCATTTGTAAGTCAAAGTCCCCGAAGGTCTCTTGCTCTTGATAGAAAATTCCCTCATATGTTATAGGGTCAATGTTGTTGTAATCTTCGACGGAGGGCATGGGTAGCTTACCATGTGGAGATACCTGGAACACGACTTCCCAGCCGTTGAGTTCCACTTTCTGGCATGGGTAGGGCAAATAGTAAACTTGCTTGGCTTGGTGAGCCACAACAAACACATCCGCTCCGCTATAGGTGGTTGAAGGCCTAACCTCAACTAACCCAATGGAAGGGGTAATTCTTTGTCCACTGTGTGGGTCGAACCAGTGGCATTTGAACACAACCAGGTTGAGCTCTATGTTCGTTTGATCGAACGTCAGCTCGTATATGTTCTCTAACCTTCCGTAATAATCGAATCCATCGGCCCCTTTGGTGAAGACCCCAGTATTAACAGTTTTTGCATTAGGTCGACTCTTCTGGTGAAACTCTGTATGAAAGCGATACCCATTGACATCATACTTCTCATACTTCTTGACTTTACGGCTAAAACCTTGGGAAACACATCTCAACTCATCCGTCATCTCAATGTTGGGATCCGCTCCCTACAAGTTCAGTTCAAATTGTTTTTGTGCATTACTTACGTGTAAAAGGGACAAGTCACGGATTGCAAAGTAAGAAGGACAGGTTAGAAATTACTTTGTCCCTGAACCAAGCCGAGAATTTTTTCTTTCCAGGGGCACCCTCTTTTAGAAGAGTGTCCACCTCCACGGCATCGGGACCCGTCGTTCCCGACCAGTGTTCATCAATAAATTGGCTAAAAGGAGAAAATAAGTATTAGACCGAAACCAAGTTACTAGTTGCAAAGTAATATGTTCACCATTTTACCTGGCGAAATCGACAACTTCATTCATGTTCATAAGCACATATAGCATTATGCAATCCTTCTCTTCATTGGTGATGATATAACTTTTTGAGCCACCGGCCTTGCCACCGGGACATTGGAAGAGGAGGAGCTTGGGACTATGCTTGGGCTCATCGACATTGTACCGAGAGACCTGGTTATGCAGAGTGGGAACATCATCGGCATAGTAAGTTGTCGAGGCGTTTGCCATCTCCTCAAGCTGAGTTGCCTCAACTATGCATGCTTCAATCTTAGCTTTGTTTCCACTTTTGTATCGAATATACTTGAACTCTCTCTCAATACAGAACTGCCAACGAAACTGCACCGGTCCACCCAAGAGTGCCTCGTTCGCAAGATGAACAACGAGATGTGCCATCGGAGTAAAGAAGCCTGGCGGAAAGATCGTCTCTAACTTGCATAGCAACTCCGGCACTAGATCATGCAACTTCTCAATCATCAGGGGACATATCTGCTTAGCACAGAGCGTGCGGAAAAAATGACTCAACTCCGCAAGAACTCGCCAGACATGCTCGGGGAGATACCCTCGAACCATCACCGGCATCAGCCGCTCAATCCATATATGATAGTCGTGACTCTTGAGCCCGGTGACTTTTCCTGTTACAAGATTGACTCCCTTACTCATATTCGAACAATAACCATCAGGGAACATCACGGCGTATTTGAGCCACTTGAAAGCCTCCTTCTTTTGGATGTTATCAAGACAGAAGTTGGAATGCGGTTTGAACCAATTTGTTCGATTGCGGTCAGGAGGCTGCATGTGTAATTTTGTCCTATCACATAGCTGCTCAACATCGACTCTAGCCTTAACATTATCCTTTGACTTGCCAGCAATGTTCAAGACTGTGTGAAAGATGGACTCTGCGACATTCTTTTCGGTGTGCATCACATCGATGTTATGGGGAAGTTCGAGGTCCTTGTAATACTCAAGCTGAGTTAAGCCTGCCACGTGAGTCCAGTTATGCGTTTGACCATATCCCTCAAATTGCGGGCCACCTCCCTCTTTAGGCAGGAGAGCCCGTAGCTCGGCATCAACAGCTGTACCATCGAACGTAGGTATCTCCTTTTCTTCAAGCACAACTTTGCCCTTCGTGAAGTTCTTTTTGTCTTCTCTGAACCGATGCCCTCTTTTAAGAAACTGCCGATGCATGTCAAAGGAGGTACGTTTGTGACCCGCATTTAGCCAAAGGAACTCAAGTCGGTGCCTACACACTGGGCAAGGGAACTTACCAGCTGTACACCAACCGCAGAATAGGGCATACCCGGGTAGGTCGTGCATGGAATAGTGGAACCAAACTTTCATGAGGAAGTTTGTCTTTGATGCTCGATCATATGTCAACGTCCCGTGGTGCCAAGAGTGGTTCAAATCATCAACAAGCGGCTGCATATAGACACTCAGATTCTTCCCCGGGTAGTCGGGCCCTGGAATGACCAGCGACAGGAATATGGTCTTCCTTTGCATTAGGACTCCGGGAGGGAGATTGAGCGGAATAACAAACACGGGCCAGCAGCTGTACGATGAAGCCGACATACCATATGGATTGAATCCATCAGTTGCTATCGCAATCCTGACATTCCGAGCATCTGCTGCCTCATTGGGGTGTTTGTCATCAAAGTTCTTCCATGCCTTACCATCAGATGGATGACCCATCTTTATCTTTCCGTGCTCGTCCGGGTATCTCTTCCCCTTCTTATGCCACATCATCTGTGTGGCAGACTCCTCCGACATGTAAAGCCGCTGGATTCTTTTTATGAATGGGAGATAACGAAGAATCTTCACGGCGACTTTTGTCTGCTTCTTCTGACCATCAGGTCCCTTCACCTCATGATACCTAGAGGCCCCACACTTTTTACAATACTTGTCATCCGCAAACTCTTTTCGAAACAGAAGGCAACCTTTAGGACAGCAATCTATCTTTTCATAATCCATGCTGAGCGCTTTCAGAATTTTCTTTGTTTCATACATGGTTTTAGGCATGCAATGTCCTTCGGGCAACAGGTTACCAGTAGTTCTCAAACCCGCTTCATAGCTTGCTCGGGTGTTGCCATACTGGACCTTGTTGGCTAGAGCTTGCGAGATGGCATCGAGCTGAGAAATTTTTGCACCCTCATACAGAGGCCTCTTAGCCGCGGCCATCATATCATAGAAGGCCTTTGCGGTTGGCTCTGGTTCCTCCGGTTCTGGCGGTTCCTCTGGTTCTGGCGGTTCCTCCTGTGTAGGTGGTGAATCTGGCATGTACGCATCATGGAGATCATCTAGCAAGTATCTAATCCCATCATCCTCATTGCCATCGATTCGCTGTCGCATCACCTCACCTCTATCACGGTCGTACTGAGAAAAGTCGACCGAGGTAACATAGTTAGGCATATACCCATGCAACCAAAGGTGCTTGGTCATGTCATCCTTTCCCTGACGATGACGCCTGTTGCACCGAGTGCAAGGACAACTTGGACGAACACCTGACTTTGAACCACGTGCCAACTCCTTCACTAATAAATCTGTCTTCGATACCCACTCAGCTGTTTTTTCAGTCGCACTAATACGGCCACTGTACATCCACCCATTATCAGCCATCCTCTATTTTGTAGGTAGCCAAACAACAAATATAGCATTTATATCAAATAATAGCTTGAAATTAAATGCATCTTATTTTTATTTACTACCGGATAGAACGCATGCATCAACCAACATCTCTACTAGGTGGGCTCCTAGCAGCCGCCGGATCCGTAGATTGAGTACATTCTCCATGCTCTACCTCGGTCCGAGACAGAATTTTGGCAGCACCTCCCCGCTGCTCTCCCGATACACGTCTCAACAAAAAGCCGAGAGGATGTGTACCCGGAGAACAAAGGGGGAGGCGCTACCGAAACTCTGACTCGGACCGGGGTAGGGCACGGAGAATGTACCCAACTACGCATCCGCCGACTGTCCCGTAAATGCCGCAAGCGTTACGGTTCAAAATATGCCGACCTCTAATGCATATTTATCTGCGTAACGCTTGCGGACGGGAAGTGACACCTAGGTTACGCGACTCGACGAGAAATGGAATCTACTGACATAAAAAATGCGGAGTTCGAGTTGACAATGTAGCTCACCCTCGGCTGTAGAGGAAGTAGTCGAACAACCGAGTGTCGAAGACGTCACGGAGGGGTGCTCACGACGGGGCGGTCACGACGGGGCGGTCGCGACAGACGGTCACGACGGGCGGTCCTATTTTCATTTCAATTAAAACAAATTCAAATTATTAAACAAATTCACATATGCATTTTAGTTTCCAATCTATTTCTTTTTCTTTTTTTCTATTAATATTCATTTTGCCAACCTCGGCAATGCCACACCTAAAGCACCACAACACATACAAGACGTCGGTAAACGGAACACACGAAACGCATAGCCGGGCAACTCGAGCGACACCACTCGCAGTGCTCACCGAAAACCACCGCATCGTCAACACCGGAGAGGGACGACATGCCCGATAGAAGGGCAAGTGCCTCCCCGAGCGCACGAGCAAGACCAAAATGGCTCATCTGTCGCTCCAGCTGTTGCCCTCCTCCACATCCGCATCTCCCTTTAACCGGTTCCATCTCAAAAAACGAAGCCCCCAAGAGGGAACACGACACCGTAGCGCCGCCATCGTCGATCCGGAAGACCGGATCTAGGGTTTCCCCTAGTATATTCACCTATTCTATCTATACTAATTACAACAATTAAAGAAAAAACAAAAAAAAACATGAAAATCGAGCTCACCTGCAGCTCGATCCGGCAGTGGGGGCGGGGGCGGGCACCGGGGGGCGGGGGCGGGGCCGGCCGCCGGCGCGGGGGGCGAGGCCGGGCGCCGGGGGGCGGGGGCGGGGCCGGCCGCCGGCGCGGGGGCGGGCGCCGGGCGGTGGGGGCGGGGGCGCGGGTCGGGCGGGTGGCGGCGCGGGTCGGGCGGGCGGCCGGCGGCGCGGGTGGGCGGGCGGCGTGGGTCGGGCGGGCGGCGCCGGAGGTCGGGGGCGGCGGCGGGGGTCGGGCAGCCGGCGGCGGGGTCGGGCGGGCGGCTGCGGTGGTGGGGTCGGGCGGGGAAAAGAAAGAGAAAAGGAAAGGAGAGAGGGTGGGCCCCGGGCTTATTAGGGTTGGACCTAACCCGACGACCAGAGCTATGCTGACGGCATGCCGTCGGCTTAGCCTTTTAAAATTTTATTTATTTATTTATTCTATTTATTTAAATTGATAATTAGGTTAATATTATTATTCCCATGTGCATATGACTTTAGTGTCGCTCTCCAGAAAAATCTAGGGGGTAGACCGCGCGGGTGCTGCTGGCTAGGGTTTCGCCCCAGAACGGGCTCGGGGGGCCGCATGCAACCCAAAGCATGCATGCGGACCTAACATATGTGTATATGTCCTAAACAAACCAAAATAAAGCAACAGATCCATCGGTGAGGCCTGATACGGAGAAAGCTATAGGGGGTAGATCTCCGAACCCCCCCGGTCGAGGGTTTCGCCGGATAAGTACCACCGGAGCGTCGTCCACCCTAGAAAAGTTGCATGCATGTGTCCCTAACATATGTATATAGGTGTGACCCAAGGTTGGTACATGCAATATATATAGGTCCCGGGCAAGGCCTTCTTCACATACGTGGGGTGTTAACACTAGCTGAAATCCAGGATCTGTACGTGGAAACTCCCGCTACGGGTCTATCGGAGCCTATTTCATGGTAAAGTGGGCCCAACCATTGCTTTCCATGTATATATGTCCTAAACAAACCAAAATAAAGCAAAAGATCCATCGGTGAGGCCTCATACGGAGAAAGCTATAGGGGGTAGATCTCCGACCCCCCGGTCTAGGGTTTCGCCGGATAAAGACCACCGGAGCATCGTCCACCCTAGAAAACTTGCATGCATGTGTCCCAAACATATGTGTATAGGTGTGACCCAAGGTTGGTACATGCAATATATATAGTTCCCGGGCTAGGCCTACTTCACATACGTGGGGTGTTAACACTAGCTGAAATCCAGGATCTGTACGTGGAAACTCCCGCTACGGGTCTATCGGAGCCTATTTCATGGTAAAGTGGGCCCAACCATTGCTTTCCATGTATATATGTCCTAAACAAACCAAAATAAAGCAAAAGATCCATCGGTGAGGCCTCATACGGAGAAAGCTATAGGGGGTAGATCTCCGAACCCCCCCGGTCTAGGGTTTCGCCGGATAAGTACCACCGGAGCGTCGTCCACCCTAGAAAAGTTGCATGCATGTGTCCCTAACATATGTATATAGGTGTGACCCAAGGTTGGTACATGCAATATAGGTAGTTCCCGGGCATGGCCTTCTTCAGAGACATGGGCTGTTAACACTTGGTGAAATCCAGGATCTGTACGTGGAAACTCCCGCTACGGGTCTACCAGAGCCTATTTCATGGTAAAGTGGGCCCAACCTTTGCTTTCCATGTATATATGTTCTAAACAAACCAAAATAAAGCAGAAGATCCATCGGCGAGGCCTCGTACGGAGAAAGCTATAGGGGTAGATCTCCAAACCCCATCTGTCTAGGGTTTCGCCGTATAAAGACCACCGGAGCATCGTCTAACGTAGGAAACATGCATGCATGTGTCCCTAACATGTGTGTATAGGTGTGACCCAAGGTTGGTACATGCAATATAGGTAGGTCCCGGGCATGGCCTTCTTCAGAGACATGGGCTGTTAACACTTGGTAAAATCCAGGATCTGTACGTGGAAACTCCCGCTACGGGTCTATCAGAGCCTATTTCATGGTAAAGTGGGCCCAACCATTGCTTTCCATGTATATATGTCCTAAACAAACCAAAATAAAGCAAAAGATCCATCGGTGAGGCCTCATACGGAGAAAGCTATAGGGGGTAGATCTCCGAACCCCCCCGGTCTAGGGTTTCGCCGGATAAGTACCACCGGAGCGTCGTCCACCCTAGAAAAGTTGCATGCATGTGTCCCTAACATATGTATATAGGTGTGACCCAAGGTTGGTACATGCAATATAGGTAGTTCCCGGGCATGGCCTTCTTCAGAGACATGGGCTGTTAACACTTGGTGAAATCTAGGATCTGTACGTGGAAACTCCCGCTACGGGTCTACCGGAGCCTATTTCATGGTAAAGTGGGCCCAACCTTTGCTTTCCATGTATATATGTTCTAAACAAACCAAAATAAAGCAGAAGATCCATCGGCGAGGCCTCGTACGGAGAAAGCTATAGGGGTAGATCTCCGAACCCCATCTGTCTAGGGTTTCGCCGGATAAAGACCACCGGAGCATCGTCTAACGTAGGAAACATGCATGCATGTGTCCCTAACATGTGTGTATAGGTGTGACCCAAGGTTGGTACATGCAATATAGGTAGTTCCCGGGCATGGCCTTCTTCACATACGTGGGGTGTTAACACTAGGTAAAATCCAGGATCTGTACGTGGAAACTCCCGCTACGGGTCTATCGGAGCCTATTTCATGGTAAAGTGGGCCCAACCATTGCTTTCCATGTATATATGTCCTAAACAAACCAAAATAAAGCAAAAGATCCATCGGTGAGGCCTCATACGGAGAAAGCTATAGGGGGTAGATCTCCGACCCCCCCGGTCTAGGGTTTCGCCGGATAAAGACCACTGGAGCATCGTCCACCCTAGAAAACTTGCATGCATGTGTCCCTAACATATGTGTATAGGTGTGACCCAAGGTTGGTACATGCAATATATATAGGTCCCGGGCAAGGCCTTCTTCACATACGTGGGGTGTTAACACTAGCTGAAATCCAGGATCTGTACGTGGAAACTCCTGCTACGGTCTATCGGAGCCTATTTCATGGTAAAGTG
This sequence comes from Dactylis glomerata, assembly GCA_007115705.1. NCBI lineage: Eukaryota > Viridiplantae > Streptophyta > Magnoliopsida > Poales > Poaceae > Dactylis > Dactylis glomerata. The sequence goes on along the minus strand of QXEO01000701.1, from coordinate 186,540 downwards.
GGCCCAACCATTGCTTTCCATGTATATATGTCCTAAACAAACCAAAATAAAGCAAAAGATCCATCGGTGAGGCCTCATACGGAGAAAGCTATAGGGGGTAGATCTCCGACCCCCCGGTCTAGGGTTTCGCCGGATAAAGACCACCGGAGCATCGTCCACCCTAGAAAACTTGCATGCATGTGTCCCTAACATATGTGTATAGGTGTGACCCAAGGTTGGTACATGCAATATATATAGGTCCCGGGCAAGGCCTTCTTCACATACGTGGGGTGTTAACACTAGCTGAAATCCAGGATCTGTATGTGGAAACTCCCGCTACGGGTCTATCGGAGCCTATTTCATGGTAAAGTGGGCCCAACCATTGCTTTCCATGTATATATGTCCTAAACAAACTAAAATAAAGCAAAAGATCCATCGGTGAGGCCTCATACGGAGAAAGCTATAGGGGGTAGATCTCCGACCCCCCGGTCTAGGGTTTCGCCGGATAAAAACCACCGGAGCATCGTCCACCCTAGAAAACTTGCATGCATGTGTCCCTAACATATGTGTATAGGTGTGACCCAAGGTTGGTACATGCAATATATATAGTTCCCGGGCTAGGCCTACTTCACATACGTGGGGTGTTAACACTAGCTGAAATCCAGGATCTGTACGTGGAAACTCCCGCTACGGGTCTATCGGAGCCTATTTCATGGTAAAGTGGGCCCAACCATTGCTTTCCATGTATATATGTCCTAAACAAACCAAAATAAAGCAAAAGATCCATCGGTGAGGCCTCATACGGAGAAAGCTATAGGGGGTAGATCTCCGAACCCCCCCGGTCTAGGGTTTCGCCGGATAAGTACCACCGGAGCGTCGTCCACCCTAGAAAAGTTGCATGCATGTGTCCCTAACATATGTATATAGGTGTGACCCAAGGTTGGTACATGCAATATAGGTAGTTCCCGGGCATGGCCTTCTTCAGAGACATGGGCTGTTAACACTTGGTGAAATCCAGGATCTGTACGTGGAAACTCCCGCTACGGGTCTACCGGAGCCTATTTCATGGTAAAGTGGGCCCAACCTTTGCTTTCCATGTATATATGTTCTAAACAAACCAAAATAAAGCAGAAGATCCATCGGCGAGGCCTCGTACGGAGAAAGCTATAGGGGTAGATCTCCGAACCCCATCTGTCTAGGGTTTCGCCGGATAAAGACCACCGGAGCATCGTCTAACGTAGGAAACATGCATGCATGTGTCCCTAACATGTGTGTATAGGTGTGACCCAAGGTTGGTACATGCAATATAGGTAGGTCCCGGGCATGGCCTTCTTCAGAGACATGGGCTGTTAACACTTGGTAAAATCCAGGATCTGTACGTGGAAACTCCCGCTACGGGTCTATCAGAGCCTATTTCATGGTAAAGTGGGCCCAACCATTGCTTTCCATGTATATATGTCCTAAACAAACCAAAATAAAGCAAAAGATCCATCGGTGAGGCCTCATACGGAGAAAGCTATAGGGGGTAGATCTCCGAACCCCCCCGGTCTAGGGTTTCGCCGGATAAGTACCACCGGAGCGTCGTCCACCCTAGAAAAGTTGCATGCATGTGTCCCTAACATATGTATATAGGTGTGACCCAAGGTTGGTACATGCAATATAGGTAGTTCCCGGGCATGGCCTTCTTCAGAGACATGGGCTGTTAACACTTGGTGAAATCTAGGATCTGTACGTGGAAACTCCCGCTACGGGTCTACCGGAGCCTATTTCATGGTAAAGTGGGCCCAACCTTTGCTTTCCATGTATATATGTTCTAAACAAACCAAAATAAAGCAGAAGATCCATCGGCGAGGCCTCGTACGGAGAAAGCTATAGGGGTAGATCTCCGACCCCATCTGTCTAGGGTTTCGCCGGATAAAGACCACCGGAGCATCGTCTAACGTAGGAAACATGCATGCATGTGTCCCTAACATGTGTGTATAGGTGTGACCCAAGGTTGGTACATGCAATATAGGTAGTTCCCGGGCATGGCCTTCTTCACATACGTGGGGTGTTAACACTAGGTAAAATCCAGGATCTGTACGTGGAAACTCCCGCTACGGGTCTATCGGAGCCTATTTCATGGTAAAGTGGGCCCAACCATTGCTTTCCATGTATATATGTCCTAAACAAACCAAAATAAAGCAAAAGATCCATCGGTGAGGCCTCATACGGAGAAAGCTATAGGGGGTAGATCTCCGACCCCCCCCGGTCTAGGGTTTCGCCGGATAAAGACCACTGGAGCATCGTCCACCCTAGAAAACTTGCATGCATGTGTCCCTAACATATGTGTATAGGTGTGACCCAAGGTTGGTACATGCAATATATATAGGTCCCGGGCAAGGCCTTCTTCACATACGTGGGGTGTTAACACTAGCTGAAATCCAGGATCTGTACGTGGAAACTCCTGCTACGGTCTATCGGAGCCTATTTCATGGTAAAGTGGGCCCAACCATTGCTTTCCATGTATATATGTCCTAAACAAACCAAAATAAAGCAAAAGATCCATCGGTGAGGCCTCATACGGAGAAAGCTATAGGGGGTAGATCTCCGACCCCCCCGGTCTAGGGTTTCGCCGGATAAAGACCACCGGAGCATCGTCCACCCTAGAAAACTTGCATGCATGTGTCCCTAACATATGTGTATAGGTGTGACCCAAGGTTGGTACATGCAATATATATAGGTCCCGGGCAAGGCCTTCTTCACATACGTGGGGTGTTAACACTAGCTGAAATCCAGGATCTGTATGTGGAAACTCCCGCTACGGGTCTATCGGAGCCTATTTCATGGTAAAGTGGGCCCAACCATTGCTTTCCATGTATATATGTCCTAAACAAACTAAAATAAAGCAAAAGATCCATCGGTGAGGCCTCATACGGAGAAAGCTATAGGGGGTAGATCTCCGACCCCCCCGGTCTAGGGTTTCGCCGGATAAAAACCACCGGAGCATCGTCCACCCTAGAAAACTTGCATGCATGTGTCCCTAACATATGTGTATAGGTGTGACCCAAGGTTGGTACATGCAATATATATAGTTCCCGGGCTAGGCCTACTTCACATACGTGGGGTGTTAACACTAGCTGAAATCCAGGATCTGTACGTGGAAACTCCCGCTACGGGTCTATCGGAGCCTATTTCATGGTAAAGTGGGCCCAACCATTGCTTTCCATGTATATATGTCCTAAACAAACCAAAATAAAGCAAAAGATCCATCGGTGAGGCCTCATACGGAGAAAGCTATAGGGGGTAGATCTCCGAACCCCCCCGGTCTAGGGTTTCGCCGGATAAGTACCACCGGAGCGTCGTCCACCCTAGAAAAGTTGCATGCATGTGTCCCTAACATATGTATATAGGTGTGACCCAAGGTTGGTACATGCAATATAGGTAGTTCCCGGGCATGGCCTTCTTCAGAGACATGGGCTGTTAACACTTGGTGAAATCCAGGATCTGTACGTGGAAACTCCCGCTACGGGTCTACCGGAGCCTATTTCATGGTAAAGTGGGCCCAACCTTTGCTTTCCATGTATATATGTTCTAAACAAACCAAAATAAAGCAGAAGATCCATCGGCGAGGCCTCGTACGGAGAAAGCTATAGGGTAGATCTCCGAACCCCATCTGTCTAGGGTTTCGCCGGATAAAGACCACCGGAGCATCGTCTAACGTAGGAAACATGCATGCATGTGTCCCTAACATGTGTGTATAGGTGTGACCCAAGGTTGGTACATGCAATATAGGTAGGTCCCGGGCATGGCCTTCTTCAGAGACATGGGCTGTTAACACTTGGTAAAATCCAGGATCTGTACGTGGAAACTCCCGCTACGGGTCTATCGGAGCCTATTTCATGGTAAAGTGGGCCCAACCATTGCTTTCCATGTATATATGTCCTAAACAAACCAAAATAAAGCAAAAGATCCATCGGTGAGGCCTCATACGGAGAAAGCTATAGGGGGTAGATCTCCGACCCCCCCGGTCTAGGGTTTCGCCGGATAAAGACCACTGGAGCATCGTCCACCCTAGAAAACTTGCATGCATGTGTCCCTAACATATGTGTATAGGTGTGACCCAAGGTTGGTACATGCAATATATATAGGTCCCGGGCAAGGCCTTCTTCACATACGTGGGGTGTTAACACTAGCTGAAATCCAGGATCTGTACGTGGAAACTCCTGCTACGGGTCTATCGGAGCCTATTTCATGGTAAAGTGGGCCCAACCATTGCTTTCCATGTATATATGTCCTAAACAAACCAAAATAAAGCAAAAGATCCATCGGTGAGGCCTCATACGGAGAAAGCTATAGGGGGTAGATCTCCGACCCCCCCGGTCTAGGGTTTCGCCGGATAAAGACCACCGGAGCATCGTCCACCCTAGAAAACTTGCATGCATGTGTCCCTAACATATGTGTATAGGTGTGACCCAAGGTTGGTACATGCAATATATATAGGTCCCGGGCAAGGCCTTCTTCACATACGTGGGGTGTTAACACTAGCTGAAATCCAGGATCTGTATGTGGAAACTCCCGCTACGGGTCTATCGGAGCCTATTTCATGGTAAAGTGGGCCCAACCATTGCTTTCCATGTATATATGTCCTAAACAAACTAAAATAAAGCAAAAGATCCATCGGTGAGGCCTCATACGGAGAAAGCTATAGGGGGTAGATCTCCGACCCCCCCGGTCTAGGGTTTCGCCGGATAAAAACCACCGGAGCATCGTCCACCCTAGAAAACTTGCATGCATGTGTCCCTAACATATGTGTATAGGTGTGACCCAAGGTTGGTACATGCAATATATATAGTTCCCGGGCTAGGCCTACTTCACATACGTGGGGTGTTAACACTAGCTGAAATCCAGGATCTGTACGTGGAAACTCCCGCTACGGGTCTATCGGAGCCTATTTCATGGTAAAGTGGGCCCAACCATTGCTTTCCATGTATATGTCCTAAACAAACCAAAATAAAGCAAAAGATCCATCGGTGAGGCCTCATACGGAGAAAGCTATAGGGGGTAGATCTCCGAACCCCCCCGGTCTAGGGTTTCGCCGGATAAGTACCACCGGAGCGTCGTCCACCCTAGAAAAGTTGCATGCATGTGTCCCTAACATATGTATATAGGTGTGACCCAAGGTTGGTACATGCAATATAGGTAGTTCCCGGGCATGGCCTTCTTCAGAGACATGGGCTGTTAACACTTGGTGAAATCCAGGATCTGTACGTGGAAACTCCCGCTACGGGTCTACCGGAGCCTATTTCATGGTAAAGTGGGCCCAACCTTTGCTTTCCATGTATATATGTTCTAAACAAACCAAAATAAAGCAGAAGATCCATCGGCGAGGCCTCGTACGGAGAAAGCTATAGGGGTAGATCTCCGAACCCCATCTGTCTAGGGTTTCGCCGGATAAAGACCACCGGAGCATCGTCTAACGTAGGAAACATGCATGCATGTGTCCCTAACATGTGTGTACAGGTGTGACCCAAGGTTGGTACATGCAATATAGGTAGGTCCCGGGCATGGCCTTCTTCAGAGACATGGGCTGTTAACACTTGGTAAAATCCAGGATCTGTACGTGGAAACTCCCGCTACGGGTCTATCGGAGCCTATTTCATGGTAAAGTGGGCCCAACCATTGCTTTCCATGTATATATGTCCTAAACAAACCAAAATAAAGCAAAAGATCCATCGGTGAGGCCTCATACGGAGAAAGCTATAGGGGGTAGATCTCCGACCCCCCCGGTCTAGGGTTTCGCCGGATAAAGACCACCGGAGCATCGTCCACCCTAGAAAACTTGCATGCATGTGTCCCTAACATATGTGTATAGGTGTGACCCAAGGTTGGTACATGCAATATATATAGGTCCCGGGCAAGGCCTTCTTCACATATGTGGGGTGTTAACACTAGCTGAAATCCAGGATCTGTACGTGGAAACTCCCGCTACGGGTCTATCGGAGCCTATTTCATGGTAAAGTGGGCCCAACCATTGCTTTCCATGTATATATGTCCTAAACAAACCAAAATAAAGCAAAAGATCCATCGGTGAGGCCTCATACGGAGAAAGCTATAGGGGTAGATCTCCGACCCCCCCGGTCTAGGGTTTCGCCAGATAAAGACCACCGGAGCATCGTCTAACGTAGGAAACATGCATGCATGTGTCCCTAACATGTGTGTATAGGTGTGACCCAAGGTTGGTACATGCAATATAGGTAGGTCCCGGGCATGGCCTTCTTCACATACGTGGGGTGTTAACACTTGGTAAAATCCAGGATCTGTACGTGGAAACTCCCGCTACGGGTCTATCGGAGCCTATTTCATGGTAAAGTGGGCCCAACCATTGCTGGTGGGTGCATGTGTGTTGGTGGGTTGATGGGATTCAATAGCTATAGCTTCCCAGCCGCTCTCACGTGCCTTCCACGTACATATCGCTCCCGACTCATGACTTAGAGGTGTAAACTCCCACGTCGGTTTCACCGAGGGGAACCTTGTCATAGGAATGGCCAAACCTATGCTTACCATGTTCATATGTCCTAACTAAAGCTAAAGGAACACACTACCACACCTTAGTGCCGTCCTCCGGAGAAATCTAGGGGGTAGACCGCGCGGGTGCTGCTGGCTAGGGTTTCGCCCCAGATCGGGCTTCGGGGGCCCGCATGCAACCCAGAGCATGCATGCGGACCTAACATGTGTGTGCATGTGTGTTGGTGGGTTGATGGGATTCAATAGCTATAGCTTCCCAGCCGCTCTCACGTGCCTCCCACGTACATATCGCTCCCGACTCATGACTTAGAGGTGTAAACTCCCACGTCGGTTCCACCGAGGGGAACCTTGTCCTAGGAATGGCTAAACCTATGCTTACCATGTCTATATGTCCTAACCAAAGCTAAAGGAACACACTACCACACCTTAGTGCCGCCCTCCGGAGAAATATAGGGGGGGTAGACCGCGCGGGTGCTGCTGGCTAGGGTTTCGCCCCAGAACGGGCTTCGGGGGCCCAGAAAACAAAAAATGCCAAAAAAAATATAATTATACTATAATAATACAAAAATAATCAGTTAAAAATATGCATATGAATAAACGTTTTTTGAAAAAAAAATCAGACGCTGAGCGACGGCATGCGTCGGCTCAGGCCTGCATGATAACGCCGTTGGGCGGGCCCGAACGGCTGGCTCCACGGCGGGTTGCTGAACCGACGGCCACCCTGTGCCGACGGCATGCCGTCGGGTCTGGGTGGGCTACGCCGACGGCTATCCTGGCCCGACGGTCCGTTTGGCAGGCGACCGTGGCGACGGGCTACGCCGACGGCCCCGATATTTGGCCGTCGGCGTAGCATATGGCCGTCGGCACAAAGCCTTGTTCCTGTAGTGACAACTCGCACGCAGGAATTTGCATGCACCGAGAGAGACCAATCTCGCGCAATCAAGCAGCCATGCATTGGTCAATTACCGTTGGCCGGAATCAAGGCATTCATTTCTTCCTGCATGCAGCCCCTTAAAATGAGGAGGAGGAAGCGGTGGAGAGTAATTAGAGGAGAGAATTAAATTAATTTTAATGCAAACCTGGCCTTAGATGGGAGATAAAGCGGGACAAATAGATTTTCGAAGTAAGCCTAATACACCGGGACTGAGGGAGTACTATCCATAATCACTTCCATCATCAATATTGCGAACAACATATGTCTTCATACAAGTATGTTTTGTTCACGAATATTTTTGCAGTGAGGCATATCTTCATTCATTCTTTTTTTTAGAAGTTTAGCCTATCCGTCCGTCAAGTTGACGCAAAGACGGTGTGTGTTCGAGGGAATCCATGGCGAATACGTTGATGTCGAGGAAAATGTCACAAAGTCCATGGCGTGGCGCGTCATCTTCCAAGTGAGCTGACGAGCAGCCTAATCGGCGTGGACGACGATATGATGCATGCATGGAAGCTGTACATCCTTTATCGAAAATAGGAGCTGTACATGAGTAGCACTAGGGTAGATAGTACTGTAATAAATTGAAGACACGGTGGAAATCGAGGAGCTTTCATTAACGGGATTTACTCCGTCGTCTCGCGTTTCCATGTTAACAGTCAGAATGCATCCCCGTCGATCTGCATTCCAGCCAATTAAATCACACGAAACAGCCGCCCGTGGATCTCTCCAGAGAGCCAGATCTTAGCCGTGCAATCCCCAGCCATCCAACGGCCTAAAGCATACCATGCCGCCCTCTCCCTGTTCGCCGGCGCAGCAATAGCCGGCCCCCAACGCCGCTTTCGCGAGAAGATCTAGCTGCTCCCCTTCCGGCAACACGTCCAGGATGAATCAGCGGCCGTCTTCCGCTCGTCCGAGCATCGAGGGACGCTCCTAGCCGTCCCCGTCCACCGGTACAATCGCCGCTATCGAGTGATTTTGCAGGGAGTCGACCGCCGTCACCCATCCTAGGTCAGTCTCTCCTCCTCCCCCACTCCTATGCGCCTTGGTCTTCCGTTGCCGCGCTGCTCACGCCGCTTCGATTCGGATCACAGGATACGGACTGGTCACGAGGAGCTTCTTCCGTCGATGTCTGGACCGGCTCGACGACGCCCAAAGGGATGAGGGGGATGACCCGGCCACGATGAGTAGGCCGTCCAGTCCGATCTCGAGCTCGACGTCGAAGCCCGCAAAAGGTAGTACTTTTCCCCTGCCCTGCCCCCTGATGTGCTATATCCTAGTTTCCACGATTGATCTACTCCCTCTGAGCCGCCCCACCTCTCTCCAACGCCGCCTTATACCCTCCTTTCGCGGTCAAAGGTCGCATTTTTATGCCCTGATTTGCGGGAAACCTCGATCCCGACCAGCTGCTGGACCTGCAGAGGCCGCCATGCGGCAAGAAGACTGCGTTCGTGCCCGGCGGCGTGAACTCAGTCAATGGTGGATCAGGAGGCCGCAGTGCCGGGCTCATCGTCGTGCCCCTCATGGACCTCCATCCTGCTCCGGGCGATGTACAAGCGCCAGTCCGGTGGCCCTCTTTCTTGCTGTCTATGCCGCGCTGCTCGCCTTGGCCTAGAGCCTACTCAGGTCCATGCGGGCCTAGTACTACAGGGCCGCGGTTTCAGGCTGCGATGGGCTCTGCGGGAGGAGGCCAACCGACTTCTCGGACCAGAACGACGATGGAAGAGATGAATCTTTCTCTGTGCTCTATATTTTTCGTTATTGCTTATCTTGTTTGTGAGCGCATCTGTGATTGCTTCTTGTATTTTCTTGCGAGTACAATGAGGTTGGACTCTGTATTCTCTTGAGTCTCCAACAGAATGCGTGATGGGGATAGTTTTGATAAACTGATACTCCGCCAGAATTATGAACTTGTTTGTTTGATTCATATAAATTCAGTAATGGTTTCTCACATGAGAGATATGGTGAAACAATGTATATTTTCTTATAATGGTTTCTTACATAATAAAATAATGTCTTTGTGTGTATTTGCAGCTGCAAAGAGGTGTTATTATTAGAGCTATTGTTCTGATTTTGTTCTAAGCATAAACTGTGGAATACTTGTGTTTGTTCTGAATTTGTTCTAAGCATGGGGCACCTTGTTTTCAACTAAGCTGAGTTCTTTTACTATTTAAACTGGTAGGAACAAAGCAATTTTGAATAAGTGAAGAACAATTTTGGAGTAGTACACTAACTGGCCAATCTATTTGTTTTTAATTGTTGTCACTTAGTAGCACACTGGTAACCAAATTTCAGTCTTAATTAGTGTATTTTATTGATATCAGGCTGCTATTGGATCTTCTTACAACTGCAGCACTAGGACGAGGAGAGTGACGTCCTGGAACCGACGCAGATGCAGCAACATCGGTGGCCGTCGAGTCTGTTGTCTCCGCCAGCCCGTTTTCGGAGGACCGCCGTCTTGCTGCCGCAGAACCGTGCCCACGTCATCTTCGACCCTGCGCTCACCAAGGTTTGGTGTGATCCCTCACTCCCTCACTCATGACGTACAGGGTGACAATAATTGGCACTAATATGAGTAAGTTTGTCACAGAAAAATATGCACTAATTGTCACAATTTTTTTATTTCTGGTAGTACAAAATGTGTGAGGAAATCATGTGCATTGTTTCTCTAGTACTCGTGGGAGGATGTTCTTGTGTGATCTGTGAACAGGATAAGTGTAACACTACAGTTAATCTTTGTGTAGGACATGCTTGTGTAGGAGTACTGTCCCTAGGAGTAGGTAGACACTGAATTTACTGTATCTTGATTAGATAGTGCTGTACCAGGAAGTAAGAGCATAGTCATACTGCACATCTCTACATTGTATTCTTATAATGGTTTCTTAAGGGCTGGAGGATAGTTGTAGGAGTTGGTAGCCACTGAATTAACTGTATCTTGATTATATACGCTCAGGTTCCCGCTGCCGTGAGGGTCCACGCCACTACCGTTGTCCGTTCCCGCTGCCTTGAGGGTCCCCGCCCTCAACCCCCACTCCCCGTGCCCTCCCTCTCTGCTTGAGCCTGGGCGACCTAGGGATATGGACGATATAGGTGACCTCTTGCTCTGGACAATCAGGGGATCAGGCCACCTAGGGTCAGGAGAGCTTGCGACCTAGGGGCGGAGGGGATCAGGCAACCTAGAACCGAGGGGATCAGGCTACCTAGGGCGGAGGAGAGAAGGCGACCTGGGGTGTAGGGGATCCGGGGAGCTGACTGGGGCGGAGGGGATCATGGAAACTGGCTGGGGTGGAGGGGATCAGGAGAGCTAGTTGGGCAGAGGGGATTAGGGGAGCTGGCAAGTGATGTCATTTTGTTTGATTTTCACCTGGTCGGGACATTTATTAAACGCCTTATATTTTGATACGGATGGAGTAGATGCTAATCTGGTGTGCTCTAAAGTAAGCATCCATTTGATACAGGCAAGGTGTAGGTAGGTAGATCCTCAATGCTTGATTTGTTTGGGGGGTTGAATATTTTGCCAAGTGCTAGTAACCTGGCTAGCCGTCACATTAGCCAACTTTTTCTGTCATTAGATACTATATGTACCACTTAATGTGCAAAACATTCTGGCAACTTTCATATTGGCAGATCGAGGGACAGCTGCATTTCACGGCTCCACCATAACTGTTTGGACCGGGTCTTGCTCCGAGTCCACGAAGCCATGCTTGGAGCGGAGTGAGCTGGTTTTGGATGTGAGAGACGATGCTTGAGGGTTAGACCTGTACATGCTCAGCGAGGAGCTCAACTTGTCCCATCTCGAGCTCGAGTGAAACATCGTCGAGCCCCACCAAGACGACGCCCATAAAAAGGTCCCTTTTACCCCATGTTCTGCTCCTAGTTTTTCATGATCGATTTGGTTGCAAATTTGCTACTGTAAAAAAATGTTGTGGCTAGCTGCAGTAGCTGATTTGTGGAAAACCTTGTGTTTTTATGCAGCATCTTTGTTCATTAAGATGAAGAGCAATCTGTTTGGTGACCTTGTAACTTAGTTGCAGCTGGAATGTAATACTACTTAAGCTAACACATGCTTTCAAATTCTGAATGTTCCCTTTTCACAATTCTGTACAATAGGGAATTATAACAATCATATGACCTATTATTTGCACCCTTGAATATTGTACTGAGTGTCGGTTGCTCATTGCAGGTTCTAGAAATTTTGCTGGCAGCACTGGACTTCCAAAATTGAAAGCCCATTTGGTATTAGTAAGCTTTCTTTGCAGATATGATATACTCTAGTTTAGTAGGCGTAGTAAAATAATACTCTCTACAGTTTGTTTTAGTAGTTTCCTTTTTATCAGACAAGGGGCCTGCTACTAATTCTCCTCCTTGAGGAATGTTTGGACAACACCCGTAGAGCAATGGTACACTTGTCGTCCCCTTTACTGTCCATTATCTCTCTAGTACTCGTGGGAGGACCTTCTTGTGTGATCTGTGAACAGGATAAGTGTAACACTGCAGTTAATCTTTGTGTAGGACATGCTTGTGTAGGAGTACTATCCCTAGGAGTAGGTAGCCACTGAATTAACTGTATCCTGATTAGATAATGTTGTACCAGGAAGTAAGAGCATAGACAGACTGCACATCTACACATTGTATTCTTATAATGAATTCTTAAGGGCTTGAGGATAATCGTAGGGACGGGCAGGTTCCCGCTGCCATGAGGGTCCACGCCACTCCCTCTGCAGTCAGGGTCCACACCACTACCGCTGCCCATTCCCGCTACCTTGAGGGTCCCCGCCCTCAACCCCCACTCCCCGCGCCCTCCCTCTCTGCTTGAGCCTGGGTGACCTAGGGATCTGGACGATATAGGTGACCTCTTGCTCTGGACGATCAGGGGATCAGGCCACCTGGGTCAGGAGAGCATGACCTAGGGGCGGAGGGGATCAGGCAACCTAGAACCGAGGGGATCAGGCTACCTAGGGCGGAGGAGAGAAGGCGACCTGGGGTGTAGGGGATCCGGGGAGTTGGCTGGGGCGGAGGGGATCAGGGAACTGGCTGGTGTGGAGGGGATCAGGAGAGCTAGTTGGGCAGAGGGGATTAAGGGAGCTGGCAAGCGATGTGATTTTGTTTGATTTTCACCTGGTCGACGTTTATTAAACGCCTTATATTTTGATACGGAAGGATTAGATGCTAATCTGGTGTGCTCTAAAGTAAGCATCCATTTGATACACGCAAGGTGTAGGTAGGTAGATCCTCAATGCTTGATTTCTTTGGGGGGTTGAATATTTTGCATAGTCCTAGTAACCTGGCTAGCCGACACATTAGCCAGCTTTTCTATCATTAGATACTATATGTACCACTTAATATGCAAATCATTCTGGCAACTTTCATATTGGCAGATCGAGGGACAGCTGCATTTCGCGGCTCCACCATAACTGTCTGGACCGGGTCTTGCTCCGAGTCCGCGAAGCCATGCTTGGAGCGGATGGAGCTGGTTGTGGATGTGAGAGACGATGCTTGTAGGTTAGACCTGGACATGCTCAGCGAGGAGCTCATCCTGTCCCATCTCGAGCTCAATTGAAACATCGTCGAGCCCCACCAAGATGACGCCCATAAAAAGGTCCTTTTTACCCCATGTTTTGCTCCTAATTTTTCATGATCGATCTGGTTGCAAATTTGCTACTATACAAAAATGTTGTGGCTAGCTGCATTAGATGATTTGTGGAAAACCTTGTGTTTTTATGCAGCATATTTGTTCATTAAGATGAAGAGCAATCTGTTTGATGACCTTGTAACTTAGTTGCAACTGGAATTTAATACTACTTAAGCTAACACATGCTTTCAAATCCTGAATGTTCCCTTTTCACAATTCTGTACAATAGGGAATTATAACAATCATATGACCTATTATTTGCACCCTTGAATATTGTACTGAGTGCCGGTTGCTCATTGCAGGTTCTAGAAATTTTGCTGGCAGCACTGGACTTCCAAAATTGAAAGCAGGTACCTCTAGGTCCTTTGGTATCGGTAAGCTTTATTTGCAGATATGATATACTCTAGTTTAGTAGTAGTAGTAAAATATTACTCTCTACAGGTTGTTTCAGTAGTTTCCTTTTTATCAGACAAGGGGCCTGCTACTAATTTCTCCTCCTTGAGGAATGTTTGGACAGCACTCGTAGAGCAATGGTACACTTGTCATCCCCTTTACTGTTCCCTTTATCTTTATCAACTGGAACTTAACACATTTTTGTCTTCTTTACCAGCAGGTTTTGTTGAAATTCTCTATTAGCTATGCCACCTAATCTTTCCAATGAAAATTTTCTTGAAGCTTCTAAAGTGATGCTTATATTGGATGGTCGAGAAACTATTGGGGTTGTACGACTGTATCTTAGTCATGAGTTGATGTATATCTTAGTTTTGTCTGGTCTTTAAGTAGGATAATATCAAGCCTGTTTAACCAAATCAGAATCGTGTGTCCCTTTGATGCACATTCTCCAAATTTATTTATCAAATATGGTATGAGAAGTTCAGAACATTTATGATTATCAAGTGTTTGAGAATGCTAAGTACTGAAGATTGGCAGCATATGTCCATGTTCTCACTTTCCCAGTGATTTGCAAGGACATTCCGTTTCCACTTTTAATATTTTCTTGCATCAAAATATGATAGATATGGGTTCCCACATGATTGTCTAGTTTATGCTGGACGTTTTCTTTTGGTAGATAGATAATATTTTCTTGTTAAAATATTTAGAGTGAGTTTTAAGAAAATCTTAATTGTTATCATGCAAATCTTAACTTTTACCTTTTTTTGTTAATGTCTGATGCATTTTCATTCATATAGTTAGTTTTAGATTTCTTTAATTGTTTATAGATCCAAGTTATTGTCCAAGGAAACAAGTTGATCATCATTGCAATGATTTATTTTTTCATGATTAATGTAATCATCCATCCTCTCATGATTCCCGCCGTTTTGTGCAGGCTCCGTTCTAGAAGAAAAGTTGTTGATAACATATGCTCGCAATTTCATATACCTATAGAGGTTAGTTGGATTCAGAGTTATGCGAATTCTTCTTTTGGTTTGGCCTAATCTCCCTTTCCACCCTTCTTGTATCTAATTCACTACTGCTTCTCTGGTTGCTACATTGTTTGGGATAACTAAAAGACACTGCTAAAAGTGATGATACTTCTGTTTGACCCATGTCATCCAGATGAAACACTTGCCTGTTGGAGATGCTATTTGGATTGCTCGCCATAAAGTATCTAATAGTCGCTTTCAAATCCGTAACTAAGGGGGCACAACTCCATAATTTGTTAGTGTCCAGGAGTTTAATTAAGCCACAACTCTGCTTAAACAAAACATCCAGTGACTATATAGCCATTGTTTTCCCTTGGTTTGTTTCGGAATTTGCTATCTCTCGCAAGCCATTGTTTCCCTTATATTGTTTGCTAAGATGGCTAGATGTCAACCTTGCAGAGAAGGCTGCCATGCTCTTGCTAATTTTATTTCTTCTTGCACATGTTAAATGAGAATTAAATATATTTCTTCTGCTTGAATAGTTTTAACTATTCGAGCCTTGATATTTCATATCCGTGCATGAATAATAACTATATCTGATGGTTCTCATTGACAATAATTTTGCGACTTTTCTTCTTCTTTATTTATATATTCCGCGTAGACACCTACCTTATTTTCCTCGTATGTGTAGAGTGTAGAATGTAGACCCATAATATATTTTACCTTATTACTTTAATTTCACAGGACAAGCTCCTTAATGGCCCAAACAGAGTAATTTTATTGCACGTTCTCTGAGACAAACATTGTATTGCTATTACAACTACCATTCTATTTTTCTTACACTATAAAAGTATAAGTAACTCTGAATATTGAAATGTGTTCTCGTTGCAGCATACACATTTGATTTTTTCTACCCACTAAAAAATAGTTGATTTCTTATGCTGATAAATTGATTGGCTATGAGGAGATACCAGAATTATACTTCATCCTTCACACACATAGAGACTCATATGCCACTTTACTTGATGTTTTCCCCTTTGTTACTCCACACAGTAGTGTAGATATACATGTATACCATTGTAGAGCACTCATTTTTGCTGAAACTTATGGCCTTCTCTATATTGAAAATTAATTAAGTAGGTCCCTAATATGTATTCCCATTTATTTGTGAGCTTACTATTGATGGCTAACTTTCATGTCAGTGATGGATGATGATAGCTAGATGGTAATGCTAATATGCTTTCTTACTTAAATGATTAATTTTGGTTAGATTGATTCCCAATCGGTTAACCTATGTATGCTTGACAGTGACCGAAATAGTCACTATTTATCACTCGCTCTATTCCATATTAGTTATTGCTGATTTAGTACCAACTTTGTACTAAATCAGCGACAACTAAAATGGAACAAAGGGAGTAAAAAATATGTATATTATTGATTTCCATTTATCACTTAATTATGCTTTTGCATTTTTCCGTGTTGAGATAATTTAGTGAAATGCTTTCTGGTTGCATACGTAGCTTCAAAAGTCGCTTGACTAGTCGCTCGACTAGTCTATGACTCAGTACTTGTGTTCCAACCAAAAATATTGACTAGTCGTGACTAGTCCCGCGACTATTCCATGAGTCGGTGCGAGTCGGCTTGACTCATCAACAAGTAATCCTTGGCTTCATTACATCTTGCTATGTGTTGCCTACTTGCAGTTGCTGTATTATTAGAACTATTTTTACTTGCCTGCTTGCCATGTGTTGTATTTGAGCTATCATTTTTAGGATTGCAGTTACTACCCAGTGCTCACAAGTCACAATTGTTGTGCTTTTAGGAAAAGGTTAGTGTATATGGAGGAGCCATGTCTTCAGGACACCTGTTAGATGCAGTGGTGCTCGTATTTTGGTCACACTTCGCGGTGTAAGTTCTCTCTTGGTGTTCTTTGGTTAATTGTTTTTGTTCTGATCATGTGTCATAGTTTGTAGTTTGAGGGTGGATCTGGTTTTCTAGTAGAAGCTGTTCCTTGAGTAAAAGTATTGAAATCTACCACTACTATCTACGACTACCATATTCAAATAATGTTTGGATGGTCTCTGTTTTTGATTTCTAAGAGTAACAGTAATGCATTTTCATGCCTGTTTGTCCCATTTTAATTTAATCCTACACTATAATGTAGCTTTTAATTCAGTTATGTTGAGTGGTACTCAAGTTGTAGTGTCGATAATGTTTAGTGTCTTCAAGGTTCAAAAAAAGCGCTAAGCGAGCGATGAGGCACTGCTTAGAGGAATTGCTAGTTTAATGTTACCCAAGTTTGGTTTTGCTTCTCAATCTGTCCTTATTGTTCAATGCATATTACAGTTCCTATGATGTGTATAAGTTATTTTAAAAAAATTCCAGAGGTACTTGTAGTTACCACCATAGCTAAAGTTTATTTTCTCATCAATTTAGTCACAGTACTGGTACCCGGACGAATATTGGGTGACTATAAATAATATCATGCTAATGAACAACCACCATGCATGCATGGGATATATCAAATGTTTGTTTGCTCCCAGGCCAAACAATACAACAACGACCACATAAGTTGAGACAAGATTTGGTGCACATGGGCACCAGTGTTCCTGTTTTTAAATCATATTTTGACTTTAGAAAAAGTGAAAAATCTGACGTAGCCAACTATTTATCCCGCAAACAAGCAAACCATCATCTTCAAATATTTTGTATTTAGGCTACACAAAAATGACAAACGTGTAGATGTGAGTATATTTTCAAATCTATAAATTTTATCATATTTTGTTATTTTTTTGTAGCCACAATACAGCGAATTTCGTAATAACATTTTACATGCTTGTAGGTTACATCATTGACTATTTTCATAATTTTTTAAAATTAAAAATATTATTTTAATTTTTTTATGAAGGGATGTGGAACTCAGGAGCCAAAAACACTTTCCAAACATATGTTTTGCTTTGATAAAATGACTTAATTTTGTTCATTTGGGATGGTTCAAGCTCAATAAGAACAACAAGCATGTCATCATATGATTGCGGAAACAGTTTACACATTTCTTATAACAATGAATTGGGTCTCACTTTGCTAAAAGAAAAGTGCGATAAGAAATAATCCATGAATGAGCTTTTGAAATCCTTTCTTAGAAGTAATTTTTCCATTTGCTATTAACCACACTTGAGCAGACAAAGAAGGAAGATAATTAATTATTCGTATGCAATTTTCTGCATTATAATTTTCCATGCCATGTTAGTATTTAATTCGCATTTTTGGTGAAGGGGAACCTTGGCGCAGCTGTCGCCTTGTGACCAGGAGGTCACGGGTTCAAGTCGTGGAAACAGCCTCTTGCAAAAATTGCAGGGAAAGGCTGTGTACAAAGACCCCAAGTGGTCAGACCCTTTTCCGGACCCCACGCAAAGTGGGAGCTTCATGCACCGGGCTGCCCATGTTAGTATTTAATTAATCATGAAGAATCTTTCTGCATATGTTTTCCTGATGTGTACTTCCATGCCACAACTTTGCATCTGTATTTAATTAATTAACCATGAAGTTATGAATGCAATCTTCTCTGCGTCCATTTTAACCTTTTCTTTCCGCACTTTTGGTGTTTGTGATAGTCTATCATGTTGGCTGTGAAGCTTGGTAATTCCCTTGCTGCGTTCTGAAGTATCTCGATTTTGTTGCTGCATAGCTTGATGTATACAGCTTTGTAGAATCTTCTGTGCATTTTGATGATTGTTCATGATTCTAATGAGTTTCTAAGGAACTTGTTTGAGATTGTGTGATGGCTTACACTATAGTTCTTGTTCTGGTGCTAGGCTAGGCCATTTTTGTTGGTATCCTTCATCTTTGGCAATCTTTCATTGATCCTTTTGCTACCATTTAAGCTATACATGGTCCTCTATTCAAGTTGCTGCTACTTGTGGTACTGATGATGTGAGATCAAGGTTAGGCGCCTCTAGTTAGGTATTGTCGACTCACAAGACAAGAGATTAAGTGTTAGCCATAGAAGGCTTTCTGCTTGTGAGTGTCTTAGAGTTCCTAGTTAATTTTGATTGACTAGAGCATAATCCTGTATGCAATTTTTCTGCTAAGATTTTAATTAGTGCATGTTTCTCGCGGGCTAATATTAGGCATAGTCTCTACAGATGATGATTATCCTAAGTGCTAGTCGTATTAATGCGTGATGCCATAATTGTGTTCCTTTGCTTGATTCCATTTTGCTTAGCTCATGTTCCTGTTCTGGAAGCGGATGACATCGTCTTCTTTAGGGTGCCCATGGCCCTGCAGCAAAGAAATGATGCCTTTAGCTCCTGTTGCTGGTCGCCTGCGAGGAGCTGCTGCTGCCGGTACGGCTTCCCTGGTCTCGGATGCGCCGCTAGAGCCTTGTCACTGGTTGGCGCGTTTGCAGTACGACGTCTTGCTAGCTGGATGGCACATCTTTGCACACATAGATTGGCACCAGGTACAATCGTTCTCAGGTGAGCTCCAGCTGTTCTCCTCTGCTCTGGTCATGATCCACGTTCGATTGACCTCGTATGAATACTTTTAGGATTTGGTCGTGATGCGTGTATGTTGGCATTAGAACCTAAATTGTTGTTCAGTTTGTAAGTATCATGGGGCTGTCAATAGAAATCCCAGCCTAGAACATATGTATTCATTCTTTTTTTTGCAAATAACATAGATATTCATTCTACAGTGTGCTTCTAATTTTCAAAAACAAATAAGCATTCGCCCGATGTAAACACACTTGAGCACTAGATTTGCTTTTCTATATATGGCGTAGAAACCATTTCTTTTTTAGAGAATATTATAAGCGCACAAAGCACTCCAATATTTACGTGTCCAAATGTTATCAGAACTTTCTAGACATATTGTAAAAGTTTTAGACGCACCTTCCAATTTCCTCGTGTTAAAAATGTCATATTATGAGTTATCTACCAAATGTCTATTCTAAAATAAGAAGTATACATTGTTGCTAGATTGCAAAAGTTACAGGTCCATCTTTTATGCTATTGTTAGTGTTGTGTGTTGCTGAAAGGAGAAGGGAGAAGAAAAGGAGCAGCTTAGTTGCTACCCTTGTAGTGCATGGATTTCTCGGCAAGGAGCGTACAACATGCCAGCGAGTGGAACAGGTCTGACAAGTTCACAAATTGCTCTATTTCCATTGTCAACCTTGCCGCTGTGTAATTTAAGTGTCTTGGACTTGTTTTGCTGGTAGGCATCTGATGGATTCAAAGGAGGAGAAAATAGCAGCTTGGTTCCTATATATGGTCAGATATGCATGATGTCAGCTTGCTAGCGTCAAAGAAATTCATTCGAGGCGGAGCATAACAGGTGGGTGTCTAGAGATCTCCTGATGGCTCTTGAAATTGCACATGCTTGCTTCTTGGGAGAGAATGTTAGACACATGTGTGTGCTTGAGAATAATCCATCATGCCTGATGGATTTTCAAATTGCACATGCATGCGGAGATGTACTAGCTAGTTGACTTTGTTATTATAATACACGGGTGCTACCTGTACTAGTTATGATGATTGATCTACACTAGTTCAAAGAGTATGTTTAACCTCGTCTTTCCTTGACTCATGCCAAATATGCTTACGCTTTTGTTTTATCCATGTACCTGACAACAACTCAACTTTTGTTCTTTTTTTTTAATTTCATACGAACAGGAGGAAGAGAAACAATAAGCAAGTGAGCTGGCTGAGTAGATTGCATCTTTTTTAGCAAAGGTAATTGGCAGATTTGCAGATATGGTGCTTCTAGAGTATTTGAATGTTGTGCACTATGTTTTGCTTTATTGAGAGCATACTTAACTGATGTCCACTTGGATGGTTTGGTGGAGTATACCAATCTTTTGTACTGAGATAGGATTTGCTGATGGCCACTCCAGTAAAATATTGTGCAGGTTCTGGAGTCTTTTCATCACTATCTATCAGCATGCAAAGTTCATGCTCAAGACACCGGTGATCTGCAGCCTTTGTGGTAGAATGATATGGTTTGGGGTTGGCATGAAGTTTCCCGGCTCTTCCAGATCATGAGTGATGGTGTATTGGTGTTAGGCTTGTAGAGCAGAGTTCTTTGTAGGGTAGGGTGTATGCATGCAGTTTTGAAGCAGCAATTGTTGTTGGTGCTGACTCTGATAGATGAGTAGCGGCAGGTTGGTTTGAATGAATACATGAGTGCAGCCCGCAATTTGTTTTGTGGCAATCAAAATGCATGTTAGCTGGTATCAATTAACATATATGTGCGTATGTGTATAAATGTAATACCTAATGACGGCCATTTTTCTTTGGTAAGCTTGGTCTTGGTCAAAACCATTACTTCTCTAGCTGACATTTTGATGCATGCATTGGAAGCAAAACACAAAACCATTACTCGCCAGACATGCTCGGGGAGATACCCTCGAACCATCACCGGCATCAGCCGCTCAATCCATATATGATAGTCGTGACTCTTGAGCCCGGTGACTTTTCCTGTTACAAGATTGACTCCCTTACTCATATTCGAACAATAACCATCAGGGAACATCACGGCGTATTTGAGCCACTTGAAAGCCTCCTTCTTTTGGATGTTATCAAGACAGAAGTTGGAATGCGGTTTGAACCAATTTGTTCGATTGCGGTCAGGAGGCTGCATGTGTAATTTTGTCCTATCACATAGCTGCTCAACATCGACTCTAGCCTTAACATTATCCTTTGACTTGCCAGCAATGTTCAAGACTGTGTGAAAGATGGACTCTGCGACATTCTTTTCGGTGTGCATCACATCGATGTTATGGGGAAGTTCGAGGTCCTTGTAATACTCAAGCTGAGTTAAGCCTGCCACGTGAGTCCAGTTATGCGTTTGACCATATCCCTCAAATTGCGGGCCACCTCCCTCTTTAGGCAGGAGAGCCCGTAGCTCGGCATCAACAGCTGTACCATCGAATGTAGGTATCTCCTTTTCTTCAAGCACAACTTTGCCCTTCGTGAAGTTCTTTTTGTCTTCTCTGAACCGATGCCCTCTTTTAAGAAACTGCCGATGCATGTCAAAGGAGGTACGTTTGTGACCCGCATTTAGCCAAAGGAACTCAAGTCGGTGCCTACACACTGGGCAAGGGAACTTACCAGCTGTACACCAACCGCAAAATAGGGCATACCCGGGTAGGTCGTGCATGGAATAGTGGAACCAAACTTTCATGAGGAAGTTTGTCTTTGATGCTCGATCATATGTCAACGTCCCGTGGTGTGACCCAAGGTTGGTACATGCAATATAGGTAGTTCCCGGGCATGGCCTTCTTCAGAGACATGGGCTGTTAACACTTGGTGAAATCTAGGATCTGTACGTGGAAACTCCCGCTACGGGTCTACCGGAGCCTATTTTATGGCAAAGTGGGCCCAACCTTTGCTTTCCATGTATATATGTTCTAAACAAACCAAAATAAAGCAGAAGATCCATCGGCGAGGCCTCGTACGGAGAAAGCTATAGGGGTAGATCTCCGAACCCCATCTGTCTAGGGTTTCGCCGGATAAAGACCACCGGAGCATCGTCTAACGTAGGAAACATGCATGCATGTGTCCCTAACATGTGTGTATAGGTGTGACCCAAGGTTGGTACATGCAATATAGGTAGGTCCTGGGCATGGCCTTCTTCAGAGACATGGGCTGTTAACACTTGGTAAAATCCAGGATCTGTACGTGGAAACTCCCGCTACAGGTCTATCGGAGCCTATTTCCTGGTAAAGTGGGCCCAACCATTGCTTTCCATGTATATATGTCCTAAACAAACCAAAATAAAGCAAAAGATCCATCGGTGAGGCCTCATACGGAGAAAGCTATAGGGGGTAGATCTCCGAACCCCCCCGGTCTAGGGTTTCGCCGGATAAGTACCACCGGAGCGTCGTCCACCCTAGAAAAGTTGCATGCATGTGTCCCTAACATATGTATATAGGTGTGACCCAAGGTTGGTACATGCAATATAGGTAGTTCCCGGGCATGGCCTTCTTCAGAGACATGGGCTGTTAACACTTGGTGAAATCTAGGATCTGTACGTGGAAACTCCCGCTACGGGTCTACCGGAGCCTATTTCATGGTAAAGTGGGCCCAACCTTTGCTTTCCATGTATATATGTTCTAAACAAACCAAAATAAAGCAGAAGATCCATCGGCGAGGCCTCGTACGGAGAAAGCTATAGGGGTAGATCTCCGAACCCCATCTGTCTAGGGTTTCGCCGGATAAAGACCACCGGAGCATCGTCTAACGTAGGAAACATGCATGCATGTGTCCCTAACATGTGTGTATAGGTGTGACCCAAGGTTGGTACATGCAATATAGGTAGTTCCCGGGCATGGCCTTCTTCACATACGTGGGGTGTTAACACTAGGTAAAATCCAGGATCTGTACGTGGAAACTCCCGCTACGGGTCTATCGGAGCCTATTTCATGGTAAAGTGGGCCCAACCATTGCTTTCCATGTATATATGTCCTAAACAAACCAAAATAAAGCAAAAGATCCATCGGTGAGGCCTCATACGGAGAAAGCTATAGGGGGTAGATCTCCGACCCCCCCGGTCTAGGGTTTCGCCGGATAAAGACCACCGGAGCATCGTCCACCCTAGAAAACTTGCATGCATGTGTCCCTAACATATGTGTATAGGTGTGACCCAAGGTTGGTACATGCAATATATATAGGTCCCGGGCAAGGCCTTCTTCACATACGTGGGGTGTTAACACTAGCTGAAATCCAGGATCTGTACGTGGAAACTCCTGCTACGGGTCTATCGGAGCCTATTTCATGGTAAAGTGGGCCCAACCATTGCTTTCCATGTATATATGTCCTAAACAAACCAAAATAAAGCAAAAGATCCATCGGTGAGGCCTCATACGGAGAAAGCTATAGGGGGTAGATCTCCGACCCCCCCGGTCTAGGGTTTCGCCGGATAAAGACCACCGGAGCATCGTCCACCCTAGAAAACTTGCATGCATGTGTCCCTAACATATGTGTATAGGTGTGACCCAAGGTTGGTACATGCAATATATATAGGTCCCGGGCAAGGCCTTCTTCACATACGTGGGGTGTTAACACTAGCTGAAATCCAGGATCTGTATGTGGAAACTCCCGCTACGGGTCTATCGGAGCCTATTTCATGGTAAAGTGGGCCCAACCATTGCTTTCCATCTATATATGTCCTAAACAAACCAAAATAAAGCAAAAGATCCATCGGTGAGGCCTCATACGGAGAAAGCTATAGGGGGTAGATCTCCGACCCCCCCGGTCTAGGGTTTCACCGGATAAAAACCACCGGAGCATCGTCCACCCTAGAAAACTTGCATGCATGTGTCCCTAACATATGTGTATAGGTGTGACCCAAGGTTGGTACATGCAATATATATAGTTCCCGGGCTAGGCCTACTTCACATACGTGGGGTGTTAACACTAGCTGAAATCCAGGATCTGTACGTGGAAACTCCCGCTACGGGTCTATCGGAGCCTATTTCATGGTAAAGTGGGCCCAACCATTGCTTTCCATGTATATATGTCCTAAACAAACCAAAATAAAGCAAAAGATCCATCGGTGAGGCCTCATACGGAGAAAGCTATAGGGGGTAGATCTCCGAACCCCCCCGGTCTAGGGTTTCGCCGGATAAGTACCACCGGAGCGTCGTCCACCCTAGAAAAGTTGCATGCATGTGTCCCTAACATATGTATATAGGTGTGACCCAAGGTTGGTACATGCAATATAGGTAGTTCCCGGGCATGGCCTTCTTCAGAGACATGGGCTGTTAACACTTGGTGAAATCCAGGATCTGTACGTGGAAACTCCCGCTACGGGTCTACCGGAGCCTATTTCATGGTAAAGTGGGCCCAACCTTTGCTTTCCATGTATATATGTTCTAAACAAACCAAAATAAAGCAGAAGATCCATCGGCGAGGCCTCGTACGGAGAAAGCTATAGGGGTAGATCTCCGAACCCCATCTGTCTAGGGTTTTGCCGGATAAAGACCACCGGAGCATCGTCTAACGTAGGAAACATGCATGCATGTGTCCCTAACATGTGTGTATAGGTGTGACCCAAGGTTGGTACATGCAATATAGGTAGGTCCCGGGCATGGCCTTCTTCAGAGACATGGGCTGTTAACACTTGGTAAAATCCAGGATCTGTACGTGGAAACTCCCGCTACGGGTCTATCGGAGCCTATTTCATGGTAAAGTGGGCCCAACCATTGCTTTCCATGTATATATGTCCTAAACAAACCAAAATAAAGCAAAAGATCCATCGGTGAGGCCTCATACGGAGAAAGCTATAGGGGGTAGATCTCCGACCCCCCCGGTCTAGGGTTTCGCCGGATAAAGACCACCGGAGCATCGTCCACCCTAGAAAACTTGCATGCATGTGTCCCTAACATATGTGTATAGGTGTGACCCAAGGTTGGTACATGCAATATATATAGGTCCCGGGCAAGGCCTTCTTCACATACGTGGGGTGTTAACACTAGCTGAAATCCAGGATCTGTACGTGGAAACTCCCGCTACGGGTCTATCGGAGCCTATTTCATGGTAAAGTGGGCCCAACCATTGCTTTCCATGTATATATGTCCTAAACAAACCAAAATAAAGCAAAAGATCCATCGGTGAGGCCTCATACGGAGAAAGCTATAGGGGTAGATCTCCGACCCCCCCGGTCTAGGGTTTCGCCAGATAAAGACCACCGGAGCATCGTCTAACGTAGGAAACATGCATGCATGTGTCCCTAACATGTGTGTATAGGTGTGACCCAAGGTTGGTACATGCAATATAGGTAGGTCCCGGGCATGGCCTTCTTCACATACGTGGGGTGTTAACACTTGGTAAAATCCAGGATCTGTACGTGGAAACTCCCGCTACGGGTCTATCGGAGCCTATTTCATGGTAAAGTGGGCCCAACCATTGCTGGTGGGTGCATGTGTGTTGGTGGGTTGATGGGATTCAATAGCTATAGCTTCCCAGCCGCTCTCACGTGCCTCCCACGTACATATCGCTCCCGACTCATGACTTAGAGGTGTAAACTCCCACGTCGGTTTCACCGAGGGGAACCTTGTCATAGGAATGGCCAAACCTATGCTTACCATGTTCATATGTCCTAACTAAAGCTAAAGGAACACACTACCACACCTTAGTGCCGTCCTCCGGAGAAATCTAGGGGGTAGACCGCGCGGGTGCTGCTGGCTAGGGTTTCGCCCCAGATCGGGCTTCGGGGGCCCGCATGCAACCCAGAGCATGCATGCGGACCTAACATGTGTGTGCATGTGTGTTGGTGGGTTGATGGGATTCAATAGCTATAGCTTCCCAGCCGCTCTCACGTGCCTCCCACGTACATATCGCTCCCGACTCATGACTTAGAGGTGTAAACTCCCACGTCGGTTCCACCGAGGGGAACCTTGTCCTAGGAATGGCTAAACCTATGCTTACCATGTCTATATGTCCTAACCAAAGCTAAAGGAACACACTACCACACCTTAGTGCCGCCCTCCAGAGAAATATAGGGGGGGTAGACCGCGCGGGTGCTGCTGGCTAGGGTTTCGCCCCAGAACGGGCTTCGGGGGCCCAGAAAACAAAAAATGCCAAAAAAAATATAATTATACTATAATAATACAAAAATAATCAGTTAAAAATATGCATATGAATAAACGTTTTTTGAAAAAAAAAATCAGACGCTGAGCCGACGGCATGCCGTCGGCTCAGGCCCTGCATGATAACGCCGTTGGGCGGGCCCGAACGGCTGGCTCCACGGCGGGTTGCTGAACCGACGGCCACCCTGTGCCGACGGCATGCCGTCGGGTCTGGGTGGGCTACGCCGACGGCTATCCTGGCCCGACGGTCCGTTTGGCAGGCGACCGTGGCGACGGGCTACGCCGACGGCCCCGATATTTGGCCGTCGGCGTAGCATATGGCCGTCGGCACAAAGCCTTGTTCCTGTAGTGACAACTCGCACGCAGGAATTTGCATGCACCGAGAGAGACCAATCTCGCGCAATCAAGCAGCCATGCATTGGTCAATTACCGTTGGCCGGAATCAAGGCATTCATTTCTTCCTGCATGCAGCCCCTTAAAATGAGGAGGAGGAAGCGGTGGAGAGTAATTAGAGGAGAGAATTAAATTAATTTTAATGCAAACCCGGCCTTAGATGGGAGATAAAGCGGGACAAATAGATTTTCGAAGTAAGCCTAATACACCGGGACTGAGGGAGTACTATCTATAATCACTTCCATCATCAATATTGCGAACAACATATGTCTTCATACAAGTATGTTTTGTTCACGAATATTTTTGCAGTGAGGCATATCTTCATTCATTCTTTTTTTTAGAAGTTTAGCCTATCCGTCCGTCAAGTTGACGCAAAGACGGTGTGTGTTCGAGGGAATCCATGGCGAATACGTTGATGTCGAGGAAAATGTCACAAAGTCCATGGCGTGGCGCGTCATCTTCCAAGTGAGCTGACGAGCAGCCTAATCGGCGTGGACGACGATATGATGCATGCATGGAAGCTGTACATCCTTTATCGAAAATAGGAGCTGTACATGAGTAGCACTAGGGTAGATAGTACTGTAATAAATTGAAGACACGGTGGAAATCGAGGAGCTTTCATTAACGGGATTTACTCCGTCGTCTCGCGTTTCCATGTTAACAGTCAGAATGCATCCCCGTCGATCTGCATTCCAGCCAATTAAATCACACGAAACAGCCGCCCGTGGATCTCTCCAGAGAGCCAGATCTTAGCCGTGCAATCCCCAGCCATCCAACGGCCTAAAGCATACCATGCCGCCCTCTCCCTGTTCGCCGGCGCAGCAATAGCCGGCCCCCAACGCCGCTTTCGCGAGAAGATCTAGCTGCTCCCCTTCCGGCAACACGTCCAAGATGAATCAGCGGCCGTCTTCCGCTCGTCCGAGCGTCGAGGGACGCTCCTAGCCGTCCCCGTCCACCGGTACAATCGCCGCTATCGAGTGATTTTGCAGGGAGTCGACCGCCGTCACCCATCCTAGGTCAGTCTCTCCTCCTCCCCCACTCCTATGCGCCTTGGTCTTCCGTTGCCGCGCTGCTCACGCCGCTTCGATTCGGATCACAGGATACGGACTGGTCACGAGGAGCTTCTTCCGTCGATGTCTGGACCGGCTCGACGACGCCCAAAGGGATGAGGGGGATGACCCGGCCACGATGAGTAGGCCGTCCAGTCCGATCTCGAGCTCGACGTCGAAGCCCGCAAAAGGTAGTACTTTTCCCCTGCCCTGCCCCCTGATGTGCTATATCCTAGTTTCCACGATTGATCTACTCCCTCTGAGCCGCCCCACCTCTCTCCAACGCCGCCTTATACCCTCCTTTCGCGGTCAAAGGTCGCATTTTTATGCCCTGATTTGCGGGAAACCTCGATCCCGACCAGCTGCTGGACCTGCAGAGGCCGCCATGCGGCAAGAAGACTGCGTTCGTGCCCGGCGGCGTGAACTCAGTCAATGGTGGATCAGGAGGCCGCAGTGCCGGGCTCATCGTCGTGCCCCTCATGGACCTCCATCCTGCTCCGGGCGATGTACAAGCGCCAGTCCGGTGGCCCTCTTTCTTGCTGTCTATGCCGCGCTGCTCGCCTTGGCCTAGAGCCTACTCAGGTCCATGCGGGCCTAGTACTACAGGGCCGCGGTTTCAGGCTGCGATGGGCTCTGCGGGAGGAGGCCAACCGACTTCTCGGACCAGAACGACGATGGAAGAGATGAATCTTTCTCTGTGCTCTATATTTTTCGTTATTGCTTATCTTGTTTGTGAGCGCATCTGTGATTGCTTCTTGTATTTTCTTGCGAGTACAATGAGGTTGGACTCTGTATTCTCTTGAGTCTCCAACAGAATGCGTGATGGGGATAGTTTTGATAAACTGATACTCCGCCAGAATTATGAACTTGTTTGTTTGATTCATATAAATTCAGTAATGGTTTCTCACATGAGAGATATGGTGAAACAATGTATATTTTCTTATAATGGTTTCTTACATAATAAAATAATGTCTTTGTGTGTATTTGCAGCTGCAAAGAGGTGTTATTATTAGAGCTATTGTTCTGATTTTGTTCTAAGCATAAACTGTGGAATACTTGTGTTTGTTCTGAATTTGTTCTAAGCATGGGGCACCTTGTTTTCAACTAAGCTGAGTTCTTTTACTATTTAAACTGGTAGGAACAAAGCAATTTTGAATAAGTGAAGAACAATTTTGGAGTAGTACACTAACTGGCCAATCTATTTGTTTTTAATTGTTGTCACTTAGTAGCACACTGGTAACCAAATTTCAGTCTTAATTAGTGTATTTTATTGATATCAGGCTGCTATTGGATCTTCTTACAACTGCAGCACTAGGACGAGGAGAGTGACGTCCTGGAACCGACGCAGATGCAGCAACATCGGTGGCCGTCGAGTCTGTTGTCTCCGCCAGCCCGTTTTCGAAGGACCGCCGTCTTGCTGCCGCAGAACCGTGCCCACGTCATCTTCGACCCTGCGCTCACCAAGGTTTGGTGTGATCCCTCACTCCCTCACTCATGACGTACAGGGTGACAATAATTGGCACTAATATGAGTAAGTTTGTCACAGAAAAAAATGCACTAATTGTCACAATTTTTTTATTTCTGGTAGTACAAAATGTGTGAGGAAATCATGTGCATTGTTTCTCTAGTACTCGTGGGAGGATGTTCTTGTGTGATCTGTGAACAGGATAAGTGTAACACTACAGTTAATCTTTGTGTAGGACATGCTTGTGTAGGAGTACTGTCCCTAGGAGTAGGTAGACACTGAATTTACTGTATCTTGATTAGATAGTGCTGTACCAGGAAGTAAGAGCATAGTCATACTGCACATCTCTACATTGTATTCTTATAATGGTTTCTTAAGGGCTGGAGGATAGTTGTAGGAGTTGGTAGCCACTGAATTAACTGTATCTTGATTATATACGCTCAGGTTCCCGCTGCCGTGAGGGTCCACGCCACTACCGTTGTCCGTTCCCGCTGCCTTGAGGGTCCCCGCCCTCAACCCCCACTCCCCGTGCCCTCCCTCTCTGCTTGAGCCTGGGCGACCTAGGGATATGGACGATATAGGTGACCTCTTGCTCTGGACAATCAGGGGATCAGGCCACCTAGGGTCAGGAGAGCTTGCGACCTAGGGGCGGAGGGGATCAGGCAACCTAGAACCGAGGGGATCAGGCTACCTAGGGCGGAGGAGAGAAGGCGACCTGGGGTGTAGGGGATCCGGGGAGCTGACTGGGGCGGAGGGGATCATGGAAACTGGCTGGGGTGGAGGGGATCAGGAGAGCTAGTTGGGCAGAGGGGATTAGGGGAGCTGGCAAGTGATGTCATTTTGTTTGATTTTCACCTGGTCGGGACATTTATTAAACGCCTTATATTTTGATACGGATGGAGTAGATGCTAATCTGGTGTGCTCTAAAGTAAGCATCCATTTGATACAGGCAAGGTGTAGGTAGGTAGATCCTCAATGCTTGATTTGTTTGGGGGGTTGAATATTTTGCCAAGTGCTAGTAACCTGGCTAGCCGTCACATTAGCCAACTTTTTCTGTCATTAGATACTATATGTACCACTTAATGTGCAAAACATTCTGGCAACTTTCATATTGGCAGATCGAGGGACAGCTGCATTTCACGGCTCCACCATAACTGTTTGGACCGGGTCTTGCTCCGAGTCCACGAAGCCATGCTTGGAGCGGAGTGAGCTGGTTTTGGATGTGAGAGACGATGCTTGAGGGTTAGACCTGTACATGCTCAGCGAGGAGCTCAACTTGTCCCATCTCGAGCTCGAGTGAAACATCGTCGAGCCCCACCAAGACGACGCCCATAAAAAGGTCCCTTTTACCCCATGTTCTGCTCCTAGTTTTTCATGATCGATTTGGTTGCAAATTTGCTACTGTAAAAAAATGTTGTGGCTAGCTGCAGTAGCTGATTTGTGGAAAACCTTGTGTTTTTATGCAGCATCTTTGTTCATTAAGATGAAGAGCAATCTGTTTGGTGACCTTGTAACTTAGTTGCAGCTGGAATGTAATACTACTTAAGCTAACACATGCTTTCAAATTCTGAATGTTCCCTTTTCACAATTCTGTACAATAGGGAATTATAACAATCATATGACCTATTATTTGCACCCTTGAATATTGTACTGAGTGTCGGTTGCTCATTGCAGGTTCTAGAAATTTTGCTGGCAGCACTGGACTTCCAAAATTGAAAGCCCATTTGGTATTAGTAAGCTTTCTTTGCAGATATGATATACTCTAGTTTAGTAGGCGTAGTAAAATAATACTCTCTACAGTTTGTTTTAGTAGTTTCCTTTTTATCAGACAAGGGGCCTGCTACTAATTCTCCTCCTTGAGGAATGTTTGGACAACACCCGTAGAGCAATGGTACACTTGTCGTCCCCTTTACTGTCCATTATCTCTCTAGTACTCGTGGGAGGACCTTCTTGTGTGATCTGTGAACAGGATAAGTGTAACACTGCAGTTAATCTTTGTGTAGGACATGCTTGTGTAGGAGTACTATCCCTAGGAGTAGGTAGCCACTGAATTAACTGTATCCTGATTAGATAATGTTGTACCAGGAAGTAAGAGCATAGACAGACTGCACATCTACACATTGTATTCTTATAATGAATTCTTAAGGGCTTGAGGATAATCGTAGGGACGGGCAGGTTCCCGCTGCCATGAGGGTCCACGCCACTCCCTCTGCAGTCAGGGTCCACACCACTACCGCTGCCCATTCCCGCTACCTTGAGGGTCCCCGCCCTCAACCCCCACTCCCCGCGCCCTCCCTCTCTGCTTGAGCCTGGGTGACCTAGGGATCTGGACGATATAGGTGACCTCTTGCTCTGGACGATCAGGGGATCAGGCCACCTGGGTCAGGAGAGCATGACCTAGGGGCGGAGGGGATCAGGCAACCTAGAACCGAGGGGATCAGGCTACCTAGGGCGGAGGAGAGAAGGCGACCTGGGGTGTAGGGGATCCGGGGAGTTGGCTGGGGCGGAGGGGATCAGGGAACTGGCTGGTGTGGAGGGGATCAGGAGAGCTAGTTGGGCAGAGGGGATTAAGGGAGCTGGCAAGCGATGTGATTTTGTTTGATTTTCACCTGGTCGACGTTTATTAAACGCCTTATATTTTGATACGGAAGGATTAGATGCTAATCTGGTGTGCTCTAAAGTAAGCATCCATTTGATACACGCAAGGTGTAGGTAGGTAGATCCTCAATGCTTGATTTCTTTGGGGGGTTGAATATTTTGCATAGTCCTAGTAACCTGGCTAGCCGACACATTAGCCAGCTTTTCTGTCATTAGATACTATATGTACCACTTAATATGCAAATCATTCTGGCAACTTTCATATTGGCAGATCGAGGGACAGCTGCATTTCGCGGCTCCACCATAACTGTCTGGACCGGGTCTTGCTCCGAGTCCGCGAAGCCATGCTTGGAGCGGATGGAGCTGGTTGTGGATGTGAGAGACGATGCTTGTAGGTTAGACCTGGACATGCTCAGCGAGGAGCTCATCCTGTCCCATCTCGAGCTCAATTGAAACATCGTCGAGCCCCACCAAGATGACGCCCATAAAAAGGTCCTTTTTACCCCATGTTTTGCTCCTAATTTTTCATGATCGATCTGGTTGCAAATTTGCTACTATACAAAAATGTTGTGGCTAGCTGCATTAGATGATTTGTGGAAAACCTTGTGTTTTTATGCAGCATATTTGTTCATTAAGATGAAGAGCAATCTGTTTGATGACCTTGTAACTTAGTTGCAACTGGAATTTAATACTACTTAAGCTAACACATGCTTTCAAATCCTGAATGTTCCCTTTTCACAATTCTGTACAATAGGGAATTATAACAATCATATGACCTATTATTTGCACCCTTGAATATTGTACTGAGTGCCGGTTGCTCATTGCAGGTTCTAGAAATTTTGCTGGCAGCACTGGACTTCCAAAATTGAAAGCAGGTACCTCTAGGTCCTTTGGTATCGGTAAGCTTTATTTGCAGATATGATATACTCTAGTTTAGTAGTAGTAGTAAAATATTACTCTCTACAGGTTGTTTCAGTAGTTTCCTTTTTATCAGACAAGGGGCCTGCTACTAATTTCTCCTCCTTGAGGAATGTTTGGACAGCACTCGTAGAGCAATGGTACACTTGTCATCCCCTTTACTGTTCCCTTTATCTTTATCAACTGGAACTTAACACATTTTTGTCTTCTTTACCAGCAGGTTTTGTTGAAATTCTCTATTAGCTATGCCACCTAATCTTTCCAATGAAAATTTTCTTGAAGCTTCTAAAGTGATGCTTATATTGGATGGTCGAGAAACTATTGGGGTTGTACGACTGTATCTTAGTCATGAGTTGATGTATATCTTAGTTTTGTCTGGTCTTTAAGTAGGATAATATCAAGCCTGTTTAACCAAATCAGAATCGTGTGTCCCTTTGATGCACATTCTCCAAATTTATTTATCAAATATGGTATGAGAAGTTCAGAACATTTATGATTATCAAGTGTTTGAGAATGCTAAGTACTGAAGATTGGCAGCATATGTCCATGTTCTCACTTTCCCAGTGATTTGCAAGGACATTCCGTTTCCACTTTTAATATTTTCTTGCATCAAAATATGATAGATATGGGTTCCCACATGATTGTCTAGTTTATGCTGGACGTTTTCTTTTGGTAGATAGATAATATTTTCTTGTTAAAATATTTAGAGTGAGTTTTAAGAAAATCTTAATTGTTATCATGCAAATCTTAACTTTTACCTTTTTTTGTTAATGTCTGATGCATTTTCATTCATATAGTTAGTTTTAGATTTCTTTAATTGTTTATAGATCCAAGTTATTGTCCAAGGAAACAAGTTGATCATCATTGCAATGATTTATTTTTTCATGATTAATGTAATCATCCATCCTCTCATGATTCCCGCCGTTTTGTGCAGGCTCCGTTCTAGAAGAAAAGTTGTTGATAACATATGCTCGCAATTTCATATACCTATAGAGGTTAGTTGGATTCAGAGTTATGCGAATTCTTCTTTTGGTTTGGCCTAATCTCCCTTTCCACCCTTCTTGTATCTAATTCACTACTGCTTCTCTGGTTGCTACATTGTTTGGGATAACTAAAAGACACTGCTAAAAGTGATGATACTTCTGTTTGACCCATGTCATCCAGATGAAACACTTGCCTGTTGGAGATGCTATTTGGATTGCTCGCCATAAAGTATCTAATAGTCGCTTTCAAATCCGTAACTAAGGGGGCACAACTCCATAATTTGTTAGTGTCCAGGAGTTTAATTAAGCCACAACTCTGCTTAAACAAAACATCCAGTGACTATATAGCCATTGTTTTCCCTTGGTTTGTTTCGGAATTTGCTATCTCTCGCAAGCCATTGTTTCCCTTATATTGTTTGCTAAGATGGCTAGATGTCAACCTTGCAGAGAAGGCTGCCATGCTCTTGCTAATTTTATTTCTTCTTGCACATGTTAAATGAGAATTAAATATATTTCTTCTGCTTGAATAGTTTTAACTATTCGAGCCTTGATATTTCATATCCGTGCATGAATAATAACTATATCTGATGGTTCTCATTGACAATAATTTTGCGACTTTTCTTCTTCTTTATTTATATATTCCGCGTAGACACCTACCTTATTTTCCTCGTATGTGTAGAGTGTAGAATGTAGACCCATAATATATTTTACCTTATTACTTTAATTTCACAGGACAAGCTCCTTAATGGCCCAAACAGAGTAATTTTATTGCACGTTCTCTGAGACAAACATTGTATTGCTATTACAACTACCATTCTATTTTTCTTACACTATAAAAGTATAAGTAACTCTGAATATTGAAATGTGTTCTCGTTGCAGCATACACATTTGATTTTTTCTACCCACTAAAAAATAGTTGATTTCTTATGCTGATAAATTGATTGGCTATGAGGAGATACCAGAATTATACTTCATCCTTCACACACATAGAGACTCATATGCCACTTTACTTGATGTTTTCCCCTTTGTTACTCCACACAGTAGTGTAGATATACATGTATACCATTGTAGAGCACTCATTTTTGCTGAAACTTATGGCCTTCTCTATATTGAAAATTAATTAAGTAGGTCCCTAATATGTATTCCCATTTATTTGTGAGCTTACTATTGATGGCTAACTTTCATGTCAGTGATGGATGATGATAGCTAGATGGTAATGCTAATATGCTTTCTTACTTAAATGATTAATTTTGGTTAGATTGATTCCCAATCGGTTAACCTATGTATGCTTGACAGTGACCGAAATAGTCACTATTTATCACTCGCTCTATTCCATATTAGTTATTGCTGATTTAGTACCAACTTTGTACTAAATCAGCGACAACTAAAATGGAACAAAGGGAGTAAAAAATATGTATATTATTGATTTCCATTTATCACTTAATTATGCTTTTGCATTTTTCCGTGTTGAGATAATTTAGTGAAATGCTTTCTGGTTGCATACGTAGCTTCAAAAGTCGCTTGACTAGTCGCTCGACTAGTCTATGACTCAGTACTTGTGTTCCAACCAAAAATATTGACTAGTCGTGACTAGTCCCGCGACTATTCCATGAGTCGGTGCGAGTCGGCTTGACTCATCAACAAGTAATCCTTGGCTTCATTACATCTTGCTATGTGTTGCCTACTTGCAGTTGCTGTATTATTAGAACTATTTTTACTTGCCTGCTTGCCATGTGTTGTATTTGAGCTATCATTTTTAGGATTGCAGTTACTACCCAGTGCTCACAAGTCACAATTGTTGTGCTTTTAGGAAAAGGTTAGTGTATATGGAGGAGCCATGTCTTCAGGACACCTGTTAGATGCAGTGGTGCTCGTATTTTGGTCACACTTCGCGGTGTAAGTTCTCTCTTGGTGTTCTTTGGTTAATTGTTTTTGTTCTGATCATGTGTCATAGTTTGTAGTTTGAGGGTGGATCTGGTTTTCTAGTAGAAGCTGTTCCTTGAGTAAAAGTATTGAAATCTACCACTACTATCTACGACTACCATATTCAAATAATGTTTGGATGGTCTCTGTTTTTGATTTCTAAGAGTAACAGTAATGCATTTTCATGCCTGTTTGTCCCATTTTAATTTAATCCTACACTATAATGTAGCTTTTAATTCAGTTATGTTGAGTGGTACTCAAGTTGTAGTGTCGATAATGTTTAGTGTCTTCAAGGTTCAAAAAAAGCGCTAAGCGAGCGATGAGGCACTGCTTAGAGGAATTGCTAGTTTAATGTTACCCAAGTTTGGTTTTGCTTCTCAATCTGTCCTTATTGTTCAATGCATATTACAGTTCCTATGATGTGTATAAGTTATTTTAAAAAAATTCCAGAGGTACTTGTAGTTACCACCATAGCTAAAGTTTATTTTCTCATCAATTTAGTCACAGTACTGGTACCCGGACGAATATTGGGTGACTATAAATAATATCATGCTAATGAACAACCACCATGCATGCATGGGATATATCAAATGTTTGTTTGCTCCCAGGCCAAACAATACAACAACGACCACATAAGTTGAGACAAGATTTGGTGCACATGGGCACCAGTGTTCCTGTTTTTAAATCATATTTTGACTTTAGAAAAAGTGAAAAATCTGACGTAGCCAACTATTTATCCCGCAAACAAGCAAACCATCATCTTCAAATATTTTGTATTTAGGCTACACAAAAATGACAAACGTGTAGATGTGAGTATATTTTCAAATCTATAAATTTTATCATATTTTGTTATTTTTTTGTAGCCACAATACAGCGAATTTCGTAATAACATTTTACATGCTTGTAGGTTACATCATTGACTATTTTCATAATTTTTTAAAATTAAAAATATTATTTTAATTTTTTTATGAAGGGATGTGGAACTCAGGAGCCAAAAACACTTTCCAAACATATGTTTTGCTTTGATAAAATGACTTAATTTTGTTCATTTGGGATGGTTCAAGCTCAATAAGAACAACAAGCATGTCATCATATGATTGCGGAAACAGTTTACACATTTCTTATAACAATGTATTGGGTCTCACTTTGCTAAAAGAAAAGTGCGATAAGAAATAATCCATGAATGAGCTTTTGAAATCCTTTCTTAGAAGTAATTTTTCCATTTGCTATTAACCACTCTTGAGCAGACAAAGAAGGAAGATAATTAATTATTCGTATGCAATTTTCTGCATTATAATTTTCCATGCCATGTTAGTATTTAATTCGCATTTTTTGTGAAGGGGAACCTTGGCGCAGCTGTCGCCTTGTGACCAGGAGGTCACGGGTTCAAGTCGTGGAAACAGCCTCTTGCAAAAATTGCAGGGAAAGGCTGTGTACAAAGACCCCAAGTGGTCAGACCCTTTTCCGGACCCCACGCAAAGTGGGAGCTTCATGCACCGGGCTGCCCATGTTAGTATTTAATTAATCATGAAGAATCTTTCTGCATATGTTTTCCTGATGTGTACTTCCATGCCACAACTTTGCATCTGTATTTAATTAATTAACCATGAAGTTATGAATGCAATCTTCTCTGCGTCCATTTTAACCTTTTCTTTCCGCACTTTTGGTGTTTGTGATAGTCTATCATGTTGGCTGTGAAGCTTGGTAATTCCCTTGCTACGTTCTGAAGTATCTCGATTTTGTTGCTGCATAGCTTGATGTATACAGCTTTGTAGAATCTTCTGTGCATTTTGATGATTGTTCATGATTCTAATGAGTTTCTAAGGAACTTGTTTGAGATTGTGTGATGGCTTACACTATAGTTCTTGTTCTGGTGCTAGGCTAGGCCATTTTTGTTGGTATCCTTCATCTTTGGCAATCTTTCATTGATCCTTTTGCTACCATTTAAGCTATACATGGTCCTCTATTCAAGTTGCTGCTACTTGTGGTACTGATGATGTGAGATCAAGGTTAGGCGCCTCTAGTTAGGTATTGTCGACTCACAAGACAAGAGATTAAGTGTTAGCCATAGAAGGCTTTCTGCTTGTGAGTGTCTTAGAGTTCCTAGTTAATTTTGATTGACTAGAGCATAATCCTGTATGCAATTTTTCTGCTAAGATTTTAATTAGTGCATGTTTCTCGCGGGCTAATATTAGGCATAGTCTCTACAGATGATGATTATCCTAAGTGCTAGTCGTATTAATGCGTGATGCCATAATTGTGTTCCTTTGCTTGATTCCATTTTGCTTAGCTCATGTTCCTGTTCTGGAAGCGGATGACATCGTCTTCTTTAGGGTGCCCATGGCCCTGCAGCAAAGAAATGATGCCTTCAGCTCCTGTTGCTGGTCGCCTGCGAGGAGCTGCTGCTGCCGGTACGGCTTCCCTGGTCTCGGATGCGCCGCTAGAGCCTTGTCACTGGTTGGCGCGTTTGCAGTACGACGTCTTGCTAGCTGGATGGCACATCTTTGCACACATAGATTGGCACCAGGTACAATCGTTCTCAGGTGAGCTCCAGCTGTTCTCCTCTGCTCTGGTCATGATCCACGTTCGATTGACCTCGTATGAATACTTTTAGGATTTGGTCGTGATGCGTGTATGTTGGCATTAGAACCTAAATTGTTGTTCAGTTTGTAAGTATCATGGGGCTGTCAATAGAAATCCCAGCCTAGAACATATGTATTCATTCTTTTTTTGCAAATAACATAGATATTCATTCTACAGTGTGCTTCTAATTTTCAAAAACAAATAAGCATTCGCCCGATGTAAACACACTTGAGCACTAGATTTGCTTTTCTATATATGGCGTAGAAACCATTTCTTTTTTAGAGAATATTATAAGCGCACAAAGCACTCCAATATTTACGTGTCCAAATGTTATCAGAACTTTCTAGACATATTGTAAAAGTTTTAGACGCACCTTCCAATTTCCTCGTGTTAAAAATGTCATATTATGAGTTATCTACCAAATGTCTATTCTAAAATAAGAAGTATACATTGTTGCTAGATTGCAAAAGTTACAGGTCCATCTTTTATGCTATTGTTAGTGTTGTGTGTTGCTGAAAGGAGAAGGGAGAAGAAAAGGAGCAGCTTAGTTGCTACCCTTGTAGTGCATGGATTTCTCGGCAAGGAGCGCACAACATGCCAGCGAGTGGAACAGGTCTGACAAGTTCACAAATTGCTCTATTTCCATTGTCAACCTTGCCGCTGTGTAATTTAAGTGTCTTGGACTTGTTTTGCTAGTAGGCATCTGATGGATTCAAAGGAGGAGAAAATAGCAGCTTGGTTCCTATATATGGTCAGATATGCATGATGTCAGCTTGCTAGCGTCAAAGAAATTCATTCGAGGCGGAGCATAACAGGTGGGTGTCTAGAGATCTCCTGATGGCTCTTGAAATTGCACATGCTTGCTTCTTGGGAGAGAATGTTAGACACATGTGTGTGCTTGAGAATAATCCATCATGCCTGATGGATTTTCAAATTGCACATGCATGCGGAGATGTACTAGCTAGTTGACTTTGTTATTATAATACACGGGTGCTACCTGTACTAGTTATGATGATTGATCTACACTAGTTCAAAGAGTATGTTTAACCTCGTCTTTCCTTGACTCATGCCAAATATGCTTACGCTTTTGTTTTATCCATGTACCTGACAACAACTCAACTTTTGTTCTTTTTTTTTATTTCATACGAACAGGAGGAAGAGAAACAATAAGCAAGTGAGCTGGCTGAGTAGATTGCATCTTTTTTAGCAAAGGTAATTGGCAGATTGCAGATATGGTGCTTCTAGAGTATTTGAATGTTGTGCACTATGTTTTGCTTTATTGAGAGCATACTTAACTGATGTCCACTTGGATGGTTTGGTGGAGTATACCAATCTTTTGTACTGAGATAGGATTTGCTGATGGCCACTCCAGTAAAATATTGTGCAGGTTCTGGAGTCTTTTCATCACTATCTATCAGCATGCAAAGTTCATGCTCAAGACACCGGTGATCTGCAGCCTTTGTGGTAGAATGATATGGTTTGGGGTTGGCATGAAGTTTCCCGGCTCTTCCAGATCATGAGTGATGGTGTATTGGTGTTAGGCTTGTAGAGCAGAGTTCTTTGTAGGGTAGGGTGTATGCATGCAGTTTTGAAGCAGCAATTGTTGTTGGTGCTGACTCTGATAGATGAGTAGCGGCAGGTTGGTTTGAATGAATACATGAGTGCAGCCCGCAATTTGTTTTGTGGCAATCAAAATGCATGTTAGCTGGTATCAATTAACATATATGTGCGTATGTGTATAAATGTAATACCTAATGACGGCCATTTTTCTTTGGTAAGCTTGGTCTTGGTCAAAACCATTACTTCTCTAGCTGACATTTTGATGCATGCATTGGAAGCAAAACACAAAATTCATCATTTTATTTTGAAGCTTGGTTTTTACTTCGATGATGATGGAAACCATTCTGTGAAGTGAAACGAGGCAAAGAAATAAAATTCAACATCTTTGTCTACACTCTTTGGCCTCTTCTTTGCTGTTGCAAAGTGTGCGTGTGTTATGACTTATGAGAAGAATATCTTGGTTTGAGGTTTGAGTAATCTGATACTGAAATCCACTTTGTAAGATCATTCGTGTCCAATATTTCATCGGTGCTTGTCAATGTTGTTTTGATCTGACGGGTAGATATGTGCATGTACTTCCTCTTTCCAAACTTCACAAAGTTTGAGAGATAAAGTTAAATATATCAGTCCTCGCAATATTACATCGTGAAAATATATTTCACGGCAATTTCTCATAATATAAGCTAGATATTATAGATTTTGATACTTATTCATATTATTTTTTCAAACTTTGCTGACCCGTTCGATCTGAGTCATATGCACGTCGTACGCACGGCGTTTTCGTTCCCCTGAATCGGAACAACATTCAACTGTAACGTGTATATATCCTGGAAAAAATTTCATTAGGAAATCGGAAGAGACACCCCAAGTAATTAGACTACAACATCCAACCGTAACATGCATATATCCTGGAGAAAATCTCGTTAGGAAACTGGAAGAGATACCCCAATTAATTAGACTGACTACCTATTAATTAGGAGGTGCCTCGTTTACGCTACTATAATTTATTTTAGGAGAGCACCTACCAGCTAAGCAATCCGTGGCATGTCACATCTTGACCATCCATCTTGTCCAACGAAATCTCATCTCCTCCTTTCTGTTCTTAGTTTTCCCTTAAAATCTAAACATGT
The DNA here is from genome assembly GCA_007115705.1 of Dactylis glomerata. Lineage (NCBI taxonomy): Eukaryota > Viridiplantae > Streptophyta > Magnoliopsida > Poales > Poaceae > Dactylis > Dactylis glomerata. The sequence continues at coordinate 145,932 of QXEO01000701.1, read as the reverse complement.
CTCTATAAATATGAGTTCATCGTCACCAACCGTGTGCGGGATGCGTGTGCGTGACTTGTGACTTTGGACTTTGGCGTTGCATGGCATGGCATGACATGGTGTTGGGAGCAAGCCATCCTCGTTGGCGTCGATTTGGATCGTCGTCCGGCCGACGACGAGCAGATGAACAGGTAAATGATCTTGTTTTTCCTGATCTAGCTTCCTCCTCTCTTGGTATAGTTGACCAGAACAACTATACCATGCGAGCTAGTCCAGTTGTTGTGTGACATGCTGCAATTAGTAAGATCTTGATCTTTCTTCGATAGGCTACAGAAGGAGTACAAGAGCTTTCGTACATGGCGGCAGCTCGCTGACTGCGCCATGCTAATGGAGCAAAATTGGTGAAATCTGTTGGGCTTCGTGCTTCTCAAGCGAAGCTCCGTCTCCTTGAACATTGAGAAGCAGATGATCGCGATGTCCAAGTGGTCAAGAGCAAGAATCCATGCTTCCATGGTACGCACAGTAAGCTTTGCACTTGATTTACTGCCTATCTTCAAAACATATTTCGTCAGCTGCCTTAGAAAATGGGTGAATTGGGCTCCGGGTAATTCTTTTCGCCACCGCTAATCCGCGTTTTCAGCAATTGACTGCTATTTTCTTTTATTGTCGCTATATATTTCCTTCCAATCGGAATTATCGTTTTTTGCTAGTTTGATGGTTTGCCAGAAATCATGGTGGCATCAGACGGTCTGAACCTAGTTCCCAAGCTTCAAGCTCAACTGCTCAAGGCATGGACAGGTCGTCCGTTGGCCTTGTTGTTTCAGAAATCCTTTGTTTAGATTTAGAAGCCAGCATGTTCTATCTAGGGCTATAGTATTTCTTCCCCTATCCGTGTTTGCCCTGTATTCGGGCCATAGTGGTGTTCGTTTCCTAAAAAAAAAGCTACTGTGAAGGGCCTATGGATCAAGGCGGACAAAGGCACTCTGAAGGCCTTCGACAAGTTTGGGCGAGGCATGCTCTGGGCATGGGACGACAAGGTTAGCGGGGGTAAGTGTAGGTTAATTGGGTCGTCCAAAAGACCTGGGAGGTTTTAGAATTCAGACTTGGGGCATATTTTCCAGAGTACCCCCTTTGAATGGCTATGGTATTTGACGTGTTTAACTGCACTTGACCTTTCAAGAAACCTCCTCAGTGGAAGTGTGCCCTCTGAAATTGGTTCCCTAACTAATCTGACTTCTTTGGACCTAAGCAACAACAACTTAAGTGGTATTCTAGCTTCTGAAATTGGTGCCCTTAGTGATCTGACATCTTTGGCCCTAAGCAAGAACAACTTCAGTGGTGTGATGACTGAAGAACATTTTAGAAGTCTAAAAGATCTAGAAAACATAGACACTTGATGAGTGAAGCCACATAAATGATTTGATCAATCATGTATACCATGATATGTACATATCCAGACATGTCATATGCTCTAAATGTTATGAGTATATACCAGAGTGATAAATGTCATAAGATGATCACTGGACAATAGTAAGGATATCCTTATGTGCTTTGGAAGAACTAAGGATATATATTATGTATACATAAGTGACACATAGTTCATTGTAAAGTTTTACATTGATACTAAGTTTGTCACAAGATATAAATTAAGTTTATCTCAATTTTAGCTATGTGTTTAGGTAGCACAATGTAATGGAAGGAAGTTCCATAATGGATTTGGATGAGTTCCAAAGTTAAGACATTGTGATGGATTCTACAACAAAAGTTGAGTATATGGCTGCTTTAGAAGTAGTAAAGGAGGGCATTTGTGTCAAGAAGTTTGTTATCAAACTAGGTGTAGTTCCAAGCTGGCTATTACTATGAAGATCTATTGTGCGACAATAGTGTCAACATGGTTTTAGCTAAAGGAACTAAGGTCTCACCTAAGGACCAAATTTATACCCAACTATCTCATTTGAGAATGAGTGATGCGTAGAGACGCAAAGACATGCAATTACACATAGAGCTGAAAGTGTCAGATCTGGAGATCAGGTTTACCACATGCAACGCATACATATAACACGTGAATGCCATAAGTGTTATATACGCAAGTATCAACTAGATTATTGACTCTAGTGCAAGTGGGAGACTGAAGGGAATATGCCCGAGAGGCAATAATAAAGTGGTTATTATCATATTCCATGTTTATGCTAAATGTTTATTTCTCATGCTAGAATTGTATTAATCGGAAACATTAATACTTATGTGATTAATAAACCAAAAGGTTCCTAGTAAAGCCTCTCTTTTATACTAGCTCGTTGATTAACTAATGATCAAATCATATCATTAGAAGAATGATATTGTTAATAACGGGATCATGAACATTGGATGTTGTTAATAACGAGTAAAGAGACTTGTCGGGAACGAGATCGAACTAGGTATGGTTGATACCAAATGATCGGATCTCGGACAAGTAATAATATCGCGAGACAAAAGGAATTGACTACATTCGTTAATGGTTCACACGATCACTAGATTCATCGTTGAGTAAGTGGGAGTCATCATGGATTTCCAGATCCCGCTGATGATTATTGATCGGAGAGGAGTCTTGATCATGTCCACATTATTCACGAACCGTAAGGTGACACACTTAAGGTTCGCTTACGCGTTTTGAGTGGATTTGAAACTCCGGCTGAATTATTGGATAGCACAGGGGTTGTTTCAGAAAAGCACCAAAACTATTTCGGGATATCGAAATGACTCAAGGGGGTAAATGTTAATGTTTGTTAATTGATTAAATTAACAAATATTAAAGAAATAAAAATGTTTTATTAATTCAATAAGTGTGAATTTTAATTAACATGAATGTCATGCAAAATTAAAATGGAGGTTACTCATTTGATGAGGGGGGGTTACCTTTCCATGAAGAAGGGGGTTACCACCACCATGAAGAGGAAAAAAGGGGAAGGGCTGGCCGCACCCCTCCATGGGCTGCTGCCCCCTTCTCCTATATATATGTTGGACATGCTCCTCTTCTACACACACTTAGTTGTTTTCCATCCCCTACCTTGTTGCTCCAAACCATGGTTGTTGCTTAAGCGAAGCGCTGCCGAAATTGTTAGCCACCAACACTTGGAGAAGTGGAGGAGGAGGAGGAGTTCCGGCGGATCCCTACTTCCGCTGCCCCGCTAGACCGAGGGCATGGAGGACGTCACCGAACCGTACGTGTGACCGAGTACGGAGGCGCCGCCGGTTGTGGTGCGTTGTACACGATCTTGAGATCGTCAAGTGAACGACTACGTCGACTACATCAAGTGAACGACTACATCGACTACGTGCGTCTTCGTCGAGTCTTCATCGACAACGTTTGTGCGGGAACGTAATCCCCACTTCTGGTCATCGAGGGTTAGTTAATCGTTGCTTCCATCTCGTAGATGATCTTGGCTAGTTTTGTGTTTATGCATAGGAATTTTTTTGTTTTCTATGCTACGAACCCATCAGATCCAAAGGCCAAGATTTGCTTGCTGGCTAAGGCTATTTCAGGGTGCCCTGAAAATAGATTTCCCCTTCTGATATATGTAGATACTACCTGGTTAAATGGGCATTGTACAGCCTCCGCACCGAGTGACAAATGGATGCAGGTTGGCGTCATATGTGGTTAGCCATCGCCATCAGGCGTTGCCCTGCATCAGATGTCATCGCCTTCAATCGAGCTTGAGCTCGGGGTTATGGTGCTCCTCCTGTTCCTATATTGGTGTAGCAAGCAAACATCACCAGGACGGCGGCACGCACCGGTGAATACAGGGCTAGGCATTATATCAAACAGTTTGCCGCACGCCATCGCCAGCGTTCCTAGCTTATCCTATAATACAGTAAAAATAAAAACCTAAATACTTGGGGTCGAAGCTGCGACAAAATGATAATGCAGCACCAGTGGCAACCAGTGGTAGTGGTTAGCCGCAAGGAAGTGAGGGTGGTTGCGTGGTCGGCGCCTGCAACAGCGGTCGCAAGGAGGCGTGGATGAGAGCATATGGAGGTGGGCTAGTGTGATTGTTGTGAATAAAGAAGAATTACTCTGTCTCTCCGAGAATGTTTGATCTGGTTTTTTCTCCTTGTCGTCTTACCGAGTTTCACAAACCCTCAAATTCACAATATAGTATGTTTTGGCAAACTATTTTAGCTTACCAAAACATATTATTGAACGAACAAAGTACTAAGTATTTAAATGAGAAATTTGACATACATAGTCTCAGCAGCCAAAAGGGCCAATGAAGCTAGGAATAATACCAATTTCATATTTATTTGGAGTACGGAGTTACATGCTTGTACTATTCATGATCGGGTTTGTCTATTTTACTACGAACCTTCGAGGTTTATTGATCGAATTTGGGTCTGATATCATCAGAACATTGTAGATTTTATGTTGTCTCAATGCCATCAATTATCGTTCTTCAAATTTTTCATTCACACTAAGAGTGGTAAGGGCACATAAAATGATTAGTGTTATTTAATAGGAGAGTAATTCAGAGTAGCATAGTGAAGAGAAGTTATTTATTTGTTCAATTATGTTATATTTGTTAGGAGTGTGTCCACTAGTGAAAGTATGATCCCTAGGCCTTGTTTCCAAGCTTTGCACACCGTTTACTTGCTGTTTTGTTACATGTTCGCTTGCTGCCATTTTTATTCCAGATTGCATTTACTACTTATAATCATCCATACCACTTGTATTTCACTATCTCTTCGCCGAACTAGTGCACCTATACATCTGACAAGTGTATTGGGTGTGTTGGGGACACAAGAGACTTTCTATATCGTAATTGCAGGGTTGCTTGAGAGGGATAGCTTTGACCTCTTCCTCCCTGAGTTCGATAAACCTTGGGTGATCCACTTAAGGGAAACTTGTTGCTGCTCTACAAACCTCTGCACTTGGAGGCCCAACACTGTCTACAAGAACATAAGCGTGTGTAGACATCATAGACCCAATGGCTCGAATTAGAGGCCGCTACCGGAGAGGAGAACACTTCCCCTCTGCCCAGAACGAGGGCACCGTCGCCGACGAGCATGACCTGCAAGAACAACCAGGAGCCCGGGCACACCACAGCCCAACAACAAGGAGGCAACCGCAACAGGCAGCAACACATCCAGCTCGAAGCTCAACCACCACCCCCACTGTCTCAAGGTGACGCCTTCAAATAAGGGAACGACGCCGGAGCGCCGCCGCCGCCCAAAGATTTAGGTTTTCACCCAAGACAAGCAAGATGGGGAGGGAGAAGAGAGCAAACCTCAAAGTCGCCATCAGGAAGGAGCACGGCGCCTGCAGCGCCGTCGACATCGTGACCGCCACCGACAGCCAAGGGTTTCCCCCGGTCACTCCCATCACCAGCACCACCCACCAGCCACCGGAGAGGACCAGGCACTCCAGGGCCGAGGGGGAGTGTCGAGCTGTGCGAGACGGCGCCGCCATCTTCAGATCTGGCCAGAGGTCAGGGGACCCCCGCACGCCCCACATCCGCCGCCACCTCGCTGCCCACGCAGCCGAGGAGGCGTCCTGCAGCACCAGCGGACGCCGCCCGCCGCCAGAACGACGTCGCCCCTCCAAAGGCCACCGCCCAGGATCCGAGAGCCTGCCAAGGACGCGGCAGTGGCATTCCAACCACCCTTCCCCATAGCCCAACGCCGGCGAGGCCGAGTTGGAGGAGAGGAAGAGGGAGGGAGGCCACCGTGCAGCTCCAGCGGCGGAGCCCAACTCCCCACCCGGTAGTTCGCCTCCTAACCACCACGAGAGGAGCTCCGAGAGCAGATCCCCGCCGTCCCCCTCACCGGCGTCGCGGGCTTGGCCGGCAGGCGCCTCCGGGGACGGCGAGGGGAGGGGGTGACGGAGGGAGAGGAGGTGGCGGCGCGAGCTAGGGTTTCGCCCCCTGGTCGCCTTGGAGGAGGCGACCCGAGGAGCCTTTTCCCGGTCGTTCTATCGCCCCGCTCCAATAAGTGGCAGCTTGCCAACACATCTGGATGGCATGGCGTTTGAAGAACTCTACCTCGGTTCGAACTCTCTTATAGGACCAGTACCACCTTTTCCAAGAAATATCACTGTATTAGATATCTCCAACAATGCCCTTTCAGGAACACTACCATCAAATCTCGAAGCTGTGCATCTGGAAACATTGCTGATGTATTCAAATCAAATTGGTGGCAGCATTCCAGAATCTATGTGTAAACTACAACAGCTGGAAGATCTTGATTTATCAAGAAATCTCTTGGAGGGTGATATCCCTCAGTGCTTTGAGACATTATACATGTCTTACCTCCTTTTAAGCAACAATAGTTTATCAGGCACATTCCCAGCATTTTTGCAGAATGGAACAAGTCTTGAGTTTCTTGATCTTGCATGGAATAAGTTCTACGGTAGGATACCAATTTGGATAGGAGAGCTGATGCGGTTACGGTTTGTGCGACTAAGCCACAATGCATTTTCTGGGACTATTCCACTTGAGATAACAACTCTTAATTATCTCCAATACTTGGATCTATCACGAAATAACATATCTGGTGTTATACCTTTCTGTTTGTGAAACCTAACTATGACACGGAAAGGCTTCATGCCTATATCTGGTACAGATGTGGGTCCAGCTGGCCTGGGTTTACTGTCAATTTGGAGAAATCTTGTCAATAATCACAAAGGGGCAAGAGCTTAAATATGGTGGCACCCTTGCATATTTCGTGAGCATTGATTTATCAGGCAACTCCTTAAATGGTGAAGTTCCCACTAATCTCACTTTCCTTGATGCATTGATAAATTTGAATTTGTCATCAAACTACCTGAGTGGAAACATTCCTACCAACACTGGTGGAAAAAAGGGCTTTAGTCCCGATTGGTAACGGGCTTTAGTCCCAGTTGTCCAACCGAGACTAGCAAAGCGGGACTAAAGCCCCTCCCCCTTTAGTCTCGATTGCTTACGAACCGGGACTAATGGCCACCCATGTCGCCCGGGTCGACCGCAGAAGGCTGGAGGACCCTTTAGTTCCGGTTGGTGGCTCCAACCGGGACTAAAGGGGTCTGGTAAAATTTATGGTAGAATTATTGAAAAAAAACCTAATTTTTTTGGATTTCCATATTTTCGAATATTTGAATTGTTTAACAGTTTCCACTCTCCACTTTAATCCCTAATAACCTCTATTCTCATGACAAATTACATACTTGTGGTCCTCACTTCTCGGTTGGTCACCCATCCTCACACTGCACCATCCTCAGCACTTCTCCATTTCTTTCCTACTAGCTTCCAAGACTGCGCTCGCAACTTCTTGATAATGCTATGCTATTAATTCTATTAACCTATACACTTTGGTAACATACGATTTTACTATTTTGAATTTCAAATAATTCACAAAATAAGTAACAATGATTAAGTAATAATAAGCATCAATGAATTCCAAATAATCTTTATGTATAATTTAATTATTAATTTTTAAACATGAAATATTCAAAAAAAAAAAAATTCCAAAATTCTAAAATTAATAAAAAAAACTTCAAAATAACCAAAAAGTAGAAGAAACAACAAAATAAATGAAAAAATCCAAAAAAATCATTTTTTTTCTTATTTTTTCTGACAAAATCTAAAATCTTCCTGCTTTCATATTTCTCTTTGGAATTTTGAGAAACAAGAAATTGTGCAAACGGCCGTACTCGGATGTAAAATTTTGTGTAGATAGTTTTTCATATATTATACTTTTTTTCCGAGTCCGTACGCAAAAGTTATAGCCGATTTAATTTGGAACAACTTTTTTTGCAAAAAATATCAAAATTCAAATATTCAAATTTTCCATAAAAGTTGGTTGCGTGAGGTACATGCATGTTAAAGGATTTTGAAATCTAAATTTTTTATCATTTTCGTTTATTATTTAAGACGTTTTTCCCGCGGGGGGGGGGGGGGGGGGGTGTGTGTGTGTGTGTGTGTGTGTGTGTGTGTGTTAGGCGTAAGAGGAAAAATGGGCGCCGGACCTTTAGTCCCGGTTAGAGCCACAAACTGGGACTAAAGCCCTTTAGTCCCAGTTTCAGCCACCAATCGGGACAAAAGGTCCCGATCCTTTAGTCCCGGTTGGTGGCTCAAACCGGGACAAAAGGTCCCGATCCTTTAGTCCCGGTTGGTGGCTCAAACCGGGACTAAAGCCTGTGTTTGAACCACGAATAATGCTCTCTGGCCCATATTTTCATTTGAACCGGGACTAATGTGACTATTAGTCGCGGATCGAAGTGTTTGGGGACTAAAGGGGGTAGATGGAAGCCCTTTTTTCCACTAGTGCAAGATTGGCTCCCTGCAGTCCTTAGAATCTCTTGACATCTCTAAGAATAAGCTTTCTGGTGAAATCCCATCGAGCTTGTCAAACTTGACATCTCTGAGCTACTTGAACATGTCCTATAACATTTTGTCTGGAAGGATACCCTCCGGGCTCCGGCCACCAACTTGACATGCTCAATGTGGACAACCCTGCCCTTATATACATCGGCAACGATGGACTTTGTGGGCCTCCCCTTCAGAAGAATTGTTCAGGAAACAGTATAGTCACCCATGGTCCTCTTACAAGCAGCAACCAGGAATTTGAGCCACTGTCCTTCGATTTTGGTCTTGTGCTGGGACTTGTGGCGGGGCTCTGGACTGTGTGTTGTGCACTCTTATTCAAGAAGACATGGAGGATTGCTTATTTCAACTCTTTGATGAGCTGTATGACAGAATTTATGTATATGTGGTTGTGAACTGGGCAAGCTTCAAAAGGAAGACAGATGAAGAATAAGCAATTTTTCTGAAGGAGCCAATGCCCATGCAACGACCAATAGAATGGGAGATCCATTTAATAGAAGATATACAACATGCTTAAGTCGTGTGTCTAGTTTTTTTGTTTCTGTAGATAAAGATGACGATGATGCTTATCTTCTTATGCACGTAAGACTGCATATATTGTTATTTCAGGACTCTAGAGGATCTTTGCTGAATAATTTCAGCATTTTCCTCTGGTAATAGTTGACTTAGTTTATTTTTTGTTACAAGGTAGATTTGTGATGTAAATAAAAAAACATTTTTAAAAAAATTTGTAGAAAATCCTGCAGCATATAGTCTTGTGAAAATTTAAGCCGTTTAAAAGTTGGTAAATGATCATAGCATAAGTAGATTGGCTAACAGAGGAGGTCCTATGTGCCATCTCATACCGCTCCAAGGCATATGGATGCACTCTACAACAACAGCCTAAGAATGGATGCTACATGTGTGCGCAATGGTGCCAAATTATCCAGCTAAGAGATTATGGCACGAATCGTTTCCAGAATTCTGATATATGTAGATATTACCTGGTTAAATGGGCATTGTACAGCCTCCGCACCGAGTGACAAATGGACGCAGGTTGGCGTCATGTGTGGTTAGCCATCGCCATCAGGCGTTGCCCTGCATTAGATATCATCGCCTTCAATCGAGCTTGAGCTCGGGGTTATGGTGTTCCTCCTGTTCCTATATTGGTGTAGCAAGCAAACGTCACCAGGACGGTGGCACGCACCGGTGAATACAGGGCTAGGCATTTCGTCAAACAGTTTGCCGCACGCCGGCGCCAGCGTTCCTAGCTCATCCTATAATACAGTAAAAATAAAAACCTAAATGATTGGTGTCGAATCTGCGACAAAACGATAATGCAGCACCAGTGGCAGCCAGTGGTAGTGGCCAGCCGCAAGGAAGTGAGGGTGGTCGCGTGGTTGGCGCCTGCAACAGTGGTCGCAAGGAGCCGTGGATGAGAGCATATAGAGATGGGCTGAGTGTGATTGTTGTGAATAAAGGAGAATTACTCTGTCTCTCCGAGAATGTTTGATCTGGTTTTTTTCTCCTTGTCGTCTTACCGAGTTTCACAAACCCTCAATTTCACAATATAGTATGTTTTGGCAAACTATTTTAGCTTACCAAAACATACTATTGAACGAACAAAGTACTAAGTATTTAAATGGAAATTTGACATACATAGTCTCAGCAGCCAAAAAGGGTCAATGAATCTAGGAATAATACCAATTTCATATTTATTTGGAGTGCGGAGTTACATGCTTGTACTATTCATGATCGAGTTTGTCTATTTTACTTTGAACCTTCGAGGTTTAATGATCGAATTTGGGTCTGAAATCATCAGAACATTGTAAATTTTATGTTGTCTCAATGCCATCAATTATCGTTATTCAAAATTTTCATTCACTAAGAGTGGTAAGGGCACATAAAATGAGTGATGTCAACCTTTTTCTAGAAGTGTCACATAGGATTATTGCTTAGTTGGAGGAGAGAAAATTGAGAAAGAAAAAATTATGTTCTCTTAGCTAAAGGCTGATTTTTTAGAAAAATAAAGAAATGCTATTTTATACATTATATCATCTATCTTCCCTTAGCAAATTAGTTTATTACTAAAAATAATTATTTCTCATTGATTATTAGGGATGATAGTAAGATATAGTGCATTGTACTCCCTAATAAATCATCCCTAAAGTACTAAATCAGTGACAAGTAATATAGGTAAGAGGGAGCGGGTAGTATATCTCGCATGCCTAGCTAGTTCCTCCTATGCCCCGGTCAACGGACATGCTAGTATTTTTTTTAAAGTGATTGTACCCAAAGTAGCACACGATTGTTGTGTTTGACATTTTCATTCTGATAGATGAGGCCATCACAGCACTAGATGCTAATGTAGACCATCTGGGTATCAAATTCTGAGGACAAGTTTAGCATAAAATTAACAGTAATTTAGATGCAGTGAGAACCTGAATCTATGTAAAAACTAAAAAGGCACTCAGTTCATCACGTAAGTAGATGAAATCAGCAACCTGAAACTTGAACTCCAAGATCCACTAAACAAAACATTTATGGGTTCAGTATTGGATGGGATCATCTAGGAGAAGTTGTGCGCCATTTCCACTTGAGAAGTGACCTGACTACTCTTTGATACATCTCACATGGGATGGATGTCCCTAGCATAAGCAATTTAGCAGCAAACTTGAACACAGTTCACGGAACACAAATTAACCAATGTAGCCAGTCAACCAACGATGAGCTGCTCATGCTCTGCGAGAAAATATTCTCTTCTCCTGCGCATCCACTATGAGAGACGCGCCAGTCACTTTGAGTTTCTTGTAGCCTTGGGTCTCCACCACAGTGTCCATGGCATTTGAACAAGCAATAAATTCAAGGCAAGCATCCTTAAGCTTATCACAGTTATGCTGGTCAGCCAAAGCCAATGTGGTTACCACGGTACCCACACTGAGATTCTCGCAGAGCATACTCTGGCAAACGAGCTTGAGCCTCTCCATTGCATATCTATCAGCAGCCACAAGTAGATGCCGGATCCAGATCCATAGTAGTAGTAGCAGGCAAAGAATCGGTGTAAATGAAACTGAGCAGGGACCTGAAAACAGCAGGCTGCACGCCTCTGATGGTAACATGCTGCTGCGGCGCCTTGGTTGCCTCCCTCATCGACCCAAAGAGCTGTGCTTTGAAAACAGGCGATCGCGCGGCGAGCACGAACCGGTGAGCCGAGATGGCCTCTCCTCGAACGCGGAAAGTGACGTCACACCCCACGCCGTCTTCTAGCGACGATTCTGGGGGACGATTCGGGTTCAGTTATCACCCGTGCCTCTTTGATAACGGTGACGACGCATTCGTTGGTGAGACGATCGTCCCGAAGGTAAGCAGACGCCTCGATATCGGCTCTCTTTTTGAAGTGTGCGGTGTTGGGAGCGAACCTAGTGAGGTTATTAGCTGGATCGAATGTCCTCACCTCTGTCTTGACTCTTGTGGACCGAGTGCGACAATCCGGTGTTGTGGTCGACGAGCCTCAGGTCGCAGGACGCCCTCACCTTGGCTTCCTGCTTGCCCAGGATCTCGAGATAAACTGTGATGTAATCATTCTCGCCTTCAGCTTTGCTGTACCCATCCGGGTAGAAGCGGATCGACCGAGATGGCTTCATGGCGTGACTACGAGTCTACAAGGAAGATTGCCGAACGGAGGACAAGGAATCTAAACGATGGCGACGGCGGCGTGACCTAGATTGGTTCGTATCTGATGGTTCAGAAGAAAAACACATTACTTCTCAACTGGAGGTAGACGGGAGAGCAAATAAAGTGTTTAAATCGATCAAACCTTCGGAACTCAGAATATGATCGGACGTAGCGGCGATGGCGGCGGCATCGAAGAGGCAAAGCTGCGTCAGCTTCGTTTTCTTTTGGAATTTTAGGAGTCTTTTTCTTTTGGAGAAGAATACCGAGGAATCACTAGCAGCAATTACCAGGCGAGGCCAAGCCGCCAAAGCCCAGTGTCACGGGAAGAGTTAGAGCCGGCTTCTCCAAAATTGTTCCAAAATTGTGGCAGGCAGGTCCGTTTTGAAAGCGTTGGCATGCCCTTCTAGAAAACTGGGGGCGGACTCCGGAAATGCTTTTCTAGCGGCGCCGGTAGCTACCGGTCAAGCATCGACCCTTCAGAAACGAGTAGATTCGCGCGGTCCCTAAACAACAGCAATCGTATTTGCCTGAACAATAGAAGCAATGCAATTGTATTTTTTGGTGGGCCCATCATAGTCCTTACTGCGTCTACCTTTTCCCCTGTCCGGTTTTATTCTTTCTCTTCGACTCACCTCCAGCAGGCCGCCGGCTTGTTCTGTATCGCCGTTGAGCTAACCTTCAGCCATTCATCCTCTTAGATCAATTTTTGTCAGGCAACAACCAAGTACTTCATCCTGTACCAGACATTCAGCACGAATGCAGACTGATTATTCGCATGAACTTCATAGAGATGCCCCCAAGTCTTGCTTCTCAGTTTTCATTCTAGCCAGTAGCCGCACAACAAAACTAGTTTTGGTTTTCAAAAATAGGAATCTGTATCGGGTGTTTTCCAAATGATGGTGTTTAAACTCTTCAGTACGCGTCTTGGTACGTATTTTTTGCCGGCGCATACGGAGAGAATAAGCGACAAAACTACCCACTGAGCAGCGTCAATCACGAAGGAGCAAAACGGACGGCCTAAACATGACCGGTAGGTCACGGCGCCGGTAGATAAATCGCCCCAGGGCGGACTCCCACACCGGCGGCTCCAAAACGTCGGTCCCAAAAAATTATTTCTTATAAATCTAATTCAAATAGCAATACATATATGAAGTAGAAATATTACATAGTTTACACGAACAAATAGTTTCTTACACACCTTATTCAAATATAAAATTTAAATAGGCAAATTCAAATAATAAATCATGCGTTTCCTTTGAGCGACCAAAGATGCTCGACCAGATCAGCCCGACGTTGATGATGTTCATCGGTGTTGCGGATTTTCATATGCATGACGAGGAAAGCAAAAAACTGAGCGGACACCTGAGTTATGCAAGAGGACCCATGTAGTCATATGCATGATCATTATCTGGTTCAGCTCGCTCACTCTCAATAATTATGTTGTGCAAGATCACATAATAGTTCATCACCTCTCACATCTGAGATTCCGACCAAGTAAGAGCTGGGTACGTGACAACGGCAAAACGCGCCTGAAGCACACCATGCCCGCTCGACATCGTTCCGAGCTGCCTCTTGACACTTTGCAAATCATGATTGCTTCTCTGAAGTTGGACCGAAAATTGTCTTCACAAATGTAGCCCAAGATGGATAGATACCATCGGCGACGTAATACCCTTTGGTGTAGGTGTTGCCGTTGATCTCAAAGTTAATAAGAGGAGAATGTCCCTTGGTCAGTCTTGCGAACACAGGAGATCGCTGCAGTACATTGATGTCATTGTGTGTTCCCGCCATTCCGAAGAAAGAAAGCCAAATCCACAGGTCGTGATCGGCGACAGCTTCAAGGATCACACTGCATTCCCCATTGCGGCCTTTCTACAGCCCCTGCCAAGCAAACGGGCAATTCTTCCAAGCCCAATGCATGCAATCAATGCTACCAAGCATCCCAGGAAATCCTCTCGCTGCATTTTGTGCAAGGATTCAGGATGTCTCTTCTTCATTAGGTTGTCTCAGATAGGTTGGACCAAACACTGTGACAACTTCCTGACAAAACTTGAAGACACCATCCGTAGATGTCAACCGGGGCTGGCCCTGAGGGGGGACTAGCGGGGCAGCCGCCCCGGGCCCCTGAAACCAAGGGGGCCCCAGCTAGGTATGCGTATAAGGTGGGGAGGAGCAAAGCTTCGAGCTTGGAGGCGCCATTAGAGACAGGTTCGAAGCTTTTCAACGGAACAGTAAGTGTGCAGGTAGACGAGGAAGCCTCACGCCCTCCAAGCGGGCTTTTTTCTTGATTAATTTGGGCCTTGTATCGCTTGATGAGCATGGACCTCTTTCTCTTCTTATCAAGCTACGAGGTGATTAAATGGGTAGGGCTGGCACACGATCCAGACTTCCTAAGAAAACACACGATCTAGACATTTCATGTGCCATATTTTCCTTACAAAATATATAGCGCTCCATCCGTCAAAGATAAATATTGTTCCATCCCACGCCGAATGATCTAATTTTGCAAAAAAAATTGAATTACCAATGCTAGTGTGATAAGCGAAGCCAGCGTACATGATATTAGATGGGCGGGGTGACACACAAGTCAAATGATTGACGATTGAGTGCTAGTCATGAGGTTGTAGCAGACAATAGTCCAACGTATGATCCGAACCAAAAATAAAGAGAATCTTATATCAGACAACATTTCATAAGAAGAGCGAAAATTCAAGATCATGGCTAAGTCTAATAATTCATTTGTTTGGTGTCTATTTGCGGCGCTGTTCAACCGATACATGGAGACAACCCATCGTGCCGCCCCATATGCATCCACATCGAGAGGCAAGTGGCCCACAGACTGAGTGGAGATCTCGTTGCGCCCATTGGCCATTACAATGACATGATTCTAGTTAAAGTCGAGTTATAATCAGTAAGAGTAGTATTGACATATTGTTACAAACAAGTTTACATCTAGGCATGTTAGAAGAAAAAATTAACGCAATATGTAAATTGGTTGATACAATATTGCTTTTTGAAACACTTTTGTGTTGTAATATATACGCATGCGTAAATTACTATTGTGATGTTTGTATTGAGGGCCTCTGGTTCTACCTTCGCCCCGGGCCCCTGAAATCTCAGGATCGGCCCTGATGTCAACTCAGCCATTCATAGATAGTCCACTAAAGTATCCGGCGGAGCTCCATATGCAATGCACCATAGGGCGGTCGTGCATTTCTGAACGGACGTGAACCCCCACTTCCCGGTGCAATCTTCTTGTACTTGAAGTAGTCGTCGTACTCTCTCATGCCTTGCACAATCTCATGAACAACTCCTTGTTCATCCTAAACCGCCGGCAAAATTCCTTCGGTGTATTTATTGCATTGTCTGCAAAATAGTCAGAGTACAACAGCAGGGCGCCAGCATCCGTGCTGCGATTCTTGTTCGGCGCCTTCCCTAGGGACCGAGCCGCCCCGGCGGGGAATGGCGTTGTCCATCTGCTGCTGCAGTTGTAGGAGGAACGCGAACCCCATACTCCAGTGCTATAGTTGGGCGGTGGCTTCAGCTTCATCCTCTTGCAGCACCTCCATCATAAGCTCATCGTCGATGTCCATAGCGGCCGGCAAGGCAAATGGCCGAACACCTTGCCGGTGTAGTGGGGCGTTACCTGTGAGTGCACCGCCAGTACCTGCGGTGCAGGCGGCGGAAACCTGGCAAGACGGTGGCGGGGAAGCATCGGCGGGCTAGAGAGTTTTTTTTGGCCGGTGGAGGGGAGGAAGCTAGAGAGGTGCGCGTCGTCATCGGTGGCGGCTGCTCCGAAGGGTGGGAGGCGGGGCGAAGGGGAGTGTCGTGGGGATGACTTCCAGGGTAGGCTAAGGGCAGAGCCGTCTACCGGCTAACGTCCCAGGAATCTCCACGGCGCCAAGTCAGGAAGACCGGCTTTGACCAAAGGACCGGCTGCGCCAGCAGCCGACTGGTGACTTCACCGAGGAGAGCCAGAGCCGGTGAAGACGACGAAACCCCTCCAACGGCTGCTTCGCTGAAAGCAGCCTGGCCCCGACAAAATCGACAGAAGCAGGGACAAGCGTGACGCCAGCCACGCCCGGTCTCCACCAATAAACGGTCAGGAGCCTTCCCCAGGAAAGGATCCAAGGCAAAATGCACTTTATAAAGTTGCCATCGCCAGGTAGGGAGTCAGAAGACGGCGGGGCCACGCCAAGACCGCGGTCGTGGAGGAGCCGGCAGCCAAGCAGCCGGCCACCTAACCTGTGTGGGGACCCCGGCTTACCACCCGGGATTCCCGTTATGCATACAATTCATGATCCCAGGAAGACCGTCATGAATCCACATAACAGAGCTGGCATTACAGGGTACATCATCCATTACATAACGAGTTCAAATAGTCTTATATGGCCACTTGGCCGAATTCAAATGCCATGTAGGGCAAGTTCACTAAGCATTGCAGCGGAAACAAAAGTAGCATCGGTAGCCCGTATCGTGCCTCTACCCTACATGCGACTGACCGGGAGACGGATCCTAGTTCGCACCGGCGTCGTCGAACTCCTCACCATCATCATCGTAATCTTCACCGTAATCTGACCAAGTTAATAGCCAGGGACAAAGCCGTGAGTACATTTTGGAATTGTACTCGCAAACCATCTAAGAGGAGGTGTTGACATGTGATACGTCTCAAACGTATCTATAATTTTTGATGCTCCATGCTTGTTTTTACACCATTTGCTTAGTGTTTCGTTACACTTCGTGGCATTTTTATGCATTTTCCGGAACTAACCTATTAACGAGATGCCACAGTGCTAGTTCCCTATTTTCTGCTATTTTTGTGTTTTAGAAAAGTTACACAGGAAATATTCTCAGAATTGGATGAAACAAAAGCCGAACATCCAGAAATTTACCGAAGCTTCCAGGAAATAGGCCTGGCCGCGCCGCCCTATAGTGAGGACCCCCTCGTCCACTTCTGACGCTGCCCCTTCGCCTATAAAGACCCCCAGAAGGGAAAAACCTAACCACCCGATCACTTTTCTAGAAAAACACATCGCGATCCGCCGCCGTCATCGAACCAAGATCGGGAGGGTCTAGAAGCTCTTCCCGGCACCCTGCCGGAGAAGGGAATCACCACCGGAGGTCTTCTTCATCACCATGCTTGCCTCCGGTGCGATGAGTGAGTAGTCTACCTTTGACTATGGGTCCATAGCAGTAGCTAGATGGTTATCTTCTCCACCATGTGCTTTATGTTTAGATCTCGTGAGCTGCCTTACATGATCGAGATCACCGTTATGTAATTCTGCATGTTGTGTTTGTTGGGATCCGATGAATATTGGTGTTATGATTGAGTTGATGTGCTGAATATTATCTTATGTTATCTCTATGTTGTTTATGATCTTGCATGCTCTCTGTTGTTAGTAGCTATCTTGGTCGAGTAGATACTAGTGACTCCAAGAGGGGGTATTTATGCTCGATAGTTGGGTTCATGTCTCTATTTAATCTGGGGGAGTGACAGAAACCTCTAAGATTGTAGATGTGTTGTTGCCACTAGGGAGAAAACAACATTCATATGACCAAGGGCATATGCTTTGTTTACATTACACACTTTGCTTAATGCAGTTATCTGTTGTTCGCAACTTAATACTTGTGGAGTTCTCGGATTGATTCGCCACAAGTGGATTATTAGTCATAGATGCAGTTGGATGGCGGTCTATGTATCTTGTTGTAATGCCTAGAGTAAATCTCATAGTGATCCTCTCGACATATGCACATTATCTTTATTCTATCAATTTCTCAACTGAATTTGTTTACCCAGCATGTGTTATTTTATCTTATGGAGAGACACCACTAGTGAACTGTGGACCCCGGTCCTATTTCCTTTATATTGCTATCACCTGTTTACTTTACTCGCACGGTTTACTTTACTCGCATACTACTATTGCTTTCCACTCGATACGCTCATTCCTTTGTTTACAGCAAACCAGGTGAGATTGACAACCTCATCGTAAGTTGGGAACAAAGTATTTGGTTGTGTTGTGTGCAGGTTCCACGTTGCTACTAGTTGAAGATGCGCTAACAAGATATCGTTAACGGCGCCCTTGTTGGAGTGTCACTAGGCTAGCAAGCATCACCTTCTGGAGTTTGGCTTTTTCCTTCTAGATTGACAACCTTGGTTTCATAACTGAGGGAAAACTTGCTGCTATATTCATCAAACCTTCTCTTGGGGTTTCCAACTGGCTGGTCATTTATTTCATCAACTACACGCCAACAAGTTCTTTGGCACTATTCATCACCGCGCCATCAACAAGTTTTCTGGCGCCGTTGGCAGGGAAAAAGAAGACTTCTGCAAGGGGAGTTTCGCACGCACATCCTTTACTTTGTTTTAAGTTTTGCTTTTACTTTACTTTATTTTTACTTGTTTCATTTTATCAAAAACACAAAAAAATTAGTTTCCTTTATAGTTGTTACTTTATTACTCTTAGTTTATTATGTTGTTCCCTAAGTATGTTTTGGAGGACCTCTCAGTAGGTAGTGGTTTTATTATTAGGAAAAGTAACATCGAGGAGTTCTTTAATCATATTAGTATGCATAAAGATGTTGAGGAAAAGTCTTTGGCTGAGCTTGCTCCTAGTTATGAAGTTGCTTCTGCTTATTTAGTTCACATGTTGGAAGCTAGGTTTGCTAGCCTTAATCCTTTTATGCAACACATGTTTCTTAAGCTTCATGATATTGAGGATCCCGAAAAAAAGCTTTTATCTTAGAAACTTTGCGCATAGAATTTAGAGATGTTGCCATTGAAGCTATGAAAGTTCTTAAGCATTTTAATAAGCTTGGCTCACATATAAAGGTTGTTAGTACAAACAATGAAGGAACCGAAATACCAATACCTAGCAAGCTCTTGGGATTTTATGAAGCTTTTGAAAATAATTTTGATTGGATCTGTCCCAAAAATCTTTTTAGTGAATTGAGTGAACCAAAGCGTGATCAGAAGGGGTCTTCAAAAACTTATTTGGATGAAATACAATGCCTCATTGAAAAGACTTCTGCAGTTGATCTTAATGCTTCTTTCGAAAATACTTGATTTCCACCTTTCTGCGCCTAGCTCAAAGGCGTTAAAGAAAAGTACTCTTGGGAGATAACCCAATGTTTTTTACTTTCAGTTCTTTTTCTTTTATTTGAGTCTTGGAAGTTATTACTACTGTAATAACCTCTCCTTATCATTTTTATTTCGTTTTTGTGCCAAGAGAAGCCTCTAATTTGAGTGAGGTAAGATTTGGGGATGTTGCTGTCCTGAAACAGATTTTGGTGCTGCACCGTAAAAATTCGTGAACATTCTCAGTATATCTTTTGGACCTGCTATTTCTTGTGCATATGCCCCAGGTTATATCGAAACTTTCATTAGTTTAACACTTTTTGATTTGAGCAATAGAAAACCCTCTAAAAATTCGACCTTTGTCAGCTGTTCTGTTTTGACAGATTTCTGCCAATATTTGTGTTTGCCGCTCGATCGCTTTCTTTTTGAGTTCTTTTGATCACGGAACTTTTGGGGAAGTTGATACAGTAGTATATGCTTTATATGTGGTGGTTTTGAGTTGAAACCTGAAGAAAAAGGGGTTGATTCAATGTTATGCTTACACTAATATTGCTAATAGAATTGTGTTGAGTTTCGTATGAAGGAAGTTTTCAAGTGTAGGGATTGGAGAATGATGAGATGAGTTGAAGAATGGAGAAAAGCTCAAGCTTGGTGATGCCCACGCACCCCAAGAAATATCTAAGAGGTACAAGCGTCAATGCTTGGGGATGCCCCCGAGGCACCCCTTCTTCATCGGCAAAAATTAGGTTACCTTTCAACACACTATATTTTTATTGCTTCATGCACTATGCGTTTTTCTTGGAGCGTCAGTTGTTTTAGTTATCAGTTTTGTTTGCTGCAATAAATGGTTGGACCCCAACAAATTCCTTTTGGAGAAGTTGCCTTGCTTTTCATTTGCCAAGAACACTCAGTTTTTCACTCTTATCGTTCAACGAGTGTTCTCTTTTTCTGCTACTGCATTTAGTTTTCGATTTTTGCCTTGATTTATGTTCGGATCTTGTTATATCTTTATATCAAGGTGTATTTTGACCTCTGCTCCATGTTGGTTTTCGTCAAAAGAGTTGTTTCAAAAAAGTTCGAATGGTGTCGGAAAAGAGAAAAAGCTTTATGCAAAAAAGTGGTACAAGAAGGAGCTTGTGTAGACTGCGGCCTAGGCTTTTGCATGTCGTACTTGATGTCTTTTTCATAGTATGCTTAGTGGTTTTGCTGTAGCATGACTTATCTCAAATGACTGAGATTGCTTAATGAGCCTTTGAAAAAATTATGCGTTGTTTTAATTATTTGGAAGTATTATTTTGGTTTTCTCCTTGATGCTTTATTTGGGTTGACTTGGCGCATGCTCACACATGTTAGACTCATACAAAGTCGCCATTGCCTCTATGATCATTTAGTTTTTGACTTTTGATGCTATCTTATGCTTCTTTTAATGTCGCTTTGTCGCTTTGCATGATTATGGCCGTTATTGCTCTCTTAGTTGGTCGCTCCCAGTCTTTTGCTAGCCCTCATTTTGTACTGAGTATGAGCTCTACTCGTGCATCCAACTCCTCAAAACCAAGTTGTTCCAATGTGTCCACCATACATACCTATTAGCAATTTGCTATTCCAAAGTACATTTGACTTGCTTTTATCTATCCTTCAAATTAAACTCTTTTTGGTGTTATGCGAAAATTGGTCAG
This sequence comes from Dactylis glomerata, assembly GCA_007115705.1. NCBI lineage: Eukaryota > Viridiplantae > Streptophyta > Magnoliopsida > Poales > Poaceae > Dactylis > Dactylis glomerata. The sequence goes on along the minus strand of QXEO01000701.1, from coordinate 125,215 downwards.
TAAAGCTCGCACAAACCTGATGGCACACTTTAATTTTCTTGTTTTAAAATTTGACATTGTGGCTCTCTTATGTTGAGTTGTTATGCTTGCAAGTTTTAAGTTGGAAATTAGCCCAGCCATACCGTCATGGGGCAAGCTTTCAACATTGCACTTCTTATTTGAGTTGATATCGTGATCTTTTGTTTATGGATACTCGCGATGTGAAATAAGTTGGGAAACTTGTGGGATCATGGAGTTTTTATATGTGTTAGGGAAATGCCTGGGCTGCTAATCTAAGCCATGCATCATTCATGGTGGAAATTTACAGCATGCCCATAGTGGACATTCAATGACGCATCTCACAATAAAAAGCTATACCAATGGTAAATAAAAGAGATGTCGAGGTGTTCATTGTCTGTTTGTCTTGTCATTTTGATGTGGGCTTATTCCATGTCATCGGGCAGGAGGTACCCCGTTGGCGGTTCTCGATGATACACATATATTTACAATGACAAGCGCCTGCTTGGGACTCTAAGTCGAGTAGCATGAGGTTTGAGTATTCGTACTTCACGGGACACGAGGTTTTCAACTTATGATTTGTCAAGCATATGCTTCATAATTGTACTCGCATTAACTTTAACCATTCAAGATGCCTATGATGGGGGCAATGAGAGCTCAAAGCTAGTAAGTACTATAATTTTTGAAGGTTTATAAAACTCGCAATCACCGCTTCCCTCCATGAAGGGCCTTTCTTTTACTTTTATGTTGAGTCACCACCTTCTACCTTTATGAACTGTCTAAGAGAGCATAGTCGTCATTTTGAGTATCATGTGCATTGTCCCAAAGTTTTCATTGATTGATTCGTGATGTTGGTTTCACTTGTTCTTAAATTATTTGTATCTAGTCGCCCTCTTAAACTTGAAGATGTCCTATGCATTTATGTTTTGCTCTCTCATGAAGGACAAGCTAAAAACCATTTGCTATGTTTTTCCATATGATTTGAACACATGTTTGACTTTCATTGTTTCATTTTCATGATCTTTCATTTGTGTTCTTTTTCATGTTATAACATGGTTGCTAAGTTTCTTCTATCAAGATTATATCTTTCATGCCCATGTTTTAAGTTCTTTTAATCCCAGCGCACAACGCTTACATATATGGTCAAGATTGTGTATGTGCATGTCACCTAAAAAATTATTTCTTTTGTTATCACTTACCTACTCGAGGACAAGCTGGAGTTAAGCTTGGGGATGCTGATACGTCTCAAACATATCTATAATTTTTGATGCTCCATGCTTGTTTTTACACCATTTGCTTAGTGTTTCGTTACACTTCGTGGCGTTTTTATGCATTTTCCGGAACTAACCTATTAACGAGATGCCACAGTGCCAGTTCCCTGTTTTCTGCTATTTTTGTGTTTCAGAAAAGTTACACAGGAAATATTCTCAGAATTGGACGAAACAAAAGCCGAACATCCAGAAATTTACCGAAGCTTCCAGAGAACCAAAGAGGAAACAGAAAGAAGCCAGAGGGTGGCCTCACAACCAGGGGGCACGGCCTAGGGCCTGGCCGCGCCACCCTATGGTGAGGGCCCCCTGGTCCACTTCTGACGCTGCCCCTTCGCCTATAAAGACCCCCCGACGGGAAAAACCTAACCACGCGATCACTTTTCCAGAAACACATCATGATCCGCCGCAGTCGTCGACCCGAGATCGGGAGGGTCCAGAAGCTCTTCCCAGCACCCTGCGAGAGAGGGGAATCGCCACCGGAGGTCTTCTTCATCGCCACGCTTGCCTCCGGCGCGATGAGTGAGTAGTCTACCTTGGACTATGGGTCCATAGCAGTAGCTAGATGGTTGTCTTCTCCACCATGTGCTTCATGTTTAGATCTTGTGAGCTGCCTTACATGATCGAGATCACCGTTATGTAATTCTACATGTTATGTTTGTTGGGATCCGATGAATATTAGTGTTATGATTGAGTTGATGTGCTGAATATTATTTTATGTTATCTCTATGTTGTTTATGATTGACGAGGTTTATCCCCGGCAATGCCCATGTTTCAGGGCTTTCGATTCATGGAGAGCATGTGGGCGCTTGGCGGATTCGACGGCTTCAGACAGAAACAGGGGGTGCACACGAATTTACCCAGGTTCGGCCCCCCGGAGGGTAAAGACCTACATCCTGCTTGTCTGATCTTGTATTGCTGGTATATGAGGAGCTGTTACAATGGCGCGCAGATGCAATCTGGCGGAGGTGGAAGAGATGGCGTGGCTAGCCTATGCGAGGTTGTTTTGTAGGCTATGTGAATCTCTTCTCTAGGGGGGCGCCCTTGGTGGCTTTATAGATGCAGCCAGTTAGGGTTTACAAATATTTTTTGCCTTCTACTCCAAGTCGAAGTGCTGGGCTTTGCGGGCTTCGGGTACCCTTCGAGCGGGCTTCTTCCTTGGCAGGAACCAGGTAGGCAAATATCGAGGACCGAGGGGTCATACCCTCGTCAATGATCTTGCATGCTCTCCGTTGTTAGTAGCTATCTTGGCCGAGTAGATACTAGTGACTCCAAGAGGGGGTATTTATGCTCGATAGTTGGGTTCATGCCTCTATTTAATCTGGGGGAGTGACAGAAACCTCTAAGGTTGTAGATGTGTTGTTGCCACTAGGGAGAAAACAATATTCATATGTCCAAGGGCATATGCTTTTTTTTACATTACACACTTTGCTTAATGCAGTTATCTGTTGTTTGCAACTTAATACTTGTGGACTTCTCGGATTGATTTGCCACAAGTGGATTATTAGTCATAGATGCAGTTGGATGGCGGTCTATGTATCTTGTTGTAATGCCCAGAGTAAATCTCATAGTGATCCTCTCGACATATGCACGTTATCTTTATTCTATCAATTACCCAACTGTAATTTGTTTACCCAGCATGTGTTATTTTATCTTATAGAGAGACACCACTAGTAAACTGTGGACCCCGGTCCTATTTCCTTTATATTGCTATCACCTATTTACTTTACTCGCACTATTTACTTTACTCGCATACTACTATTGCTTTCCACTCGATACGCTCATTCCTTTGTTTACAACAAACCAGTAAGATTGACAACCTCATCGTAAGTTGGGAACAAAGTATTTGGTTGTGTTGTGTGCAGGTTCCACGTTGCTACTAGTTGAAGACGCACTAACAAGATATCATGAACGGCGCCCTTGTTGGAGTGTCACTAGGCTAGCAAGCTTCACCTTCTGGAGTTCGGCTTTTTCCTACTAGACTGACAACCTTGGTTTCATAACTGAGGGAAAACTTGCTGCTATATTCATCAAACCTTCTCTTGGGGTTTCCAACTGGCCGATCATTTACTTCATTAACTACACGCCAACAAGTTCTCTGGCACTATTCATCACTGCGCCATCAATATGCAGTTTGGTTGTAGCAAAGTGAAGGGCTCTAATCTAGTTTCCTCTAAACTAACATAGTTTCTCTTGTCGATATAGCATGTCATACAACATCTCTATATCTTTGTTAAAAAAGAAATTTTGAAAACAGATTTTTGTAAAATCTCTAGGGAAAGGGGATCTCTTTTATTTCACCAGAGGGAGCCAGTGGTCAATCAAACATGACCACCTCCCTTTTAAATTCAGGTCAACCTCACATAACCACCTCATTTCTTCGGCAATACCCTGCAAGTACTCCGAACCATAACCGTGCCACGGCAGTACCCTCCGAGTACTCCGCCCTGCACCTTTCTCCATTTTTCCGAAAACATCCTTTGAAAACAAAACCGACATTGGGCTAAGTAACGGTTGTCCCAACCGTCCATGACCGAGGACTCGGCTATTCGAATAGATTTACACTCTACAGAGGTTATACACTTTACCCACAAGATTTGATAAATCCGCCGGGATACCACCACGGACCGTCATACGCAAGTATGCGGGGTTCAGATAATCAAACAGAGCCTTCCATCTATCCACCTTAGTACGGGTGCCTACCCTGTGGAGTCTACCTCCCCGGCATGCCCCGGCAGTACCTCCTCTAGAGCGTAACTCCGGCACCACGGCGGGAGAACCGAAGTGTCTTCCAGTGGCTCGGGATATGCTGTTGTAATGTGTTGACCCTCAATAGGCGTCAACCCAGATTCAGGGGTGTCGCATACCATTTTCTGGGCACCACGAACCCTTATATAGTTGTGAGGCTCCCCGCACTAAATTAGACAAACTTCGGACTAAGCCCCGTCCCATACCGGGGTAATGTGGTTGCACGGGTTAATTGTTCTGAGCGAACACTTAGTGATCACCAATGTCATTTGAAAACCACCAACTCCTTTATCCTCCTTGATCACCTCCATTTGTCCCAAAAACCATTTTTGAAAACTTTTCAGTGGAGTAGATTCTACTCCAAGGTTTTCGAAAGCATTTTCGAAACTTTCTTTGAGTGTTCCCAATCCTAGAGTTTTTGGCTCCACTAAAAGTTTCCCAAAGGCTTTGCTGCTAATCAACAAGCCACAATTTGCAAGGGTAAAGAATAGGTGTTCGAAGGGGTCATCTCGAAGGATGATAACAATTTGGCTCGTGGAGCTTGAGCCAACAATTAACTGCTATAAGGACTATAGCAATATAAAATCATACACTTTAATAAACCATTATGAAACATGCAAAGTATGTAAATAGGATTCAGATATGCATCAAGTTTAGATGGCTTGCCTTGGTTGGCTAGTACCTGGTCTTTTTCCTCCTGATACTCAAAGACTTCTCCCTCCTCGGTACACTCCTCGTTCGATTCTATCGCCGGAAAGATAATAACACACAGATAAATATACATGCATGCACAAGCTACAAGCATTCCATCACTCAATACCACACAATCAAAGAGTATCAGAAACAAACATGTTTAGAAAAAAACAAGATTTTATAGGTTTTTAATTAGCAAGTTAATCCTATTAGAAAATAGGATTTCTTAAATAAAGCAACACAACACTATTCCACTTCAATCAAGCATGCAGGTGTTCAAATGGACCAAGCAACACACTCAGCACACTTGCAGGTAGACAACAATCTTATGAACCCAACAAAGTTGGATTCATCCCAAAACAATTTGTAGTTTAAAATCTATGAATAAAACAATAGAAACTATAACTAGATTACAAAATAATTCTCAGATATTCTCTAAGTATCAGAAAAATATGAACTGAAGTGTTCTGGAAAGCTCTTACAGAACACAATCCAAAGAAATTGGATTCAATCCAAGATTCCTAATCTACTGCAGATGGTAATTTATCTAAAATTAACTACACAAATAGCCATATTAATTACTACTGCAAAGATATAGACCCTAAAATAGTAAATCCAGTTGGTCATGCAAGACAACACACTAGGGTACCTCTGAAAATTGGATGCACACTAAAACAGTACCTAGAACTCAATATTTGAAATAAAGTTTGAAAAAAGACTTAATTAACCACTCAAATTATCATTTGATCTACATTGATCCTACAGACATGGGACCTATGCCATCTAAAAGATAACAAGTTAAGCTACTCACAGGAACTTGAATCACTTGCAAAATATTTACGGTTATTTTCCTATGAATTTTCAAAGTTTGCAGATCTAGAAAAAGGGTAATAGGATTTTCCTTAAAAAATCACCGCGGGCCAGATCTGCCCCGGACTGGGCCAATCCAGCGCAAGCCGACCCGTTCCATCTACGGCGCGCGGGAAACGGCCGGTTCAAATGGCCTGCAAGCGGGGCCCATCGGTCAGCGACCCCGGGAGGCCGTATCGGTACACTGCGAGCACGGCCGTCCGATCTAGTCAGGATCGACGGTCGTCGTTCATCGTCTACGCGGGAAAGAACAGGGGCGGCAGAAACCCTAGGGTTTCACGGAGAGGTTGCGGGGCTCACCATGGGCGTTGCTGGTTGGCGGAGAAGGGGTAGCGGCGGCTACGAGGGCTTCGGGTGGTCTAGGCTCGTCGTCGGTGAAGCGGAAGCAGTTCCTGGCGATGGCGTGGTCGAGGGAGTCCTGCGGGTGCTCCGGCTAGGCTCAACGATGGCGACGTGCTCCGCTTGATCTAGCCAAAATGGAGAACATGGTTAGGACGGGAAGAGTGAGCTAGTTCTAGAGGGAATGGACGAGGGAGGGAAGAAGGCACGCCGATGGCAACCTTCACCGTTTCTCCGTGCAGCACCCAAACAAGATCGAGCTCTCCCCGGTGAGGGAGAGCCAGAGAGTTCAGCTGCGGCTCTGGGTGGTGATGCTGGGTGTTGGGGACGCAAATGAGAGAAAAAACGGGAAGGAGAGGTGGCGTGTGGCTATTTAACGGGCGGGGCGGTCTCGGTGGCTGGCAGGGATGGTCGTGGTGCTCTGGGTGTGCATTGGCCGGGGTGGGCGGTGGCGTCGCAGCACAGCGTCCAGGCGTGCACGGCGAGTGGTTTCTTGGAAGGACGTGAGTGTCCAGAGGTGCGGAGATGGACGCATAGGTCGTCCAGTCATGTCGGCATGCAGGTGTTCGACCGTGGGGGCGGCGTTGTAACGGTCAAGGGAGAGGGAGTGGCTGCGCCAGTGGGGTGCTGGGGTGGTGTGGAGCTCGCGTGCGTGAACGAGAGTGACGGGGAGTGAGCGTGGGGTTGAAGTCGGGAGCATGCCTAGACAGACGTGGCTGGAGCGGGTTGGGGGTGGCTTGGCGGTGGTGGTGCACGGGAGAGGGAGGGGTCTCACTTGGGGAACACGCGAGGTGCAGGGACGCCACTACGCGCGCTCGCTTGGTCAGAGAGGCAAAGAGAAGGGGTGGAGCTCGAGGTGGGCTGTCTCGGGGTCTGCCAGAGCAAGGGCGAGGAGGGAGGGATAGGGGATACCCCAGAGGCTGACAGGTGGGGTTGTGGGGCCGTTTGGGTACTGGTACACGCCTGGCGAGTGGTGGAGAGGAAAGAGAGGGGTGGGAGAGGATCTTAGCAAGATCTTGCATGCATGGCATCGATTCTCCTCTTCTCCCTCTTTTCTCTCGATTTTTGAACATAGCCGGGGCTGGGGTGTTGCTAGCTGTGGTGCTAGTTAACTTGCTGGGCATGGGTGCTAGGTTTAGTGGAAAAGGGGTTTGCTCCAAAAATAAAGGAAAAGAAAAGGAAAGAAAATCACACATGAAATGATGGTGCAATATGAAGCAAGGCAAGGTTTGAATTTAATCTACCTAAGTTTGAATGGCCTTTGAAAAGTTTCCAAACCAAACACACACATCAACTCAAATTTGCTAGAATTAAAGAAGAAAGAAAACTAAAATAAAAGATCTACTCCCTACGTTTATAAATATAAGATGTTTTAGCTTTGTGAAGCAAATATATCTAGACATCTTTTAGTGTGTAGGTTCACTCGAATATACACACTAAAAGGTATCTAAATACATTTGTTTCATAAATCTAAAACATCTTATATTTATAAACGAAGGGAGTAATTAGCACCACACATATGCACATGCAATCATGCATACACACATGAATTCATTCCATCTAGCACACATGCACACATGAGCACATAATCCTAACAAAAGTTTTATTTTACCCTGAATAAAGCATTAACTTAGTCTTAACTTGTTTTACAAAAAGTAGGGTGTTACAACCTGTAACCAGACCCCCGCCTATATAAGGGGGTCTGGACACTTAGACTAGGGAGATCCGATCCTTCTTCTTCCTCCTCTAGATCGAACAGCTCGAGGAGCGTTGTAGCCACCTTGTGCAGATAATAAGAAACAAGGCAGGAAGTAGGGGTGTTACCTCCAGCGTGGAGGGCCCTGAACCTGGTAAACCGCTGGTGTCCTAGTTACACAATCTCGAGCCAGACCCATCATCGCAAACTGTCGAGCCCCTCCATTAAGCCATCCCCATGGCTACTGTCACTAAAATCCCACGATAGTTGGCGCCCACCGTGGGGCAACGCGTGGCAATGATGTCTACGCACTTCTATTCTTGTAGACACTTGTTGGGCCTCCAAGTGCAGAGGTTTGTAGAACAGCAGCAAGTTTCCCTTAAGTGGATCACCCAAGGTTTATCGAACTCAGGGAGGTTAGAGGTCAAAGCTATCCCTCTCAAGCAACCCTGCAATTACGATACAGAAAGTCTCTTGTGTCCCCAACACACCCAATACACTTGTCAGATGTATAGGTGCACTAGTTCGGCGAAGAGATAGTGAAATACAAGTGGTATAGATGATTATAAGTAGCAAACGTGATGTGAAATAAATATCGCTGCGAGCAAACAAGTAACAAAACAGCAAGTAAACGGTATGCAAAGCTTGGAAACAAGGCCTAGGGATCATACTTTCACTAGTGGACACACTCCCAACAATATAACATGACTGAACAAATAACTTCTCTTTGCTAAGGCACTCTGAATTACTCTCCTATTGAATAACACTAATCATTGTGTAGTGGCTACAGAAGCACCCCTTAAAGTTCATCAAGTACTTGACAAACACCACTCATAGAGATATCCAAATCAAATCACAATTCAAGATAGAAATCATTGCAACTTAAACCAAGTACTAACACGGTGCACACACTATCAACATTACACCATGAAAGGAGGAATAGATCACTCAAACTATCATAGCAATAATTATTCTCATAATCCACAAGAGATCACAATCATAGCCTAAACCAAGTACCACCATGATGCACGCACTGTCACCGTTACACCATAGCAGGAGGAATAGATTACTTTAATAACATTGCTAGAGTACACAAAATATCTGAGTAATAACATGTACTTGTTCAACATGATACAAAGCTCACGATCACATAAAGATCACATCATGGGAGAGAGAGGTGAACCACATAGCTACCGGTAGAGCCCTTAGCCCCGGGGATGAACTACTCCCTCCTCATCATAGGAGACAGCAAGGTTGATGGAGATGGCGGTGAGGTCGATGGAGACGGCGGAGACGGCGATGGAGATCGATGGAGGTGGCTCCGGGGGCACTTCCCCATCCCGGCAGGGTGCCGGAACAGAGACTTCTGTCCCCCGAAATTCGTCGGCGACGGCGGCGGAGCTGCGGAACTGTTTCTGGAAAATTGCCGAATCCCTTAGGGTTTTCCGTCCCGAGGCTTCTTATAGGCGAAGGGGCGATGTCAGGGGGTGGACCAGGCGCCCACACACGGGCCCCGCGCGGCCAAGGGGCTGGCCGCGCCAGGCATGTGTCTGGGGCCCTGGTGGCCCCCCTCTGACACCTCTTCGGATGTCTGGAAGCTTCCGGGTAAAATAAGACTTTAGGAACTTGTTTCGTCCAATTCCGAGAATATTTCCTGTGTATCACTTCTGAAACACAAAAACAGCAGAAAACAGGAAACTGGCACTGTGGCACTTCGTTAATAGGTTAGTTCTGGAAAATGCATAAAAGTGCCACTAAGTGTAACGAAATAATAGGCAAATGGTGTGAAAACAAGCATGGAGCATCAAAAATTATAGATACGTTTGAGACGTATCAAGCATCCCCAAGCTTAACTCCTGCTCGTCCTCGAGTAGGTAAGTGATAACAAAAGAAATAATTTTTGAGGTGACATGCACCTACACAATCATGATCATCTATGTAAGCATTTGTGAGCTGGGATCATTAGAACTTAAAACATGGGCATGAAGATATAATCATGATAATAAGAACTTAGCAACCATGTTGTAAACATGCAATTGAACACAAACAAAAGATCATGAAAATGAAACAATGAAAGTCAAACGTGTGTTCAAATCATATGGAAAAACATACAAATGGTTTTCAGCTTGTCCTTCAAAGAGAGCAAAACATAAATGCATAGGACACCTCAAAGTTTAAGAGGGCGACTAGATACAAATAATTTAATGAACAAGTGAAACCAACAATATGAATCAATCAATGAACTTTGGGACAATGCATATCACACTAAGAATGACAACTATGCTCTCTTAATGGTGCATAAAGAAAGAAGGTGGTGACTCAACATAAAAGTAAAAGAAAGGCCCTTCGCAGAGGGAAGCAGTGATTGCAAGTTTTATAACCTTCAAAAATTATGGTACTTACCGGCTTTGAGCTCTCATTGCCCCCATCATAAGCATCTTGAATGGTTAAAGTTAATGCGAGAACAATTATGATGCATATGCTTGACAAATCATAAGTTGAAAACCTCGTGTCCCGTGAATACAAGTACCCAAACCATGCTAGTTTACTTAGAGTCCCAAGCAAGGCTCTTGTCATTGTAAGTATATGCATATCATTGAGAACCGCCAATGGGGTACCTCCGTGCCCGATGACATGGAACAAGCCCACACCAAAATGACAGGACAAGCAGACAATGAACACCTCGACATCTCTTTTATTTGCTATATTGTTTAGCTTTTTATTGTGAGATGCGTCGTCGAATGTTCACCATGGGTATGCTGCAAATTTCCACCATGAATTATGCATGGCTTAGATTGGCGGCCCGGCGTTTCCCTAACATATATAAAAACTCCATGATCCTCACAAGATTCCCAATTCATTTCACACAGAGGGCATCCATAAACAAAAGATCACGATATCAACTCAAATAAGAAGTGCAATGTTGAAAGCTTGCCCCATGACAGCATGGCTGGGCTAGAATCCAACTTACAACTTGCAAGCATAACAACTCAACATAAGAGACCACAATGTCAAATTTTTAGGACAGGAAAAATAAAGTGTGCCTTCCGGTTCGTGAGAGCTTTACTGACCGAATTTCGCATAACACTGGTAAGAGTTTAATTTGAAGAGAATATAAAAGCAAGTCAATTTTACTTGGAATAGCAAATTGCTAGTAGGTATGTATGGTGGACACAATGGTAAACTTGGCTTTTAGGAGTTGGATGCACGAGTAGAGCTCATACTCAGTACAAAGTGAGGGCTAGCAAAAGACTGGGAGCGACCAACTAAGAGAGCAATAATGGCCATAATCATGCAAAGCGACAAAGAGACATTAAAAGAAGCATACGATGGCATCAAAAGTCAAAAACTAAATGATCATGAAGGCTAATGGCAACTTTGTAAGAGTCTAACATGTGTGAGCATGCGCCAAGTCAATCCAAATAAAGCATCAAGGAGAAAACCAAAATAATGCTTCCATACAATAAAAACAACGCATGATTTTTTCAAAGGCTCATTAAGCAATCTCAGTTATTTGAGACAAGTCATGCTACAGCAAAACCACTAAACATACTATCAAAAAGACATCAAGCATGACAGGAAAAAGCCTAAGCCGCAGTCTACACAAGCTCCTTCTTGTACCACTATTTTGCACAAAGCTTTTTCTCTTTTCCAACACCATTTGAAATTTTTAAAGACACCTCTTTTGATGAAAACCAATGAAGATCAGAGGCAAAAATACACCTTGATAAAAAGATATAAGAAGATCTGAACGCAAATCAAGGCGAAAACGAAAACCAAAAGCAGTAGCAGAAAAAGAAGAACACTCGGTGAACAATAAGAGTGAAAAACTGAGTGTTCTTGGCAAATGAAAACGAGTTCATCTCCTCCAAAAGAAACATGATGTGATCTAACCATTTATTGCAGCAAACTAAACTAAACTAATACTGAAAACAAAAACAACTGACGCTCCAAGAAAAACACATAGTGCATGAAGCAATAAAAATATAGTGTTTTGAAAGGTGACCTGATTTTTGCCGATGAAGAAGGGGTGCCTCGGGGGCATCCCCAAGCTTTGACGCTTGTACTTCTTGGATATTTCTTGGGGTGATGCATGGTCATCCCCAAGCTTGAGCTTTTGTCCATTCTTCAACTCATCTCATCATTCTCCAATCCCTACACTTGAAAACTTCCTTCATACAAAACTAAACACAATTCTATTAGCAACATTAGTGTAAGCATAAAATATATATTCAACCTCTTTTAGCTTCAGGTTTCAACCCAAAACCACCACATATAAAGTATATACTACTGTAGCAACTTCCACAAGAGTTCCATGATGAAAAAGAACTCAAAAGAAAGCGATAAAGTGGCAAAAACAAATATTGGCAGAAATCTGTCAAAACTGAACAGCTGACAGAGGACGAATTTTTTAGGGATTTTCTGTTGCTCAAATCAAAAAGTGTTCAACTAATAAAAGTTTGGATATAACCTGGGGCATATGCACAAGAAATCGCAGGTCCAAAAGATAAACAGAGAATTTTCACGAATTTTTACGGTGCAGCACCGAAAACTGTTTCAGGACAGCAACATCCCCAAATCTTTACCTCACTCAAATTAGAGGCTTCTCTTGGCACAAAAACGAAATAAACAAGATAAGGAGCGGTTATTACAGTAGTAATGACTTCCAAGACTCAAATAAAAGAAAAAGTACTGAAAGAAAACATTGGGTTATCTCCCAAGAGTGCTTTTCTTTAACGCCTTTGAGCTAGGCGCAGTAATTTGCGAAGATGCTCATGTGGGCGCCATATAAGAGCTTGAGGCAAAGGCGCCATATAGGAACTTAAAGCAATAGAGAGCATCAAAAAGAAAGTATGGAACACATTTAAATCTAAACCACTTCCTATGAAAAATAGTCTTGTAAAGAGACAAGTCATGAAAGCGCAAAGCAAAAAGCATAGGAAGGCAAAACAAGTACAACTTCAAAAATTGCAACATAAAGAGGGGAAACTCAATATTGTTGAGATCCATCAAACCATGTTTCCCTCTCTCATAATAACTTTCAGTAGCATCATGAATAGAACTAACAATATAACTATCACATAAAGCATCCCTATCATGAGCCACATGCATAAAAGGATTAATACTCCCCACATGAACAATTGTAGTAGGAGCAGATTCAACAAAATAATTATTCTCATCACCATAATCATCAAAAACAGGAGGAATATTGTAATCATAACTATTTTTCTCCTCAAAAGTAGGTGAATTGAAAACATTATAAACATCATCATAAACTAGAGGCTTAGTATCATCACAAGATAGAGAACTACTATGTCGCATAGCATATTCATCAAACATATCATCATAAGAAGGAACATGGATAGCACTAATGGTACAACAATTATTAACCTTAGAATTGGTACCAAAAATATTTTCAATATCAAAAGTAGAGTGCTTTTCCCAATCATGATCACTAACATAAGTAATAGGCATAGGAACATCATCCCAATCAGAATTATCATAATCTATAGCAGGATCATAACGCTTAGGGGAAGATACCGTGTCCTCTCGCCTTTTACTCCTCTTCTTCTTCTTCTTCTTACTCTTCTTACTCTCTCCTTTAGGAGGGAGAGACTTGAAGGGCATCTTCTCCACATATTCTGGCTTGCTGACAGAAACAACAGAAGAAACTTTGGAGGATTCCTCCTCTCTATTAATAAGATAAAAACATCTATCAGTCCGGTCATAGCTTGGCAAAATATCAAGTTTTATAAGATCTTGTAAGTAAGTATTTGCGAGACAATCTTTAGCACAATAGATATGACAACCGCGAAGGGTGCTATTAAGATCAACATCATTCATGTCTACCAAAGCAATCTTCCTAGATATCTCTTCACAATTCAAAAACAAAGTAAGCTCATCATACTGATTGGAAGTAATCTTATCATCACAATACAAATCAGCGGTACTCGTTCGATTAATTGGGCATTGAAAATTAAAGTGCCCCTTTTCACCGCAAAATTCACAAAGAAAAGGATAAAGCTCACAAACCCATTCACCAAGCACATCTAGATCCTTGAGCCACATGCTGGTTTCTTCATTTGCGTGGGTGATGCAATAATCTTCCTTGTTGTAACTCTGTTCACAAGGTCTATGTACTCCACAAAAATTAACATGCTTATAAGAAATAGGACTTTTAGAAGTTTGAGCATGTTTATTGCAATCATCAACAACAATATCACTTTCTATGCAAGTGTCCTTAAAAGGTTCATGATACACGTCCCCATTTCCTTTAGGAACATTTATATGGGAAGCAAAGGCTTTAAAGCAATCAACCATAACTTGAGGATCAAGACCATATTTAGCACTAAGCTCTTGAAAATCAGCAGTTTCAGCGAAAGACTTAATGCAATCAAACTCGTAATTCATACCTGATCCTTTACCTTTGTCGTTTTCCCATCCTTCAGCATTCTCTTGTATACGGTCAAGAAGTTTCCACTTAGCATCTTCCTTCATATGAGTGAATGATCCAAAGCAAGAAGCATCCAAATAATCCTTATCAGGAAGAGTAAGCCGTGCATAAAAATTATCAATAACAATATTACGGGGAAGATCATGAATAGGACATTTATGCATTAGTAACTTCAATCTTCCCCAAGCTTGGGCAATGCTTTCTCCCTCGTGCGGATGAAAATTATAAATGTAATTTCTATCTTTATAAACCTGACTAGAAGGATAGAATTTAGAATAAAAGAGATGCACAATTTCCTCCCACTCAATAGATCGACCATCTTCAAGCAGCCGATACCATTCCTCAGCTCTGCCTTTCAGAGACAAAGAGAATAACTTCTTCTTAACTTGGTTCATTGAAATACCTGCACACTGGAACAACTCGCATAATTCATGTATAAAAAGCAAATGATCACCAGGATGGACAGTTCCATCACCTAAATAGCAGTTATCCCTAACACGTTCAACAATCTTCGTAGGTATTTTAAAAGGATGAGGAGCACCAGCATCATTAGAAACATCACATATGGGAGATAAAATATCATCAGAGCAACCTTTCTGCACTAAAGCTAGGGGACTAAAGATATCATACTCAACAAAACCAGCTTCCCCAAGCTTAGACTTTTCTATAGCATTAGCATTAACAGTATTCAAAGCATTCGTACTAATAACATTGCTATGCGAAATAAGCTCCAAAGGATTTTCAATTTTCTCTTCAAATCTAAAATCAGGAAAAAGACTAAAGAACTCTTTGTTTTCCATTAAGCCTAACTAGTGAAAATAAAAACAAGAAACAAAAAGATATAATTGCAGAATCTAAAGGAAATAACTCCGAGCACTCACACAGGAGGATGCGAGTACCTTTTACCTTACCTCCCCGGCAACGGCGCCAGAAAAGAGCTTGATGTCTACGCACTTCTATTCTTGTAGACACTTGTTGGGCCTCCAAGTGCAGAGGTTTGTAGAACAGCAGCAAGTTTCCCTTAAGTGGATCACCCAAGGTTTATCGAACTCAGGGAGGTTAGAGGTCAAAGCTATCCCTCTCAAGCAACCCTGCAATTATGATACAGAAAGTCTCTTGTGTCCCCAACACACCCAATACACTTGTCAGATGTATAGGTGCACTAGTTCGGCGAAGAGATAGTGAAATACAAGTGGTATAGATGATTATAAGTAGCAAACGTGATGTGAAATAAATATCGCTGCGAGCAAACAAGTAACAAAACAGCAAGTAAACGGTATGCAAAGCTTGGAAACAAGGCCTAGGGATCATACTTTCACTAGTGGACACACTCCCAACAATATAACATGACTGAACAAATAACTTCTCTTTGCTAAGGCACTCTGAATTACTCTCCTATTGAATAACACTAATCATTGTGTAGTGGCTACAGAAGCACCCCTTAAAGTTCATCAAGTACTTGACAAACACCACTCATAGAGATATCCAAATCAAATCACAATTCAAGATAGAAATCATTGCAACTTAAACCAAGTACTAACACGGTGCACACACTGTCAACATTACACCATGAAAGGAGGAATAGATCACTCAAACTATCATAGCAATAATTATTCTCATAATCCACAAGAGATCACAATCATAGCCTAAACCAAGTACCACCATGATGCACGCACTGTCACCGTTACACCATAGCAGGAGGAATAGATTACTTTAATAACATTGCTAGAGTACACAAAATATCTGAGTAATAACATGTACTTGTTCAACATGATACAAAGCTCACGATCACATAAAGATCACATCATGGGAGAGAGAGGTGAACCACATAGCTACCGGTAGAGCCCTCAGCCCCGGGGATGAACTACTCCCTCCTCATCATAGGAGACAGCAAGGTTGATGGAGATGGCGGTGAGGTCGATGAAGACGGCGGAGACGGCGGAGACGGCGATGGAGATCGATGGAGGTGGCTCCGGGGGCACTTCCCCGTCCCGGCAGGGTGCCGGAACAGAGACTTCTGTCCCCCGAAATTCGTCGGCGACGGCGGCGGAGCTGCGGAACTGTTTCTGGAAAATTGCCGAATCCCTTAGGGTTTTCCGTCCCGAGGCTTCTTATAGGCGAAGGGGCGATGTCAGGGGGTGGACCAGGCGCCCACACACGGGCCCCGCGTGGCCAAGGGGCTGGCCGCGCCAGGCATGTGTCTGGGGCCCTGGTGGCCCCCCTCTGACACCTCTTCGGATGTCTGGAAGCTTCCGGGTAAAATAAGACTTCAGGAACTTGTTTCGTCCAATTCCGAGAATATTTCCTGTGTATCACTTCTGAAACACAAAAACAGCAGAAAACAGGAAACTGGCACTGTGGCACTTCGTTAATAGGTTAGTTCCGAAAATGCATAAAAGTGCCACTAAGTGTAACGAAACAATAGGCAAATGGTGTGAAAACAAGCATGGAGCATCAAAAATTATAGATACGTTTGAGACATATCAGGCAACGACCAGAGTAAAGTTCCAGCCGGGATCCCCATCGACTCTCGGCGAGAAGATCGCCTCTGGCCTTGTCTGGAGGTTCGGCACCTTCGACTGCATCAGTGACAATCTTGCCTGCTTCAAGGACGGCTTCAGCGACAGCGGCTCCTTTCTCGACGTCGGCAGCCACCGCTTCTACATTGCCAAGCCCTTCTTGGAGGAGGTAACCGACGTCCTCGACCCTCTTGGCGACGGAGGCTCGAGCTGCAGTGAAAGCAGCAACCTTGGCGCCATGGTTGAAGTGATGGCCCTGGGAGATGAGGAGGGTGGCGACTCACCACGCCCCGTGCGCCCGCCGCTCGAACGCCTTCTTCCACAGGAGCAAAACGCTCCACTCCCAGAGCAGGACGCCTCGGACATCGCCATCGTGGACCTGCGCGCACCACTCAATCACGTCATCGACCCCATCCAGGTTGCAGAGGCCCTGGAGCGGACACGCCTTGTTCTTCTTAGCAAGGTGGCCAAAGACAAAGTCGCACGGCGCCGCATGAGCACCACGCTCCACGAGTTCTATGACGCGCATGGAGACGCGCCGGACGAGCTTGATCATGGCCAGCGGCGCGGCCATGGACTCAATGCTGTGGGTCCTAGCCAGGTCCAGCGGTCGCCGTCGGCAAGCCAAGGCTATGGGGGGTGCGGACAGGGCGGTCGTGCTCCGAGCTGCAACGCCCAAGGCCGTCGCGCCCACCAGGCTGGCGAAGATGGCCGGCCACGTCGAGTCCCGGTGCCAGCGCTAGGGCTGGAGCCTCAGGCTCGCCAGCCGGCCCTGCACATCCATCTGTGGCTTGACCACATGAAGACGCTCCCCAAGGGATCTGCTAGCTCAAAGCGAGCAACGGCTGACCAAGGAGGCCCGCGGGCTGCCGGCAGCCGTTAGGGGCGCAAGGAGGGCAAGTACACCCTCGATGCTGCGCTTGACCAGCCGTGCAAATTCCACAGCACCCCTGGCAGGGAAGCGACCCACTCCACGTGTCAGTGCCGTTTCATGAGAGAGCTAGAGCAGGGCGCTCAGCAGCTCCCTAGAGTCTCGCAGGCGCAGCCGGCTAGAGGTTAGGAGGACCATCAGCATGAGCCGGCTGTCGAGAAGCTGGACCAAGGCGACGATGACTTCCCGGCGGATGTCGAGCAGTACCATATCTTTAACACCCCGGGGAAAGACAAAAGGAATGACCTTTGGTACGAGGCGGAGGTGAACGCCAGTCATGCCTGCGGAACCCCAGTTCATGCACTGGTCCGAGGCGGCCATCACCTGGGGGCGCGAGGACCATCTGCAGCTGATGCCCAGCCCTGGAGAATACGCTCTGGTTTTGGACCCCATCATGTGCTCTGATACGGACACATGCCGGTTCTCCCGTGTGCTCATCGACGGTGGCAGCAGCATCAACCTTCTTTACCGAAGCTCAATGGAGAAGCTGGGCATCTCGCTTACTCAGCTGAAACCGAGCCGGCTCACCTTCCATGGCATCGTGCCTGGGCATTCATGCACCCCTATGGGTAGGGTGCAGCTGGAGGTTCTCTTCGGGAAGAAAGGTAACAGTCGCCGCGAGCCAATCTGGTTCGAGGTGGTGGACATCAATAGTCCTTACCATGCGCTGCTCGGCCATCCGGCCCTAGCCAAGTTCATGGCGGTGCCGCACTACACCTAACTGAAGATGAAGCTCCCAGGACACAAAGGCATGATCACAGTCTCAGGATGCTTCAAGAAGTCACTGGCGTGCACCAAGGCAAGCTCGCAGCTGGCAGAGGCATTGGTTATCGCCGAGGAGAAGCGGCAACTCCTCCATCGCGTGGAGCTAACCCAGCAGGACATGCCAGCTCGCCAGTCACCGGTGGAGCAGCCAAGCCGGCCGATGACACCAAGAAGATCCTGTTGGACAAGAGCGACCCCACCAAGTTCGTCATCATCGGCACCGGTCTCTCTGCTAAATAGGAAAGCAAGCTCACCAGCTTCCTCCATGAGAATCGGGACATCTTCGCGTGGTCTCCAAAGGACATGCCAGGTGTGCCGAGGGAGCTGGCTGAGCACTCACTCCACGTCCGGCCAGATGCCAAGCCGGTCAAGCAACCGTTGCGGTGCTTTGCAGAAGAGAAAAGAAAGGCCATTGGTGAGGAGATCGCCCGGCTCCTTGCAACCGGCTTCATCATGGTAGTATTTTACCCTGACTGGTTGGCAAACCCGGTCTTGGTCCTGAAGAAGAAGAACACTTGGCGCATGTGTATCCACTACACCAGCCTCAACAAGGCTTGCCCCAAGGACCCCTTCGCGCTACCGCGCATCGACCAGGTGATTGACTCCACAGCCGATTGTGACCTTCTGTCCTTACTGGACGCCTATTCAGGCTATCACCAGATCCTGCTCTACCAGCCGGATCAGATAAAGACATCCTTCATCACCCCATATGGAGCCTATTGCTACGTCACCATGCCATTTGGCTTGAAGAACGCTAGAGCAACTTACCAGCGAACCATGCAGCAATGTTTGCAAGGGCAGATTGGGTGAAACATGCACGCTTACGTGGACGACATGGTGGTGAAGACCAAGCAGAGCGGCACGCTCCTAGACGATCTCAAGGAGGCCTTCACCAACCTGCGGCGCTATCGCATGAAGCTTAATCCTGAGAAATGCACCTTCGGCGTGTCGGCTGGACAGCTCCTAGGTTATATCATCTCCCAGCGAGGGATCAAGGCTAACCCCTCTAAGATAAAAGCCATCGAGACCCTAGAGCCACCCACCTAGCTCAGAGACGTGCAGAAGTTTGCTGGCTGTTTGGCCTCGCTCAATCGATTCAGTCAGCCGACTTGGAGAGAAAGCCATGCCGCTGTACCAGCTGATGAAGAAGATAGACCATTTTGTTTGGTCCCAGCATGCTGATGAGGCCTTCAATGACCTCAAGCGGGCCTTGTCCACTGCGCCAATCTTAGCAGCGTCGGCTCCGCGGGAGCCAATGCTGCTCTACATCGCGGCTACTCCGCGAGTCGTTAGCATTGTGATTGTGGTGAAGCGCACCGAGGAAGGCATGGAGCTACCCGTTCAACACCCGGTGTACTACCTGAGTGAGGTGCTCACTCTCTCCAAGCAAAACTACCCGCACTACTAGAAGGTCGCATACGGCGTGAACATGGCGGCCAGAAAGCTGAAGCATTACTTCGAGGAGCACCCCATCACAGTGGTGAGCACCACTCCGCTCTCGGAGATCATAGGGTGAAAGGATGCAATCAGCAGAGTGGCCAAATGGGCGATTGAGTTAATTGCTCACACCATTCAGTACAAGCCCAGGACGACGATCAAGTCTCAGATCATAGCGGATTTCTTCGCTAACTGAGGAGAGCACCAGTACCTGCCGTCGGCTCCAGACTCTACGTACTGGCACATGAACTTCGATGGCTCCAAGATGCTCGGGGGCTTGGGAGCCGGCGTCGTCTTCACCTCTCCCAAGGGGGACAAGTTGCAGTACGTACTGCAGATCCACTTCCATGTGTTGAACAACGTTGCCGAATACGAGGCCCTGGTGCATGGGCTCAAGCTGGCCAACGAGATTGGCATTCGGAGGATCCTCTGCTTCGGAGACTCCGACCTGGTGGTGCACTAGGTCTCAGGGGAATGAGACGCCAAGGATGCCAACATGGCCTCTTATCGCTTCTACGTGCAGCAGCTATGCGGATTCTTCGAGGGCTATGAGTTCCATCACGTCCCCAGAGCAAACAACGACGAGGCAGATCGGCTGTCCAAGATCGGCTCCACTAAGCAGGATATCCCGGCTGGGGTGTCACTGGAGATAATCCGTAAGCCATCCATCAAGCCATCACCAGAATCCGGCTCCATCTTCGTGCCAGAAGACCCTGCTTTGGCTCAGATGCCACTGCCGGACTCGGGGACTGCTGCCTCAGAGCCGAAGGAGGTAGCCGACCAGCCCAGCGTGGCCGGCTCAATGAAGGACTCGGGGGCTGCCGTCTCCAAGCCAGCCCTCATAGCTGGCCAACCAGACGAAGCCGGCATGTCGACGGACCCGGGGGCTGCTGACCCCCTGGTTGCCAGCGTCTTCCATATCTGGGAGATACCATCCTGGGCGGAGCCATTCTCCAACTACCTCATCACTGGCGACCTGCCTAAAGACGAAGCAGAGGCTAGGCGACTTCAACGTCGCACGCAGGCATACACCATCATCAACAACGAGCTGTACAAGCACAGCGTGTCAGGGATCTTCTAGAAGTGCATCGAGCTGGAAGAAGGGCTAGAGATGCTAAAAGAGATACATCAAGGGGAGTGCGGGCACCACGCATCTTCCAGAGTCTTGGTGGCTAAAGCCTTCCGCCATGGTTTCTACTGGCCGACGGCCCTGCGGGATGCAGATCAGCTGACGAAGCATTGTAACGGCTGCCAGCGTTTCTCCAAGCATCGGAACACTCTAGTGGCGGCCCTCAAGACCATTCCGCTCACCTGGCCGTTCGCTGTCTGGGGCCTAGACATGGTGGGACCGTTCAAAACAGTGCCCGGGGGCTTGACGCATCTGCTGGTAGCAGTGGACAAGTTCACCAAGTGGATCGAAGCCAAGCCAATCAAAAAACTCGACGGCACGTCCACCATCAAGTTCTTCAATGAGATCATCACGAGATATGGAGTCCCCCACAGTGTCAGGCCTTGTCCCGTTTCTTCAGAAGCAACAGAGGAGAAGACTAGCAGTACTAGACATCGTCCATTTCTGACCGTTCGATTAGATCGAACGGCTTGCCTTGTAATCACACCTTAATCGCACTTAAGACTAAGTACTGCTGTTTGGTTCTAATTGGAAGCGTGGCTCACCGGGGTACTCTATATAACCCGGGAGAGTGGGAGGTTGGGTGGCACGCATCCCAAAACCCTAATTTCAAGTTCTTGTCTAAACCTTTATTTGCCAGCAATTTCTACCTTTTGTTCTTGCCTGTTGCCAATTAGCTGCTAGATTACTGTAGTTGTTCTGTTCCTCGCATCCTTTCCGTCTAAACCGATTGAGGAGCCTGACAAGTGGTATCAGAAGCCTTTTCCCCACGCGCAAGATCCCACCCTCCTCTCCCATCTCAGCCGGCGGCGCGCTCCACTCCTTGAGTCAGGTTCCTGGATCACCATGATCCAGCGGTAAAATCCCTGTTGCCTTCTACGCCGGTACCCGATCTTGCGTCTCGAGGAAGAAGTCGTTCAAAGCAGCCGACTTCAATGATCCCCCGCCGTACTCGCTCCCAGGACAAGCTGGCGGCGGCTGCCGAGGAAGCTGCCCTGCTCGCCGCGGCGCAAGCCCAAGCGCATGAAGAGGATACAATCAGTTCCCGTCTTCCCCGCGAGGTGCTCAACATCAATCGGCGACTCAACCAGCAACAAACCTCCGTCGACGCCATCCAAGGTACTCTCTCCAAATTAACTGAGATGGTGGCTCAGTTGGGGATCGATTTACACCGTGCACCACATGAAAATCAGCCTGAATCCATTGTTCCTGATGCCAGCACCAACAGATTCCACACACCACCCCCACCACCACCAAATCTCAGCCCCATCGCCGAGAAAACCCACCGAACAGCAAGCCACCTCGCCGCAACATAGGCCACAACAACCACAACTTCAGCAAGCTGTGCACTTTGGCCAACTCACACCTGAACAACTACCCCATCTGCAATTTCCACCCAACACTCGTGCTCCTAGCACCAGCACAAACCCAATTCCACCAACAACAGCACCCATTGTTCACTGGCAACAGACAACTAACCCTACGACTCATCCCCATATGTACTCCCCTTCATCACTTCCTACTCAACATTACCAACCCCCTCCACCACCCTTCTCTAGCTCACCAACATCTCAGCCCCAATATTACCCACCTCCACCACCACCTCATAACCCCTACACTTACCACTATCCACCACCCACCCCATACCAAGCCATTCCACCCCACACCTATTACCCTTATCCATCACCACCACAAATCCACCCTCAGTATACCTATTCCCCCACACAACCTTCTATTCCACACAAACCTGCACCTCAACCAATACCTGCCCAGCCTATTCAGCAACAGGAGAGACATACAAATGATAAACAGCACACTCAGGCAGCCTGTCAAGAACCATACATTCGAACACCAAGTGTGGACTTACCACTGTTCTTTGGAGAGAATGCACTAGCCTGGATAGAAGAGTGTGAAAGTATTTTCCAACTTACTGGTATCACCAATGACTTCAAAGTCAAATGGGCAAACGCCCACATGCGTGGCAAAGCCAAAACATGGTTATCCAGTTGCAGCATCAATCTGTACTTACTAAACTGGCACCAATTCTGTGACCTTGTCTGTGACCGGTTCCCAGCACCAGGCGAGCACGAATCCATGGAACAATTCCAGCAGCTGAAGCAAAGTTCCTCAGTGAACTCCTACATAGATCAGTTCGAAGAATACATGATCCAGATGAAAAGGGACCACCCCTACCTGACTGATAATTTCTTCTTACTTCGATTCATCGCTGGCCTCAAAGATACAGTCAAACACTCAGTAAAAAGTCACAATCCATCTACCCTCCGGACAGCTTACTGGCAAGCTCGCCAACAAGAACAAGCATACCTCTCCACAACTCGCAGACAGCCAGTTTCTTCCCCAGTTACTAAACCAGTACACACCGCAGCACCTCGCCTGATGCCCAACACTAGACCAAAGGCGATGCCTGACAAACCACGAGAGCGTGGTAAATGCTGGTACTGTCCAGAACCATGGGTTTTTGGACACAAATGTGCCAATGTGAAAAGTATGCTCAATGCAATACAAATGCAAGGTCACAGTGACGAAGAGGACACAACTGAACTACCAGAACAGTTTCATGATGCTACAGCCAACCTTTCCACTGAAGAACTGCAACAACTCAGTGAAGACACAAACAACACACCAGTTCAGCCACCTAGTGAAGCTCTTATGCAGATTTCTGCTGAAGCACTCCATGGAATCCCAGGAGACACCACATTGTCTGTGGATGTTTTTCTTAATGGCCACAAAGCAGTAGCTCTCATTGACAGTGGCAGTACTAATACCTTTCTAGACAGTGAATTTGTATCACGAGCCAAATTACCCATAACTCCAACTACTCCTAACACAGTTCTGGTAGCCGGAGGAGGGGAACTCCATTCTGCTGGGCATATTCCACATTGTAAATTTCAAATGCAGAATACAACCTTCAGCTATGACTGCAAGGTACTACCCCTTAAAGGATATGACATGGTAATTGGAGCCAACTGGCTAAAGCACCATAGCCCAAACTTCACTGATTGGGAGAAAAGAAGCATATCAGTAACATTGGAAGGGAAATGGTTCACTATTCTGGACAGAGCTGCTACACCAACTAATCCAATTATTTCAGCAAAAGCCTGTTCCAAATTGTTACTCATGGGAGCCCAAGCTTACCTCATTCGACTACTTCCACCTGAGCAAGTTTCTTCACAATCTCACACTGTGGAAGCTTCAGCTGTCACTGATATCTTATCAGACTTTGCTGACATTTTTGAGGAACCTAGTGGCCTGCCTCCATCTAGAGCTTGTGATCACACCATACCCATTCAAGAGGGTAGTACACCTCCTAACGTACGACCCTATAGAATGCCACACAAGCAAAAGAATATAGTGGAAGAACTGGTGCAGAAAATGCTCAAGAACAATGAGATACGTTTGAGCAATAGTCCCTATTCATCCCCTGTCATATTGGTGAAGAAAAAAGATAAGACTTGGCGCCTCTGTGTGGATTACAGACAACTCAACAATTTAACTATCAAGAACAAGTTCCCTATTCCTGTCATCGAAGATTTATTGGATGAGCTCCACGGCGCCACCATATTCTCCAAGATCGACCTTCGGTCTGGTTACCATCAGATAAGAATGAACCCCTCTGATATTCCCAAAACTGCTTTCAGCACCCATCTGGGTCACTACGAATATCTGGTCATGCCATTTGGCCTCTCCAACGCCCCAGCAACATTTCAGCAACTCATGAACAACATATTTGCTCCCTTTCTCAGGAAATTCGTCTTGGTTTTCTTTGACGACATCCTTATATACAGCAAAAACATCAAGCAACATCGTCTACACATTGCTCAAGTCTTACAAGTGCTGAGAATCCATCAGCTCAAGGCCAAAATGTCTAAATGTACGTTTGCAACGCCTACTGTTGAATATCTCGGCCATGTCTTGTCAGGAGATGGTGTAGCAACAGACCCAGCCAAAATCAAAGAGATATCCTCTTGGGAAGCTCCCAAAACAATCAAACAACTGAGAAGGTTTCTGGGACTGACAGGGTATTATAGAAGATTTGTTCAGGGATATGCATCCATCTGCAGACCATTGCATGACGCTCTGAAGAAAAATTCTTTTGTTTGGACTGAAGCTCAACAAACAGCTTTTGACAAGCTCAAGCTGGCTATGACTACCCCTCCAGTTCTCATCCTTCCAAACTTTAACAGCCCATTCTACCTGGAAACTGATGCATCAGGCAAAGGATTGGGTGCAGTACTCATGCAACAAGGGAGACCTATTGCTTTCTTTAGTAAAGCTTTAGGACAAAAAGCTCTGGCTCAGTCAATCTATGAGAAAGAAGCACTGGCAATCCTTGAATCGCTCAGGAAATGGAGGCACTACTTGCTGGGAAACAAACTTATAATTCGGACAGATCAAAAGAGCCTCAAGTACCTATCTAGCCAGAGATTATTGGAAGGCATTCAACACAAATTGATGCTCAAATTGTTGGAGTTTGATTTCTCCATTGAATACAAACAGGGCAAAGAAAACACAGTGGCTGATGCCCTATCTAGGAAATATGATACAATTGAGGACTCATGCAATGCACTCTTTGTGGCTGTTCCAACCTGGCTGACTGAAGTAGAGAAAACTTATCAACAAGATGAAAAATGTACCCAGCTGCTCCAAGAGTTAGCAGTAAAGCCTGACAGTCACCCTTACTACAAGCTACAAGCTAACATACTTCGGTACAAAAATAGAATTGTCATTGGCAAGACCACTGACCTCAAGGAGAAGATATTCCAATCGTTTCACTCATCATCATTTGGAGGTCATTCTGGAAGCCGAGTCACTTACCATCGGATGAAACACCTCTTTTACTGGCCACACATGAAACAATTCATAGCTGACAAGATAGCTATCTGTCCTATTTGCCAAATATCCAAAACTGAGCGTGTGCATTACCCTGGGTTGCTTGATCCTCTCAACATACCTACCACCAAGTGGTCTGAACTTAGCATGGATTTTGTTGAGGGCCTACCTAAATCTAAAGGGAAGGACGTGATCCTAGTTGTTGTTGACCGGCTTACAAAGTATGCTCACTTCTTGGCTTTAGCTCACCCTTACAATGCTCAAGATGTGGCAAAGTTATTCATGGATAACATCAAGAAGCTGCACTGGCCTACCCAATAGTATTGTCAGTGACAGGGATACCATATTCACATCAAAGTTCTGGCAGGAACTCTTCTCTTCACTGAATATTCAATTACACCTGAGCTCTGCCCATCACCCTGAATCTGATGGACAAACAGAACGAGTCAACCAGTGCCTCGAGCAATACTTAAGGAGCATGGTTTTCAAGGAGCCCAAAAAGTGGGCTGACTGGTTACCATCTGCAGAATGGTGGTACAACACTGCTTATCATTCCTCCCTCAAATGCTCTCCTTTTGAAGCATTATATGGGTACAAACCGCCCCAAATCAGTGAAGTTGCTCTTCCTTGTGATGTATCACCTGAAGCTGAGGTCACCCTACAAGAACAAGACCACATGCTCCAATCTCTGAAACGTAATCTCCAACAAGCTCAAAATCGTCACAAGAAGTTTGTTGATCTCAAACGAACTGAAAGGCATTTCTCTGTGGGCGATATGGTCTATCTAAAGATGCAACCGTATCGAGAAACTGCTCTTGGTTTGCGCAATGCTCTGAAACTTTCATCTAAATACTATGGACCATTTCGTGTGCTGAAGAAAGTTGGTCAGGTTTCATACCAACTTCAGTTACCAGCCGGAACATTGCTCCATGATGTCTTTCACGTCAATCAATTGAAGAAACACCTTGGTCCAACAGCAGTGCCAAATGCCACTCTTCCTCTGCTAACTGCTGATGGCAAAATCAAAGTGGCCCCTCGAGCGATTCTTCAGCGTCGTCAAGTTCCACGCAGCGCAGGTGCATATGACATTCCTATTCCACAATGGCTAATCCACTGGGAAAACCTCTCTCTGGCAGAAGCTACCTGGGAGGACGCAAGCTTCATACAGGCGACGTTTCCGGCTTTCCATCCTTGAAGTCTGGTTTCAAGGGCAGGGCATTGTCAGGCCTTGTCCCGTTTCTTCAGAAGCAACAGAGGAGAAGACTAGCAGTACTAGACATCGTCCATTTCTGACCGTTCGATTAGATCGAACGGCTTGCCTTGTAATCACACCTTAATCGCACTTAAGACTAAGTACTGCTGTTTGGTTCTAATTGGAAGCGTGGCTCACCGGGGTACTCTATATAACCCGGGAGAGTGGGAGGTTGGGTGGCACGCATCCCAAAACCCTAATTTCAAGTTCTTGTCTAAACCTTTATTTGCCAGCAATTTCTACCTTTTGTTCTTGCCTGTTGCCAATTAGCTGCTAGATTACTGTAGTTGTTCTGTTCCTCGCATCCTTTCCGTCTAAACCGATTGAGGAGCCTGACACACAGCATCATCACTGACAACGGGACAAATTTTGTAAAGGGAGTCTTCGCAGAGTACTACGGCCAGAAGGGCATCCGGCTGGACCTGGCGTCAGTGGCGCATCCTCGGTCCAATGGGCAAGTGGAGAAGGCAAATGGGCTGATCCTAGCCGGCATCTGATACGTCTCAAATGTATCCATAATTTTTGATGCTCCATTCTTGTTTTTACACCATTTGCTTAGTGTTTTGTTACACTTCGTGACATTTTTATGCATTTTCTGGAACTAACCTATTAACAAGTTGCCACAGTGCCAGTTCCCTGTTTTCTGCTATTTTTGTGTTTCAGAATAGTTACACAGGAAATATTCTTGGAATTGGATGAAACAAAAGCCAAACATCAGAAATTCACCAAAGCTTCCAGAGAACCGAAGAGGAGACAGAGTGGGGCCACGAGGGGCCCACACAACAGGGTGGCGCGGCACAGGGCTAGGCCACTCCCCCTATGTATGTGGCCGCCTCGGTCCACTTCTGACAATGCCCCTTCG
This sequence comes from Dactylis glomerata, assembly GCA_007115705.1. NCBI lineage: Eukaryota > Viridiplantae > Streptophyta > Magnoliopsida > Poales > Poaceae > Dactylis > Dactylis glomerata. Next base: position 97,404 of record QXEO01000701.1, on the reverse strand, counting down.
CCTATAAAGACCCCCCGACGGGAAAAACCTAAAGACCGCATCACTTTTCCAGAAACATATCGCAATCCGCCGCCATCGTCGACCCGAGATCGGGAGGGTCCAGAAGCTCTTCCCGGCACCCTGTCGGAGAGGGGAATCGCCACCGGAGGTCTTCTTCATCGCCATGCTTGCCTCCGGCATGATGAGTGAGTAGTCTACCTTGGACTATGGGTCCATAGCAGTAGCTAGTTGGTTGTCTTCTCCACCATGTGTTTCATGTTTAGATCTCGTGAGCTGCCTAACATGATTGAGATCACCAGTTATGTAATTCTACATGTTGTGTTTATTGGGACCCGATGAATATTGGTGTTATGATTGAGTTGATGTACTGAATATTATCTTATGTTATCTCTATGTTGTTTATGATCTTGCATGCTCTCCGTTGTTAGTAGCTATCTTCGCTGAGTAGTTGCTAGTGACTCCAAGAGGAGGTATTTATGTTCGATAGTGGGTTCATGCCTCTATTTAATCTGGGGAGTGATAGAAACCTCTAAGGTTGTAGATGTGTTGTTGCCACTAGGGGGAAACAACATTCATATGATCAAGGGCATATGCTTTGTTTACATTACACACTTTGCTTAATGCAGTTATCTGTTGTTCGCAACTTAATACTTGTGGATTTCTCAGATTGATTCGCCACAAGTGGATTATTAGTCATAGATGTAGTTGGATGGCGGTCTATGTATCTTGTTGTAATGCCCAGAGTAAATCTCATAGTGATCCTCTCGACATATGCACATTGTCTTTATTCTATCAATTGCCCAACTGTAATTTGTTTACCCAGCATGTGTTATTTTATCTTATGGAGAGACACCACTAGTGAACTATGGACCCCGGTCCTATTTCCATTATATTGCTATCACCTGTTTACTTTACTCGCACTGTCTACTTTACTTGCATACTACTATTATTTTCCACTCGATACGCTCATACCCTTTGTTTCAAGCAAACCAGTGAGATTGACAACCTCATCGTAAGTTGGGAACAAAGTATTTGGTTGTGTTGTGTGCAGGTTCCACGTTGCCGCTCGCAAAGCAAAGCCTGGACGAGGCGCCCTATAAATTGTCCGGAGCTATCATGAAGCTAGCAAGCATCACCTTCTTGAGTTTGGCTTTTTCCTGGATACGATTAAACCTTGGTTTCTTACTGAGGGAAAAACTTGCTGCTGTGCTCATCATACCTTCCTCTTGGGGTTCCCAACTGGACGGTGAAAAACCATCAACATCGTGCCGCATCAAGACATTCTTCTGGCGCCATTGCCGGGGTAAAAGAAGACTTCTGCAAGGGGAGTTTCGCACGCACATCCTTTACTTTGTTTTAAGTTTTGCTTTACTTTATTTTTACATGCATTGTTTTATCAAAAATACAAAAAAATTAGTTTCCTTTATAGTTGTTTTTACTTGTCTGCTTTTAGTTTTGCTAGAATGGCTACTCATGAGAACACCAAGTTGTGTGATTTTACTAGCACTAATAATAGTGATTTTATCTGCACTCCTATTGCGCCACCTGCTCCTGCTACTGATTTTTATGAGATTAAGCCTGCTTTGTTGAACCTTGTTATGAAAGAGCAATTTTTTGGTGCTAGTACTGATGATGCTGCAGCTCATCTCAACAATTTTGTTGAGCTATGTGAGATGCAGAAATATAAGGATATGGAGAGTGATATTATTAAGCTTAAGTTGTTTCCTTTTTCTTTGAGAGGAAAAGCTAAGGATTGGTTGCTGTCTTTGCCTAAAAATGGTATTGATTCATGGGCTAAGTGTAAGGATGCTTTTATTGGTAGATACTATCCTCCTGCTAAGATTATAGCTTTGCGTAGCAATATTATGAAGTTTAGCCAGTTTGATAATGAACATGTTGCTTAGGCTTGGGAAAGAATGAAATCTATGATAAAGAATTGTCCCACTCATGGACTGACTATTTGGATGATTGTCCAAACTTTTTATGCAGGACTGCATTTTTCTTCAAGGAACCTATTGGATTCAGCTACTGGAGGCACTTTTATGTCCCTTACCTTGGGCGCCGCAATGAAGCTTCTCGAAAATATGATGGTAAATTATTCTGAATTGCACACCAAGAGAGCTCCACAAGATAAGAAGGTAAATTCTGTTGAGGAAACCTCTTCCTTGAGTGATAAGATTGATGATATTATGCTTATACTTTCTAATGATAGGACTCATGTTGATCCTAATAATGTTCCTTTGGCCTCTTTGGTTGCTCAAGAAGAGCATGTTGATGTAAACTTCATTAGAAATAATAATTTTAACAACAATGCTTATAGGAAAAATTTTGCTAGTAACAATTATAGGCCATATCCTTCTACCAATGGTAATGGTTATGGTAACTCTTATGGTAATTCCTCCAACAACACTAGGGCCGGTCCCTCTGAGCTTGAGGTAATGCTCAAGGACTTTATCGGTAAGCAAAATGCTTTTAACAAGTCTGTTGACCAAAAGTTAGGCAAAATTGATATTCTTGCTTCTAAAGTTGATAGCCTTGCTCATGATGTTGAACTTCTGAAATTAAAAGTGTTGCCTAATGATGTGAAGGAGAACAATCCTTTTGCCACTGCTAATGCTATCCAAGTTAGTATTGATGAAAATGTTAGGATGCTAGCAGAATTGCATGCCAGGTGGGAAAGAGAAGATGAGATTGCTAGGAATATGAAGATATATACCATTACTACCTCTAATGATGTTGTTCCTAATGCTAGCAATCCTCTTACTTTGATTGGTGTAGAGAAAACTCCTACTCCTAGTGTTAAAAAGCCCAAAACAGCAAAAACTTTTTCTCAAAAGAGTGCTAAATTTTTTTGGAGTGTGGGAGATGATAGCTCTATTTCTTTTAATGATTTTGATGTTGATGGCTGCAATATATCTGAAGTTATTTTGTTCTTGCAAAAGCTTGCTTTGACTCCTAATGCTAGTTCTTTAAATCTTGCTTTTACTAAGCATATTACCAATGCTCTTATGAAAATTAGGGATGAAAAGTTGAAGCAAAAAGCCTCTATTCCCAAGAAGTTAGAAGATGGTTGGGAACCCATCATTGATATTTATGTTAATGGTTTTGATTGCCATGCTTTATGTGATCTAGGTGCTAGTATTTCTATCATGCCTAGAAAGATTTATGACATGCTTGATTTACCGCCTCTTGAAAAATGTTATTTTGATGTTCCTATTGCTGATGTTGCCAAGAAGAAACCTTTGGGAAGGATTAATGATGTTCTTATTGTGGTTAACAATAACCTTGTTCCCATTGATTTTCTTGTTATGGACGTTGAATGCCATGCTTCATGTCCTATTATTTTGGGAAGACCCTTTCTTCGAACTGTAGGTGCCATTATTGATATGAGGGAAGGCACTATCAAATATCAATTCCCACTTAAGAAAGGTATGGAACACTTTCCAAGGAAAAGAAAGAAATTAATTTTTGACTCTATTCTTAGAGCAAATTATGAGCTTGATGCTTCATCACTTGATGTTACTTGATTCGCAATTTTCTGCGCCTAGCTCAAAGGCGTTAAAGAAAAGCACTCTTGGGAGATAACCCAATGTTTTCTTTTCAGTACTTTTTCTTTTATTTGAGTCTTGGAAGTCATTACTACTGTAATGACCGCTCATTATCCTTTTTATTTCGTTTTTGTGCCAAGAGAAGCCTCTAATTTGAGCGAGGTAAAGATTTGGGGATGTTGCTGTCCTGAAACTGTTTTCTGTGCTTCACCGTAAACATTCGTATAAATTCTCTGTTTATCTTTTGGACCTGCGATTTCTTGTGCATATGCCCCAGGTTATATCCAAACTTTTGTTAGTTCAACACTTTTTGATTTGAGCAACAGAAAACCTTTCAAAAATTCGGCCTTTGTCAGTTGTTCTGTTTTGACAGATTTCTGCCAATATTTGTTTTTGCCACTTTATCGCTTTCTTTGCAAGTTCTTTTGATCACGGAACTCTTGTGAAAGTTGCTACAGTAGTATTTACTTTATATGTGGTGGTTTTGAGTTGAAACCTGAAGCAAAAAGAGGTTGATTATATGTTATGCCTACACTAATGTTGCTAATAGATTTGTGTTTAGTTTTGTATGAAGGAAGTTTTCAAGTGTAGGGATTGGAGAATGATGAGATGAGTTGAAGAATGGACAAAAGCTCAAGCTTGGGGATGCCCATGCATCACCCCAAGAAATATCCAAGAAGTACAAGCATCAAAGCTTGGGGATGCCCCCGAGGCACCCCTTCTTCATCGGCAAAAATCAGGTCACCTTTCAAGACACTATATTTTTATTGCTTCATGCACTATGTGTTTTTCTTGGAGCGTCAGTTGTTTTAGTTTTCTTAGTTGGTTTAGTTTGTTTGTTTGCTGCAATAAATGGTTGGACCCCAACAAATTTCTTTTGGAGAAGTTGCCTTGCTTTTCATTTGCGAAGAACACTCGTTGAAATTATAAGAGTGAAAACGGAGTTGTTCATGTGTTCTTCTTTTTCTGCTACTGCTTTTGGTTTTTGTTTTCGCCTTGATTTGCGTTCAGACCTTGTCATATCTTTTCATCAAGGTGTATTTTTGCCTCTTTAAAAATTTCAAATGGTGTTGGAAAGAGAAAAAGCTTTGCGCAAATTAGTGGTACAAGAAGGAGCTTGTGTAGACTGTGGCTTAGGCTTTTTCATGTCGTGCTTGATGTCTTTTTGATAGTATGCTTAGTGGTTTTGCTGTAGCATGACTTGTCTCAAATAACTGAGATTGCTTAATGAGCCTTTGAAAAAATCATGCGTTGTTTTTATTGTATGGAAGCATTATTTTGGTTTTCTCCTTTATGCTTTATTTGGGTTGACTTGGCGCATGCTCACACATGTTAGACTCTTACAAAGTCGCCAATAGCCTTCATGATCATTTAGTTTTTGACTTTTGATGCCATCTTATGCTTCTTTTAATGTCGCTTTGTCGCTTTGCATGATTATGGCCATTATTGCTCTCTTAGTTGGTCGCTCCCAGTCTTTTGCTAGCCCTCGCCTTGTACTGAGTATGAGCTCTACTCGTGCATCCAACTCCTAAAAGCCAAAGTCTTCCAAATTGTCCACCATACATACCTACTAGCAATTTGCTATTCCAAGTAAATTTGACTTGCTTTTATTTTCTCTTCAAATTAAACTCTTACCAGTGTTATGCGAAATTCGGTCAGTAAAGCTCTCACGAACCGGAAGGCACACTTTACTTTTCCTGTTCTTAAAAATTTGACATTGTGGTCTCTTATGTTGAGTTTTTATGCTTGCAAGTTGTAAGTTGGATTCTAGCCCAGCCATGCAGTCATGGGCAAGCTTTCAACATTGCACTTCTTATTTGAGTTGATGTCGTGATCTTTTGTCTATGGATGCCCGTGGTGTGAAATGAATTGGGAATCTTGTGGGGATCATGGAGTTTTTATATGTGTTAGAGAAACGCCGGGCCGCCAATCTAAGCCATGCATAATTCATGGTGGAAATTTGCAGCATACCCATGGTGAACATACGACGACGCATCTCACAATAAAAAGCTAAACAAAAGGCAAATAAAAGAGATGTCGAGGTGTTTATTGTCTGCTTGTCCTGTCATTTTGTGTGGGCTTGTTCCATGTCATCGGGCACGGAGGTACCCCATTGGCGGTTCTCAATTATATGCATATATTTACAATGACAAGAGCCTTGCTTGGGACTATGAGTAAAGTAGCATGAGGTTTGGGTACTCGTATTCACGGGACACGAGATTTTCAACTTATGATTTGTCAAGCATATGCATCATAATTGTTCTCGCATTAACTTTAACCATTCAAGATGCTTATGATGGGGGCAATGAGAGCTCAAAGCCGGTAAGTACCATAATTTTTGAAGGTTATAAAACTTGCAATCACTGCTTCCCTCTGCGAAGGGCCTTTCTTTTACTTTTATGTTGAGTCACCACCTTCTTTCTTTATGCACCATTAAGAGAGCATAGTTGTCATTCTTAGTGTGATATGCATTGTCCCAAAGTTCATTGATTGATTCATGATGTTGGTTTCACTTGTTCTCAAATTATTTGTATCTAGTCGCCCTCTTAAACTTGAAGGTGTCCTATGCATTTATGTTTTACTCTCTTTGAAGGACAAGCTGAAAACCATTTGTATGTTTTTCCTTATGATTTGAACACACGTTTGACTTTCATTGTTTCATTTTCATGATCTTTTGTTTGTGTTCACTTGCATGTTTACAACATGGTTGCTAAGTTCTTATTGTCAAGATTATATCTTCATGCCCATGTTTTAAGTTCTTATGATCCCAGCTCACAAATGCTTACATATGTGATCAAGATTGTGTAGGTGCATGTCACCTCAAAATTTATTCTTTTGTTATCACTTACCTACTCGAGGACGAGCAGGAGTTAACCTTGGGGATGCTTGATACGTCTCAAACGTATCTATAATTTTTGATGCTCCATGCTTGTTTTTACACCATTTGCCTATTGTTTCGTTACACTTCGTGGCACTTTCATGCATTTTCCGGAACTAACCTATTAACAAGTTGCCACAGTGCCAGTTTCCTGTTTTCTGCTGTTTTTGTGTTTCAGAAGTGATACACAGGAAATATTCTCGGAATTGGACGAAACAAGTTCATGAAGTCTTATTTTACCCGGAAGCTTCCAGAGATCCGAAGGAGAGTAGGAGGGAGGCCACCAGGGCCCCACACACAGGGGTGGCGCGGCCAGGCCCCTGGCCGCGCGAGCCTGGCGTGAGGGCCCCTGGCTCCTCCTCTGACATCGCCCCTTCGCCTATAAAGACCCCCCGACGGAAAAAACCTAAGTACCCCGATCAGATTTCCAGAACACATCGCGATCCACCACCGCCATCGACCCGAAGATCGGGAGGGTCCAGAAGCTCTTCCCGGCACCCTGCCGGAGAGGGGAATCGCCACCGGAGGTCTTCTTCATCGCCATGCTTGCCTCCGGAGCGATGAGTGAGTAGTCTACCTTGGACTATGGGTCCATAGCAGTAGCTAGATGGTTGTCTTCTCCACCATGTGCTTCATGTTTAGATCTCATGAGCTGCCCTACATGATTGAGATCACCGTTATGTAATTCTACATGTTTGGTTTGTTGGGATCCGATGAATATTGGTGTTTATGATTAAGTTGTTGTACTGAATATTATCTTTTGTTATCTCTATGTTGTTTATGATCTTGCATTCTCTCCATTGTTAGTAGCTATCTTGGCCGAGTAGTTGCTAGTGACTCCAAGAGGGGGTATTTATGCTCGATAGTGGGTTCATGTCTCTGCTTAATCTGGGGGAGTGACAGAAACCTCTAAGGTTGTAGATGTGCTGTTGCTACTAGGGAGAAAACAACATTCATATGCTCAAGGGCATATGCTTTGTTTACATTACACACTTTGCTTAATGCAATTATCTATTGTTCGCAACTTAATACTTGTGGAGTTGTCGGATTGATTCGCCACAAGTGGATTATTAGTCATAGATGCAGTTGGATGGCGGTCTATGTATTTTGTTGTAATGCCCAGAGTAAATCTCATAGTGATCTTCTTGACATATCACGTTTATCTCTATTCTATCAATTGCCCAACTGTAATTTGTTTACCCAGCATGTGTTATTTTATCTATGGAGAGACACCACTAGTGAACTGTGGACCCCGGTCCTATTTCCATCATATTGCTATCACCTGTTTACTTTACTCGCACTGTTTACTTTACTCGCACTGTTTACTTTATTCGCATACTTCTACTGTTTTCCACTCGATACGCTCATAACCTTTGTTTCAAGCGAACCGGTGAGATTGACAACCTCATCGCAAGTTGGGAGCAAAGTATTTGTTTGTGTGTGTGCGGGTTCCGCGTTGCAGCTAGCAAGCAAAGCTTGGACGAGGCGCCATATATAAATTGTCCGAAGCTGTCGCAAACTAACAAGCATCCCCTTCAGCCGTCATTGTCTGCTTTTCTCCTGAACGATAAACCTTGGTTTCTTAACTGAGGGAAAACAAGATGCTATACTCATCATACCTTCCTCTTGGGGTTCCCAACGGGCTGGTCATTCACCACGCACAAGGACCTCTGATCTTCCACATCAACTTGGAGTATCAGCCTCTTTTTTGGCGCCGTTGCCGGGGACTAAAGAAGAATACTTCCAAAGATTGAAGAAAACCTCCCGCGTCAACTTAGCGCCAGCAAGCTGCAAGGGCCGCCAAGGTTTTTTGGTTGCGGCTCCCTTTTGGGTGGCCGCATTTGCAGGACACTGGCGGCATCGCCGCCAGCATCGCAACCTTCTTCTCGTTCCCTTTCGGGTGACCGGGTCCTCGTTTCTCCGGGACACCTTCGCCTCCAACGCTGGGACCTCCAGGAGAAGACATGGACGGGTTGAGCTCTGATGAGAAGATCGAGGCAGGGGAAGAAGTGGAGTGTGTCATTAGCCCCGAGCGCCCCCAGTATTTAAGGAGGAGCGGGGCAGGGGAGGGGGCCAGCGTAGTGGGATCAGCGATGCCCAATGCTTTGGCAACTGCCCCGTTTTCCCTGCATCGTGCACACCCACAGGAAGGCAACCGCTGTGACCATCACAGCGGATCGTGGGTGGAACCGACGGGACATGTCGCTGATGCATGCAAGGCTACCCCACGTGACGTCTTAGGAAATTATTACGGCGGCCGCAAAGTCTAAGTGACGGGACGCTACGCTGCAGCATTCAGGCCAGTCGCAGCATGGGTCCAGATTTCGAAGTGGTTCAAGTTCCAAAGAAGCTAGGCGCTGGCTAGCGGCTACGGAGCAACCCAAAGCTGGACGAATCCTGGAGCCGGCACGTCCCGAGATGGCCGACGACACTCTGCAAGACTTGACCTCAAGATCGACGACCTCTGGGCCGGGTGAGGAATCCTGGGACTTCGACGGAAGCGTGTTAACTTCGGCGAGGAATAGAACCCGCCGAAGCCCCATGCTAACCCATGAGACTTCGCCAGTTTCAGGGGCTAGTGTCGTGGGGATGACTTCCAGGGTAGGCCAAGGGCAGAGCCGTCTACCGGCTAACATCCTAGGAATCTCCACGGCGCCAAGTCAGGAAGACCAGCTTCGACCAAAGGACCGGCTGCGCCAGCAGCCGGCTGGCGACTTCACCGAGGAGAGCCAGAGCCAGCGAAGATGACGAAACCCCTCCAATGGCTGCTTCGCCAAAAGCAGCCTGGCCCTGACAAGATCGACAGAAGCAGGGACAAGCGTGATGCCAGCCATGCCCGGTATCCACCAATCAACGGGTAGGAGCCTTCCCAACGAAAAGATCTGAGGCAAAATGGAGAGCATATGCCTCGGAGATGCCGGTCCAAGGGGGAAAGGCACTTTATAAAGTTTTCATCGCCAGACAGGGAGTTAGAAGACGACGGGGCCACGCCAAGACCACGGCCGCGGAGGAGCCGGCAGCCGGGCAGCCGACCACCTAACCTATAACCAGACCCCCGCCTATATAAGGGGGTCTGGACCCTTAGACTAGGGAGATCCAATCCTTCTTCTTCCTCCTCTAGACCGAGCAGCTCGAGGAGCGTTGTAGCCACCGTGTGCAGATAATAAGAAACAAGGCAGGAAGTAGGGGTGTTACCTCCGGCGTGGAGGGCCCTGAACTTGGGTAAACCGCTGGTGTCCTAGTTACACAATCTCGAGCCGGACCCATCGTCGCACACCGTCGAGCCCCTCCGTTAAGCCATCCCCATGGCTATTGTCACTAAAATCCCACGACAGGGAGGATTTGGGGTTCATTTTGACTGTCAAGTGGGCCCGGGGCCGTTTTTCCACTGTGTCGCTTGGTGTCGGCGCTCCCGATAGGGTCTTGCCACGCAGGGGCCGGCACATGAGCACCGACTGTTTATTTGGGATCCAACGGGCGCCGGCGGGATTTTGGGCTTGCCGATGGTGCACCAATTTGGGCCCCGAGCCCAAAATCCCTGCCGACCGCATTTTGGGAGGCATTTTGGGGGCGCCGGTGGAGATGCTCTTAGGAAACCTGCCAGATGGTAAGGGTTTGGTAAAAGCACATGCAAGCCAAGATGGATGAAAAGCCTTCTTTTTTTGACAGCCAATACAGTTGAGGTCACGAAGTAGAATCTCATGGAATGGTTCCGTACCTAGATGTTGTTCTGGTGTTTACTTAAAAATGGAATGGAATGAGGTGGTTCCTCAAAAGAGAATATTCCCTCTAGATCCGGAACACACTCATTCCTCAAAATCGGTGGAATCTCCTCATTCCTCTATGCTAAAGCCACCCTACTCTCACTCTTCTCCCCCATTCACTTATAACTTATTCTGCTAAATGCACCCCACACTTGCTCACATATTCTATTTCTAGAATATGCCACATTCCACTCTCCAACCAAAACACAAGAACAAAACTAACCCATTCCATATTCTAGCTCAAACTTAACACAAGAATGGAACCAACCCATTCTTCTAGAATGGAACCATGACATTGCATTCCACTTGGTTCTCAAACCGAACATACACAAATAGTACGAGGTAGTTGTCTCCAGCGATTATACAAAATAAACTCTAAAAGTAAATGTGCAAATCTTTGAGATCTACAGACTATTTCTTCTCCTAAGACATAATCTTGTATTTTTTGAAGACAATCGAACAAAGCCAAACCTGAAACCTTTAAATAATATAAACGAATATTCTATGATCCACAATATGAAGGCTACATGCACGATGAAGCTATTAAAGTAGTCTATCACCATCGGCAAGAGTAGCAACATCAGTATGACAGGGTAAAGTAACCAAACAACCTTGTCGACGTCTCTGTGAGCCAAGAGTACGAATCACCATTGTCGATAACGCAGCAGCTAAGATGAATATTGTGAAGACAATCCTCCTCGTGAAAAGATTGATTGGCAAAGTGAAATCTAAATGACCATATCTAGAGAAACTTAATCTTCCACCACAACCATTGACATCAGGAGCGGGATCTCGTTGTCGAAGGAAAGGTTGAAGATCGCTTATGTGGACGATGCTATCTTCATTGATATGGAGGACAAAGAAATACAAAAAAAGCCTTAACTTAATCAATTCAAAATTCTATTTTTATTAAAAACTTTACTCATAAATTCGGTTTCCCACTTCTCCCGACATTGGCAGGGCTGGCTGGAGGAGGGGGAAGGGATTTATGTTGGAGGCGGAACTGGAGGCGGTAGCGCGCACCTACGCTTAGGAAGATACGGGGAGCGATGCAGTGCGTTCTAGTGAAGGAAATATGCCCTATACAAAAATAATAAATAGTTTATTTGCATATTTCATTTTGTTCACAACAAGTTTAATACTATGTTATAACTCTATCAGTCGGATAACTGATACATGTGTGGTATTAAACAACCAGAGTCCCTAGTAAACCTCTATTACTAGCTCACTGGTCAACTCATGATCAGTTTCTAGATCATGTGACATCTTGAAAGAGCTCTAAGCTCCCTGGTCTTTGGGCACTTGTGGTTCATCGGGCTGTCATTATCGCTGGGCCTACACAGAGGAGATAGCGTGTGGATTTGTCTGCCTATATTGGTACAGTTCCTCGCACGTCGTGGACGTTGTGTGTATGATTGGCTGACGCGGTCTATGTCGGTTCCATTGGAGGATTAGCGCAGGTAGGAGCTTCCTGATTCCTCTTCTTCTACCATTGTTCCCGACAGATCACCACCGTCAGAACCATTCTCTCCCTTAGTCCTTCGTACCATCCACCGCGAGGGCTTTCTGGCGCCGTGCTAGAGGAGGAAGGGGTAGCGCTCTTGATGTGCCAGGTTACAGAGGCGAGGGCCGGACGGAGCTTAGAGCTCCATATCGAGGCAGAGGTGTGGCCATGTGACACCACGCCGATGATGGGCGAGGCCATGCGGCGCCCGAGCCCCATATCGAGGCAGAGGTGTGGCCATGTGACACCACGCCGATGATGGCTGGCCAGATCGAGTCGGAGGCAAAGGCTCAGCAGTGCCGGTGTCTCTGGCCCTTGTTGGAGATGATGCTGGGCGAGGGAGGCTAGGTGAGCAGCAAATAGATGATGGTAGTCGCCCGTCCGGAAGAAGATGGAGCAGCAAACCAGGCGAGCAGTCAATTCTTACCTTCTCTCTATCTTCTCCTCCTCTCTGGCCGAATTTGTCAATGTTCCTTTCGCATATTAAATTGAAGTTTGATGTATGTATGTATGTATGTATGTATAATTACCTGTATCTTTATTTCTACTACATGAAACGTCCAATTGATGGAATTATGTAGAAAATTGTTGAATTCTTTGGTGACTTCCAAATTTACGATTCTCTGTAGAGCTTATTCTTTCAAGCTGAAAATTGGGTTGACATACTCATGGAGGTGAAAATAGATTTCGTTTGTACTTTATGTAAGTGTGTAAATGCAGATAATACTTGAGAAGTTACTGGCATGAACAGATGCACATTTTCTGAATTGGGATAGTGGAAGTTGATCTGAAACTGTTCGTTACTGGTAATATGAAGACTTTCAGTTGATTGACATGTTAGAACTTTTGTACTACATGCCATCATTTGTAGTGGATGACTTTAGTTTCACAAGCTTGGTTGGATAAAACTCTTTATGAGTTTATCTTTAAATTCAGATGTACCACATGTTAATGAGGAGCTATTGCATTGATAATCGCACAAACAGTTCTTATTGTATGCCACTTTTGCTTAAACTGATTCTTAAAAATCACCTTATATTTTTGTAAGCTTGCAGACTTTTGTTTGTCAGCTGGTGGCTGCATAACGTGTGCAACTTCTATTATAGTTCATGATTGTTTTCAGAATCGTTTGTTCTCATTGTTGTCTTCTCTGTTCTATGTTGGTAGCAGCTTCTTGGGAAGGAGGAGAAAGAACTGAAGGTGACCAAAGAAAATATTTTCACTGCTTGCAAAATATCAAAGTGTCCTAACATCTGTTTCAACTGTTTTAGACTCAAGATAGTTTGTTTATTTCAGGTTTAAACTGGCAGATTGAATGATGAAGTAACAAAGTATCCTAAACATCTGTTTCAAAATCAAGATACTTTGTTTATTTTAGGTTTATTTCACTGCTTGCAATATTTAGTTCAACTTTGAAACATAGAGTTTTTGTAGAAAAGGAAACACCCACTCTAAATGGGTATGGGGTTCAGAATAAAATCCTACAAGAATCTTTTGTGTTTTAAACAAAGAGTAGGATTGCTAGTGAGTTCTGAAGTTGCAGAGACGACAAACTTATCTTGAGTACCCCTAACTAGCAGTATAATTTATGTCGATACAGAAACATGGCTGAATAATTTTCATGTTCATATGAATGCTAAGTCTATAATAGTTGTAGTATCGACTATTCCACGGGATGTGAAAAAACATTGCTCGTGGATGAAAGCATTCCTTATAATTTCCTACTAAGTGGTACCTTATACTGCAGGTCTTTCATTATAAAAGGATCATAAAGTTTATATCCTCGAAGTGTTTCGGTTGCGTGTAGAGCAATACCTTCAGAATTAGAGGTGAAGAGAGTTGTACTATATGACGGAGAATGCATCACATGTCAGGTATTTTTACTATTCAAGGATGCTATCATTATCTTGCAAATTTTTGAAAATGTTGACTATTGCTCTTTCTAGAAGTTGATAATACAGCTTGATAGTAGTATCAAAGTTTTATACTAGGAAATGGTCCTACTGGTGACGAGCCATGTGACATTTGAAAGTTGGCTTTGTGGATTGTATTTTAACTAGAACAGTTCTACTTCTACATACTCCAATGTCATGTGACATTTGAGCTACAAATTGTTTTTGAGAAATTACATAATCCAATCTCTGGATGTTGGTCACTTTGATTGGAACAGAGGCATGTCGGGATGTATTTAGTTCATGTTGCCAGAAATTAAGAGTATATGGCTGGGTGACTGGTTAGCGTGGAGAGACGAGCTACTCATGTCGTCCTATATATGAATAAATTGCTCTAAAAATTGATAGTACACGAGTACTCAAATAGAGGTAGTATTTTCTTTTGATTCCACGTACATCTAAGACATATAAATGATTCATATGCTTGCATGGATGATGCATTGTCTGATCAATTGAATGACCATTTTTTTCTTAGCTCTGTGTAGTATTTGCATTGTTTAATAGGTCCAGCAATTCCATAAATTAGGCTAATTATACGTAAATATACTTTGTGCTTGTTTTCGTATGTATGTGACTCCTGTAGTTGATTAATAAATTATCAGTTTATTACCATGCTTCTTTTTTCTCTATTCCATATCATGCCTTGGTTTAAGTTTTCATTTTATATCTTACCACATATGTGATTTTTATGATAGAAATGATGAGCTATGTGTTAAGATTTTTCTGGGGATTTTCATGGTTCTTGACTTAATCGTAATACGTTTGGTGTACTAATTTCAGCTACGCGCGGGAGCAATTCTGATGACCGCTCCTAGGAGAACTGTTATAGCTGAGTGGGCTTAGTTCATTTGTTTGAGCGCCCACATAACCAGGAAATTCGTGGATATGTTTCCATTTTTTTCTCATACTAGATACGGTTTAGATCTTTATACTTGAAATCAGGAACATACATAACATGTTGCACGAGTTAATCCCTCTACTTTCTAATATTGATCCCTTTGCTGCCTTGAGTACACAATAATGAGTGACAGACACAACAAGTGCAGTAAACTCAGTTAAATCTAGAGACCAATCCGTTAAGAGCACTAAGCTCTCTAGGCCTGTGGCCACCTTGCTCCGTTCAGTGCTTCAACACCAGGCCAGTGGTGAAACAGTACTTTGCTACCTACTATGAGCTGAGTTTCACAATATGAGCGAGGGCAGCGGAGGTTGGTCCAGTATGCAATGATTCCATTCTATGCATAGAAGCTCAGGGTCTTTTAAGAACATAATTGGCTGTGATGAATAAGAGGTACCTCATCAGTGATGTTCTCGCCCTTGCATTTTGCTATTAGTTTGTGTGCTGCTCCAGGGTGTGGGGTATGTTGGTTCCAAAGTTTGTTATTTTGGAAGTGTCGTTCGCTTTGTACTGCTGACAGTCATGTCTATGTGTAAAGAATACAGCTAGAATTGCTAAATGGAGTATGTTTGATGTAAGGCCTCCATGCCATAGCTATTAGGGCAGTAACATAGTTATTTTTTGCGATACTCGAATAAGCTGGCTTTTTAAAATTTATAGCTCCTGTTATCTTGACGTATTTTACATACTAGCTTTCAAACTAATCTCATTGCAATGTTAGGCTCTCAGAATGTTCTTAGTAGTTGTCTAGGGTGTTTCCTGTGAGATTGTATACATCTTTGTAGCTTTGGCCATTCGTTCCTCGCTGACTAAAATAAGGTAGGGTTTTATAGTACGTCTTTCGGCTAAGATGTTGAATGTTCAGTGCCCTGATCTTTTTTTACTATTGTGAGCTGTTATTGACGTCTGTGGCTACGCTACAACAAAGAGGAGCTTATGTCTTACCGATCAAAGTTTTAGGCATTATTTTGTGCATTTTTCTTTAACGTTGTATGTGTCGTTGTTTGCTAGCTGTCTACTGCTATTAGTGGTATGATTAGCTTTTCATAGGAGCTCACCACATGTGTCCTAGAGTGCGCCTAATGAACCTTGGTTTGATTCACTCCATTCTACCCAGAAAGAGCTCATGGACAACTAGAGAAAACCCCATATAAAGCCAAATCTGCTCACATTATGTGAAAAACTGACAATAACAAAATACGGCACAGCAACGCGCGCAAGGACCATCTAGTTTATGTCTAATTGACAATGAGGTTCATGCAATTAAGGAAATGCCATGATGGAAATACACCCACCACTATTATTGCAATGAGATCGGTCACTAAGTTTCAACATTGCAGTTAACTAAGAAACAAAGTAACCTAATCCTTAGATTGTGAGGTCACATTTAATCACTACATCCTACGGCTGCTCTGATTGCATCAATCATCATTGCCTTAACCGGATGACTGAAAAGGTGTCTTCGTGTATGCTAATGGGGTTTGTTGAGGCATGTGCACCAAGAGCGGGATTTGTCCATCTGCATGATGGATTGATACTCTGGGCCCACTCAGTGACAATTGCATCTACGAAGCTTGCAAGTGTGTGACTAGGTCATGGAGGATACAATGTCATGTGAACGACTAAATAGACTTGTCGGTAACGAGACTGAACATGATATAGAGGTATCACTGATTGAACCTTGGACATGATCTAGTATCACGAGATGAAAGGAATAAGATATGATGTTTACGGATCAACAAAGATGCCATCATGGAATGCACAGGGGCCAGCATGACTTTCCAGAGTTGACTGTTGATCATTGATAGGAGATATGTGATCATGTCTATAGTATTCCCTGACCCGTACGGTGTCACGCTTAAGGGAATACGACGCTTAGGGATCAATTCAAAATTAATGGAAATAAGGAGTTAATCGAAAATGTTTTGAGAAAATCAGGAGGGTTTCGGGAGACACCAGAAAGGTTCCGAACATTATCAGAAATGTTCTGGTAAAATAATTATGCAAGTAATTGTTATTTAACATGTTTACTATGTAATTAATAGAATTAAATATTTAAGGAAATTAAATAATAATTAAATAAATAATTAAAAAAGGGTAACCCCTAATGGGCCACCATTGTGGCAGCCCATTAAGGGGGGCAGCCAAGGGCCATGGGCAGAGGCGCCCTAGGGCAGCCCTAGGGGCCGGCTGCCAAGGCCAATGCGCCCTAGGGTTTCCCCTAGGGGCCGGCGGCTAGGGTTCCCCTTCCTTGGGGATGGGGCATGTGGTGGAGGTGCTACCTACCCCCTCCACCTATATAAACCCAACCCCTTGGCCCCTTTGGCTCATTCAATCCCATATCTCCATCCTCTCCTCTCTGGCTTGGCTCCCACGTTTGGAGTCATGCTCGCGAGTTAGAGGAAACTCCACAAGCCGTACACCGTCGCACTGCTGGATTTCCTGTCCGAGTCCTTCTTCTTCCACTGCTTTGCTGGACCGGAGCCCGGAGGACATCTATACACCGTACGTATGTAATTCCTTAGAGGTATCGCCTCTAGTGGTACCCGTCGTCATCGACCTGATCGACTACACGAAGGTCTTCTTCGACAATGTTTGTGTGAGAACGTATTTCCACTTTTGGTCTTCAAAGGTACGAACACCGTCGCTGCTTCCGTTACCTTACAACTATATAGAATAGATCATGGGGAAAAGGTTTATAGGAATTTTTTTATTTTCTACTTCAAACCCCAACAGCTAGTTAGGAAAAACCTTCGGTTGATTTATGGGAAAGTACTTTAGGTCTATGTCGTCATCATGTGAGGAAGCAGCTGAAAAGTGTGGTGTCATTATTGAGTCATTACCAAAACATTTTCCTAGCAGGGTGCTGAGGCCTAGGGTGCCATGTGTTGGGTTGGGCTAGCCCACACCTCTATTTGCATCGAACGATGTTGCCCACCACACCCTTTCTCCTCCTCACCCCACCCCTGCCCCCGTTGCTGAAGGGTTTTGCAGCATAGAAAACAAAAAATTCCTACGATGACGAACAAGAACAAGCCAAGATCTGATCTACGAGATGCAAAACAACGAGCAAGAGAGATTAGATCTACATACCCTTATAGATCGCACAGCGGAAACGTTCAGATGAACGTGGTCGGCATAGTCGTACTAGCGTCTCCTCCTCACGATCCGATCCAAACGCCACAACGGGCGGCGCCTCCGAGCGTTGCACACATACAGCGCAACAACGTCTCCTCCTCCTCGGTCCCGCAAGGTGCGGTGGAGTGGTAGATGGGATCAGCAGCACGAAGATGTGGTGCTTATGGTGGAGAGTATCTGTGGGTAGGGCTTCATCTACGCATGCGAGGTGGAAGAAGATAGGCAAAAGAACTAGTCAAACTAGGGCTAAAGGGTACAGATAAAAAGACACAGCAGCGGCAGCCGATCAAATCAGTCCCGTGTTGAGCGTCTCTTTTATAGACGAGTCGCTGGACCTCTGACTTGGAGTACGGGGCAGGTTTCCAAAAACATTACCACCTCGTCAAGCAAGAGCAGCAGTGCCGCCCTTCGATCGATCTCATCGAGAGCCTGCACGGGGCGAGCGATGGCCTGGCCCCCTTGTCATGCACGCGATCGATCCTGCGACCATGAGCCAGCATCGCCTGGCGAGCTAGCGGCCTGGCGCCCTGCGCGGGAACGGCCCAGCGCTGCCTCCGAGCGGGCCAGATGCGGCCTAGCAGACCTGCGGCGGGAGCAAGCCAGCCGGCGGGGCTTTGGTGCATGCGGCTGGCCTAGCAGGTCGGCCCATGTGCCCCCCCCCCCCCCCCCCCCCCCCCCCGCCTCCTTTTTTTTCTTTTTAGTATTTTGTCTAGATGGGCTACTAAACTAGTCCTTTAGCAAAACTTTCTATGGACTACTTTTTAGCCCTTATTTATTTACAATAAATAAATATATGTATTAACATTTACTAATTCAACTAATTAATAAATCATTAATCTTCTTCCTGGAACAATTCCATAACTCTCTAAAACAATTCCATAAATCCCAAAACTACCCTAGCGTCGATGAGCGTTAAGTGTGTGACCCTACGGGTTCGAGAATGTGCAGACATGATCACCATCAATAATCAATAGCGGGATCTAGAAATCCATATTGACTCCCACATATTCAACAAAGATCATTATCGGTGAACCACGATGTCAGGATTCAAATAATCCCGTATACGAATTCCTTTGTCTCGCAATATTTTACTTGCCCGAGATTTGATCGTCGGTATCGCCATACCTAGTTCAATCTCGTTCACAACAAGTACTCTTTACTCGTTCCACAATCCAATATCACCATGTGATTAAACTCATTAATCACGTGTTTGCAAATGGTGTATGATATTGATTACCGAGTGGGCCCGGAGTATATCTCTCCGACATGGGAGGGAAAAATTCCATCTCGATACATGCAACCCAACAAGTACTTTCCGATTATCTGAGAGACACCTTTATGATCACCCTCTCATAGGATGACGTTTGATAACCACAAAGCTCTCTTCCAGTACCAGGGAGTGGTATTATCTTATGGTCTAAGGAATAGGATACTGACATAGGAAAAGCTACGCAATTGTGAACACAATGACACGATCTAATTGTTGTGCTTAATTTGGGTCTGTCCATCACGTCATTCTCCTAATGACATGACCTCATTATTAATCGACAACTCATGTCTATAGTTAGGAAACCTTAACCATCATTAATCAATGAGCTAGTCTAGTAGAGGCGTACTAGGGACACAGTGTTGTTCATAAACCACACAAGTATTAATGTTTCCGCTTAATACAATTCTAGCATGGAGTATAAACATTATCATGAACAAGAAATATGATAATAACAATATTATTATTGCCTCTAGGGCATATTTCCTTCAGTCTCCCACTTGCACTAGAGTCAATAATCTAGTCATACTTGCATCTTTAACACCTATGGCATTCTGGTGTTATTCATACGCGTTGCACGTGGTAAACCTTATCTACGGGTCTGACATTTTCAGGTCCATGTGTATTTGCATATCTTTTGCGTCAACATGCACTCATCTTGTATGAGATGGCATCGCATAAACTTGGTCTTCTGGTGAGACCTTTGTTTCTTGGCCGAGACTATGTTGCCACTATTGTCACACAATAGAACTACATAGTACTAGCACACTTGGAACTACACCTAGTTCTCTTGCTGCTTCTAGAGCAATTATATACTTAGCCTTCGTTGCAGTATCCGTCACAATATCTAACTTTGAAACTCATTCAAGTTAACATGGAACTTTCTTCCATCTTATTGTGCCACCTTATAACTCAAAACAAATAGTATAAAATTGAGATAAAATTTTACCTGTATTTGTGACAAAGCCAATGTAATACATTGCTATGTGTTGGGAAAACTGGGCACACCGGTTAACCCCGTAATTTAGAGATTAGCAAAATATTAGCGTTGACTGAAATACGCAGCGGAATTAAAGTAAACTTCAGCCACTTGTGCTCTAACTCAAGGATCTTTGCTCGTGCTAGAAGGAAACATATGCATTAACATATATGGAGGAAATAGGAGCAGCCCTTGGCTCTCTCCTGACCCAAGACAGTCTCTCCCCTTAGGAGAGAAGCTCTCTCCTCACCTAAGACAATCTCTGTCCTAGGGAGAGAGGTCTCACAACAGCTGCAGTAGTAAATCAACACATAGAGGACACCAATCCTTTTTACGTGGAAAACCTCTCAACTTGAGAGGAAAAACCACGGGCCGAAGCCACCTAAATCTTCTTCCACTATTATCAAATGGGGATACAACAAGTTCTTCTCTAGAGAGCACTAGAGGATCTCAAGCACCAAGATACACACGAATTTGTGGCTGCTTCTACAAGATTTGGGGCACAAGAGCTAGAGAGTGGAGCAATCTCACCAAGCTTGGTGGAACAACAGCTTGAAGGAGACAAGGTAGCAGATCTGATATCTTCACAACCTTGTGGGCAAGACCCGGAGCTTGATTCAGCTTCTTCCTTCAACTTCTCCTCTTCCCTTCTCTCTTGATTTTCTTCTCCAATGGAGGCTATCCTAATTTTTCGTCCTTGCCACTGTGGTGGCTGGAAAGAAGGCTTATCATCCCCTTTTCCCTCATGTGCAAAGTCCAAAATGACCCTTGGTCATAACCCTAAAGGTTAGTGGGCTCTTGCACCTGTTTGGGCCGCCTGAAAGGCTTCATTAGGCCATCTCCTCACAGCCCACATGAGGAGGATACCCAACATTCTCCCCCATCTGACTCATGTGGGGGGCACCGCCATGCCCGCTGCCTTGCAACACACAAGCAGCTTCTCCTTTGGCAATATCTTGGTCATCATATCCGAACCATTCTTGTCAGTATGGATCTTCTCAAGTTGCACCAACTTGGAACTCACCACCTGTCGAATCCAATGATACCTCACTTCTATGTGTTTGGTTCGAGCGTGGAAACTTGGATTCTTGGCAAGATAGATAGCACTCTGGCTATCACAATATAGAGTATACTTCTCTTGCTTCATGTTGAGCTCTTGCAAGAAGTTCTTCATCCAGAGTACTTCCTTGCATGCATCAACCGCTACTATGTACTCAGCATCTGTGGTTGACAATGAAATGCATTTCTGCAATCTTGATTGCCATGACACTGCTCTCCCTGCATAAGTCATCATGTATCCGGAGGTAGACTTTCTAGAATCTGCACAACCAGCATAATCTGCATCTGTGTAGCCTTGCAACACAGGTTCACCACTTCCAAAGCGTAAGCACGATCTAGAAGTACCTTTCAGATACTTGAGAGTCCACTTCACTGCATTCCAGTGAGCTTCTCCTGGATTTGTCATGAATCGGCTAACAACTCCAACTGCATAGGCAATATTAGGCCTAGTGCATACCATGGCATACATCAAACTGCCCACGACAGATTGGTATGGTACTTGGGTCATTGCTTCTTTCTCCACCTTGCTACTAGGACATTGTTCTTTACTCAGTTTGTGATGGCCTGCAAGTGGAGAGGCAACAGAATTTGTGCCTTGCATATTGAACCTTTCAAGTACCTTCTCAATATATCTTTCCTGTGAGAGCCAAAGCAACTTCTTTGATCTATCACGGGAGATCTTCATGCCAAGTATTGGTTTAGCTAGTCCTAAATCCTGTATGGCAAATGATTTACTCAATGCCTTCTTGAGGAGAGCAATCATCTTTGTACTATTTCCAACAATCAGCATGTCATCGACATATAGCAAGAGAATAATGAAGTCACCCTCGGCGTACCTCTTCGTAAACACATAATGATCAGGTTGTGCTTTACGGTAACCAAGCTTGGTCATGAATGACTCAAACTTCTTGTACCACTGTCGAGGAGCTTGCTTCAAGCCATACAAGCTCTTCTTCAATCTGCACACTTGGTGCTCCTTGCCTTCAACAATGAATCCTTCCGGCTGCTCCATGTATATCTCCTCCTCTAGGTCACCGTGTAGAAACATTATCTTCACATCAAGTTGTTCAATTTCCAAGTCCATGGTGGCAGCAATGCCAAGCACAACTCGGATCGAAGACATCTTGACCACCGGAGAGAATATCTCATCGAAGTCTACGCCCTTTTTCTGACTGAAACCTTTCACAACCAATCTGGCCTTGTACCTTGGATGTGAGCTATGTTCTTCAGTCTTCACTCTGTACACCCATTTGTTCTTGAGTGCTTTCTTGCTCTTTGGCAAAGACACCAAATCAAAGGTGTTATTCTCATATAGGGATGTGATCTCATCCTACATGGCTTCTGACCATTCATTCTTGTGCTCATTAGACACTGCTTCCTCATAGCATGAGGCCTCACCTGCATCAGTCATCAACACATATTGATGTGGAGGATATTTGGTGGAAGGTACTTGATCTCTTCCACTTCTTCTCAGCTGCTGCACTGGTGGTGTAGGTGGATCATTTTCATCTTCTTCATCATCATCACTTGATGGCTGGTCATGTCCCTGACTTGTACTGCCTGGTTCAGTTGCATCATCACTATCTTCAGCATCTTCATCATCTCCCCCATGATCATCATGCACGAGAGGAGGATTAACTGGATCCAAGTCAACCTGAGGTGTGGTGGTCTTCGGCTTCTCCAGTTTCCCAATATCTTGTATTGTTTCATCTTCAATGAAAACCACATCTTGGCTTCTCACGGTCTTCTTCTTGATTGGATCCCACAGTCTGGATCCAAATTCATCACTAGGACTGCTGAGATAGATGCACTGCTTTGTCTTGCTATCAAGCTTGGATCTCTCATCCCTCGGGATGTGCACAAATGCCTTGCAACCAAAGACCTTCAATTGCTTGTATGACACATCTTTACCTAACCAAACTCTCTGAGGAATATCACCTGCAAGAGGAACTGAAGGGGACAGGTTTAGTACACACATAGCATGATTCAATGCTTCAGCCCAAAAAGAGTTAGGTAACTTTGCATGAGAGAGCATAGCTATGACCCTCTCGGTGAGTGTCATGTTCATTCTCTCAGCAAGGCCATTGAGCTGGGGTGTCTTTGGTGGAGTCTTCTCAAGTTTGATACCAAACTTTCTGCAATACCTCTCAAAGGGACCTCGGTATTCACCACCATTGTCTGATCTTACGCACTTCAATTTTCTGCCAGTTTCTCTTCAACCTTGGCATGGAATTCCTTGAAGACGTCGAGCACCTGCCACTTATTTCTCAACACATAGAGAAATATCTTTCTTGAGTGGTCATCAATGAATGTCACAAAGTATAATGCTCCACCGAGAGATTTTTCGGTCATGGAGCAAACATCAGTATGCACTATGTCAAGAACATTCTCCGCACACTGCAGTGGGCGTGTACGAAAGGCAACCCTATGTTGTTTGCCAGCAAAACTGTGTTCATAGGGTTTCAAGGTTATACCTTTCAACTCAGGGAGGAACTCCATTTGAGCAAGAGCTTGCATGCCCTTCTCACTCATATGCCCAAGCCTCTTGTGCCATAATTCTGCCGTAGTTTCATTCTCGGCAACGGTCAACACATCATTACATAGCTTGGTTTTAGTCACATAGAGACAGCCTTGCTTGCTTCCTCGAGCCACAATCAAAGAGCCTTTGGTAAGCTTCCATTTTGCATCACCAAAATAACTTCCATGGTGAATGTCATCAAGCTTGCCAACTGACAACAAATTCAGCCGTATATCGGGTACATGCCTCACATCATCGAGCACCAACCTGCAGCCTATGTTTGTCTCAATGCATATAGTGCCCTTGCCAACAATAGCTGATGAACCGCTATTTCCCATCCTTACCGAGCCGGTAACACCGCTGGTATAGGAAGTGAAATACTCCTTGTGTGATGTAATGTGGAAGGACGCACCTGAATCCACAACCCAACTCATGGCATCATCACGAACAGCACTATAGCATTCTTCATCTTCAATGATAAGGTAATCTTCACCTTGTTCACATTCTGCAGTCATGGCGGCACCATTCTTGCCTTTTTGCTCATTCTTGTTTGCAACTTTACCCTCTGCAAGATCTCTCTTGTATATCCTGCAATCGACCTTCTTGTGATTTGGCTTGCCACAATAAAAGCAAGTGATTTCTTGTCTCTTTCTTGACTTTGATCTCCCCCTGGATTTCTGGTCTTTACTTTGCTGAAATCTTGCTTGGCCACGTCCACAGTATTCTTTCTTGCCGTGGGATTCAGCCACATAAGCATCAGATGAGGAGGCATCGCCTTTTTCCTTCTTTCTGGCTTCTTCATTCAGCATGCTATTCTTCACCATCTCCAACATCAGCTTCCCATCCGGAGCTGAATTGCTAACTGACACAACAAGCATATTCCAACTGTTAGGCATGGAACTCAGCAGCAACAATGCTTGCACCTCATCCTCAAAGTTGATCTTCATGGCTGAAAGTTGATTTATATGATATTAGAAGACATTCAAGTGTTCAATCACACTACTACCATCCCGGTACTCAAGCTTTGCTAGCCTTTTGATCACCGAGGCCTTGTTCATAGCTGTCTTCCTCTCATACATTGATTCCAACTTCTGCCACATCTCATATGCATTTGTGTCATTTGCAACATAGTGGAAAATATTGTGGTTGATATACAATCAAATCATACCTACTGCCTTTCGGTTTAACACTCTCCATTCTTCTTCTGTGACACTGGTTGGTATCTTCTCTTTCACAATTGGCTCATACGAATCCTTGCAATAAAGGATGTCTTCCATCATGGGCTTCCATAGTGAGTAATTGGAAGAATCAAGTTTTATCATGCCACTCGTAGTGACGCCTTCTTCCAAAGCCATTGCGAACAGCAAGCAACCTCTGAGCAACTCTGAGCAGACTTTGAGCAACATGTGCTCTGATACCACTCTATTGGGAAAACTGGGCACACCAGTTAACCCCTTAATTTAGAGATTAGCAAAATATTAGCGTTGACTGAAAATATGCAGCAGAATCAAAGTAAACTTCAGCCACTTGTGCTCTAACTCAAGGATCTTTGCTCATGCCGGAAGGAAACATATGCATCAACATATATGGAGGAAATAGGAGCAGCCCTTGGCTCTCTCCTGACCCAATACAGTCTCTCCCCTTAAGAGAGAAGCTCTCTCCTCACCTAAGACAATCTCTGTCCTAGGGAGAGAGGTCTCACAACAGCTGCAGTAGTAGTAAATCAACACACAGAGGACACCAATCCTTTTTACGTGGAAAACCTCTCAACTTGAGAGGAAAAACCACGGGCCGAAGCCACCCAAATCTTCTTCCACTATTATCAAATGGGGATACAACAAGTTCTTCTCTAGAGAGCACTAGAGGATCTCAAGCACCAAGATACACACGAATCTGTGGCTGCTTCTACAAGATTTGGGGCACAAGAGCTAGAGAGTGGAGAAATCTCACCAAGCTTGGTGGAACAACAGCTTGAAGGAGACAAGGTAGCAGATCTGATGTCTTCACAACCTTGTGGGCAAGACCCGGAGCTTGATTCAGCTTCTTCCTTCAACTTCTCCTCTTCCCTTCTCTCTTAGTTTTCTTCTCCAATAGAGGCTATCCTAATTTTTCGTCCTTGCCACTGTGGTGGCTGGAAAGGAGGCTTATCATCCCCTTTCCCCTCATGTGCAAAGTCCAAAATGACCCTTGGTCATAACCCTAAAGGTTAGTGGGCTCTTGCACCTGTTTGGGCCGCCTAAAAGGCTTCATTAGGCCATCTCCTCATAGCCCACATGAGGAGGATACCCAACACTATGAACCATTTGTCACTTCTGCATACAGAACATATTCTTAGTTCTTCAAAAGTACATAAGAATATCTTTACTATTGTCCAATGATCATCATATGAATGCTCATAACCTTTTAGAGCATCGGACATATCTAGATATACATATCATGGTATACAAGATTGATAAAATCATTCTTGTGGTTTCACTCATCAAGTGTCTAAACAGTTGATTCTTGCTTCAACCTCTTCCATACAACAAGAACCGTTCTTATTGTTTCCATATTGAACAGATTCAATATTTCATCTATGTACTCTGGCAAAACTATATTAGTGCCTCAATCTATCTGCATAGACATTGATGCTCAATATTCTGGTTTTTCCTAAGTCTTTCATCGAAAATCTAATTTTTATGAAATCTTCACAATATCAAGAAAAACACATAATTTCCAATGACCAATATGTCGTCTACATAAAGCATTAGAAATATGTCTTAGCGCTCCCACTTACTTTCTTGTAAATACAAGCATCTTCAAATATCTTGATGAAATTAAACTCTTTTAACATTTTCATCATTGAAGATTCCAACTCCGTTATGCTAACTTCTACCATTGAAGTTTGCATACATATCTAGCAACTTTTGAATCAACAAAACCCATTGGGTCGTGTCTGGTACACATCCTTGGTGTGCATTCTGGTAGAGGAACATTGTTTCATTTATTCAACTATCATATCTCAATATGTAATTGTTGCTGGAATAATCCATATGACGAAGTCAGGGCCCATCACCGCTTCTTTGTACATTGTTGGTTACTATTATCTAATAATATCTCGTCCTCAAATCTTGCTATTTGATTACGACTAACTTGCTTAAATAGGAATTTTGATGTCTGGTACTACAACATATTGTAGGTGTGGGAGCCATGAATGCAGTTGCCGCTTCCAGAACAATTTCTGGTGCTGCGCTACTTTGCTCATCTTGCTCAGGTTCAATAACCTCATCAAGTTCTATTTTCCTCCCACTTAAACCTTTCGCGAAAAAACTCCTTCATAAGAAATTCACATCTTAGCGACAATCACTATGTGCTTGGGTTCATAGTAGAAGGAATACCCATCGACATTCTTTGGGATAACCTACAAAGACTTACTAATCTGATTTTGGTTGTAAATATTTTACTTATGTCGTGCATACCAAAATTTGAGAAAAGACAACTATAACTTATATGGTGTCATTTCAGCGGATTATGATGGCACTCTATTCAGTGAAAAGCGGTAGTCTCTAAAGCATAATCCACAAATTATATTGGTAGTTTATTTCATCATTGATCTAACCATGTCAAACAAGGTTTGATCACATCCATCGAAAACTCCATACTCATATGGTGTTTATCATGATGCAAGTTTGTGGAACAATTCCCTTAACTCTTAGATGTTTGCTAAACTTGTAACTCATATATTCTTCTTTATGATCTAATCATAAAAACTTGAATTCTCTTGTTACAACAATTTCCACTTCATAAATTGAACAATTTCAATCATTTCATACTTCTATCTCATCAAGTAGATATACCATATATCTATTTGAGTCATTGATGAAATAGAAAATACACCACTTTTGACTTCACACCATGGACTACATACATCAATATGTACGACCTCCATTTAGTTCTGTCCATGGCCTATGAACAGAGTTTAATCATCTTTAGGAAAAGTCTCACAAGCGTCAATCAATTCAAAAATTAGATGACTGTAAAATCCATCAACATAGAATTTCTTTCATGTTTTGTTTCCAATATGACTTAAACAGCGGTGCTTCAAATTTAAGTGAAATTCATTTTGTCATGCGACTTTTAGCATCATTGTTATAAATGTTTATTTTACCAAAAAGATTTATAATAATCTATCCATCGATTATGGAAGACGGTAATAATTTGAATAACCATTGCTCTCATAATACCAGAACAAAATAACAATTATTAAGTTCTTAACAAATCTTGAAGGCTAGGTTTGATGCCGACGAAAAACACAATAACACTTTTATTTGTTTCTCGACGTGCATCATTACCACATTCTTTTGCTAGTCATTTAGGCCATTGTAGTTCTTGTATTGTGTTGCTCTGTATGACATTTTGTACCAACAATCTAGTATCGAATACCCAAGAATTACATTGTTAACGAGCAAAGAATACATTTATAACATGTATATCATTTATATACCTGAGCTGGACATTTCCAGTCTTTTCCTTTTCTACCAAATACTTTTGCAGATCCTATTTAGCGTTTCCTCTCCATTTAGAAGAATCTATCAACATCAATAGTGGCATCAAGCATTTGACACATAGTCCAAAGGATGTTAGTCAGATACTAATGGCCTTGGTTTTGCACTTTTGTGGTGGATCGCCATCATCATATAATTAGCATTCTTCTAGATTCTATTCTTTAGTATCTTTTGGTATAGCAAAACAATTTAGCTGATAACTTTTAAATTCATCCTATCATGACAACTTTCATGATGAAACTACTATAGCTCTTTAAGGACGAATGCAAGTATAATATTAGTTCCCAATCCTTTTGGGTGATCGGGACGCCTAGCGTCTTCAATCTTCGCATATAGTCATACAATATGAGCATATGTTATTTTACTAAATTATACTTCATCATTTTGCAAACAATCGGAGTTTTAGATATCAAATATCTTTCACCTCTTGTTTGTTTCTGAAACAATTCTTTCAGCTTCAAGATCACCTTGATTCTCAAACAATTTTGAAGATCAATTCTCATGAAGGCAAATGTATGATCTTTAGATACTAAACTTGAATCATTGCTCTTTGATTAATACAACTTATTAAATCATATGGAGCAAGCGAGATTTGCTAATGCTTGCAATAGGACTTAATCTTTAGTCTTTACATTCTTACTAAACGGTACTAGTCTGTAGAGTGACTATCCAGAATTCTATAGTTCTTTTAACTCAATTAAAACTAAGTGTCGGTGGAAAACGGTTGCCAAAGACTACAACGACTTATGCAAATATACTAAGATTTAGTTCAAGATAATTAGTTCAAGTTAATCAAATTACTAATGAACTCCCACTAAATTCAACATCCCTCGAAGTTGTTTAGTGAAGCATGATCCAAATTCACTACACCAAGATCGATCATCACGTGAGATGATGTAGCTTTAATGGTGAACATCAAGATGTTGATCAGATCATCCATATGACTCATGCTTCACCTTTCGGTCCGTGTGTTTCGAGGCCATGTCTGTACATGCTAGGCTCGTCAAGTTTTACCCAAGTATTTTCGCATGTGTAAATCTGGCTTACACCCGTTGTATGTGAACGTAGAGTTTATAGCACCCAATCATCACGTGATGCTTCAAAACGATGATCTTTTGCAACGGCGCATACGAGGGGAGAACACATTTTATCTTGAAATTAAGTATGAGGGATCATCTTATAAGGCTACCGTCGCGATCAAAGCAAAATAAGATGCATAAAGGATAAACATCACATGCATATACAATATATGACATGGTATAGCCAATCTCTGCGCATTGATCTCCATCTCGTGCGCGCCGGCATGATCTCCATCACTCCACCATGATTGCCTCCACCACGAATAGCAACTATGACTATTGCTAACTACTTAGCGATAAAGTAAACTATTACATGGCGTATAAGAAGTTGACATGCAGGTCATACAAAATTATAAAGACAACCATATGGCTCCTGCTGGTTGTGAACTCATCGACATGCAAGTCGTGAAACATTACAAAACATGATCATCGCATACATCACATGTATCATACACATCACATCTTGTGGCAATACCATATCACAAACACTCCCTGCAAAAACAAGTTAGACACCTCTAATTTGTTGATTGCATGTTTTACGTGGCTTATGGGAGCTACGCTTAAGAACGGTTCTTACCTACGCAAAGCTACAACGGTGATATTATGGTTGCCAACATCCACTGTAAATCCCACGACAACTATAGTGAGAGAAACTGACATCCACCAGCCGCATGTGTGGAACAAGCCACACGTCAAGTGCAGAGCCGGTCTCACAAACGAGATCGCGTAAGGTTGGCCTGGACTGCTTCGATCTCACTATACCGCGACATAAGAAGTACACAAAATAGAGGTTTGCAACAAAAAACATCAACGCCCGCAACAAGTACTCATGTAAAACATCTACGCATAGATCTCGCTCTGATACCACTGAAGGGTTTCGCAGCATAGAAAACAAAAAATTTCCTACGATGACGAACAAGAACAAGTTAAGATATGATCTACGAGATGCAAAACAATGAGCGAGAGAGATTAGATCTACATACCCTTGTAGATCGCACAGCGGAAACATTCAGATAAACGTGGTCGGTGTAGTCGTACTAGCATCTCCTCCTCACGATCCGATCCGATCCAAACGCCACAACGGGCGGCGCCTCTGAGTATTGCACACGTACAGCGCAACGACGTCTCCTCCTCCTCGGTCCAGCAAGGTGTGGTGGAGTGGTAGATGGAATTAGCAGCACGACGGCGTGGTGCTTATGGTGGAGAGTATCTGCGGGCAGGGCTTCGCCTACGCACGTGAGGTGGAAGAAGATAGGCAAAAGAACTAGTCAAACTAGGGCTAAAGGCTATAGATAAAAAGACACAGCAGCGGCAGCCGACCAAATCAGTCTCGTGTTGAGCGTCTCTTTTATAGATGAGTCGCTGGAACTCTGACTTGGAGTATGGGGCAGGTTTCCGAAAACATTACCGCCTCGTCAAGCAAGAGCAGCGGTGCCACCCCTTGATCGATCTCGATCGATTTCAGCGAGAGCCTGCGCGGGGCGAGCGATGGCCTGGCCCCCTTGGCATGCATGCGATCGATCCTGCGACCACGAGGCAGCATCGCCTGGCGAGCTAGCGGCCTGGCGCCCTGCATGGGGCCGGCCCAGCGCTGCCTCCGAGCGGGCTAGATGTGGCCCAGCAGACCAGCGGCGGGAGCAAGCCAGCCGGCGGGGCTGTGGTGCATGCGGCTGGCCCAGTAGGCCGGCCCATGTGCCCCCCCCCCCCCACCTTTTTTTCTCTTTTGGCTTTTTCTTTTTCTTTTTAGTATTTTGTCTAGATGGGCTACTAAACTAGTGCATTAGCAAAACTTTCTATGGACTACTTTTTAGCCCTTATTTATTTACAATAAATAAATATATGTATTAACATTTATTAATTCAACTAATTAATAAATCATTAATCTTCTTCCTGGAACAATTCTGTAACTCTCCAAAACAATTTCCATAAATCCCAAAACTACCCTAGCGTCGATGAGCGTTAAGTGTGTGACCCTACGGGTTCGAGAATGTGCGGACATAATCACCATCAATAATCCATAGCGGGATCTGGAAATCCATATTGACTCCCACATATTCAACGAAGATCATTATCGGTGAACCACGATGTCAGGATTCAAATAATCCCGTATACGAATTCATTTGTCTCGCGATATTTTACTTGCCCGAGATTCGATCGTCGGTATCGCCATACCTAGTTCAATCTCGTTTATAACAAGTACTCTTTACTCGTTCCGCAATCCAATATCACCATGTGATTAAACTCATTAATCATGTGTTTACAAATGGTGTATGATATTGATTACCGAGTGGGCCTAGAGTATATCTCTCCGACATGGAAGGGACAAATTCCATCTCGATACATGCAACCCAACAAGTACTTTCCGATTACCTAAGAGACACCTTTATGATCACCCTCTCATAGGATGACGTTTGATGAGCTCAAAGCTCTCTTCCGGTACCAAGGAGTGGCATTATCTTATGGTCTAAGGAATAGGATACTGACATAGGAAAAGCTACGCAATTGTGAACACAATGACACGATCTAATTGTTGTGCTTAATTTGGGTCTGTCCATCACGTTATTCTCATAATGACATGACCTCATTATTAATCGACAACTTATGTCAATGGTTAGGAAACCTTAACCATCATTAATCAATGAGCTAGTCTAGTAGAGGCGTACTAGGGACACAGTGTTATTCATAAACCACAGAAGTATTAATGTTTCCGCTTAATACAATTCTAGCATGGAGTATAAACATTATCATGAACAAGAAATATGATAATAACAATATTATTATTGCCTCTAGGGCATATTTCTGTCAGTTGCAGCCACCCCTCCTCCCATGGGCCTCGGTGTCATGCATAACAAATGCAGACCTAACCAAACATTTAGGAAAATACAACGGCACCGTGGGCCGGGGCGCCGTGTAAAAGGCGTGAAATATTTAGACTTTTAGAGACCTACATCGGCCGGCAATAACGTATGAGGATATGGCGCCGGGACATGAGACCCATGAAAAAGCAGTGTGTTCCCAGTCAAACACCCGGGAATACATATTTACATAAGATGTTACATAGCAGAGTCTCGTCAGCCAATGAGCGAGCTCCAGCCTCGAATTCAGACCCCATATATTTCTCCTGTATAGGAGACCCACTCAATCAAGAGTTGAACTAGGTGGCAAGACTGACGGGATGGTAGTAACCAGCCTGTCAAAGTCACCCAGTTTCGTTGTATATGCAAAACTAGAGCAGGCTTAATATTCCAGCTGGCTCATTGTTATTTCAAATTTGTCAATTTTTATATTTAGAATTTCATCTACAAACAAAATATAAGAACAATAATGTTAGCGCTGACCAAGCATCTCCAGAAGCAGAACAAGAGCAACAGACCGAAGATGGGCTGGAGGCCCAGCCCATTCGCAGAAGTCGCAAGCCATCCTCCTGCTACCCGGAGAAGGCAAATCCTATTCTCCGCCCACTGCAGACCCGATCCGGGGCTCCGCACAGGACAGGAGCACCCAATCAACTAATGGGCCGGCCTGTCGAGCGATTTTTCATTTTTCTTTTGGTTTTTCTCTTTTCTGCCTTTTTCTGTTTTGTTTTTTAATTGAATAATCTAAACATTTTTAAATTTGAAATTCATTCCAATTTGTAATTTGTACCAATTTTTGAAATTTGTTCCAATTTGAAAGTTGTTCCATTTTTGAAATTTGTTCCAATTCATAATTTGGTCCATTTTTTGAAATTTGTTCCAATTTCGAAATTAGTTCCAATTTTTGAAATTTGTTCCAATTCATAATTTGTTCCATTTTCGAAATTTTGGTCCAATTCGTAATTTGTTCCATTTTTGAAATTTGTTTCAATTTCAATTTTTGTTCCAATTTTTTAAATTTGTTCAAATTTGTAATTTGTTCTTTGAAATTTTGTTCAAATTTAATTTTTGTTGAAGTTTAAATGTGTCAAATTCTAAATTTGTTCCAACTTAAAATTTGTTCAACTTTTAAATTTATTCTAATGCTGTTTTTGAATCTCTTTCAAAATGAAATAATAATAAAAAGGAAGGGAGCTCCTATTCTCCGCTTGCAGCGGAGAAACTCTTTCGGTCCGCCAACGTAGGATCCGGGTTGGGCCGGCCCAGATAAGCTACTTCTTTAGTTTTTTTCTATTTTTTTTTATTTCTTTTTGAAAGAGATTCAAAAACAGCATTAAAACTAATTTAAAAAGTTGAACAAATTTTAAGTAGGAACAAATTTAGAATCTGACACATTTTGAACTTGAACAAACATTAAATTTGAACAAAATTTCAAAGAACAAATTACAAATTTCTTCCAATTTTCAAAATTTGTTCCATTTTCAAAATTTGAACAAATTTCAAAATTGGAATAAATTTCGAAATTGGAACAAAATTCGAAAATTGGAACAAAATTCGAAAATTGGATTTTTTAAAAATTCGAACAAATTTTTTAAAATTCGAAAATTGGATTTTTTAAAAATTGGAACAAAATCCGAAAATTCGAAAATTCGAAAATTGGATTTTTTAAAAATTGGAACAAAATCCAAAAATTCGAAAATTGGAACAAAATTCGAAATTGGAACAAATTTTAAAAATGGAACAAATTTCGAAATTCGAACAAATTTTAAAAATGAACAAATTTCGAAAATAAAACAAATTACGAATTGGAACAAATTTCGAAATTGGAAAAAAATTCAAAAATTGGAACAAATTTTGAAATTGGATTTTTTTTAAAAAAAATGGAGCAAATTACAAATTGGAAGAAATTTCAAAATTGGAACAAATTACGAATTTAAATGAATTTCAAAATTTTAAAAGTTCAGATTATTCAATTAAAAAAGAAAATAGAAAAGAAAAAAGGCAGAAAGGAGGAAACCCGAAAAAAAATTGAAAAAACGGCTCAACGGGCCGGCCCATTAGTAGACTGGGTGCTCCTGCCCTGTGCGGAGCCCCGAATCGGGTCCGCATTGGGCGGAGAATAGGATTTGTCAAAAAGGAAATAGAAAAAAACTGAAGAAGTAGCCTTACCTAGCCGGCCCAACCCGGACGCTACCTGGGCGGACCTAAAAAAAACTTCTCCGCTGAAAGCGGAGAATAGGCGCTCCCAACGGAGAATGGCTCAACTATTAATACCAGTACCTGTGCTATGTAATCGTTGGTCTGCCAGCACAATCGAGTTGCGGCGACAGAACTAGACGCCCGAACATACTTAGGGCAGGATTTTTGTGTAGCAGTGTTGCATAGATTTGGCAAAAATCAACATCAATCACTTGTTCGCAAATTATATAGGCTTAGGCAAACTGGCACAGTAGCGGCATACATTTCTGCTTTTTCTGCATTAATGGATCAGCTCAGAGCTTATGAGCCGAATCCAGATATGTTTCACTACACCACACGCTTTATTGATGGATTAAAACCTGAAGTTTGTTTAATTGTTGCTGTTCAACTTCCTGTCGATTTGGAGACTGCGTTTGCTATCGCTGCTGTGTACGAGGAAGTGGGAGAAGATGATCCGGGGTCAGTTTCTCCACCTCACCGCAGACCGGCATCTTCTTATTCCTCAAGATCCAACCGCCAAGCATTACAGTGAGGAACCAAGAAGCACAGAAGTGACCAAATCTGCTCCAGTTGCTGAAGATAAGTTGGCTACGCTTAAAGCTTACAGAAGAGCCAAGGGGCTTTGTTATATCTATGGAGAAAAGTGGAACAGAGATCACAAGTGCAGTACCACAGTACAACTGCATGTGGTCCAGGAATTATTGGAGTTCTGTGATTCTGAGTTGGTCGAATGTGAAGAAAGTGATGACGATCTCATGGTGCTATCTGCAGAAACACAAAAACAGTGGGGCTATCAAACTGCATTGTATGTTAGCTGGCCAAGAAGGTGTGTTCTCCTTGACTCTGGCAGCTCTCACTCTTTTGTGAGTGAGCAGCTTGCGCTGCTGTTACCTGGAAGACAAAAATTGTTGAAGCCACAGTTAGTTAGGATTGCAGGTGGGGGCCATCTGAAGTGTACTCATATGATTTCTGAGTGTCCATGGACAGTGGATAATCACAATTTCCACACTACCTTCAAGATTTTGCCATTGCAGCATTATGACGGCATAATTGGCATGGATTGGTTATCAAGGAGAGAACCATGAGAATCAACTGGGAGCAAAAATGGTTATCATTTGATCATCAGGGAGGTACAAATCTGTTGCAAGGAGAGAGCCACCTGCTGACTTCCTCTTCACTGTGGTGGAGTTGCAGCTTCATCAAACTGACACGGTGGCTGTTCCTATCGATATTCAAGCAGTTCTGCATGATTTTGCAGATGTCTTCGCAGCTCCTACCTCACTACCTCCTCGGCGCCAATGCGACCACAAGATACCTCTCATTGAAGGTGCACAGCCAATTGAGATCATGCCGTATCGTTATTCACCAGAACTGAAAACTGAGATTGAGAAACAGATACAAGCCATGTTGGATCCAGGGGGAAATTTCTTTCAGTGACAGTCCTTTTGCATCCCCTGTTATCATGGTGCGCAAGAAGGATCCCACTTGGCGGCTGTGTGTCGACTACCGTGCTCTGAACATGCTCACACTCAAGTCCAAATATCCCTTGCCGGTAATCGATGAACTGCTCGACGAGCTTACCGGTGCAACTTGGTTCTCAGTTAGATCTCCGCGCAGGGTACCACCAAATTCGTCTTGGTCCTGGGGACGAATGTAAGACAGCTTTCCATACACACAATGGACACTATCAGTTCAATGTGATGGCGTTTGGCTTGACTGGTGTACCCGCTACTTTCCAGGCTATGATGAACGAAACCTTGGCCCCCGTTCTCCGCAAGTTTGCTATCGTCTTCTTCGACGACATTCTCATTTACAGCAAGACGAGGGAAGAGCATATTTAGCATGTCCGGCAGGTGCTGAAATTACTCCAGGATAGCAATTGGAAAGTGAAGGAATCCAAATATGCGTTTGCCCAGCGCAGTATTGCTTACTTGGGCTATGTCATCGATGCGCGAGGCGTTGCCACCGACCCATCCGAGGTGTTGGATGTGCAAAAGTGGCCCACGCCTACCAATCTCAAGGAATTGAGAGGCTTCCTTGGTCTCTCTGGGTTCTATCGCAAATTCGTAAAGCATTATGGCGTCATCTGTCAGCCGCTTACTCACTTGCTTCGGAAGAATGTTCCATTCATTTGGACCGCGGAAGCGCAGAAGGATTTTGACACTCTCAAGGTTGCGCTGACCACGGCGCCCGTCCTCGTTCTTCCAGATTTCTCAATCCCTTTCGAGATTGAGACGGACGCGTGCGAATCTGGCGTGGGCGCAGTTCTTCTTCAGCGAGGACATCAGCTCGCGTACGTCAGCCTGGCTTGGGTCCCCGCACTCGCGGCCTCTCCACCTACGAGAAGGAGTACATGGCGATCCTCTTGGCCGTTGAACATTGGTGCATGTATCTGCAACATGCTGAGTTCCTAATTCACACAGATCATTGCAGTCTGGCGCATTTAGAGGACCAGCGGCTGCATACGCCCTGGCAACAGAAAGTCTTCACCTAGCTTCTTGGCCTCCTGTTTCTCATCAAGTACAAGAAAGGCGTAGAGAACAAGGCTGCTGACGCTTTGTCACGTCGCCCACAGCCTGCAACTGAGTTGATGGCTGTCTCCACCTTGCAGCCCGCTTGGATGCAAGAAATTCTGCAAGTTTATGCCAAACATTCCTCTTCTACTGAGCTACTCACTCGCCTAGCTGTTCATTCTAATCCAGAGTCGCCTTACACACTTCGGGATGGTCTGATCAGATACAAGAATCATCTGTGGTTGCCTGCTGACTTGGCCTTCACCAGCAAGTTGATCGAAGCTTTCCATGCTAGCCCAGTTGCCGGCCTTTCTGGTGTGCCAGTCACCCTGAGGCGCCTGAAGAATCTGTTTTACTGGCAAGGCATGAAGCAGCAAGTGCACAAGTTTGTCCAAGAGTGTATCATCTGTCGGAGGGCTAAACCTGATCGTGCTCGCGACCCCGGTCTCTTGGAACCTCTTCCAGTGCCGGATCAGTTTTGGCAGATGATTTCGATGGATTTCGTTGAAGGGCTTCCACGTTCTGGACGTTATAATTGTGTGATGGTGGTGGTGGACAAGCTGTCCCTGTATGCTCATTGCATCGGCCTCTCGCATCCTTATACAGTTTCGTCAGTTACGACTGCCTTCATGGATCACATACACAAGCTGCATGGAATGCCAGCTTCCATCATCTCTGATCGCGACCCCATTTTCACTAGTCGCTTTTGGCATGAAATGGTTGCTCTCACTGGCACCAAATTGCGTATGAGCTCGGCGTTGTTAATTCACTAGGCTAGATCAAAAACTTGGTAGTGTATCTTTTCTGTGTCACTGAACAAGACATTGAGAGAGAGAGAGAGAGAGAGATCGGAGAGGAAGAGAAATCACCTGCACCTTGGCTCGATGAGCCCGAGCCGGTAGCCATCGGAGAGGGTGACGGCGTGAGCGTGGAGGGTGAGAGTGGCGGCGGACTTCCCGTCAGCACTGCGCAAACCCTAGATCGGGAAGGGTGTATCGGTGGGGAGAACGGCTCAGACGAACCTCGTAGTTCGAGCCGCCGGCCCCCACCTCTTTATATAGCGCAGGTGACAGGGGCCCGTCAGCCATAATGGGCTGAGCGCCCCCGATCAGGGCGCGAATCAAAGGGGCCTGGTAGGCCGTTGGGCCCACACAGGTGGAGATCAATCTAACATTCTCCCCCTTGATCTCAACTTTACTTTTAACTTTATACTTTATACTTTACTCGTTTCATCACGGATCAGTACATAGAGCATGTTTCATCGTCACAGCTCAATTGCCGATAGAATCAGACAGCCACTATACACTTTTCTGTTTTGAAACAAATTCTGTTACTTTCGGGCCTCTTATGATCCAGGAATCATAGGCTTGCCATTAAACCCATGCCGGCTAAATGTTCCTTGAACACATTGGGTGGTAAGCCTTTCGTTAGCGGATCCGCAAGCATATCATTTGTCCTTATATGCTCGAGTCTTATAGTTTGATCCTGGATTTTATCTTTCACAACATAGTACTTTACTTCTATTGGTCTGGTAGCTTTACTCGACTTGTTGTTGTGAGCATAAAATACTGCAGGCTGGTTGTCACAGTACATCTTTATTGGTTTGTCAATACAATCCACTACTTTCAAGTCGGGTATAAATTTCTTTAGCCATAACACCTGATTTGTGGCCTCAAAACATGCTATAAATTTGGCATACATCGTGGATGATGCAACTATTGTCTGTTTGCAGCTTCTCCACGAAATAGCCCCTCCTGCGAGAGTGAACACATACCCAGTTGTGGACTTTCTTTCATCTTTGTCTCCCGCATAATCTGCATCTGAATACCCTTTTATCTCTAGGGAATCAGATCTTCTGTAAGTTAGCATGAGGTCTTTTGTGCCTTGCACATAACGCAATACTTTCTTTACCATCTTCCAGTGCTCTATGCCTGGATTTGACTGATATCTACCGAGTACCCCGGTGATAAAAGCTAAGTCAGGGCGAGTGCACACTTGTGCATACTGTAAGCTTCCAACAGCCGAAGCGTATGATACTGCTTTCATTTGATCGATCTCATATTGGTTCTTGGGGCATTGATATTCCCCAAAACTGTCGCCCTTGACTATCGGAGCAGGTGTGGCATTACTCTTATGCATATTATACTTTATTAGAACTTTTTCTAAATATGCCTTCTGTGATAGTCCTAACACTCCATTCTTTCTATCTCGGTGAATTTCTATGCCCAAAACATATGAAGCTTCACCAAGATCTTTCATATCGAAGTTTGAGGACAAAAACTTCTTTGTTTCTCGCAGAAGACTAACATCACTGCTAGCAAGCAAGATATCATCCACATACAAGATTAGGAAAATATATTTCCCACTTTTAAACTTTGCATAAACGCAGTTGTCCTCAATGTTTTCTTTAAATCCAAATCTTTTAATGGTATCATTAAACTTTAGATACCACTGTCTAGAGGCTTGCTTTAATCCATAAATGGATTTCTTTAGACGGCATCCCATGTGTTCCTTCCCCTCCATGAAAAAACCCTTGGGTTGTTTCATGTACACTTTTTCTTCTAAATCTCCATTTAGAAATGCCGTCTTTACATCCATTTGATGCAACTCTAAAACAAAATGAGCAACTAGTGCCATTATGATTCTGAAGGAATCCTTACATGAGACTGGAGAAAATATCTCATTGTAATCTACCCCTTCTTTTTGTGTAAATCCTTTTGCCACTAGACGCGCTTTATACTTTTCTATGTTCCCGTTAGAGTCATACTTTGTTTTGTAGACCCATTTGCAGCCTACTGTTTTGGCTCCTTTGGGAATTTCCTCTAAGTCCCAAACATTGTTGGAACTCATCGACCTCATTTCATCTTCCATGGCCTCTAGCCACTTCGATGAGTTGGGGCCTCCCATAGCTTCTTCATATGAGGTGGGATCACCTTCCATATGAACTGTTTTTGTATTATAAACTTTATAATCAGTAGAAATAGCTGATTTCTTAACTCTTTTGGACCTTCTAAGGGCCTCATTCTCTGGCTCATTTTGTACCTCAACTTCTGGTACATCTATTAGAGGTGGCTGCTGCAGCTTCCTTTCATGCTCAACGAAGGGTTCAGTCGGCTCCTGACGGACAGGTTCCGAAACTTCACTCCTTGTTGTCACGGGTGGAGTTACAACAGGTGCTTGCACCGTAACCTCAGGGATTGTTGGTGCAGGCACAACAGGTAGCGAGAAAAATGGCTCCTGAATCATTGGATTAGGTGCATGCACCCTCTTCTCCTCAAGATCAATTTTTCGAGCTACCATGCTCCCCCCTCATCAATTCATCCTCCAAGAAGACTGCATGTCTCGTTTCTACAAACTTTGTGTATTTGTCTGGACAGTAGAAACGATAACATTTTGATCTGTCAGGATAGCCAATGAAGTGGCAAGTTACTGTTTTGGGGTCTAACTTTGCAATATTTGGATTAAATACTTTTGCCTCAGCTGGGCTCCCCCAGACCCTCAAATGGCGCAGGGAGGGAACTCTCCCTGTCCACAACTCATACGGTGTTTTGGGCACCGACTTGCTTGGTACTCTGTTGAGAATGTGAATGGCGGTTTTAAGCGCCTCCATCCATAATCCTAATGGCAGAGTGGAATAACTCATCATACTGCGCACCATATCCATAAGAGTACGGTTGCGCCTTTCAGCTACTCCATTTTGCTGAGGTTCGCTCGGCATAGAATACTGGGCGACTATTCCATTTTCCTGTAAGAACCTTGCAAAAGGTCCAGGTACTTGACCATATGGAGTGTGCCGACCGTAGTACTCCCCACCACGATCGGACCGGACTATCTTAATTCTTTTATCATGTTGATTTTGAACTTCTGCTTTGAATATTTTAAATTTATCCAATGCTTCAGACCTTTCTTTAATTGGATAAATGTAACCATATCGGGAGTAATCATCTGTGAATGTTATGAACGAGTCATAGCCATCCACACTTTTCACAGAAAACGGTCCACAAATATCAGTGTGGATGATTTCTAGTGTCGCTGTACTTCGGTTTGCACCCTTTTTAATTTGCTTTACATACTTTCCTTTTATGCAATCTACGCATTGTTCTATATCGGAGAACTCTAACGGAGGAAGAATATCACTTTTAACGAGGTTTTCGATTCTTCCCCTCGAAATATGGCCTAATCGACAGTGCCATAACTTCGATGAGTCATGAGTTCTCTTTCTTTTCTTTTGTTCTTTGTTCGACAAGGAAGTTTGTTCATTCACATTACACACAGAATGCACTTTTTCACGTAAGGATAACAAATAAAGCTCGTTGTGAAGTAAAGCAACACCCACACAGGCATCTTTAAACCATATGGCACACTCACCGTGTGCAAAATAACACTCATAACTGTCTTTATCCAAACGTGATACACTTATTAAGTTTCTGTGAAGTGAAGGAACAAATAAAACATCTCTAAGCAGAATCGAAAAACCATCAGCTAACTCCAAGGAGATGTCGCCAACAGCTTCCACGTCTGCTTGAACTCCATTCGCAACTTCAATGCATCTTTCGTTTCTTTTCATAGTCCTTGTCGAATGGAATCCCTGTAAAGAATTTGCAACATGAACAGTTGCACCTGAGTCAATCCACCAAGTAGATTTCGAAAACTGTGAATACAAGGATTCATTAACAAAATAAACTGTATCTATACCTTTCCTTGCCATTATGGACTTGAGCCATTCTGGACAGTCTTTCTTGAAGTGCCCAGTCTTCTTGCAGTGGAGACACTGGTCTTTATCCACTGGGAGAGTGGGCTGATGATACTGTTGGGGACCTTTGCCATATGGCTTGGAGGGAGAACCTTGGTTGCTGTTCTGGAAGTTCTGGTAGTTCCTTTTCCTGTTATCCTTGACATAGTTGATTGAACCACCATTTGAGGCTTTAAGCCTATCTTCCTCTTGTACACACATGGCAATCATCTTTTCTATGTCCCATTTATCAGGGGACATGTTGTAGTTGATAACAAAGTTATCAAACTCTTTAGGCAATGATGCCATGACAAGGTGAACAAGCAGAGCAGGCTTTAACTCCAGATCAGCATCCATGGGCTTCAGTTTAGAAGTCATGTTGCTCATCCTCAAGATGTGCTCCCTGATGCCATATGCACCTCCTGTGTACTTTTCAGTGACCAGCTGCTTGAGCAGCTGGGTAGCATACACCTTTGAAGAGCCAGTGAACTGGCTCTTTATCTTTTCCAGAAACTCCCCAACGGAAGTGCACTCTGCGATTGAGCCCGCAATGGCGTTCTCAATCGTATTCTTTATAAAGGCCATGCACTTTTTGTTTGCATTGACCCACTTTTGGTTCTCTAGCACATATGCTAGCTCCACTGGAGCAAAGTCCTTTTTCTTTTTGTCCCATGCAGCATCATTATCATTTGCATCTCTGACTGGCTCTGTCGGCTTGACCGGCTGTGGAGTGTCCACAACCCAGTCAACCTCAGCGCAGACAAAAGCCAGATCAACTTTCTTCCTCCACTCAGTGTAGTTGTCACCCCTGAGCGTCGGAACGTCTTTGAGGCAACTCATCAGACTGTAGCCTCCTGAAATTCACAAAGATGTGAGACAACAAAACAATTGCATGCATTAATCCAACGTTGGTATAAATCAACACATACAACTGTTTGTGCAATTAAAACTATATCACCGTTGGGCAAAAATAGAGATAAATGCACCATTTAATCCATATAACAAATAAATTATGATCATGTTATTAACAACGTTGGTCATAAAATAACTGAATCATAATCACTTTTAATTCGCTTTATCACATCTTTCAAGAAATTCAAGTTAAACACTTTATTGCATTTAAGCAATTTCTTTTAACTATTTGCAGCGGAAACATGAATAAAATTCATAAACTTTAAACTTTATAGAAAAGTTTCTGTAACTTTTGCAATCTCTAAACAAATTTTTCGTTGGAATAATTTGAATAGAGGAAACTATTTGAAATTTGCTCAAAAAACTGAACAAAAACAATAAAAACTGTCTCTGTAAAAACAAAACTGAGAAAAAACTCTTTTGGCCCGTGGCCATAACGCAGCCCACGGCTTGCTTGGCGCCCGTGGCGCCCTGTGCGACAATTAAATGCCGCCGCCCCCTTTGTGGCCCAGCTGGGCGCGGCCCAAAAGGCCCTGCCAGCACCCGCCTGAGAACCCTGACCGTCGGATCAGATCGTGCGGTCGGCCGGCCTTGTCGCCAGATCAAAACGGCGCCCGACCGGTCCGGTCAAACCCTAGCACCCCACTCGCTCCCGATACACTGCCCGCTCTCTGGCGGCTGAGGAGGCCGAGCATCCCGGCGGCCGGTGCCGCGCCGGCGACGGCGACGGTCACGGCAGTGGCCTGGCTGGCTTCCCAAGCGCCTCCTCTTCCTTTTCCCTTCTCACTTTCTCTTCCTTTTTCAACTGACTGCCCAGCGCTCGTGGCGGCTGTGAGCACTCGCAGAGGTCTGGCGCCCCTCTGCTTCTTTCCCATGGTCGGCTCCCCGCCGACGATGGCGACGCACAGCACCACGGCCAGGAGGCCGGCGGCTGGGTGGCGTGCCCTTTGCCCCCAAAGGGGGGTCACTCCCTTTCGGCGGTGGCGAAGGCGTGAGCCCCCACCGCCCGTGTTCTTCGTCTCGATGCCTCGGCTTGCCGATGCGCATCGAGATCGAGAGGAACTGGCGCGGCTCTGCAGCGGCGCTTCTTTGCCGGCGACCTCGAGGTCAAACCGGTGAGTGTCTTTCCCCTTTTCTCTCTGTGATTTTCTTTTGGGATTTTGACTGAGGGGAAAACTAGGGTTTGCACTTTGAAATCTTTTCCACTGAAAACCATCTAGCACTAGCAAAAGATGCTCTGATACCATTGTTAATTCACTAGGCTAGATCAAAAACTTGGTAGTGTATCTTTTCTGTGTCACTGAACAAGACATTGAGAGAGAGAGAGAGATCGGAGAGGAAGAGAAATCACCTGCACCTTGGCTCGATGAGCCCGAGCCGGTAGCCATCGGAGAGGGTGATGGCGTGAGCGTGGAGGGTGAGAGTGGCGGCGGACTTCCCGTCAGCACTGCGCGAACCCTAGATCGGGAAGGGTGTATCGGTGGGGAGAACGGCTCAGACGAACCTCGTAGTTCGAGCCGCCGACCCCCACCTCTTTATATAGCGCAGGTGACAGGGGCCCGTCAGCCATAATGGGCTGAGCGCCCCCGATCAGGGCGCGAATCAAAGGGGCCTGGTAGGCCGTTGGGCCCACACAGGTGGAGATCAATCTAACAGGCGTATCATCCGCAAACAGACGGCAAGATGGAACCAGTCAACCATTGTCTTGAAGCTTATCTATGTTTTACTCATGCCTGTCCGGTCAAGTGGGCCCAGTGGTTGTCCTTGGTGGAGTATTTGGTACAACACTAGTTGACACTGTGTGTTGGATGGCAAGTCCCCGTTCGAAGTGTTGTATGGACATGGCCCTCGTCATTTTGGACTTTCTTCTGCTGATACTTGCGCGGTGCCAGATTTGCAGTCTTGGCTCCAGGACCGTGCTCTCATGCTTCGATTGCTGCAGTAGCACCTGGAGAGGGTTCACACTAGGATGAAGCATCAGGCTGATAAGCGTCGCTCTGACAGGTTTTTCAAGTGGTGCTGCAGCGTCGTCTGCGCCACCATGGCACCAAAGCTATTCTTCAAGGGCTCATCCATTGGTCGAATCAACGGGACTCCTTGGCAACTTGGGAAGACCTAGACGAGTTGCGCCAGCGCTTTCCTCGCGCGCCAGCTTGGGGACAAGCTGGTTTCCAAGGGAGAGGAAATGTTAGCGCTGACCAAGCATCACCAGAAGCAGAACAAGAGCAATGGACCGAAGATGGGCTAGAGGCCCAGCCCATTCGCAGAAGCCACAAGTCATCCTCTCGCTACCCCGACGGAGAATGGCTCAACTATTAATAATATGTGCAACTGCAACTGCAACGAGTTTGTCTATGTCTCAGTTGTCAATCACCTCAGAAAAGTGTAACTGTAGATTAATAATATGTGCAACTACAACGAGTTGCACTTTTCTAACAGAAAAGTACAATTGCACTTTTTTACGAGAAAAGTGGAACTGATGCATTTTTTTTAGGGTGATCTTATTTCTCAGGCGCCTGTTACTTAGCAAATCCGATTAATACCAGTACCTGTGCTAT
The DNA here is from genome assembly GCA_007115705.1 of Dactylis glomerata. Classification (NCBI taxonomy): domain Eukaryota; kingdom Viridiplantae; phylum Streptophyta; class Magnoliopsida; order Poales; family Poaceae; genus Dactylis; species Dactylis glomerata. The sequence continues at coordinate 52,507 of QXEO01000701.1, read as the reverse complement.
GTAATCGTTGGCGAATAGAACACGGCGGTGGCCGTTTGCTTGTAGAGCCATTCCTCCTGTAAATCCTCCGGAGCAATTTCCCGGCTGGATGCACAATTCACTGAATTAAGCTATCGGATTCCACCGTGATGCTAACAAATAAGGAATTGGAAAAGGAGTATATGAGTAGCTGGCCAGGTTTTGAACGCCGCTCTTGATCTCAAAAAGGAGAAATAAATGTTGGTGCAGGTAATTGTAAGAAAATACTGTATGATACAATTATGCAACTTTCAGCAACTGTTGGAATGGTCTTGTATACTCACTAATATTCAACGTTTGATTGTAGCTTTAGAACTGACGTGTAGCTAGTACTTAGATTCATCTAAAATAACAGTGAGCTGCTAGATAAACTATGAGTTGCAGAGCATTCTCATCTTCAGCAATACATCGACCAAAATTGAAGGGCAGCTTCTCTTGAGATCCAGGAACCCTTGGGTAGACGCTATCTCATCCATAGTCGACGAGTCGATAAACTCAAGGCAAACATCCTTAAGCATGTCGCAGCTGTGCTGATCAGCTAGAGCCAGCGTCGTCGCCACAGTCTGCACATCAATCTTCTCGGAAAGAACGCTTTGGCACACCATCTTCAGCCTGTACATGGCGTACCGGTCCGCGGCCGCGAGCAGGTGCCGGACCATCTCTCCGTGGTCATCTCCCTCCAGCTCATCCATGGCAGCAGGCAACGAGTCGGTGTAGACGAAGTGGAGCAGTGCCCTGAAGACTTCAGGCTGCATGTCCTCGATTTCTATGAACTCCGCCGCCGTCTCCCTCATCGGCCCGTACAGCTCCGCTCTGAACACCGGTGACCGCGCGGCGAGCACGATCCTGTGCGCCGTGAAGGCCTCTCCGCCGACGCTGAACGTGACGTCCGCCAACGACTTCGCTTCCAGCAGCTTGCCGAGATGCGCCGCGATGTCGGGCGGCGGCACCTCGATCTTGGGGGACGGTAGCGGTTTGGTTTCGGACACCCGCGCGTCTTTCATGACGGTGACGACGCACTCGATCGCCATGCGATCGTCGCGTAGGAAGGCCGAAGCTTCGAACTCGCGCCGCGATTTGAATGACTCGATCGCCATGCGATCGTCGTTTGGGTCGAACTTCCTCGGACCCATCGTGTACACCGGAGACGACAGCCCGGTGATCTGGTTGACCAGGCTCAGGATGCAGGATGCTTGCACCTTGGCTTCCTTGCTCAGTAGCTCGAGATAAACCGAGATGCAATGTGCGCTGCCTTGGCTGAACCCATCGGGATAGAAGCGGATGGCCCAGTCGTGGCCGCCGATGGAGAAGGCGCCGGACCTGATGAACTTGCCGACGCCGATTCCCTTGTGCTGGCTGTACCCGAAGATCCTGAACACGTGGCTGCCCTGCGTTTTCACCAGGAAGCACGTCGACACCGTCCTTAGGGCAGTCATATGGTTAGGTCAGGTACCCACTGTGGATGGACGATTTGTTCGGCCGGAGGTGAAGGAGTCTCTACGACGGCGACCTCAGATGCAGAGACAGTTCATGGATCAGATGGTGAAGGGGTGGCAACTGGCAAAGCACATCGGCAAGTTGAGGAAAGCAATAAGAAGATCGGAACGGCGGCGACACAAACTCCGAGTCTAAGAAGAGGAGACCTAAGTCGACGAAAGCACCTTCTTTTCTGGACCGTGCCCGAAAAGAATTACAATTTGACGGCCCATGAAAAGGTTACTGCGTCCCAGGCTTATATTTTCAGAAATGTCAAACAAGGTAAAGTTTGATCAAGTTTTTAAAATAAATCATTAACATGTACAATACAAATCAATATCATCGATACATTGTGAAATATATTTTCATATGATGGGGTGTGGACAAAAGGAGCTCGAGCTCCATATAGTCCTTTTTTAAAATATAAAAAAATGACGTTTAAAAGTTTCAAAAAATTCGGGACAAAACATCTTCATATACATAATTATGAGATCTATCACTGTGCATAAAAATCAATCCCAAACTCGTTGATTTTGTGCTCAGTAAAAATGACAAATGTATGAATATAGATCTAGTGAACAGTGCATAGTTTGAAAGTTTGAAAATTTGGGCAGGTTTGTCATTTTTGCTGAGCCCAAAATACAACGATTTTAGGATTTATTTTTTCCACACTAGTAGATCTTATAATTTTCTACATCGAGATTTTTCGTCCCAATTTTTTGAGATTTTGAAATGCCATTTTCGAAATTTTCAAAAAAAACTGCCTCCATGGAGCTCGAGCTCCATTTGAGGTTTCTGCATATGATGCCTCTATATAATATTATTGTTGTTGATAAAATTTTCTAAAACTCTGGTCAAATCTTACTTAGCTTGAATTTTTGAAAAATTTATAAGCCTTATTCATTGAAATGGAGGGAGGAGTATATATAAGAGTTTCTTACGACCGCGTCAATAGTTTGAGCCGATGTTATGATTGTGCCATTACGATATTCTGTGAATTGGATGGAGGTCAATAACTTAGATGAAGTCGTCCGTTCTATACCGAACCTGGATGCACTTAAACACCAACTACCGATCATAGTTTTTAAAACTAATCGGGTTTGGTGGTTTGACCAAAAAAGCCTAAACCAAAGTTCTCACCGGTTTTTTAAGAGTAACTGGTCCAACTAATAAAAAACCAAAAAACTGCATAAAAATAATATGTTTTTGTGAGATTATGATTCTAAAGCCTAGAACCTTGCTCCAAATACCCCCCTCCATAGGGCCTAATACCACCTTTTACTACACTTAGTTTGTGATCTACTATGAAAGCGAACACAAAATATATGACTCGATGCTAAATTTTTTCAAAATTAACTTAATTAGTTATATAATTTGATGGTTTTCTGTCGCTATTAAACCAGCTGAGCCACCGGTTGGACCAGTGAACAAATGAGCCAGTCACCTCACCGGTTCACTCATCGGTCCGTTTTTCTATACTATGCTACCGATAGGACTGACTAACTTGTCAGCTGTTTGCCCCATTTTCTGACGTGTGGGTCTCACCTGGCTTAGTCATTTTGGCCATTAACCTTACCGGTGGGCTCCACCACATCAACAGAGGATGGTGCACGTCCCAGGTTGGAGGATCTGAGGCCCCCATTTTTGTGCAATTTACTATTTTTGTCACCCCATGCTCTGCTCCTCCCTCTGTAGGCCTTCCCTCATCCTACTGCCTTCCATCGTCGCCGATGCCTCGCTGCTCTCCAGCCTTCCCCTATTGTTGATATCCCCTTCCTTATCATTCTATGACGGCTTGAATCAAAGTGTGTTAGTCCAGTCGTCACCTGCATGCCTTCCACCATCGATGTGAAGCGAATCCAGGCAGGGAGAAGGATCACCAATTATGGAGATTAAGGGAGGTGGCGACACAGGGACTCATGGCGCAGACAACAAAGCTTTATAGCTCTTGGGTCCCTAAATGTGTCGCTCGTATTCCCCGATAGGTAAGAACTAAAATTCTTTCTCTGATATGTTAAATTAGTGATATCAATCTCAAAGTAATCGTGGACAACAAAGCTTTATAGCTCTTGGGTCCTTGAATGTGTCGCTCGTCTTCCTCGATAGGTAAGAATTAAAATTCTTCCTCTGGTATGTTAAATTGCGATTTTAATCTCAAAGTAATGTGAGGATATGTGTTGGTAAGCGTAAGGCGTCTACTGCATCCGGATTTTTACTCCAGATTCCCAACTGGTGTCGAGCTGAACTCTGTCCGACGATATTAGGGCTGGTTTTGATTATCGATGGATGGTAAAGCAGTAGAATTAACTCTCATGTTGTTAACAAAGATATTAGGCAACAAATTATCGCCAATGGTTTGGCACCATGAACCATGATGTACACAAACACCAACTAGCGGAAACAAGAACGAGAGGTGGCACCCGCCATGACCACATGCAATGCAACCAACATCGACCACCACATGAGGCTATCCCAACGATGTCGGCATGCCCATATAAGCAATGGCCACAAAGTGCAACATCTGGCGGATGCGGAGGCCAGCACCTAGGCTAAGCCACTCTTCTAGATCGGGTGGTGGTGGACTCACCCAAACCCGTGGAGGCGCAGGGCCCCGACCTGCCCACCACTCGGCGCAGCACATCGACCACAACCCTCCTAAGGCATGCTGCCATGAACGCTAGCGCGCCACCGTATATCTATAGTTCATGGCCAAGGATGTGTTCACGATATTCTCCTGTGCCTAAATGAATTCTTAGATGTATATATGGAGAGACGGGCGGTTTAAGTGGGTTTGTAACATTTGAGAAGAAGCAAGCATAAATTCCATTTTCGGAAGACAGTTCGCCAGAAACCACCGGTGTAGTTAGCCTTGTATGCCGCCCTGCGAAATCCACCATGCCGCCGCAGTTGTAGCCATCTCCGCTTCTTACCAGTGTGACGCCAGTAGGAGGACCAGGTGAGCTGTGGACATACAGAACACATGGCCCAGCAGCAGAGTGATAAAGGTGAAAGAAAAACAAGAGTGCAACTCCACAGTGAATCAACTACCAACAGATGTGATACCGAGGGAAGATCCAACGCTGAAAAAATTCAAGTTGGGTGGTTGTCTCATCCAAAGGATTTTGCTTCCTAAAAACTTCTACGGAATTCTGCTTTCAATTAAAAAGAGGCTCAACGTGAGTGCAAATCATGCAACGATTCATACAGTGATAAACACAAGATTATTTGTATTTAAAATGCAAGGAATTCTCTGCCATTATTTATTGCAAAAGAACGGTTTCAGAGTTCCCCAAAAGTGGGGATGTATTGCAAAAAAGACTAAAGAAACTGAGACAGGCAGCATCTCTCTGTTCTGTTTAGCTCTGAAGTGTCACATGTACAGTAACTAGAATAATTCAAATACTGACCTCTTTTTTTTAAGAAAAGGGGGTAGCGACCCCAGCCTCTGCATCAATCGATGCATATGGCTGTTTTATTAACTTATTACGAAGTTATACAAAGCTTATTACAAGTCATGGATCAGCCAAAGTGGCCACATGAATCAGCCAACGGAAAATAAACGATAAAACTGTCATGATAACTTAAGAGAAAGTAATCCTATTATCACGCCGCCAACCGAATTGGTTGAATAAGTCTCATGCGACCGTCTCCAAACGGTTGCACCCAGAATCCATGACATCCCACTGCTCCAATGGTTGAAGATAAGACCACGTACAGATCCAGTGCGTAGCCATTGGGATAACCTGAAAAAATGATGAAGCTTTCGATTTGTTAAAAACATGGTCATTGCGTGTATTCCATAAGGCCCAAACAATTGCACATGCACCAATCCTAATGTTCTTTACTTCATGTTTATCAAGCCCTGTCAACCAATTTCCAAACATGTTTGATACATTTCTCGGGGGCGGTATGCCAAAAGTCATGTGAACTATTCTCCAAATTATTTTTGCGAGAGGACATTCAAAAAATAAATGATTAATGGATTCATCTTTATCTCAAAACACACAAGATGTGTTGCCCTGCCAATTCCGTTTCAATAGGTTATCCTTTGTGAGAATGACCTTTCTATGCAGGAACCAGTAAAAATAGACAAATTCAAATACTTGTGACAAGCAACTTATCTTTAACTAAGGAAACTAAATAAAAAATGGCTACAGTAATTATAAGTTGAAATCTAGCAGTAAATAAACCATGTAAAACTGCTAGACTCAGTTCATCAACTGGCTACAAACAGAGCAGGGCTATTCTAAAAGAGCACCAACAGCTAAGACCGGTGTATAATAACCCATTCCAGAATTCCTCACTCTATTAGATGATCATAAAGTGCATTATCGAAGCTTATGAGCTGTACATAAGATTGTAGAAGTTCTATGCACCTCAAATGTGGGAATGGGTGCAACCAAAGGAATTTTATGTTTAAAAATAGTAAATATATTATAGAATGGGAGCACCAACCTGGTACTTAAGCGTACAATTCATATACTCGACGCGTTAACAAATAAACGAGTAGCTTATTCACTAAATAGCAAACTAATTAGCTAACCATTAGTATACTAAGCTTTGTATAATCCCGATCTAAAAAATTACTACTGCCTTTGTCCCAAGTTAGTTGTCTCTAATTTATCTAGATACACATGTATCTATAAAAAGAGTACTAACTTAGAACAGAGGGAATACATAAGAAATAAAAACTACTCCAAACTGAGACAGGCAGCATCTCTCTGTTCTGTTTAGCTCTGAAGTGTCACATGTACAGTAACTAGAATAATTCAAATACTGACCTCTTATTCACACAAACAGTAAAAATAGACAAATTCAAATACTAGTGATAAGCAACTTATCTTTAACTAAGGAAATTAAATAAAAATGGCTACGGTAATTATAAGTTGAGACATCTATACATAAGAAATAAAAACTACTCCATATATCCCATAATATAAGATGTGTTTGACTTTTTATGGTAAAACCTATAAAATTAGTATAACGAAATATTAAGTGAAAATATTTCACAAGACAAATTGCAAATGTTTATTTTTAGTAAATATTAGTGGGCATAGTTGTTCATTAAAAACCATGTAAAGCCAAGGGCATTTTATATTTTGGGACAGAGGGAGTACCTACTTATTAGATTGAAATAACATGATCCAGTTATCCTTATGATCTCAAAATCAGAAAAGAAAAAAAGGCAGGCAGCGGTTTTCCTAAAAGATTAGAAGCACTTTCCGTTCTGACAAACAACTGATGTCTTTCGAATTGCACGCACAACAGTCACAAGCAAGCAAATAATCATACATTTATCTGAAGTCGGTAAATTAAGATAAAATGGCTATCGTAAATACTTGGTGCAAATGTGGCGAATAACCTTCTTGAAACAAAGGCCAGTCTGAAAAATGTGCGTACTTCAAGGATTGAATTATTATAGAGCTACAACTCTAAAAGTACTATTTCCAAAGATTTTTGGGCGCATTGGACATCTGTTTTGTTTAGTCAAAACATGATTACTATAGACTAGTACACTTTTCAAAATTATAGCCAACGCATACAAGTCTTGGAGAATTATGCAATAAGAATGTAGAACATACATGTCAACATTATGCAAAAGAATGTAGATCGTGCGTGTAGCCAAAAATTTCTGTGTGGTCTAACATTAAATGTTTTGTTGCCGAAACATAAAGCTTGCAGTGAGAAGGGTAACTTGTGAGCTAAACCAATCAACAGATAAAAGCAATAATATTGTTCAAAAAAAATGTCTGAAAGAGTAGACTAATTATAGGTAAATCGAGCTTGTGGATATTTGATCTAGCAAAGAAAGCATGCTATTTTTAGATGTTCAGAAGTACTCAGCTAGTCCTATTATTAATCTTAAGCCAGGTTATCAAGAATAATTTGGGGCGATGCCTAACCGGCTCGCTGGTGATGTTTATATATTGGATCAGGGTTTACAAGTTACAGAAGATCGGTCTGGACTCTTACACGTAAACTACTAGAGTCCTAACACAATTACATACAATGTTTAACACTCCCCCTCAATCATAACTTATCTAAGTTAAGATTGCGACGAAAGACTTCTAGTTGTCTAGTAGACAGTGACTTTGTGAAACCATCAGCCACTTGATCTCCTGAAGAAATAAACCTTATGTCCAGCAACTTCTGAGCAACTCTTTCTCGAACAAAATGATAATCCACTTCAATATGCTTAGTTCTAGCATGAAATACAGGATTAGCAGAAAGATACGTTGCTCCAATATTATCACACTATAGTACCGCTGCTTTAGACTGCGACACTCCCAACTCATCAAGTAGAGTCTGTACCCACATAACTTCAGCTGTAGCATTAGCCAATGATTTATACTCAGCTTCAGTACTAGACCTGGATACTGTAGCTTGCTTCCTAGCACTCCATGAAACAAGGTTTGATCCCAAAAATATAGCAAAGCCACCTGTAGAACGTCTATCATCTGGGCATCCTGCCCAGTCAGCATCAGAAAACGCACTGACAACAGTAGATGATGATCTGCTCAAACGTAATCCAAGAGATGTAGTTCCACGCAGATATCTCAATATGCATTTAACAGCTGTCCAATGAACTGTTGTAGGTGCATGTAAGAACTGACAAACCTTGTTGACTGAGAAAGCAATATCAGGTCTAGTTAACGTAATGTACTGGAGAGCTCCAACAATACTCCTGTATCGAGTAGAATCATCACTACTCAAGACATCTCCATCTTCCAAAGACAACTTTTCAGTCACCGATAAAGGAGTATCAACTGTCTTGCAAATTTGCATATTGACACGTCGAAGCAAGTCATTGGCATATTTCTCTTGAGATAAGATAATTCCATCATGTACCTTGTTGACCTCAATTCCAAGAAAATAGTGCAACTCACCCAAATCCTTTAGTGCAAAATCAAGACCAAGATCATGGAGAAGAGCATCTACAGCTTTCTGGGACGAACTAGCAACAACAATATCATCCACATATATGAGCATAAATATAGTTACTCCCCCTTTGTTGTAGAAGAACAAAGAAGTATCAGCCTTAGATGCACGAAACCCAAGAGACTGAAGTTTAGAGCTAAGACGAAAATACCAAGCACGAGGAGCTTGCTTCAAACCATATAAAGCTTTGTCAAGCTTGCAAACATGACCCAAACGAGTCTCATACCCAGGAGGTTGTCGCATAAAGACCTCTTCTTCCAGAACACCATGCAAAAACGCGTTCTTCACATCTAGCTGACGAAGACTCCAACCACGAGAAACAGCAAGAGACAGAACCACACGAATAGTGGCTGCCTTAACAACCGGACTAAAAGTATCCTCATAATCAATGCCATATCGTTGCTTAAACCCCTTAGCAACCAAGCGTGCTTTATAATGATCAACAGTGCCATCAGCCTTCCTCTTAATCTTATATACCCACTTGCAGTCAATGACGTTTTGTCCAGGAGAAGAAGGAACAAGATGCCATGTATTATTTTTCATCAAGGCATCATACTCTTCATCCATTGCAGCTTTCCAGCGAGGATCAGCAAAGGCTTCAGTTGTACTGGAGGGTTCACCAGTAGAGCAGAAATACGCATAGCGAATAGTGCCATCCGTGAACTTTTTGGGCTGTGAAACGCCACTCTGAAGTCGTGTACGCGGCCTATCAATAGGCGGCACCGGAACAGCCACAGAAGAAGAAGGCGCAGCAAATCCTGGCGCAGATTCCTGGGCAGATTCGCTGACAGAAAAGCGAGGCAGCGATCCCGGCGCAGATTCGCTGGTAGACAAAGAGCTAGACGCTGAGTCAGCAGAGGGCGCAGAAGATCCTGTAGCCGGTCGTGTTGCTGTAGAGTTGGACGCAGAAGATCCCGGTGTGGTCAGTGCGGTGGCCGACAGCCCAGCATCCGGGGGCCCGCCACGAGGAGGACCACGCCTGGGCGACGAGTCGGGAGACGCCATGTGGCGAGTCGGCAGGACCGCGCGGGCGGGAAACGCTGAAGCCCGCAGATCCCGAGGCAGAAGCGATCCCGAGGGGATTTCCTTCAGTTCTGATTGGGCAGGAGAAGAATCAACTCCGGAGTTCATGTCAGGGATCAAAAATTCACTAGATTCATCATTGTATGCAGAATTTTGATCTGATTCCTATAAAAAAGACTCAGCAACAGCATCAGTAGGATTAGCATCAACTGGTCCTTCTAATTCATGCCCCTCATGAGTATGCAAAGTAAGAGGTTGCAAAGATAAAGGGAGCAAATTTATCTCAGCACGTAGCCGAGCACCAGCATTTGAGTGTAGAGAAGCAAACGGAAATACCATTTCATCAAAGACAATATCACGAGAAATATATAGACGACCCGTGGAGATATCAAGACATTTATATCCTTTGTGAAGATTACTATATCCAAGGAACACACACTGTTTAGACCAGAATTCTAATTTGTGTTTATTATAAGGGCGAAGATTAGGCCAACAAGCACACCCAAAAATGCGCAAAAGAGAATAATCACCGAATTTACCAAAGAGACGTTCCATGGGAGTTTGAGATTGGATAACTTTGCTAGGGAGGCGATTAATCAGATAGACTGCAGTGAGAAAAGCTTGATCCCAATATTTGAGAGGCATAGATGCATAAGCAAGAAGAGACAAACCAACCTCAAAAATGTGTCTATGTTTGCGCTCGGCAGGACCATTCTGCTGATGCACATGTGGACAAGATACAAGATGGGAAATACCCATGCGTTGGAAAAAAGAATTAAGCTTTTGATACTCGCCTCCCCAGTCAGTTTGCATAGAAATGATTTTTCTATCAAAGAGCCGCTCTACATGATGCTGAAATCACGAAACTTCTGAAAGACATCAGATTTCTTTTTTAAAAGATATATCCAAGTGAACTTGCTATAATCATCAATAAAACTCACATAATATTTGAACCGACCAAAAGATTCTGAGGTAGGACCCCATACATCAGAAAATACAAGTTCAAGAGGAAAGGTAGACACACTAGTTGACTTTGGATAAGGGAGTTGATGACTCTTGGCCATCTGACAAGCATCACAAACGGACACTTTATTGGACTCACTAAACAAAATATTATTATCACGAAGAACTTGATGAACCACGACTGATGAAGGATGACCTAGGCGCCTATGCCAAAGTGACGAAGAAGACTTGACCGCACCATGAACATGATGACCAACCGACGATGTAGACGATGGTGGTAGAGGATAAAGCCCGTCCACACATCTACCTTGGAGCAGAACCTCCCTCGTGTCCTGATCCTTAATATAGAAGGAGTTAGGCCAATATTCAACAAAGGCATGATTATCATGAGCTAGGCGACTAGTGGAAAGAAGACTTTTTGTGGCATTTGGGACGTGAAGGATATTTTTAAGATGCAAGTCATGATTAGGGGTATGAATTACAGAATGACCAATATGATGTATATCCATACCTGAACCACTGGCTGTGTGAATTTGATCATTGCCATTGTAGCGATCATGTATGTGCAACTTCTCTAATTCTCCAGTGATATGATCAGTTGCACCAGAGTCAGTATACCAATTTGTATCAACACCATAGTTACCAATGGCAGCACCAACTAACTTTTCTGGACCACGATAGTTCTTCTGAAACCTCTTCCAGCAGTTCAGAGCAATATGACCAATTTTTCCACATACTTGACATGTTGGCTTGTCACCGCCATAATTTTGTGGCTGTGGGCGATATCCTTGACCACGCCCGCCATTGCCTCCTCCACCACCACGAGGGTTGTAGCCACCACGCTGTCCATTGCCATGTTGTTCATAACCACGCTGTTCATAGCCACGGTACTCGTAGCTGCATTGTTGATCATATCCACGTGGGTCAGGGTAGTTACCACGCCCGCCACCGCGTCCACCACGATAGCCACCAAGGCCTCCTCTTGTTGCTGCATTGACCGACAAGTCGCCGGTAGAGTTCTGATCCTCCAGTCTGGCCTCATAGGAAAGTAACTGAGAGTAGAGATCACTGAGGCTGACATATTTATCTGCCTTAATCAAGGCAATGATTGCAGCAACGAAGCCATTGTAAGCCTCATCATTGAGGCCGGCGAGTATGTAGGAGATAACATCATCTTCTCCAAGGGGTTTTCCTGCAGCAGCCATCTCGTCTGCTAAGTTTTTGATGTGATTGAAATAAGCTTCGGCGGTCTTGTTCTCCTTTTGAGCTTTGTTCAATTGCGTGCGGAGTTGCACCACACGGGCCTTAGATTGCGACGAAAACATCTCCGTCACGGCCTTCCAGACACCACCAGAACTTGTTTGCCCTACCATCTGAGTGACGATCGAGGGCGACATATTGCGGACAAGGAACCCAAGCACGCACTGATCGAGAGCGATCCAGCGGGCATATTCAGGGTTTTGAACAGAGACTTCCTTCCCATCCTTGTCAGTAGTCTTCACTTCCTTGTCAGGCTCTGGTAACGATCCGTCAAGGAGACCAAACAGCTGTGCTCCACGGATTTCTGGCAAGATCATCGTCTGCCACACCAGAAAATTGTCTCTGTTAAGTTTTTCAGAGAGAGAGAGATTCGCCGAGAGAGAGGGGAGACCGCTGGACGTCGAGGAAGAAGCACCGAACGACATGGTTCCACGACTTGATTTTTGCAGCGATCACGGAAGGAGATCACGGCGGGGCTTCGACGATTTTGGTGGCGGAAGTGGGCGACGACGACGAAAGACTAGATGCGATCGGAAGAGCGAGGCTCTGATACCATATCAAGAATAATTTGGGGCGATGCCTAACCGGCTCGCTGGTGACGTTTATATATTGGATCAGGGTTTACAAGTTACAGGAGATCGGTCTGGACTCTTACACGTAAACTACTAGAGTCCTAACACAATTACATACAATGTTTAACACAGGTAACTTAAACTGGAATGCGCGCATCATTATATTACAGTCAACTAGCTACATACCCGTGCGTTGCTACGTGTTAATTTATTATATTTTTATGTATATAAGATGAGATTTCATTATTAAAAATCTCGTAGACCTACAAAATCAGCAATCTACGGTTATGTTTGGTTTGAGACCAACCATAGCAAATTTTTCGCAAAGCCACCGAGCATAGCCAAAATATTTTCAAGTACATACTGTTTAGATTATAACTATAGATTGTGCTAATAGTTTAGTACTCCCTCCGACTCATATCCGTATTAGCGAAGAGTAATATGGGTTAAAAGAAGTATTATACTTGTATTTTTTTAGCAATAAAATTTAAAAAAAAAACAGAGTTTCATGAACAACCATAGTAGATAGTATTGGAAATACATGTGCACACCAAGTTACATAAATTCGTAAAAAGGGACCAACGGTGTACTGTATACTCTACAGGGTGAAGTGTACTGTATTATCTACAGGGTGAAGTCAAATGTGTGTGAACCAATAATTTACTAACAAATACTCCCTCCGTTTTAAAATATAAGATGTTTTAGGTTTGTGAAGCAAATGTATCTAGACATGATTTAGTGTGTATATTCAAATGAATCTACATACTAAAAAATGTCTAGATACATTTACTCCACAAAGCTAAAACATCTTATATTTTAAAACGGAGGGAGTAATTCAGATCTATTGTAGCAAATAGCAAATACGTGCACATGCATCTGCACAAAAAACGACAGAGTGAGGCTAATCAGGTCATAGAAAGGGCGTCAGGTTCTTCCCATGAAGAAAACCGGAATGGGGACATAAGTTGACTGGTTGAGGAGGCTTCGGCTGCTGATTTATCTTTGGATGTGAGATGCGATTCAGTTTGAGAGGTTATGGCGAAAGGTGGAGCACCACTGGCTATCGCCGGAGTAGTGCGTGCAGCCGCAAGGCAGCACACAGCCAGAACAAAAACTGCTCTCAAATCTTCCCTGGTCAGCTAGTCCACTCCAAGCCGGTCCCAGCCAGCACCTTGATTGAGTCGAACAGAATAAGATATCTCACAGGATAACAGCGACCTGCGGCAATTAGCATGCCAGATAGCTGCTCACGTCTTCCACCAGCATAGGAAATCAATCAGAGGCAGGTTTGGACGTGGGATGGCAACCAGATCGAGGAGGTAGCGATTGCAAGATGGATCCTTTTAATTTGCTGTGAGAAGAGATATACGTTACGTAAACGGAGAGAGCAGATATTTGATGCACGGAAGGAAGGCGCGAGTCGTGTGCGGCCGATTTTTTTTTTTTGCAGTGATCGGAAGAAAAGCGTATATCTATTTCAGAAATCACGGTTTGGAAGCTAGAAACCGTGCCCAACATGAAAACGCATTGACGACGGAAACTTGCACGTAATCGGGAGTTGTTTTCCTCAGGACTTCTTATAATGGATGAAGACGTATTTTTGTTGGTTGAAAGCGTATTTTACGGACACGGACCAGTCCTATTGCAATATTATTAGTAGAGATTAGGACGAATTGCACTAGCAGAACATTGCAAAGAAACTAACCACCGATAGATTCATCTCAATAAGCTGATCATGTTTTACGAAACTTCTTTGTCTTCTCAAACATATCTACTATGATAGACGGGCAGTCCCTTTTGAGATTCTTATAACCTTCGGTTGCCACCACGTCATCCATCGCATTTGAACAACTAATAAACTGAATGCAAGCGTCCTTCAGCCTGTCACAGTTGTGTTGGTCAGCCATTGCCAATGTAGTTGCCACTGTCTCAACATTTAGGTTCTTGCAAAGAATACTTTGACAAACCAGCTTGAGCCTCTCCATAGCATATCTATCTGCAGCCACAAGTAAATGCCGAATCATTTCAGTGTTATCATCTCCCTCACGATCATCCATGATGGGTAATGTGTCAGTATAGATGAAATGCAGTAGTGCCCTGAAAACAGCAGGTTGCATGTCTTCGATGGTCACCAACTGTGCCGTGGCCTCCTTCATTGGCCCATAGAATTCTACTTTGAACACTGGTGACCGCATGGCTAGCATAATCTTGTGAGCTCCAAAAGTGTCGCCCCCAACAGTAAAGGTTACATCCATTCCTTCTTTTTCATCCCACAGCTTGCAAAGATGTTCAGTTAGGTCCGATGGTGGCACCTCGATCTCAGGGAACGACTTGGTTTCAGACACAAGCGGTTCTTTAAAAACGATGATAGTGCATTCAATTGTGAGGCGATCACCCCGAAGGTAAATAGACTTTTCAAAGTCACTCCGCTTTATAGATGTAGGGGCAACAGATATTTGATTGACTGTGTCAAATTCCCTCGTCTCTTTGCAACTCACAGGGGATGGCAACCTGGTGGTCTGGTTGACCAGCCGAAGATCGTAGGAAGCCCGGACCTTGGCGGCACCATTTCCATGGAAGTGAAGAACTATAAAGATGGAATCTGGCTCATGCTCAAAGCCATCAGGGAAGAAGGCGATGGACCAATCATGCCCGCCGACATTGAAATGGCCGGACCTGATGTAGTTGCCGATGCCAATGCCCCTGTGCTGACTGTACCCGAAGATGTCGAAATAGTGAGTGCCTTGCGCCGTCTCCGGGGTGCACGTCGACACCGTCGTTGAGCTTGAAGCCAGCATGTGAACCCTAATATTCATACCGACGGGGAGAAAGAAAATCGTACTATCAATTTAATTCCGCAACATAAACTAGAAGGAATAGAAAAGGATATGGTGCATGGAGTAGAACGAACCTCCAGAGGATGACCGGAGAAGACCTGACGGCGAAGTACCCGGGGATCTGGGAGCGACGGGGACTCGGGTAGGGGCAGTATGGCCGACGTCCGCGCAGCTCGCCTCCAAAACTAGGTGACTGGGTCGAGTCAATGACGGATGGAGAGTGTTGTCTCTCTGTGTCTCTAGGCCATGTTTGATGTTTCGTTCCATTTTATTGCGCGTGAAATTGTAAAGAGCGATCAACAAAACGAGAGTGAATCGGTAGTCTTTATTGATGATTGATCCGAAATACCTCCTTGCCGCCCGCGCTCCGGCTAATTCTTGTCGCCACCGCTAATCCACCTTTTCAGCAATTGACTGCTATGTCGCTGTATATTTCCATCCAATCGGAATTCTCGTTTTTTTTCGTTATTCCCGAAATCTGTGGCGATGACTATACTCTCCCAATCTGCCTTCTTCTTTTGCAGTTCCCTTTTTCGTAGTGGTAAAAAAGGAAATACCGTGTAGTGTGACTTGAACACACCGACACACGACCTAGAAATTGATTCAAATGGGCCTCACCCATCTATCATGGACAACGTTGGTGATTTTACAATAAAAATTATTGTAGTTACTTATTTCCCAAATAAAAATTCCCAATAATATCTCACAATGTCTCACAAAATACAGCGGATTTATTGAGATGATCAACCTCCTAACATTTAGCATGCACCAATAATATCTCACAAAAATATGCATTATGTTATAAGCAGTAGCTACCCATAATGGTTTCGAACGAAACGATGGCAAAATAAAAGATGACTCCACCCGCACTCGACTTCTCCATCACGCTACTCTCGTCCCAACATGGTCTCCATGGGGATGTTCACGGCCTATAAAACATGGGCTTATGTATACAAAGGTGCTCAAAGAAATGTTCTCAAACTGCTTTGTAATAATATTTAAGAAGCAATTTTTACATAATTTCTCCTTAAATAGTGATATTTTGATGAGTTTATATTTAGAAGGCCTAAAATGTAGGCCATGACATACAAGATCAAGTGACTTAGAAATATTAAGATATTGTTATGTAAAAATTACACTATGTGTGTGTGTCTGAATATTTGTTTCTGAAAAAGGAATTAAGGCTATAGAACCATGCAAAACCATACGTACTTGAGAAAGAGCGGATTTAATATTCTATTTCTTGAATTACTACAGTAACTTGAACATGACATAAATGAGATTATTAAAAGTCTGTCCATGACAGGACCAGTGAAACGATAATCCATGACAAACTAGCATGCATGCTAGACTTTAGGTAACTTGCAAACACCCTCTAAAATCTCTATTGCCAGACTGGCACTCTCTGTCTTGAGGGTCTCATAGTCTTGGCTTGCCATCACCATAGCCATTGTGTTTGGAGACGCCATGAATTTGAGGCAGGCCTCTTTGAGACCGTTACACCCATGCAGATCGGCTAGGGCGTATGTAGACGCCACTGTCTCTACATCAAGACAACTGCAGAGGATAGTCTCGCATATGAGCTTCAGCCTTTCTATCGCGTAGCGGTCCGCAGCACCGAGCAGGTGGCGAACAATCTCCATTTTAGCGTCCTCGTCGAAACCACTGAAGGGAGGCAACATGTCTGTGTAGATAAAGTGCAAGAGACCCCCGAAAACATCGGGTAACATGTCCTCCACAGTTATGCATGATCCCTCTTTCTCCTTCATCGGGCCGCAGAGCTGCGCCTTGAACACAGGGGACCTTGCTGCCAGCACAGCCCTGTGCGCTGGAAACGCTTCGTCTTGGACGGAGAAGGTGACATCAGCCCCTTCTTTTGACCCTAGCAGATTTGCAAAATCATTTGATAGCCCTGACGGTGGCACCGCCTCTACAAGTTGTGGTGAAAGTGATTCAGTGTGAAACACCAGTGGATCCTTAACAACGGCGACAGCACATTCGATTGTTATGCTATCAGACCGATCCAGATATTGTGCTTCAAGTAAACTTCTTTTCATGAACTTGTCGCAGCCAGCGATCCCACATATGCCGTGTGTCCTACATACTCTTACCACTTTGGTCCCCTTCCAGTCTGATTGCATTCGTGCAGAAACCAATCTGAAGGAAAACATTGCCCTCACTTCTGCATTCTCGCTCATAAGCTCGACGATAATGGAGATGTGCTTTTGGCTCTTAGGATTAAATCCATCAGGGTAGTACCTAATTGACCACTCATACTCGTCAACTTGGAAGGTCCTGGACCTAATGAAATTGCCAACACCAATTTCCTTGTTGAGACTGTAGTGAGCTATGACGAACTGGTGGTTGTCCTGAACTAACGTTGCGTTGCAGATCGATGCTGTTGCTCCGTTCTCCATGTGAAATTCAAGCGACTGCTCTTCGACACAACATCAGATTGACATAAGAATATGCTCCGTTAGTTTATGGAAGAGAGCTCAAATGAAATAATATATTCTGATGGTATATGTGGCAATATATATGTATTAGGGAATTTCATGAATACATAAACGTGATGGGTTACTGTAAGGTAAACTATTTCACATCGATAGCACACCTATTTAATCTAACTATAGCATATCCTACTCGCGATCATCATCTAGCGTCATCGTCATCACTTTTGCTGTAGTTGATAAATTCTTCATGCTAGGGCATACTTGTCCGTCTTAACATTACCTGCTAATCAGTCGTCCCTATCCTATAGCACTTTGCTTCTGCTACACCAAGCTGGTAATTTCCATGGAAATTGGAGAAAATCATTGGTTAATTGACAGAAGGTTTAGTATCTGAGGATATTTTACCGAGCAGTAATTTGGATTTGCAAATCTGACGCATACATATATGATATATGAAGAACTATGCTTAATCAAAGAAAGGATAGTGTAAGTGATTGCAAATTCAAGGAGACTGGTTGTTAATTTCAAGTATATATCTTGATTCCTGCCTAGCGTTGGGCTGGATCTGCATCGGACCATCCTATATGTTCATCCAGGACCCATCAGATCTAATTTGTGTACGTACGCATCAAACGTTTTTTCAGAAAAAAAAAAGTAAACACTGAATCTATACCATGCATACTAGTATTGACTATACGGTTTTGAAGAAACGCACCTTTGAATCGAAGAGCGCTCCGCGGGGCAGCGAAATGATGGCCGATTAGTACAAACAGAGATATGATTGATGGAGGAATTGAACGCCGATGTGCATGTATTTATGCTCTCCAAGGGGGTGGCCAACGGGCATGGACCTCACCGGCTAGAGAGAAGAAGTAATATTGCCGTTGGTGAAGATATGGAAACTTTTAATACCGTGCTATATAATCCAACTGCAATTAATGTAGTGCTGTATTATTTTATTTTATTTTCGAATAGAAGAATATCCCAGGCCCCTCCATTGCTTATTATTTGCATACGAAAATAATTTTACTAAAATAATGACTAATATATACGGCTGTTTCACGCAGAGGTATATCTTGTGCTCATAAAGTCATAATCGTCATGAGAAACAGCTGGCAGCTACAGGCGCTCATTTTATTTTGTCTTTGCCAGACCTGAAAACGGTGCAACGGTGGTATAGTAATGCACTAAATAGGAAAAAAATCCATTTTAAACCTTAAATTTGTAGAGGTTATCTCCTGGTCGTTTGCACCCTGAACTATTGAATTTCAGTCTAAATCGAACCCAAGAACTCGACAGGAGGCGGCGTCACACCAGCAGCACTTTCTAACGCTTGGCCTGCGCCTAGAGAACGAGGTGCAGAGCTCGCGGTTGTAGAAGGAGTCTGGGCGGTGGAGCTAGTGGGATGCACGGGATTTCGTGGCAGTGGCTTTGAAGGTGGATCACGGAGGGCTGAAGGAAGATTCCGGGAGGCGAAGACAGCGGAAGAGAACTTGACATGAGGCGGCGTCACACCAGCAGCACAAGTGGCGGGATGCCTCAGGGCTGGATGAGGATGAATGGGCTCTCAGGTACCATCTGGAAGATGAGCTGATGCAGATTCTTTGCGCAGAAGAGGAATACTGGCGCCAGAGAGGCCGTCAGAATTGGTTGCTTCATGGGGATGCCAATACAGCGTATTTCCACGCTATTGCCAATGGGTGGCGTCGCAAGTGTGCGATTCGCTCCTTGCAATCTGAGGAGGGCGAGATCTCAGGGCCAGCAGCCATCCAAGAACATATCTATAAGTTCTATATGGGATTAATGGGAACTGAGGATCCCAAGTTTATTTCCCTGCGCTTTAACTGCTGGTCGGGCGGGGAAACGGTGGCCGATGTGGATAATGCTGCTCTGGCACTGTCCTTCTCCAGAGAGGAGTTAGAGGAAGTTCTCGCGGGTGCCAAGACTGCCACGGCCCCGGGGCCAGATGGGTTCCCGGTGGCTTTCTTCAAAAAGAACTGGGTTCTGCTCAAGGACATGGTCTTCCAGATCCTTAATGGCTTTGCCCTAGGCACCATGGACATTTCTCGTCTCAACTTTGGCATCTTGTCCTTACTCCCCAAGGTGGTGGGGGCGGATTCTATCAAGCAGTATCGTCCAATTGCACTCATTAACGTGATTTTCAAATTTGTTGCTAAAGCAGTGGCCAACAGGCTTGCCCTAGTGGCTAATCGTATCATTGCCCAGTCCCAGACTGCTTTTATCAAGGGACGCCTGATCCTGGATGGAGCTCTATCCTTGCATGAGATCATTCACGAGCTAAAAACTAGAAAATCAAAAGCTATCCTCCTGAAGTTAGATTTCGAAAAAGCCTATGACAGAGTAAGTTGGCTATTTCTCAGGGAAGTCTTGATTAGAAAAGGTTTCGACAGCGGTTTTGTCTATAGAATCATGCAACTAGTCTCTGGTGGACAGACGGCTATCTCTATCAATGGGGTGGTTGGCCCTTATTTTAGAAATAAGAGGGGAGTGCGTCAGGGTGACCCTCTCTCGCCTCTGTTATTTGATTTGGTTGTGGATGCTCTTGCCCTAATTCTAAAAAAGGCAGTGTGGCTGGTCACATTAAAGGAGTGATTTCTCACTTGTTGCCAGGTGGGGTGACACATCTTCAATATGCAGATGACACAATGATCTTGATAGAGAATGATGATAACAGCATCTGCTGATTTGCTTTGAGCTCCTCTTTGGTCTCAAGATCAACTATCACAAGAGTGAGGTCATCGTGATGGGTGTGGATAGCCATGAGCAGTCCAGGGTGGCTCATCTGCTCAACTGTAAGGAAGGGGAGTTCCCCTTCAAGTACCTGGGTTTCCCTATCAGTGACAAGAAGCTCACCATCGCAGACCTCGAGCCAGTGGTGGCAATTGTGGGATCCAGGGTGGATCCCTGGCAAGGGCGGTTCATGTCTTCCGCTGATCGCCTTATTCTGACGGAGTCCTGTCTCTCGAGCATCCCCCTGCTGACGAGGGTTAACTCGACAAATGTCCTAGATGAAGGACTTAGGATCGGAGAGATAGGGCATCGGATGAACTCGAAGGTTAAGTTAGTCGAAATAGGTGTGTGTCGAAAGTAAACTTGGGTGTTCAACCTGGCTTGCCTTCAATCTGGCCTACACCGTCCCCTCCTGGCCCCTATATATAGGTGGCCAGGTCTCGAGGATCGGGTAGGGTCCGATACAGATTACAATATCGACATACGGTAGGGACTCGTATTCGACTATCATTACAATTGGGCCTAGCTTAACGGGCCTCGGGGGTACTCAACTAACGGGCTCTATTAACTATACCCTTGTCAGTAGCCCCTGAGATTCTATCAGAATTGTAGATTCGGGTTGAATCTCTAATCTTCAAATCTTCGACTTGATCAATTCTTCGACTTCTTCTTATCTTCAAATCTTCGACTTGGTCTTTCGACTTATTTTCATGATAATTTGCTCGCAAGGGGTCTTGATGAACAAGCCTGACAACTCTGACGGATCAAGAGGTCAGTTAACTGCCGGAACAGATACTTGTCACCTACTTCAAATTCAATCCCCTTGGACTTGAATTCGGGATACCGGTCAAACCCACTCTTTTGCCGCATTTAGGACTTACAAAGAATGAATCCCAGTGGTTCTCAGGGTACCCAGTGCATCCACCAGGATTTTCTTCGTGTCGTAGACACGGATACATACCAGCAGAGCGCATCCATGTGCGTATACCAGGCCACACAGGACGGATCCCGGGGTCTTACCTTTGTGACAAGTCACGGCATTCGAGTTGTGTTGCGATAACGCAACTCGAGAATCTCATGTCGCAGTCAAATTTTGACTGAAAATATTCGGGTTTCTTCAACCATAAAACTCGCTCCCGATGGGAGTAACACTCCTGCACTTCTCCAATTATAATGCTTTGCCAAGAAATATCGTCGGGTGCGCGCTCAGCGCTCCCGATGGGAGTAGCCCCCGAGGCTATAGTCGAAAAAAGGCTTTTTTCGAGTATAGGCTCAAAAATGTAGTGTAGTCCATCATACTTCAACTCGAGATACTTTAACGGTGAGAGACGTCATCTTCGAGATACTTCAACTTCGAGATACTTTAAGGACATATTGTCGTCGAATACTAATCCACCACTTCAGAGAGAAGTTGTATTTACCATTCTTGAAAATAGTAGCCCCCATGGCTATAATCGAAACTCCTTCGTATACAGTCTTGTGCACCTATTTTGCACTTGTCGGCGCCATCTTTTCCTCTTTCTTATATTATCTTCTTTTATGACATCAATGAGTACGTCACTCTGTACCCTTGCGAACCGTTGCATGGGCAGTACGGTAAATTTCTTAACTTTTGATCGTTAGTGGGCTTACCGTTTCCTATCTTTGCGCCACATCTCAGCCTACGATCCTTCTCCCAGAAGATATATAAAGGGGATCGTGGGGAGTCTTACTGTTTACCAGCTCTTTCTCTCCGCCACCGCCGCCATTGTTGCTCGTGCTTCCTTCTTCTTCCGTGCATAGCCCCCAGGCATAGATCTGATAGATGCGCGTGAAGCACCTAGCAAGCAAGAACACCATGGCCAAGGGAAAATCGAATGCTGCGACCAGCTGGGTGACCTCTGCCATCTCGGAGAAGGAGGTGGAGAAGGCCCGGACGGACGGCCTCATCTCCGCCGAAGATTCGATCAAGTTTCCAAGCACAGAGCGGATCCCGAAGCCCCCGAGTGGTTATCGGGTAATGTTCCTCGCCTTCCTCCTCCGTGGTCTTTCTCTTCCTGCCCATGAATTCCTTCGTGGGCTTCTCTTTGTTTACGGTGTGCAGCTTCACCAGCTCACACCTAACTCTCTTCTGCACATTGCGTGTTTCGTGACTCTTTGCGAGTCATTCTTGGGCATTGAGCCCCACTTTCTTCTCTGGAGATCAATCTTTCGGCTCCGCCCCAATGTTGCGTTGTCTAGAAAACCCGAACTGGGTGGAGCCGTTGTTTCTGTGCGCCCTGAAGCACAATACTTTGAATTTTCTATGGCCGCATCTGTCCAGGGGTGGAGGACCAAGTGGTTCTATATCAAGGACCGCAAATCCTCTCCTGAAAATGAATACGGCCTACCTCCTTTTGACGCTTCCCAGGAGGTAAAGAAATTGGCATCGTGGGATATGCTCCCCTCAGATGCGGAAGTCGAACAAATTCTTCCTCTTCTTTCTCGCATCAAAGCTTTAAAAGGATGTCAAGGAGGCGCTTTATCGGGTATTCAACTCATGGCGTTTTTCATTCAACGTCGAGTTCAACCCCTACAACACCGCTTTACCAAACTTTGGAGTTACTCCGGCTTGGAAGATCCTACCCGTGTCTCTGAAGATCTGATATCGAAAGAAGATGTCGACAAGCGGGTCAGGAATCTCACCAAGCTCACCAAGGATCATGCAGTTGCTGATTTGACTGCTGATTTCTTTGACTCCGTACACCCTCTTCCTGAGGTGTATATCTGCTTACTTCCTTTCTTCTTGTTGTCGATTTTCGTGTTTCTCAAACTATACTTTCTTTTCCCTTACTTATTCTAACAACACATTCGCGTGCAGGAACACCAGTTTCTCCTCTCACACCCCCCTCTTCCAGAGGCAGGGCCCCTTCTGGCTGATCTGGCCAGGTCTGTATCTGAAGCCCCCGAGGCTGATGACAATCAGGACGGAGATGACGCCGAAGAATCAGAAGAGGATACTAGTTCGTTGATATCGCTTCCTCCTGTGCAGCCTGAAGACACTGGCTTGGACAAGAAAAGGAAACGAGTCGATAAATTTGCTTCTTCGAGTTCCTCTTTGCAGCAAGCAGCTGCGGAGAAATCTCCTGTATTGACAGAAGATATGGATCTCTTCGACCTCCTGGCGTCGTAAGTGTTCTTACTCAAATTCCTCAATTGCATCTTTTCTTGCCTTGCTTCCGTCACGTGACTCATAAATTTTTTGCTTCGTGCAGAGATGACGAAGAGCCGTCAAAAGCTGCCACAGCTACTCCTTCAAGAGATCCTGCTATTGACGATGAGCCCCCGGCTCAAGTAGTTGCGCCTAGGATTACCAGGGCTTCTGTAAAGAAGGTTCCTGTGCCCTGAAACCCCAAG
The DNA here is from genome assembly GCA_007115705.1 of Dactylis glomerata. Classification (NCBI taxonomy): domain Eukaryota; kingdom Viridiplantae; phylum Streptophyta; class Magnoliopsida; order Poales; family Poaceae; genus Dactylis; species Dactylis glomerata. Next base: position 28,840 of record QXEO01000701.1, on the reverse strand, counting down.
CGCGTGAAGAAGGCGAAAGAACCCGAAGTTTCTCTAGAAGCCCATGAATCCTCGGCTTCCCCCCATGATGTGAGTAATTTCCCCTGACTTATCTCCCTTGCATATACTCGCACTTCTTTCCCACTCTTTTCCTTTTTCTTCTCAGGCTTTATTGAAGAGATTTGTCGCCTTGGGTACTGAATGCGCTGAGTACCTAAAGGTTGCGAAAGCTTCCGAAGGTATGTTCTACATCTATTCATGGTTTTTTCTCCTTGCATATCTTGTGCTATTTTTCTGACTTCCTTTCTTCTTCCATTGTAGCTGCTCTAGCAACAGCCAATGCCCGGATTGCGTCGCTGGAGGCGGAGCTCCGTGCTTCTCAGAAAGCTTATGATGCTGCGGCCACTGCCAAGGCAAACGCTGAGAAGTCGCAGAAATCTGCGCTTGGTAAGGCGAAGAAAGCTGAAAAAGCTTTAGCTGATGCCAACAAGGATCATGCCCAGCGAGAGCAAGCCGTGGCGGAGAGTCTCCACACAATGTCCACTGCTGCTGAAAGTAAGTGTTTCGCCTTGTCTCCTATTTTCGACTTCTGTTGCACTGTTGTACGTGTTGACATCTTCCTCCTTCTTTTCTTTTCTACCTTCTTTGTGTCGTGCAGGATTTACTGGGGTATCTCCATCGGCCCTGCAACCGGACGATGACTCTCTGATGACTGCGGTTAACCTACTCGAGGAAAACTGGATATCTATCCAGGAAACTTTCGAGTTAGTTAACCGCGTTCTTTCACGACTCTTTGTCGGGTTGTGGCCGAAGAAAAGGGCAGCAGTCCCGAAGGACGACCTGAGTAATCTTGCCAAGTCTTTTGATACAACTGAAGACCCCACCCTCCAGCTGAAAGGGCTTTCTATTAAGCGTGGCGCCGAGGGTGCTATCGCACTGTCCCTTGCGCATGGTACGGATTTCGATTGGGAGAGGGTGAGCACTCCCCATGGCCGCACCCGCGACGAGATGAAGACTTTCTTCGAGAAGGCGAAGAAGTTGGCGCCTGCATTGGTGACACTTATCTCCCCTTCGGCATCCTCTGCGGCATCTGCTGCACCTCCTCCAGCGGTGGAAGATCCAGTGCCACCATCGACTTCTGGCGAGGAATCTGTCGTGCCCTCTTCTGCCACGGAGCAAAATGCTGAGGTGGCGTAGACTCGGGTCTTTTGTATTTTCGAGTTTCTCCTTTTTAAATATAAAGACTTTTAGTTGCGTGCAACCCGAGAACTTTAGTCATAGGGTTGTGATCTCATGTAAATATATCTTTCTTATGAAGTCCTGTGCTGCCTTTCTGAAATGTTTCTTCTTCCTTTTCTTTCGCTTTCAGTTGATGCATGTCGATGACCTTCTGACTTGCGGGCCTGCTCCTTTTTCTGCCAATACGTTGAATTCGAGGAATCTGTCACCTCCTAGTCGATGCGATCAGTGCGCAGAATATTCTTCGAGGATTTCCGACCTTGAGGTTCGCTTGACTTCAGCCAAACGCCAAGCTCAGATGGCGCTTGATAAAGCTAGCAAAGCTTCTGCCCTGACGAAGCAGGTATCGACTCTTGGTGATGAAGTGTCCAGTTTGACGGCAAAGATTTTGCATCACGAAGAATGCGATTCTTTTATTCTTGGTATCGTCGAATCCACCTGTGAGATGTTGCGATGTAAGTTTCCTCTCGACTTACTTTCTTTGCTTTTTGCTCTCCTGTTACTTTTGTGATATCCTTTTCCCTTATAGGCACTTGCTTGGATTTCGCTGCTGAAGATCGTCGGGTTACCGAGCGAAGTGCGGCTCTGGAAAAGATGTCCGCAGGTGTTGAAAATTTATGGTCGGATCCTCGACACCGAAGCGCTATTGTATTGCTTCAGGACCGTGCCCAGCATATTGGCGAGGCAGTGGATGGCTGTAGGAGAGCTCTCGTCACTATGCACTCGGTCATGCTTCCTCGCAATCCTCTGCCTGCTACTTTCCCACTTCTCCTTGACACTTTCAGATCCAGCCAGAGAATTCATCGGTTGATAGAACTGAACCTAGTGGCAGATGCCAATTTTGCTCTTGGGTGGATACGCAAGTGGCAGCCAAGACTCAATTATAGTTCTATGTCGCTGAGCTATCCTCCTGGTGGGGCAAGCCTTCGAGTACACTTAGAGAGTACCTTACAGCCTGCCCGACGAATTATAGCCAGGTTGTTGCGAGAAGACTCCGCGTTTTTCCGCGAGTTTCACTACCTAGACCCTTTAGGTGTAGATGATTCTGACAACCCGATGTTGTAAGGTGTATGTGGAATGCGAGAGTTTATTTATTTCGCGACTATGCGTCTGAAACTTAATCTCAGGGCGTTACTATATGATTCGTGCGTTTGCCGCATTTTCTCTTTGAAAGACTCGTAAACTCGAATATGAGGAACGTTTCGTCTTTATTATACTTGTAATGTAAGATACATGGGGTGACCCAAGAGATCCGGCCTGTGACCTGTGTTCTGGATCTAGAGGGCATTGCCCCTGGTATAACTCGTGGCTTTTACAGCCGTATTGTTCTACTCTACTCTATTGTCTTTTGATGCTTATGCCGCCAAGGCTTTCCCTTTTTCCTTTGCGTCTGTGTCTTCTCCTGATGCTCCTACTCGTGGTTTCTTCGTTTCGGGCTCCGCGACGCGTCCTTCTAGTAGCTTGACGCCCTCTGTAGTCGCGCTTTTTGCCTTTTCTGCATGGTTGGCTATTACGCCAAAATTTTGCGCCATCTTGTGGAACTCCCTGTCGCAGAGATCTGAAACTTCAAAACTTCCTTTCACTGTAATTATTCCTCTTGGTCCTGGCATTTTAAGTACCAAATATGTATAGTGAGGCACTGCCATGAATCGCGAAAACGCGGGTCGTCCAAGGATCGCGTGATATTGAGATGGCCAGTCCATGACTTCGAAGTCTAGCTTTTCTCTTCTATAGTTTTGTCGGTTGCCGAAGCAAACATTGAGTGCTATTCGACCCAGCGGGTAATTGGCACTTTCTGGTACGATTCCATGGAAGGAACAATTTGTTGGCTTCAGGAACTCTAGTGATATATGCATTGCTCGGAGTGTTTTTGCGTATATCAGGTTAATTCCACTCCCTGCATCCATGAATATTCTGTTGACATCATACGCGCCGATTTGAGCTTTGAGTACCAAAGGCGCGTTTCCCGGCCGAGGTACTGTTATAGGGTGATCTTCTCTGTTGAACTCTATCGGTTGTTCTGACCAATGCAGATACTCCGTTGTGGCTAGAGGTGAGATGACTGCTAGGTTGACTTGTCGAGTTATGCTCTTCTCTTCTTTGTTCGACTTGGGTACAGGTTGTATCATTGCTGTGATGTGCCCTTTTGATGGAACATACCCTTCGTCGTCGTCGTGTCCCTGGTTTTGCTGGTCTTGTCCTTGAGGAGCTCCATTGTTTCCTTGCTACTTTGCCGGAGGGTTGTTGCTTCCTTCGAATCCTTGTCGCCTTGCTTCAATTTGCTTGTTTTAGTGCCGCCTCTTGAAGTTTTAAGAATGTTGTGCAATCTTTCATTGCATGCCTTGATACTCGCTTCCCATCGACGAACGCTGAGTGTATATGACAAGGTCCGTTGAGCATGTCTTCTGGCGAGGGGTTGTATTCTCTGAATTCTCTTACGGGGAATTTTTTATAGTCCTCTTTTCCGTAGCTTCGATATCCTGAACTTCTTCGATCACTTCCTTGGTAGCTGTTGTCTTTGTATCCTGCGGCGACTTGGCTATGAGGGCCATAGTTGTCGTAATTCTTGGACCGTCTCCTTTGACTTCCATATCTATTTCTTCTATCGTCTTCTGGAGATCGCGTCCTCTTGTTGTTGCACGCATCTTCTCCATCTGCGAATCTGTTTGCTGTGTCCATTAGGTCTGACACTGTTTTCGGCTTGATTCTACCCATCTCCTCGACTAGGTCTCTTCGTCTTAATCCAATGATGAACGCATCTATTGCTCTTTCGTCTGAAACTTCGACTGCTGAATTTTTGATAAGGCTCCATCTTTGGATGTATGCCCGTAGTGTTTCGTCGCGTTGTTGCACACATGCTTTGACTTCTTCTATTGATGTTGGTCGTTTGTATGTCGACCTGAAGTTGCTTGTAAATTGCTTTGTGAGGTCTTCCCAGCTTCCAATAGATTCTTTCTCTACTTTGCTCAACCATGACCTTGTTGCGCCGGTGAGGTGTAGTTGCAAACTTTGCATTGTTGTTTCCTTGGTTCCTCCTAATATTTGAACTGCTTGTAAGTAATCTGCGAGCCATGATTGTGGTTCCTGTGATCCATCATATTTTTGCTGATCATGAGGTAGCTTGAATCCCTTGGGAACTGGAGTGGTGCGAACCCTGCGGGTAAAGCATGATGCCCCCATCTCTTTTTCGTCGTCTTTATAGTCGCGTTTTTCATTTGGGGATCGCGATCTTTGAGTTCCACCGTGTTGTTTTGGTGATTGCGATCGAGATCGGTGCTTGCTGCTTCTGTGCCGAGGACTATTGTGATGGCGAGGTGACCTTGCTTTGTGCACTTCCTTGTGGTGATATGCTTCTTCTCCTTTTGCTGATAGCTTGTGGCCCACCATGTTGAGTCCGTTCAGTGCTGCTCTATGCATATGTTCTCTAGGATCTCCTGGACTTGGTCGAGTTGTAAGTAGATATGCTTGTGCTGCCACTAGTGCTGCTTCAGGAGTTTTCAGTAGGATGTTTCCCTGCTCGTCGACCGATAGGAAGGACGAGTCGAGGTTTTTAGAAATACTTTGCATGTCGGAGTACTCGAGGTTATCGTACCTTGAACCGTGTCGGCGATTTTTCCTTGCGTTGATGTATGATGCATCGCTTCGTGCTTTTCGAGCAGCTTCGCTAGCTGCAATGGCTGAATCTTTTCTTCTTTGTATCTCTATTTTCTCCTTTGCTAATTGCTTGGCCTGTTGCCTTAAGGCGTAGTGATACCCCAAAAGCATGTCTTTGCTAGAATTTGATGGTATTGGCGTGCCGTGTTCTACGGCTTCTCTTATTATCCTCCATTCGTCGACTGATAGTCGAATTTTTTCCCTGGTTGCGAGGGATTCTGGTGTTTGCCCTTCTGCTAGGTGATTTGCTCATCTGTCGATATTTGCTGGGTTTAGTACTGGATTGTCGTTTTCGTCGAACTCTTCTGAGTTATCTTCTATAATGGCGAGCACCTGGCATTGTTTGCCGATGTTACCCTTGAAGCTTGAGAAGATCGAGTTACTATCCTCAGAAAGCTCTAATCCTGTCTTCCACGTATCTGTTGACTTGTCCGCAATATCGTCGAGGCAGATCATGAGATCTTCGAGTTGGACTCCTACGTCAAAATTTTCCTTTTCTTCGTTGTCCTCTGCGTTCTTTTCTTTTTGCACTTCCTCTGGGCTGACCGGCGAGTTTACCTCGCTGGAAGAGCCTTCAGAATATTCCATCATTGCTGTTGTTTCGGGCTCACTTGCCGACGGATCTTATTTCGTCGGATCTGAAAGGCGAGATGAACCCGACGGTCCGATGAGGATGTTTAAGCTTCCGATTGTCAACTCCATCTCTTGATTTTCGTCGACTTCTGTACTGCTGTTGGCTAAAAGCGAAAAAGCCGTCGAATTCATGATTCCAACGCCCAAGTTCCCCACGGACGGCGCCAATTGATGAGGGTTAACTCGACAAATGTCCTAGATGAAGGACTTAGGATCGGAGAGATAGGGCGTCGGATGAACTCGAAGGTTAAGTTAGTCGAAATAGGTGTGTGTCGAAAGTAAACTTGGGTGTTCAACCTGGCTTGCCTTCAATCTGGCCTACACCGTCCCCTCCTGGCCCCTATATATAGGTGGCCAGGTCTCGAGGATCGGGTAGGGTCCGATATAGATTACAATATCGACATACGGTAGGAACTCGTATTCGACTATCATTACAATTGGGCCTAGCTTAACGGGCCTCAGGGGTACTCAACTAACGGGCTCTATTAACTATACCCTTGTCACCTGCATTCCATGAGCTTATTTTTGTTGCCTGAAGGGACGCATGCAGGGTTTGACAAACACAGAAGTAGGTTCTTCTGGGAAGGGACTGGGGATAAAAAGAAGCAGCATTGGGTGAACTGGCAGGAGGTTTGTCAACCCAAGGAACAGGGCGGCCTGGGGATTACTAACACTCGAATTATGAACATAGCCCTCTTGGTTAAATGGATCTGGAAACTGCACAACGATCCAGCTCAAGACTCTCTTTGGCAGCGTATTATTAGAGCAAAGTATCCCGGGGCGGCGGATATCTTTGGCTCTTCTGCTCAGGGAGGTTCTCCCTTTTGGCGAAGTTTGCACAAAATCAAGCATTACTTCAAGCTGGGAGCCAAGTATTCAGTGGGAAATGGCTCCACAGTGAGGTTCTGGACTGACCTGTGGACTGGGGATGCCCCTTTGTGCTCTAGGTTTGTCAGGCTGTTCCAGATCTCGGCTGACCCTCAGGGGCTGATCTCCCAAATGTTTAGAGAGGGCAGGTGGCACATTCGGTTTAGACGCTCGTTTGGCAGAGAAGAGCAAGAGAGCTGGGTAGCCTTGCTGCAAGAAATTTCTCATATCCAGATATCTGATTCTAGTGACAGTGTGTCATGGAACCTTGATCCATCTGGGGTCTTCTCGACTATATCTCTTTATCAGAGAATGATTCAGGGAGCCACGGTTGCCCATGCTAAAGATGTTTGGAAGGTGGCTTGCCCGCTCAAAGTTCGCATTCTTATCTGGTAGTTGGCCAGAGATAGATTACCTTCCAATGCTCAAATTAAACATCGCCATGGCAATTCTGATGGCAATTGTGTTCTCTGTCATAGGCTTGAGGATGCTGATCACATATTTTTCACTTGTCCCCTTGCCCAATTTGTTGGAGTTGTTGTAGGGATTTGCTCCAGGTTGACTGGAACCCCTCTTCTTTTGCGGATCTTTTCGCCATCTTTCAACGCTTTAGAGGGGTTGCCAAGAGTTTTCTCTGGATGTTGTTTGCGGCCCAGAGCTGGGAGCTCTGGACCACTAGAAATAAGTTCTCCATTGAGGCTAAATTTCCCAAACACCCAGCTAATGTTGTGTTCAAATCTTGCATCTTCTTGCAGTTCTGGAGACCGCTGGCAAAGGCAAGGGTGCACCCAATGCTGGACGAGGCAATCGCCAAGCTTAAGGACATCTACAAGCAGTCCCTCCAGTAGTGTCATCTGTGGGAGTCGCACAGTGTGTGGGCTTCATATTTATATCTATCTATTTGTGGTGTTAAGCTAGAACTATTACGCCTTCGGGCAAGTTTGTAAAACCTATAAAGTCTGGTCTGCCAGCATCTCTTACCTCTAGCTGTGAGCTTTATTAATTTAAAGCTGGGCACTGGTTGCCTTCGTTCTAAAAAAAAGTAGAGGTCACGTTGGAGGATCATGGCAGCCTAAGACACGAGCGCTGCCGCCGCCGGAGCATCCAAGTCGCGCAAGGGCAAGCCCAGAACCTGGCCGTAGCTTTTCGTGCCGCCCCACTAGTACCTAGGAAATGGATCTTCGTGCTCCATGCTAAGAACACCGCCGCCGGAGCTGGCATGTCGCTGATGCGTGTAATTCATATCATCATATTTGCATCGTTTGGTTGAGGATTTTTTTTGATACTTGGATTAATCTTGAGTTATTGATCTATTTCATATTTTCTTCCAAATTCCTTTTGCATAATTATTTAATCTTGTATGATAGAATTTTTGTTTTTTGTATTTTAAACTTACATGGACTTTCACAGATTCAAAAGGAGCTAGGATTTTTTACCATTGAAGTTCTCCGTCACGAGAAGGATCGCCAGCGAAAGGGGGGAGCAAGGGACCTCGGGAGGCCCAAAAGAGGGCCCACCACATGGCCCAACTTGTCCGCCGCACAAAAACCCAAGATCCCTACCAAAGCCGCAGCTCTGTGGCTGCACAAAATAAAACTTATGACTCAAATTGCACTTTTTTTTGCGCCTCTCGCTCTAGCAACTAGAACGACCACCACAATCTTGACCACGGCTACATCACGACCGGCTATCTCGACATTGATATCAAGTACAACGTCTACAGCGACCGAGGAATTCCAGTCAACAACGTCCGCGTCGTCACTTGCATGCACACCACTCCCGCTGTGACTGTAGGAAGGAAAAAGAAGAGACACTAGAAGGGACGCGGTCATTGTCCTAGGTGTCACCTCAGTCAATCAGAGACGCAGTTGAAGATGACATGGAGGAGAAGATGATGGAAGCGTTGATTTCAAATCCAGTCGCAATCGTTCGCTTTATTTCCGCTACGACTGAGGGAGGATGTTAGAAGTATAATACGATACAAGTAGGAGTTAGAGATAGACTAGTTTAAACCTTATACAACTTGGCTTGTACTCCAAATCTCTACTTACCCCCGTGTATGTATATATATCCTCACGAGGATCAAATCAATACAGCAATATAAGGGTTCAACTATATTTAGAACATATGAGAAGGCTCTTTAGGGCACGCTCTCTAGTTAGAGTAATCGGCTGATAAACAATGTGAGAGTAAGAAAATATATTACTAATGATAAATTAGTCAAGAACTACTTCATTTGGTCGACAGAAGAAGCTATAAATTCAAGGCAAGCCTCTCGGAGTTTCAGGCATTCATGCTTCTCTGCTAACGTCAACGTGGTAACCACCGTATTGGCATCAAGGATCTTCGATAGGGTGCTTTCACATAATAGCTTCAGTCTCCGAATAGCGAACCGATCCGCCGCTTCAAGTAAATCCATGATAATCTCCCTCTTACGGTCGTCGTCCTCGTCACACATGGCAGGCAGGGAATCCATGTAGATGTAGTAGAGCAGAGCCTCGAAGACCTCAGGCTGGATGTCGTTGATGGTCATGCACCCTGCAAATCCCATCCGCCCACTGCGAAGGTCCGCCATGAACACCGGCGACCTCATCGCGAGCACGGTCTGGTGAGCGCTGAAGCCCCGCCCTCGGACGACGAAGCCGACGTCCGCCCCTGCCTTGGACTCGTACAGCTTGGCGAGATCGCGGTGCAGCTCCGAGGGCGGCTCCACGTCCGGCATGGTCTGGACGACGGTCGGATACATGAAGACGGTGACGACGCACTCGATGACCAGGCGGTCGCCGTCGACGAACCCCGCCGCCTCCAGCTTGCTCCTCTTCTTGAACTTGGCGGTGCTCGGCGCGAACCTGGTGAGGTCGGAGCTGAACACCATCGGCGCCGTGCGCGACACGAGCGAGGCCGCGCCGGTGCGCTGGTTGACGATGCTGAGGTCGCAGGACGCGCGCACGCGGGCGCAGGCGGTGAGGAGCTCGAGGTAGACGGACACGTACTTGGGCTTCAGGTACCCTCCGGGGAAGTAGCGGATGTTCCAGTCGTAGCCGCCGACGGTGAAGGAGCCGGAGCTGATGTAGGAGTTGGGGCCGAGGAGCTTGTGCTGGCTGTAGCCGCGGATGTCGAAGACGTGCTTGCGCTGCACCGTCTCCGGGGTGCACGTCGAAGTCGCCGTGTCCAGCACCGTCGTCACGCGCGGCCGCGTTGCCCTGGACGACGCCATGATCTAACAGATTGGACGTACGTATAACGAAGTACCTAATTGGGTATCTTTATATCGGTCCACCTCAAACTCCAAGTTATGTCGTCGAGCACTCGGAGTCTCTCCGACTCTACTCGAATCACAACAAATCTTCCATATGTTTTTTTTGGGCGGTGATTGGAACTTCATCTCCGATATGAACTTGAACTGTACTCCTTTTTTTGGGGAACTTGAACTGCACTCTATTTTTAGGGAAACTTGAACTGCCCTAGGGGCTGCTATGCTCCGCCTGTTGCGGGAGCGATTAGCTCCCGCCTGAGAGCGGTTTCCGAATGGGCCGAGCCAATTCGGCCTAACAAGTAGGCTTCTTTACCTTTTTTTGTTTAAACAAATTTTAGATGTGCACAAATATATTTTGAACGAAAAATTGGAACAAATTTCAAATTTGTAACAAAATTTGAATTTGGAACAAATTTCAAATTTCTAACAAAATTTGAATTTGGAACAAATTTCAAATTTGGAACAAACTTCAAGTTTGGAACAAATTTCATATGGGAAAAGTTTTTGAATTGGAACAAAATTTAAATTAGAACAAATTTCGAATTTGTACAAAATTTGAATCCAAACAAATTTATAATGTGAACAAATTTTGAACATGAACAAAATTCGAAACTGAATTTTTTGGAATTATAACAAAATTTGAAACTGAACAAAAATTAAAAGCGGAACACAAATTTAAAAATTAAAATTGTTTAGATTTCAAAAAAGAAAAACAATGAAGAAAACAGAAAAAAGAAAAAGAAAGAGAAAGGGAAAAAGCTTATTTGGGCCGACCGAGCAGGTGAAGCGCCGCGGGCGGGATGGATTTTGCTCCTGCAACAGGCAGTAGTTAGGAATTCTGAACTGCGCTGAATTGAATGGACACACAAGAATTAAAGTGGCCCAGAATAAAAGAAGGTTCACGGGAAAAAGCGGAAACCCCAACCCGTGCTCTTTGCGGGAGTGATACGCATACGCTCCTGCCTGAAGCGGGGTAAGCAGTGGGCCAGCCTATCTAACGGGAACACCTACCTCTTTTGTTCGGTTTTTCCCTTTTTTCTTACTTTTTTCCTGGTTTCTTCTCGTTTCTAGACAGTTTTGCTTTTGTGTGGTTTTTATTAAGATTTGATTTTCGTTCCAATTTCATTTTTATTCTAATTCAAAATTTGTTCTGGTTTGAAATTTGTTCTAATTTCAAAATTGTTTATTTTTAAAATTGTTCAAATTCAAAAATTGTTTTGATTCAAAAATTGCTTATTTTTGAAAAAAAATCAAATTCAAAAATTGTTTCAATTCCAAAATTTGTTCGTTTTTTAAAACTGATCAAATTAAAAATTGTACAAATTCTAGAATTGTTCACATTCAAAAAAATCGATTTTTGAATTGTTCAATTTTGAAAATTGTTTGTTTCTTAAAAGTATTCAGTTTTGGAAAATATTTCAATTAAAAAGCAACAGAAAAAAGGAAAAAGGAACAAAGAGAGGTTGTACCTATCATTGGGCCCGACTGAATTGGCCCAATTTAGAAACAGCGGGAGCGGATCTCTCCCGCGAAGGGCGGGATATAGCACATCCTAGAAGAAAGGCAAGGCACTATAATAAACAATGCACAAAAATATGTTAAATAATCGAAAGAAAATTTTACGTGTATATTGTCCACTCAGAAGTTCTAAAAAAGCATTTTATGTGGCATGTCTAAATAGAAAAAAAAAAGGAAAAATGCCATGAATAATATTGGAGCATCAAAATCTGTCTTTTTTTACACGGGATATAAAAATTATCCTTTTTCGTAGAAACTTATACGAACAGAGAATGTTTGGATGTATGTGCAAGTATTGTTATAAAAAAATTATATAGCAAAATGTGTTTTCAAACAATAGATTCATATACACCTGAGAGCCAAGCTGCATTTCTACATAGAATATTTTTTGCAAAACATTTGATAGGAGGCTTATTTGTGGGGGATTTGGAGCTTCGTCTCCGACACGAATTTGAACCATATCAAACCTAGCCAACGGGGCAGGGCCATCACGACAACGCCCACCCTTACACAGGTGGGGCACAACATGACACGCCTAGGCCCGTGGGCTCTTGATGAGGTAGCTACTAACAAAGCTCAGTTTTCATTCCAAATAACATCTTGTCTCATTTTTCTTATTTTTTAGTTTTTTCAATATTTCCTAGGAATTTCAATTTTTAATCTTTTTCAAAATAAGCGGCTCAAAGAAGGTATGAGGCCAAAACGGCCCATAAGGGTCAGACGTGCCATGAGTCAGCCCGTTTACTTGTTGTGACATGTCTAGACCTCAAGGTGGTGCCTGCATGCCGGCACGACATGACCCGCTTGCGGGAATAAGGGCCCAAGTCGAAGAGACATGATGAAACAGAAGTGGCATAGAATAAAAAAAGGTAAGGGGTCACTTCGAGGCATCCAATAAAATAGAAGATAATGGGTTTTCGGATTGCACGAATTTGAAGATGTTGGAATAACAAAAATGCATGATCGAGATGCCACTATCGAACTCCTATAGGATGTTCAATACACCGAATTTTGGTAAGATGTGTCTTTTGATGTACATGGAGCAAAAATGGAAATTTTCACATGGTTGAGAGAGTAAAGAGATACTAGAACGCACGTCCACTATACATGTCAAGGGTGTGTGGGGGGAGATTCTTGAGCACTTGTTGAGATTCCTATGAATTAAAGAAAATTGAATAGATTTATTTAAGAATTGGATCACCGTTGTCGATTTAGTAGGGTTTGCTTAGAAAAGAAACTTACTGATAGAAATTTTCCAAAATTGAGATAGCCCGGTGGTCGGGCACGGGCACGCGGTGGCACACCCGGCCAGCTAGGGTACAAATCCTATCTTGATCGAATTATGGTTATCTCACCTTTCTTATTAATGATAACTAGAAAAATTCCCCGCGCGTTGCGGCGGAAATATTCTCATCATGTCTCTCGACTTTATAATTTTATATGTTGAGAAAACATGCTAATAATAAACTTATTCAATACCCAAAATGTCAATAGTACAACATAGAACCAACTCGCTAATTCAATTTTCACGGATGCGAAGGAACACCACAAAACCAACTCGCTAAAATAAAGAAGTTTTAAGACAGCAAGACATGAAAAGACTAACATGCATGTTATTTTCCAGTTAACTAATTTGAACATATAGGTAGGAGGAACTTTCTTAGAATTTTTTTCATATAATGACCTCAAGGCATTGCAGCTGCAATAGCGAAAAGAGAATCGTAGCGCCAGGCTGCATGGAAAAGTGATTGTTGTCAAGCGCCCAAATAAACATCGATCAGGAGGTATAGCTGAATCAATTCAGCAACATGGGAGTTGGCTCCCCCCAGCCAAAGCAATACAACACACACGCACTTAGTTTGAAGGGAAGTCAGGCAGGGGGTAAAAAAAACATCTTTGTTTGTGAGCTTTTGGACTTCTCCCTCAGTTAAGAACTTGCCAAGCTGAGGACTTGGAGAAATAATCAATCGCTAACTGAATGCTAATCAATGCAAAGAGAGGACTGGAGGCCAGCGCTAGGATGCGGCTGGGTTAGGAGAGGATCAGACGGATGTCACTTAACTAAACATGAGATCAAACGATCACAAATAAAGGAATGATGTGGAAGGCTGCATGTTGAGATAGAAATATTAAATTGATCTCTAGTGGGGTTTTGCTTTATAAGAAGTATAGATTCGGTGAGGCTCCTCCCTTGTTGGGCTTTTTTTTAAAAAAAAATCTTATGAAATTCCATCAATCCAAAAAGGGCATAGATCAGCTATGGGAAATGCGATGAGCCGTCAGATGTTCTTATCGTGTGAGATCCCACCGCTTCTTATCAATTCATTCCTTGTCTCTGCTACGAAAGGGCATGTTTTGGGGATTATTTTTTCTTCTAAAAGAAAAATATGCGACTTGGTGTCAGGATCCTCATTGATACACATAACGAAATAGGAAATCCAGACAAGGAACAGCAGGAGAAAGTGATAAATTGGTAGGAACCTAGGCAAGAAAGTAAGGGAAAAATAAAGGACAAGATGAGAACAGGGATAAAACTTAGGGTTTTGATACATGCCTTACATAGACTACCGCGAGCCTTGACGTAACAATCTTTATTACGGCAAAACACTACTTTTCCTAGAAGGGTAGCTTTCAATCAGGATCGTTAGATCACCACTGGATGAGACAAGATACAGGGAAACAGAGTATGCAGTTCCTGACACTTGGCCACAAGCAGACTTGAGTGCTTGAGTGCAGTGACTGTCCATAAAACATAATCAAAATTGAGACGCATGAACATTTGAAGGTTCCTGACACTTGGCCACAAGCGAACTTGAAAAACATAATCAAAAGAATCAAAATTGAGACACATGAATAAAATCTGAAAGTTCCTGACACTTGGCCACAAGAAAACTTGAAAAACATAATCAAAATCAAGGCACATGAACAAAATCTGGAGAGAAAAAAAAACTACATCAACAAATCCTCATTCTTGATACAAAAAATAAACCTAGCATGAGGTGGAATTATATATAGGAATATAGATACAGAAAGGGGAATTCAAGGAATGACAGAGTATGCAGTTCCTGACACTTGGCCACAAGCAGACTTGAGTGCAATGACCATGTCCATAAAACATAATCAAATGCGAGACACATGAACAAAATCTGGAAAAAGTACATCAGCAAATCCCCATTCTTGATGAAGATAAACCTACCATTAGATGGAATTATGTATAGAAATATAGATACAGAAAGGGGAATTCGAGGAATGATTCCTGATTGCTGGAATTGTACAGACCAAAAATAAAATAAAATAAAATAGAGACGTGTGAACCTGATTCCACTATAACTCCAGACAACTACACCGTAGTACTTGAGCCATCCATGTTACAGGTTCATAGCCCCAACCACAAAAAAGAGAGCATAATACATTAATACTACACAATCAAGACCCGAGTATCTGACCTACGATATTGTACATAGACACCACACCCTGCATTTGCACATTTTCCATCCTAACATCCGACGAGACAAACCCAACGACAAATTTTGGCATGCAACTTTTTTCTTCATTTTCTTCAAGCAAACTGTGAGAACGAGGTAGCTAGCTAAACTGGTATTACATCACTGTTCGATGTATCCTCACATCTCAAGACTAGTCCATCAAGGCTAGTTGGGAGGATACACTTGCCCCAATTGCAGCCAGTAGAGAAGGATTCAGACGGCGGAACAATCATCAGCACATTGTCGTTCCTTTGAACAACCCCGATGACACTCACGGTGCTTCCCTCCTTTATGTATCTGCAGTGTGAACAGCAATGTCAGTGACATGGATATTTCTATCAGAAGGTTGCGACTGCAGTTAAGATGACTCCATGCTCGTGCATTCCAGATGCAAAAACTAGAACAAGGAAATATAAATACCCTTCTTTTAGGCGCATCACACGATCATCACTTGAGAGATTCCTTTCCCGTAGCCATCTCAGAAATTCAGGGGACATGTCCTTGTTTTCTGGATTTATGTCAATAACAACAGACTCATCTACATATGGGGTTAGCCGTGCACCATATCCTGTTTTGACTAATGCTCGAAGCCCAGATTGGAAATCCGAAATGTAGAAATCAACTGCATGACGCTGCGATTGTTGCAAAGGAATGAAAAATGTAAGAGACAAGATTAAGATGATAAGAGTTCCAATGTTTCGAACTTAGTAAGATCCTTGTATCTCATAGTTATCAGACACCATGTCATTCTCAGTACCACATCTCACACATCAAAAGTCCTAGGAAATAAGAAACTGACCTCCATAGAACGTAATCCCCAGGTAAATCGACGATGCTGAGTGTTGGCAGCTTTTGAGTCCCAGCCCTTGTACTCATACAAGCAGGACGAAGTGTACACACATCTTGGAACCCTTTGAAAGGAGGACTCAAGGGGGAAATTTCCACAAGTAACAACCTGTCAAGTTCAGTATAATAAATGAGGACTGGCTCTGCACATGGATGAAGTACTACTGCTTGAATCATCATAACTGTAAGCTAACTGCAAGACTAACGTAATTTGCAGAGTAACTAGGAAAACAACATGCTAGTCTGCACGTAGTAGTTAATGTTATCTGCTAATGTCTTTCTCCAAAGTTTTACTTGGAGGTAATCCAAGGTTTTTGTTGTTGAACCTAAGTATGGAACTATGGATGGATTGCCTTAATATAGAAACAGGTGGTGATATTAATACATTGGGAGTTAATAAAACAGTTCAGAAACACATTGCCGCACAACTGGCAAGAGTATGATCAAAACATCCCTAGGCTGAGCCACAAATCAACAGTGTAATTTAAGAATTATTTCCAAGCCTATTGTAAACAAGCAGAAATATGACATAAAGGAAGAAACTAAATCCAAAAAATGGGATGGGTAGTAGAATAACTGATAAATCTAAAAAGGTGATTACTACACATACCCCAGTAACCTTCACATACTGCCCATCTTTTGCGGTTCTAAGATCAGCATCAGGATAACGACTGACAAATCCAGTTACGCCTCTTGTCCCCCAGCAAATGTTCCAAATCAAGAGTGCAGCAACAAATCCAAATATGACCACGACAACTACCAGCAAAATCGCATTATGAACAGCACCAAGAATGAAGCCACCTGCTATGAATCCCATCACAAAGAGCAAAATGACCGCCCAGAGTACTGGCTTTGGCAAACTGGCCTTAATCGAGTAACCATTTTCCTCGTTCAGATTTGTAACGGCCTGGTTGTGAGCAAAAGAGGTGGCACGCATCTTCATTGACACATTAGAATCAAGAGGACCTGATACTTTTCTTGGAGCACCCGACGAATTCAATGGTCCAGAGGAGATAGGTCCTGATGTGATCAGCCCGGTTGTAGGAAGCATAGGAGGTAGAGGGCCAGAATTCTGGCGAGCCATTGGGGTCACTCCTCCTGACTGGGGGCCAGACGATCTCTTTGTTGGTTCTCCATGCTTGTTGAGCGGTCCAGAATTAGATTTTGCCCTTGCCGAACCTCCTGTGCCGGTTGCTGATGAAATAGAACCAGAGTAGTTGGATCGACCAACAGCACTAGATACTGGTCCAGAGTTGGAGGCAGCACCACCAAATGAAGTATTCCTTGAAGGTTGATTGCCCAAAGGGCCAGATTTGCGTGACTTCTCAGCATGGAGATCAAACATCTTCCCGAGTTCGCCAGATTTCTTGATGTCCCCCCCAGTGTATGGCATAGCTGCGGAGCAAACAACCGGAGCCTTCTCCTTAGGTTGCTCCGGTCGCCCCGAGACATATAGCCCACTGCTTAACTGATGGGATGGAAACCGGGAACCCATGTTCGAACTCAGTAGATTCAAATATGGCCTCCGAGTATGCTTAAGTAGTTTGTATTACGTATTGAATGAGACTAGCAAGCTTTGGAGCACATCGCTGAAAATCTCAGCAACAAACACCTTGCTTCAACACCTGAAAAAAGAACACATCAAACAAATGCAGCTAACATCAATTTGAGAATACAAAAAAGGATATGCACATGCAGTTCAGTACTATGCCATTCAGAAAAAACCATCTTGAAAAAATGCACAAAATATGAATAAAAGAAACTACCGTATAAAAAAAGAATCACCCAAACATACGGATTACTAAAGATGGGAATTTGAAGAACTTTAGATGTAGAACCTTCACATAGAATTCTACTGAGCCCCGACATCGCGAAAGCTCAAATAGTTGAAAACTTGAACCTGGCAACGGGCTGATATTTTAACACTTCCTCCTATAGAGGGATAAATATGAGGTCACAGCCAGAGCCTTGCGGTAACACGGGAAACTTAAGGCTGCATAGTGCCCTTAATTACATTATATATCCTATCAAAGATAGCAAAAGTATATTGACAGACTCTTGTTGAGGGTGTTGCCCCGTTTTCACCATGCAACCATCATGTTGACTGCAAAGAGCAAGAACCAACTCTTTCTTACATAGAAGTACACAAACACTTGATCTAGTTAATCGCTGACTCAGATGTTCCACCAAACAAATGGCCGCTAGCAATAAGAAGGCAGTAAAGTAAATGTTTCCATGCAGTAGTTTTAAGCAGGGTAGGACTAGACACCCAGCCCATAGTCTTAATCACAGAAAATAACAGCCCAAACCCCAAACAGACAGACAGAAGCAGCGGCCACTGATGTAAATCTTGTGTTCCAGCAGCGCCTCTTTCAGGTTGCCGCCAAAATATTGGGCTAACGCGCGCTGCTGTGATAGAGTAATGCTTAGTCCCTCGAAAAGGAAGTTAAAGAGTACAGACAAGACCCCTAAAGCATGCAGAATTCGTGGAGGAAGGTAAAGTATTCGCACAAAAACAAATGACAGCGATGGTTACATGAAAAAGCATGACTGGGTCTTCCTAATGATTTCGGTGAGCATCGCAAGCGGAATAATCAAACAAATTTGCCACCGACACTATTAGATCTCAAAGCAAGTATAGCTTAAGGCTCCAGCAAAGAACTCTGACAGTCAGGTACATGCCATCATACTAGTTACGACAAGAAGCAACACAACGTATTACCTACAGTCCACTCCACCAAAGACTATTTCTCACGAATGCAGGTATCACTCATAACCAGTGCAAATTATCTACTGACTACACTGACAAGCTTCAGTTGCGCCATGGATGGTGACGTCGAGCAAGAATGCCAGTACTTGTAGATCCAGACATTAGTGCCAGATCCAAGAAAAACTTTAGCAGGCCAAGAACGCAAAAATCGCTGCAAAGTTCATACAGACCAACACTAGATCTAGCCAGCGCGGACCTACAGCGAGACCCAAATCATTTTGGAAAAATATACTACCGCGGGCCATTAGTACACCAAGTAGCAAACGAACAAAGCCGCAACAAAATAAACATGAAGGGATTGGGGAGTTGTAGAAAGAAATATTTGAATCAGATTGCTCACACTCACGGCAGAGAAAACAAGAACGGGAGGCGAAAACTCCGGAAGCAATCCAGGCGAGTTAGGGTTCGTCACCAACCGAAGAAACCAGTGCTCCCAGCCCCGGGTGGATCTCCGCTCCACGGTGGTCGACGACGCCGGCAGCGACGGGGCAAGAATGCGGAAAGGATATTCTTCTGTGGCGGCGGTGGGCGGGCGGGCGAGCGTGGTTGGGTGGAATGGCGAGAGTGGGGGAGGAGGGTTGTTCGGCGGAGATGGAGGATGGGTTAGATGACACCGTCCGTCGGCGTCGTGAGGAAAAGGAAGCTCCTCTCTGCCTGTCTGTCTGTCTCTCTCTGCCTCTGCCGGTGGACCTCAGCGGGCAGGCAGGACCTAAACGACCTAAACGAGTATCTTTCTTTGCGGTAAAAAAAATCGATATTTTTTGTGGTTGATGTAAATATAAAAGATAAAAAATATATCTTAAAAGCTTTATTTTTAGCATTAATTTTTATCTTTTTACACAGCAAGTTGAAATTTTATGGAAGACTTTTGTGCCCACATAGCATGTAAAGATGTACACGTGAATTTTTCATTTAGACATTTTAACGTATCAAAATATGTTAAAGATGCATTTTAAAATAAATAAAGTATACGCAGCCAAGAGCCAAAACACCACTCTTGTAGGATTTAAATTTTGAGAAAGGTCATCACTATTTCTATATTTTGAAATATGCCTATCCAAGGAAGCGATATGTATATTTTTGTCGGATCAAAATGGGTCGATTTGGACCTCGCCTCAGACTCGTGTGGCATTGAGGCCAAAAAAAAGGAGGTCACGGGTCGATCGATTTCAACAATACTCGATGGCCTCACTTGCTCGGTAGGGGCGCGTTTGGTAGGACGCAGCTCTTTCAGGCTAGGCATGTGCGGTGCGACTTGGTTGAGTTTGGTTATCCACATGATTCTGGGGTAGGGTGACATGCTGATTAAAGCACTTCGGGGCCAAGCTTGCTAAAAACGGGCTAGATCGATCATTTCTGTGGAGCGAGGCTCCACTCGTGTGAGGGCAGCGTGCGCCGCATTTCCGCTGTTGCAGCCATGGAGATGGCGCTAGGTCCAAAATCCGGCGGAAAAAATTTCCTCACCGCTCGCCCTTTGCAACCTCCTATTTACAAGCACCCCGCTCACCGGCCAAATCCAAACCACCATCCCCCTCCCCTTTGAGCTCGCTGATAATGGCTATGGCAGGAGCTTCTTCTCTGAGAGAACTGACGAAGACGGCGATGAAGGTCATCGGCGCCAAGACTGATTGTTGCTGGTACCCCACCCCTTCTCTATGTACTTCAACACCTCCATAGATGTAAGAAATCTATGACCTTCTCTTACTATCTAGATCTAAATAATTGTAGATCTGAGGTTGAACAGGCAGATGCTACATAGGTTAGCTTAGGTGTGGCAAAAGGCAAGGGATCTATCGGATTCTCTGTGGTGACTCAGCGTACCACTGCATGTGTAGTATGCAAGTCATTGACTTAACACCAATGAAACACTGTCCCACTAGTATTACATCCATCAGAGTGGTACAACAGGAACATCGCATGTCCAAGGTAGGTGTATAGGATTGCAACTTTTATCATACATAAGATCTTCAGATGCTCCTCACGGGTAGAGGTTTAGTTCTGGCGACTAAAACTCTAAGAGTACAACAAGAAGATTAACAAAAACTAGAGTTATCACTAATGCAGTTGGCTCACTACTCAACTACAGAAATACCCTAACTATTAGGTTCTAGGATTAGGGGATTAGTTCCCTTCTACACCTATTCTAGTTTTCTAGCATGCTTGGCATAGTCGTTGACTCCATTGATAGTTATGACATAGATAGAGGGCTTCATCTTCATCTTTAGTGTCTTGAGGTTGCCTCCTTATATTGCCTCCAATCTAAGCAAGGGTTAAGAGGGAATAGGGTGAGTAACGAGCGTTACCTAGCAAGTTCATAAGGGAAATAAGGTGTTTTATGCATTATCTACAGCCTTAGACCAAAGAGTCATTCGGTAATGCAAGTTTTCGTAAACATTTCTTCAAGAGGTTGCTTTTATTCTAAAACTATGCCCGTCAGTCTTCATAGGTTGACCAGAGCTTCGATGGGCTCCTTTCCTGCCGCGTTCGTAGTTCCTTCCCAGAACAAGGAGTATCTAGATACTTTCTTACACTCTGCAGAGATGGTCACATGTACCCATAAGAAATCAAAGCCTTGTTGCACATCCGAGTCATGACCTCATCCACACTTCCTTTGTATGGGACCCAGTTGATGATCCAAACCACTCATTGTCCTTCTCTGCGACCCCGCATACCCATCCTACTCCAATATTTTTCTGCCACATTTTTTTATCCTTGAAGCTTTGCGTGTATCCTTTCTCTGTCCTTTGTATATGCTACCGCTACTTTATTTTCTGCTCGGGGCAAAATGTAAGAGCCCATAGATTTATTTGGACCTATAACTTGCTAAGGCCCATGAAAGGTTACTTATAAATAAAGTACTCCGGCTAGGGAAAATCCTAATCCCTTCATTACCAACTTCCTCTGCCACATCGTCTTCTTCCTCCACATCTCATCTAGGGTTTTTCTTCCACCAAGCGCAACTTCTCAATGGCGGATGTTGGTTGTGCCAATCTGGACGCCGGTGTGCTGATGGAGAAGCGAGGTCGTGGCCGTCCCCGCGGCAGTAAGAATAAACCGAAGGATGCCTCTATGGTGGCCTCGTCGCCCGCATCTGTGAAACGTCGCCCTGGCCGCCCTGTGGGAAGTAAAAACAAGCCCAAAGTACTTGCTACTGCTACTCCAGGTACCAGCGCTGCTCCCTGCAATGCCTCTCCTCCTGCTCCTGTCAAGACTTTTTCTTTCTTCTGCATCGCCGGCGCTCAATGTCGCGAGATACAGCGTGTTCCGCTGAAATTCACCAAGTTCATGGATGGGCGTGAGCTTCGTGAAGCAATTCTCCATGAGCAATCTGGGGGAGGAACTCCCTATGAGGTGGAAGTGTACTATGATGGATGCGGTGAGATGTACTTTAGGGGCGGCTGGCCCCAGTTTGCAGAGGACCATGACCTTCATCAAGGGTTTTTTATGCTTTTTGACTACCATTGTGGTACGTCGAAGTTTGATGTGAAGATCTACGACTGCACTCAGTGCCAGAAAGAGTACGAGGCTGAAGTGCACTTTCAGTAGATCCTCCATTGATGTAATCCTTCGGATTTGACGCTCCTTGAGCTTGCTCTATGTAATAAGTATATGTAATGAACTTTTTCTATTTTATATCACCGTGCGTTTAGTAATAGACCATAGGAACTGCCAGTGTTTCGAGGTATGTTTAATTTACTTGCGTGTTTCCTTGAACTATGTCTTGCTTTGTGCTGAATATCGGGTTGTAAACAACCTTGCAATAATTCTTGAGGACATATCAGTACAGGATCTCGATAATTTTCATATTCTTTCATACGACTCGAGGGTCGGAGCCCCCGAGTGGAAAATAGTGACATATTATACATATTGTTGAGTTGACCCAAAGAACCCGACCTATGGCCTCATGTTCTGGGTTCAGAGGGTCATAACTCAAAGTTTTTCTATCGTCGTGCTTCTTCTATGCATAAAAGTGCCGGAGTTGTTCTGCGTTCCATGGATTGCTCTCATCTTTCCATGTCTTCTTGTCTTATAGTCGATAAACTCCTCCTGGAATTACTTCTGTAACAATGTAAGGTCCCACCCATGGGGACTCTAATTTGCCGTGGCTGTCATGCTTGAGTCGTAAGACTAGATCCCCTACGATGAAAGACCGAGGATGAATTCGACTACTGACGAGGGTTAACTCGACAAATGTCCTAGATGAAGGACTTAGGATCGGGGAGATAGGGCGTCGGATGAACTCGAAGGTAAAGTCAGTCAAACAAGGTGTGTATCAAAAGTAAACGTAGGTGTAGAACCTGGCTTGCTTTCAATCTGTCCCACACCGTCCCCTCCTGGCCCCTATATATAGGTAGCTAGGTCTCGAGGATCGGGTGGGATCCGACACAGATTACAATATCGACATACGATATAAACTCGTATTTCGACTAGTATTACAATTGGGCCTAGTCTAACGGGCCTCAGGGGTACTCAACTGACGGGCTCTATTATCTATACCCTTGTCAGTAGCCCCCGAGATTCTACCAGAATTGCAGATTCGGGTTGAATCTCGGATCTTCAATTCTTTGACTTGATCAATACTTGACTTCTTCAAATCTTCAAATTTTCGACTTGGTCTCTCGACTTATCTTTTATTATAATATCTCGCAAGAGGTTTTGATGAACAAGCCTGACAACTCTGACGGATCAAGAGGCCAGTTAACTGCCAGAACAGATACTTGCCACCTACTTCAAATTCAATCCTCTTCGACTTGAATTTGGGAAACCGGTCAAACCCATTCTTTTGCCGCATTCAGGACTTACAAAGAATGAGTTCCAGTGGTTCTCAGGGTACCCAGTGCGTCCACCAGGATTTTTCTTTGTGTCATAGACACAGATACATACCAGCAGAGCGCATCCATGTGCGTATTCCAGGCCACACGGGATGGATCCTGGGGTCTTACCTTCGTGATGTATTTCAACCACGGCATTCAAGTTTTGTCGCGATGACGCAACTCGAGAATCATATGTCGCAGCCTTGTTTGACAGTTTCAATGTATGGGCAAGCATTGAGACCCGATGTTTGCTAAATTGTCGGCATCCTCGTTACTGGCTCTGCTGACGTGCGAAACTTTGCATCCATCAAATGTTCCTTCGAGATAATAGTATAAATTTTTGTACGCTGTCATGTTGTCACTGATGGAATCACATTTGTTCATTACTTGTTGGACGACGAGATTCGAGTCTCCAAATATTTTCAGTCGAGTTGCTCCGCAAGCTTTTGCCATTTTCATTCCATGGAGCAACGCCTTGTATTCGGCTTCATTGTTGGAAGCTTGGGGAAAACTCATCCTTAGTACATACTTCAATTTATCGCCTTGTGGTGATATCAGGACTACTCCTGCTCCTGCGCCTTGGATTCTTTTTGAACTGTTGAAGTACATTGTCCACACACTCGATAAATCTGGCGGACTTGCACTTTGTAACTCCAACCACTCTGTTGTGGAGTCTGGTAGGATTTGTGATTTGATCGCCTTTCGCTTTTCATACGTGATGTCCAGGGGTGATAGCTCAATTCCCCATAAGGAGACAAGTCCTGTTGCTGAAGGGTTATTCAATATATTGGATAGTGGGGCTTCGTTAACCACTATGATTGGGTGTACCGCAAAATATTGTCATAATTTCCATGCTGTTGTGAAAATACTATATGCGAGCTTTTGATAATGCGGGTACCTCTGCTTTGTTGGAGAGAGTACTTCGCTGATGAAATATACTGTCCTCTGAACGCCGTGAGCTTTTCCCTCTTCACTTCTTTCGACTACCAATACTGTACTCACCACTTGATGTGTTGCTGCGATGTACAGTAGTAGTGGCTCTTTTTCGTTTCGTCCGACCAACACTAGGGGTGTGGAGAGCACTTTTTTCAACTACGCGAAGGCTACGTCTGCCTCTTCTGTCCACTTGAATTTGTCATCTAACTTTTTCATGAGCGCATAGAAAGGGAGTGCTTTCTCTCCCAATCGAGCCACAAATCGACTTAGCGCCGCGACGCGCCCTGCGAGCTTCTGTATGTCGTGTAGCTTTGTTGGTTTTCCCATTGTTAATATTGCTTGGATCTTTTCTGGGTTCGCCTCTATTCCTCTTACTGATACCAGGAACCCCAGGAGTTGCCCTGCTGATACACCGAAAGAATATTTTGTCGGGTTAAGCTTGAGCTTGTACCTGTTCAGATTGTCGAAAGTTTCCGCCAAGTCGCTAATCAGAGACTCTTCTTTCCTTCTGGTGATGACCACGTCGTCGATGTAGACTTGGATATTGCGTCCTATTTGACTTCCAAAGCAATTTTGCATCATCCGCTGGTAGGTTGCTCCTGCGTTTTTTAGGCCGAAAGGCATGACTTGATAACAGAATATGCCGTATGGTGTGATGAAAGCTGTTTTTTCCTCGTCTTCCCTCTTCAATTTGATCTGGTTATAACCAGAATATGCATCTCGGAAGAAAAGCCTTGCGCACCCCGCTATTGAGTCGATTATTTGATCAATGCAAGGTAGAGGGAAGGGATCCTTTGGACAATGCTTGTTGAGAGATGTGTAATCGACACATACTCTTTGTACATCTGTATTTTTCTTAGGGACTATAACTGGATTAGATACCCAAGTCGACTTTTTGATTTCTCGGATGAACCCTGCGTTTTCTAGCCTATGTAGTTCCAATGCTATTGCTTTCCTCTTGGGTTCATCAAATCATTGTAGTGGTTGCTTGACTGGCTTTTCTTTAGGATCCACATTTAGTGCGTGCTCGACGAGTTCCCTGGGAACACCTGGCATATCTGAAGGACACCAGGCGAAGATTTCCCAGCGCTCATGGAGGAACTCAATGAGTGCGCTTTCCTATGCGGGATCCAGGTTTACTGCTATGGAGGTGGTCTTGCTCGGGTCCGTGGGGTGGACCTGTATTTTCGTCGAGTCTTGAGTTGCATCGAAAGCCTGATCTGGCAGGGATCGCCCGACGTCAGGTAGCACGTTGTGGTCAGTTTCGCCTTTTAGCCTTGCATACTCTGCTGTCATGCCGAAAGTTTGCGCCAACCTATTAAATTCTTTGTCACAAGTGTTGGATACTTCAAAGCTACCTTGCACTGTGATCGTTCCTTTGGGTCCTGGGATCTTGAGTGTGAGATATGCATAGTGAGGTACTGCCATGAATTTTGCAAATGCTGGGCGCCCCAGGATTGCATGATACTGTGAAGGCCAGTCCATAACTTCAAACTCCAGCTTTTCTCTGCGATAGTTGCTGCTATCACCGAAGCAGATGTCGAGTTCTATTTTTCCCAAAGGATAATTTGCGGTGCCTGGTACTATTCTATGGAAAGAATAATCTGTTGGCTTTAGATTTTCCAGTGATATGCACATTGCCTTCAACGTTCTTGCATATATTAGGTTTATGCCACTTTCTGCATCCATGAATACTCTCCCGACATCATATCCTCCTATTTGCGCTTTTAGCACCATTGATGAGTGGCCCGGTCTGGGCACTTTCCTCGGGTGGTCTGCTCTACTGAACCTAAC
Source organism: Dactylis glomerata (assembly GCA_007115705.1). Classification (NCBI taxonomy): domain Eukaryota; kingdom Viridiplantae; phylum Streptophyta; class Magnoliopsida; order Poales; family Poaceae; genus Dactylis; species Dactylis glomerata. Next base: position 3,049 of record QXEO01000701.1, on the reverse strand, counting down.
TGGTTGATCGGACCACTGCAAATACTCTGTAGTCGCTGGTGGCAATGAGATGGCTAGATTTACCTGTCTGGATATGCTCTTCCGTTCTTTCTTTGACCTTGGCACTGGTTGGATCATTGCAGATATATAAACTGTCGACTCTAGATGCTTTGCTAGCCGCTGTACTTGATATCCTTGAATCATGTTCTTCTTTCCTTGCCATGCTCCTTGATTCGAGTCCATGGCACTTTGCAACCTTAAGAAGGTTCTGCAATCCTTCATCTGGTGGTTGGAAACACTCTTTCCATCTAGATACGCATAATGGATTCGACAAGGTCCGTATAGCATATCCTCTGCCGATGGGCCAGAGTATTTTTGTTTTTCTGCGTCATGTTTTCCTCTTGCCTGGAACTCCTTATTTTTGTAGCCTTCCTCATCTCTTCTTTTGTATCCTGCTGCTACCTGATTTCTCCTTGCGTGGTTATCTCCGTTGCGATACCTTCGCCTCTGCCTGCTTGCTTTGTCGACTTCTGGTGAATGTCCCCTTTTGTTGTTGTATGCGTCTTCTCCGTCGGCGAATCTGTTGGCTACTTCCATTAGCTCAGACATTGTTCTTGGCCTTGTTCTCCCTATCTCTTCCACTAGGTCCGAACGATGAAGGCCACTCAAAAAGTGTCTATCACTCTTTCGTCGGAGACGTCTTCTGCTGAGTTTTTTATTACACTCCAGTGTTGTATATAAGAGCGCAAGGTTTTGCCCTTTTGTTGCATGCACGACTTGACTTCTTCCAGAGACGCTGGGCGCTTATATGTTGAGCAAAAATTTCTTGCAAATTGATTCTCTAACTCTCCCAACTTCCGATGGAATTATTGGGTAGGGTGTTTAACCAGGACCGTGCTGCGCAGGTGATGTGTAACTGTAAACTTTGCATGGCTGTTGCTCTTGTTCCCTCTAGTATCTATATTGCTTACAGGTAATATGACAACCATAGAGTTGGCTCTTGTGACCCATCATACTTTTCTTGGTCATGTGGCAACTTGAAACCTTTGGGTACCCACATTTTGCGAACCCTGCGGGTAAAGCATAACGCGCCCATCTCCTTTTCATCATCTTCATAATTTTCCTCTCTCCACGCATAACGTGAGTTGTTTACTCGTGCTTGTGCTATTATGTTTCTTGCGTCCTCCTTCCTTTTTTGTCGCCTCTCATCTTCTGATGAATCACTGGATTCGTTTCGCGAGGGTTTGCGCTTGAATTCTTCTTTTTGCCTTTCCTTTTGATGTGTCGCCTTTTCCTCTGGAAGCTTTCCCATCAACCTGTCCTCTACCAGCCCGAGGCTTCGTATTGTGGCCTAATGCATGTGCTCCCATGGATCTTGATGTCTACACATGCTTCTGTTCTTGTAGACAGTGTTGGGCCTTCAAGTGCAGAGGTTTGTAGAGCAGCAGCAAGTTTCCCTTAAGTGGATCACCCAAGGTTTATCGAACTCAGGGAGGAAGAGGTCAAAGCTATCCCTCTCAAGCAACCCTGCAATTACGATACAGAAAGTCTCTTGTGTCCCCAACACACCCAATACACTTGTCAGATGTATAGGTGCACTAGTTCGGCGAAGAGATAGTGAAATACAAGCGGTATGGATGATTATAAGTAGTAAATGCAATCTGGAATAAAAATGGCAGCAAGCAAACAAGTAACAAAACAGCGAGTAAACGGTGTGCAAAGCTTGGAACCAAGGCCTAGGGATCATACTTTCACTAGTGGACACACTCCCAACAAATATAACATAATTGAACAAATAGATACTATCATCAATATGCAACTCAAAATAGTTCTCCAATGGAAAACATACAATAATCATGCGTAGGGCTACGAAGCACTCCTTAAAGTCCATATGTAACCAAACTAGATTGTCCCACACTATCACCGTGAACGCACTAGATGGTTCCAACAAACACCACATTCATAGAGACATTAACCAAAAAGATACACATGATGCACACACTAGTCACCTTTACACCATGATACGAGGTATCTCCGGAGAGTACAATAATTAAGCATAGGAGTTGCATAACATCTGAATAATAACATCTACCAATTCAACTAAGTACAAAGCTCACGATCACATAAAGATCACATCATGGGAGAGAGAGGTGAACCACATAGCTACCGGTAGAGCCCTCAGCCCCGGGGATGAACTACTCCCTCCTCATCATAGGAGACAGCAAGGTTGATGGAGATGGCAGTGAGGTCAATGGAGACAGCGGAGACGGCGATGGAGACCGATGGAGATGGCTCCGGGGGCACTTCCCCGTCTCGGCAAGGTGCTGGAACAGAGACTTCTGTCCCCCGAAATTCGTCGACGGCGGCGGCGGAGCTACGGAACTGTTCTGGAAATTTCGCCGACTCCTTTAGGGTTTTCCGTCCCGAGGCTTTATATAGGCGAAGGGGCGCCGTCAGGGGGCTGCCAGGGCGCTCTCACACCTAGGCGGCGTGGCCAGGGCCTGGGCCGCGCCGGCCTGGTGTGAGGGCCCCTCGTGGCCCCACTCCTACTCCTCTTCGGTTCTCTGGAAGCTTCCGGGGAAAATAAGACTTCTGGAACTTGTTTTGTCCAATTCCGAGAATATTTCCTATGTAGCTTTTCTGAAATACAAAAATAGCAGAAAACAGGGAACTGGCACTGTGGCATCTTGTCAATAGGTTAGTTCCGGAAATCGCATAAAAAAGCCACGAAGTGTAACGAAACACAAGGCAAATGGTGTAAAAACAAGCATGGAGCATCAAAAATTATAGATACGTTTGAGACGTATCAGCATCCCCAAGCTTAATTCCTGCTCGTCCTCGAGTAGGTAAGTGATAACAAAAGAAATAATTTTTGAGGTGACATGCACCTACACAATCTTGATCATATATGTAAGCGTTGTGAGCTGGGATCAAAAGAACTTAAAACATGGGCATGAAAGATATAATCTTGACAATAAGAAACTTAGCAACCATGTTATAAACATGCAAATGAACATAAACAAAAGATCATGAAAATGAAATAATGAAAGTCAAACGTGTGTTCAAATCA